>JAJTIZ010000007.1:0-600000 GCA_021365335.1 Phaeosphaeriaceae sp. PMI808
GTAATAGAGTAACTTATAAAGAAGGAGAGTCCTATCTTAGTACTCCACCAGTTATACTAAGCGAGCATACTAATATCCTTACTTAGTGGAAATTGAATGAAGGGAACTATCCTCGGCTTGCTCAAGTAGCAAAGGATATTTTAGCTATCCAACTTGCTGAAGTTGGTGTTGAGCGCGTATTTAATGTTGCCAAAGATGTAATTGGGGATCGAAGGCATCACCTTTCTGCTGAAACAATTAGGAGAGTTATGATCCTAAGACATTCAATTCTGCAAGAGGAGGTATTGGATCTTGAGCAAGACAACGATGAGGTACCAGCTGATGAGCTGAACGATTTATTTGGGCTACCACACCAGATTGAGGATATAGAGACTATAGAGGAGGATAGTGAGGAGGACGAGTCCCTAAGGCCGCCGCCACGAAAGCGCCAGCGCCCAGCACGGTACCGTGATTAATAGCTGTGATAACTAAAGTAGCTATCAGGAAAGCTACGTTGAGCTGGCTCAACCACCAAAACAGAGATAATGGATCTCCACTATCCGCGCCGAGAGACCTCAGCACGCCTAGCAGAGAAGGATATATAAACTGGCAGAAAAGCACAGAAAAGAGACACACAGACATTAATCAATCACTTCTATCAATCAATCAGAATTATCAAGTTTATCACATAGATTTATCACAGTCTAATCTCATCAAATTTGAATAACCTCCAAAACCTCCTTAGACCCTAATTAAATATTGCGAAAAACCTTAAATTTATATATATATAAAATATATCTGAAAAATATGACGCAACCTAATTAGGATAGTAAATATATTTAATGTATGTAATATTTTGTAATATAACATAACCCAATGGGTACCCCAACCCAACCTATACCCACGCTAGCGCCGGGTTCAACCAAACCCATACCCGGGGCCTGTGCGACCCTAACCCAACCCAACCCGGAGGGGTAGCAACCAAACCCCAACCCAAACCCGGAGTCCGTGCGACCCTAACCCAACCCAACCCATCAATGGGTACCCCTAACCCATTTGCCAGCCTATAGCTGGCCAAATCAAAATTGAATATACTCAGTCAACAGAGATAACTACCAACAGCTTTACAAAGGTACTGCCAGGGAATAAATAGGAAAGCTTCCTAAGCCAGCTTAGGCTAGTAGAAGTAAAGGAGCAGCAGGTAATAAATGAGGCGCCTCTTAACGAAATTTAAACTCAGCTCGATAACCTTATGCTCACTTGATAAGTCCTAGTCCAGCTTGAAGAGCTTCAAGCTAAAGGGGTGTGTCAGATGAGATGAGCAA
Organism: Phaeosphaeriaceae sp. PMI808; assembly: GCA_021365335.1. Taxonomy (NCBI): domain Eukaryota; kingdom Fungi; phylum Ascomycota; class Dothideomycetes; order Pleosporales; family Phaeosphaeriaceae; species Phaeosphaeriaceae sp. PMI808. The sequence continues at coordinate 1,305 of JAJTIZ010000007.1, forward strand.
TCCAGTCGAGCTGCCCATGGGGCTGGCCTAGGAGCTAGCACACGAGATTCAGATGTCGATCGAGATGGCGATCGATTTGGCACGCGCGCGCACGTGCGCGCACGTGCTCCACTAGCTAGGCGAGCCAATCAGCAGATTCCAGGTGCACCCGGAGTCTATCGGCAACTCGCCAGCCGGCCACATCATCAATAGACAACGACAATCAATCCAGATAATCAATCAATTCAATCATCATCATACATCAATAAATCATCTTTTCACTACGTGCAATAATCACATCCTTTTATCACAATATTATCCAGATCAAGGTGAACCATCAAACCACCTCAAATCTAACAAAAGTAGTTAAATACCTACTTAAGCTAGCTAAAGCCTATATTATTATTTATCTAGCTAGAAGGAGAAATAGTAATAAATACTAAGTATTTCTCCCTATCTAAATCGTCTACCTAGGTTAACTATACGTTCTAGGTATCTACCGCATAAATAAGACCTAGGGGAAGGAGTGTCCTATTACTATAGATATATAAGAGGAGTGTAATCTACTTATAATTACTATCTTAAGAAGCTTACTAACTATACTTTTACTTATATAGAGGCTTACTAAATACCCTCTTTAACTTAGAGATCATCCTAATAGTAAAGCCCTTCTTATCTATATTATATATATGCGCTAGTTCTATAGAGTATTACTCTATTTTACGGTATATAAGGTTGAAGTACTGCTTATACTTTTACTAGCTATCTGCGCTGTAGCGATTAGAGTCTATAGCGGTGGCCCATTGTAAGATAAGCTAGTCGCGGTTGCGGTGTAGGAAGTTAGTAACCTAGCTATCTAAGGGCTCCTTCTCAGCAATCTCAGCAGCGAAATTCTTGATTATTGTCCTTGTAGGTGGCAGGTGACGCTCAGTAAGGTCTTCTATATACTGCACAAGCTCTGATTCTTGTATAGGTGTGAGCAATCGTTGTGCAATGGCCTTCTCTTTACGTGACACGCTTAAGCCCTGCTCTCGGCGCGTTAAAGTTGAGCGCACAAGACCATGTTTTTCAGCCAAGTGAGTATATGGGATAGGTTTGTCTGTATCCGCTACACGTCTCTCTGTTACGGCTTCCTCTAGCGACATCGTGGCGTTGAGATATTGGGGGTGCAAGATGGGAGGGTTGAGTGGTCGGAATGCGCGTTACGGCGCATGCGCGTTACGAGCGCACAGATAGTATAGCCAAACTAAAGATTGCGATTGTATTCTTGAATCTGCAGTAACCGCGAACACAGAATTGGAAAATCCAGTTGTGCATCGAAGGACTCTCTGACCGGATGTGGATGCAGGTGCAGGGAGTTGATTAGATTCGCTCGCACATAGCCAAGGCACAGTTGACCTAACATGGGGTCCAGAACCCCGTCCTTTCCTGTAGCCACACGTTCGTAGTGGCGATAGAGGTGACGCGCTCGCGAATCGTACCGAAATAGTAGAGCGTAGGAGTTCATTACTTCCCGGACGAAGCTATTGATTGTAAACCTAGAATCGAATTTGCCGCGGTCATTTATCTATTGGTAATATCTACTGAGAACTCTGTGGAGAATTTTGATCAGTTTGGTAACAAAGATATGACTGAACATACGACTTTTGTCAAACGCATCCAGAGAGCAGCGCATTTGGCGCGCTTTGGAGACTAAGCAGGGACGGAAATCGGAACATCATTACTGTACTTTGAACTCCATGAATGCGGTCAAGTTCGAGGTGCGAGCTGAAACTGTCGGTCCACTGATCTTCGCAACGGTAGTGAGAGTGGCGACGTTTAGACTGGCTATCTTGAGGGCCTGGTATTCAATTCAAGCAATAGGCTCTAGGAGGACGCCATCCGTGACGGTGACTAGTTCGAGTATCAATCGATTGGCAAGATGTGGCAGAAGTTCACTGATCAGTAGACTCGAGCTGGAGAACTCTTGCGCATCGACGACGAAAAGCGCAGCGGGGATAGTCACATCGGCTTTATACATCATTGTTAGCCAACCGATTAGTTGGAACAATAACCGGTGGAGGTTAGTAGTTTGTTGTTCCGCTGGTTGACAAGCAATGATGATAGACTCTCTTGTGAGCCAATCCGCAAGAGATTGAATAGAGATTTCGCCATTGTTGCGCAGGATTCCAGCTACCATTGTGATAAAATTTATTACCTTTACCGATAGGTCTTGATCAGAAGAAAATTGCGGCTAAATAGTTGAATAAGATGGTCTTTGAGTTGCTGGTCGAGAACTAGCCGCAGCCTCAAGCGCAGGATATGGTTGTCGAAATCTACACGATGTTAGAGATGGATGTTTGCTACTTCTGTGAAGTATCGTATCTGGAATATCGTCGTCCCCGGACTCCTAAACTAGTCGTACGAACATGCGGCGCTTTTGAGGCCATGACACGAGCATCTCAAAACGACAGGTCCGTTTGGAGCTAACATGTTATGGAAAAGATTAACCACGCCGTTTATACATCTTGGACTTGATAATGACGATGTAAAGAAGTATATATGGCCTCTAGCCTCTGTGGCACAGTGTTGGGCGCAACTGTTTGGGGGCCGCGATCATCGTGTAGGTGCTTGTTGTACCATACAGCCACATACCCCATGCCATATCTGGCTTTGGACGTTTGCCTTATCTGCCTGAAGGATTGTATTCGTTACGCGCAGAGTGATACGGGTTTGGCGGCTTGCATGGCTGTCCTTGGCATACCGACTGGTGAATGTGAAGGTGGCGAGATGTTTGTGCATGCAACATGCAGGTAGTGCCAGCACAACATGCACAGACGGTGTCACCTGTCGTATGTGGCCATTGACACAGTGGCGTCATTAGGATGTTTTAGCTGTAACATATAACTGACAGGTATGGTGATGCTGTGCTTGTCTCTGTTGATGCCCATCCCCCTCAGAAGGATGGAGGGGTACCGCACCAAGACTGATCAAGTCAACACAAGCTGCCCTCTGCCGCTACTGCATCCTATCTGCACTGCGACGTGATAAATTTCCTACTCATGCTGAACAACTTGCGTTATCATATACTTGCTGTCACAGCCCTTGCTGCTTACATCTGCTTTCTCATTATAGATACACATCAGGACCAGGCTGCTCGGCCACAAATTAGCAAAATATTATGAAGCCAGGGGCTGCTTTCAATATATTGACGGCTGAGGCCCAGGATCTGCAGAAATGGCTGCACAGCGGCTCCTTGCGCAGTGTGGACTTCATCGAGGCATACATCAAGCAAATTCAGAAGCACAACGGCTATTTACATGCCGTTATCAGCACCGCTTCCCAAGACCTGCTTTTGAAGACTGCACAGTCTCTCGACGATGAAAGGAGTACGCATAAAACCAGAATCCCGCTTCACGGCATCCCGGTTCTCCTAAAAGTTGGTTGTTTGTTCCTCAAACCTCCCTTCAGTTGCTGACCCAGCAAAAAACAACGTAGCGACTCACCCAAGACTTGGGCTCAAAACAACAGCAGGGAGCTTGGCACTTGCACAGTCTCAAGTGAAGAGAAACGCAGGTATTGTCGATACGATGCGCAAAAGTCATGCAAGCATTGAATTTTGAACCCGGATAAAGGTTATCAGGCTGACGTATCATCAGAGGTATCAATATTACCAGTGGTTGGTCTTTCATTGGTGGTCAAACCCAATCTGCCTACGTGAGGGGTGGTGTTGATCCAGATGATGGCGAGTGCTTTTGCGCCCTCTTGCCCAATGTATTGACTGACGTTTGCTGCTAGAACCCTTCCGGCTCCTCTTCTGGACCTGCTGTAGCCGTTTCCGCTGGCTTCGCACTGCTCTCTGTTGGCACAGAGACAGATGGATCGCTCATCGTACCAGCGGAAAAGGGAGCACTTTATAGCATCAAACCAACCGTTGGTCTTGTTTCTCAAAATGGCATTGTACCTGTTTCTCATAGCATGGATGCCGCCGGTCCAATGACTAAATGTCCTTACGATCTAGCCTTGCTCCTGGACTATTTGGTGGCTCCTGAGGTAAGAGAGTCACAAGAGAGCTACACAAAAGCTTTGACCGAGCCGTGGGAGGGCATCGGGGTAGCTGCGCTTGGCCCTGGAGTGTGGAATTTCCCTGCAAATTTTCTTCGGCCAGTGGAAAACGCCACCGCTCAAATTGTGTGTCTTCCATTCAACTATACCGCGATAGGCTAACCATGAGGGCATCAGAACCGAGAAATTGCTGCTGCATATAAAAGGCTACAGGGGGTTGCAAAACCATACGACCATCATATACACATTGATCTCGACGCGCTGGACTTGGAAGGTGAGAATAGTGAAACCATTTTACTCAGTAGGTTCAACAGCCTTGATTGACTTGGTCGCTATCAGGGCTGACATGTAGCTCTTAGATCATGATTTCGCAAAAGACATAGACGAATACCTTCAAGATTTGGAGACTTCGCCTGTGTGATCACTAGCCGAGCTCATCGAATTCAACAAAATGAATGCAGATCGAGAGCTGCCACCACGTCAGTATATTCGTACCAAGTTATGTACTATGTTCTAATTGAAACAGAGACTCCAAATCAAGATCATCTAATGGAGGCACTTTAGAGATGCTGGAAAAAATCCTGCCCTGGATCGGGTTTTTGCCGAATACAATGTCAATATCATCATTGCTCCACCAGACAGCGTGCTCACATATTTAGCATCCGGAAGCGGTATGCAGATTCCAAGATTCTCATGCTGGTCGCTGATATGCATAGGTTATCCTGTCGCCGCACTACCTCTCTCCTATCTTGACTACAGCGGAAGGCCGTTTGGTCTTGCAGCTATTGCATCAGCACGTTAGGAAAAATTGTTGGTTCGACTGATGAGCGCTTGGGAGGCAACCTTTGGAAAGGGAAACCGCCACCAGATTTTTACAATAACTATCAACGAAACAAGATGCAGACAAAACACTCCCACTTTTCTTTAAGAGGGTCAGAACGCGTGTACTCCCCTAAGTTTATAGGATCTTCATACAACTTGTCAGCTTCTTGGCGGACGGAATCGGACTCAGATTGACTCCCTGCGCTCTACAATGCTTGTGATAGCACTCGTGCCAGGTCGCCATTGTCACCTTTTCGTTTGCATTTAGTCGTGTTATGAATTCGGCTCGGCGCAAGGGGTCACTAGGATGTATTGGCAAAATCAATCGCTCAATGGTTCATTGTAACGTACATCACTCCGAAGTCAGCCAAAAGATGATAGACACTACCTCTTCTACAAACTTCGTCCCGAGTCACTAGGGTGGCCCAAGCTTTTTGCAAGCGTCCATCTATCAGCATGGGTCGTCTCACTCTCGACCCTCACAACCGTCGTCAATAATGTCAACAAAGTGCATTGCCCGATCCACTTCCCGCTTATATATTTTTTCCCTCAATCCTTCCTTTCGCCTTGCAGCCCGAAGATCATTGTCAACCAACATACCCCGAGAGGCGCGTCGGAATCTGGCATGCGAAATGGGTAAATAATGCGTTGCTGTAGCTCGCCGACCACTGTTCACCGACCTTACCAACAGGTACCCCTGTTAACATATCATCCTTCTCGTACACCTCTGGGCGATATCTGTTCAACGAGAGTCTGAGGTTGAAGGAACGTCATGTTGAGTTTAACATCGAAGCTCTGCAACGTGCAGCCGAAGCCTCGGTTGGCAATAAACATGGGAAGGTTATTAGCATGAAAAAGCTAGCTGAAGGAGGCTTTAACAGAGTTTTTGTCCTCCAATTGCAGGACGGTTTCGAACTAATCGCCAAAATCCCATACCACATAGCCCGACCGGAATATTTCGCGACTGCTAGCGAGGCTGCTACTCTCACATTCCTTCGGTTGAAAGGCATACCTGTACCAAAGGTCTACAGCTACTCCGCAAAGGTAGAGAACCCGGTAGGTACTGAATATCTTCTCATGGAGAAAGCTCAAGGGGTTTCGCTCGCATCGAAAGGGGGAAACCTGGAAGACGTCGAGCTGCAAAGACTCACGCATAGCTTTGTTGTAATTGAGAAAAAACTTTTCGAGTTTCCTTTTAGCGCCACCGGTAGCTTGTACTTTAAAAACGACATTCTACCTAGTCTACAAGCTCCATTGTACACAGAAGAACGTGCTACGGAAGAACATGCTACAGAAGCAAGTCAATTCTGTATCGGTCCTATTGCCGATTATATGTTCTGGTATGGCAGAAGAGCTGGGTTAGAGTTGAACCGGGGACCATGGCGATCACATGTTGAATATCTCCAATCGACAGCACAAAAAGAGATAGCCTGGACGCAGCATTACGGTGAAGTGATAGAGCCCGATTTCCCCCACAACGCTTTAGGACTAGGAGTACAACATCCAGAAGATTACCTCAAGCTTTTAGAGTCCTACCAACTGCTAACACCATATTTGCTGCCAAAAAACCCTAAACACCCCTTTAACCAGCCTACTCTTCGTCACCCAGACCTCACTCCTGGTAATATATTCATAACGCCCGAGAGCGGCCGGATCTCATGTCTTATTGATTGGCAGCACGCCATTATTCAACCACAACTCCTTGCTGCTGGCTACCCTCGCGCTTTCGAGAATCCAGACAACGAACTTTCCCCTGAGTTAATAGAACCTACGCTTCCGGAGGACTTCGAGTCCTTGCAAGAGGAGGAGAGAGTTGCGGCGCGCGAGCTCTATCGCCGGCGTCTCCTCTTCTATAGTTACCGTGTGCTTAACGGCCATCTTAATCAGCACCACATCGCAGCCCTGCGCGACCCCCTTCTTCTTGGCCGTCAGATGCTCGTGGATAGATCTGGCCGTCAGTGGGGAGGCAATCTTATAACCCTTAAAGGAGCTATCATACGCGCAACCCAGTTTTGGGAGCATTTTCCCGATGTTGAAGATGTGAAGTGCCCAGTACAGTTTGATCAAACTGAATTAGACAAGTTCGCAGAAATTGAGGAAGACTGGCTGAAAATGAGCATAATGATGGAGCTATGGAGAAAGAGAGTCTGTAGCATGACCGAGGAAGGTTGGGTCCGAAATGAGGATTTTGAGGAAGCAAGGAAGAGGCTAGACGACCTAAAGGAAGAGCTTCGACAACAGTGTGAAAGCGATGAAGAGGATATTCAAGCATTTCGGACAGGCTGGCCATTTCGAGACCACGAGGAAGTTGATTGAAAATTTATAGGATTTTTGTATGTACCTAGGTACGCTTGAGAGACCGTTGTTTTTGGCGGTATAGATCCTTGGTTTGAACAATTGCTGTCGCTAGATCAACATGATAGATACACAAGGCATCTACCCAGAGTAATCTTTTTGGATCAAAATATCAGAGGTTAAAAAAAGTGCACTATACAAATGGTCTCTGAGGAGAAGTGCCCGGCAGTGAGCGTCAACCAGCGTGGTGTCGATACTGCCATCAGCTCTCTTACCGCCCATGTAAGACAATGTTTCAAATTCGGGATTAGCAAGAGATGCAATGCTAATTGCGCAGATGAGATAAGATTTTTGGCTTCCTGCACCGAGTCGGGGAAGTAATATCTGACACCGTGGCCACACACGGGATCGTACATGTGCTGGGACGTCCCAAGTCGACGGACCGACAGAGGTGTGGTTCAACAACGCTTCAACATGCGATGACCCGTTACTGCGACATTCAGTAGAGCTAACAGCAAAGCTGCGAATTTTCATGAATTTTGAGCCGATCTCAAAATTATCAGGCATAAGGGTGCTGATAGGGTCCTGTGGTTGCCTTGAAGCGAGACCTCGAATCATGACCTCGCCCAGCAAAACTAAGCTAATCATACAGCGACCCACACATCGATTCGCTAGTCGCCTAAGAGTCAGCCTCTCGTCCCTAGGCTATGGCCTAGATATAGGCCGTCAGCTGCGGCATCGTACATTGCTAGAGAAGCGGCCCAAACTTTCTAGCATTAAAGGAACCGATAGAGAAACTAGTCAAGATAAGTCGTTAAGGGTAAGCAGTACCTAAGGGTACTAAGGTGAAGTGGTGCGAACCTAATCAAACCAAATTGAGAAGCCTTGGAAGGTCAGTTTTGGCCGACTTCTGGCTGCCGTTGCGGACGGCGTAACGCCGGATTTTTCAATGTCACACCAAAACTTCAACCACGCGTATCTTAACCAATATAGTAGCAATATTGTCCGCGCTTGCAGCAACTGAAACTTTAAACCCTACTAATCGAATTAATTACGCGCAGATCGCTCGAGAGTATGGTGTTGATGATATAACACTTAGGCGGCGACACCAGCGAGCATCAACGTCTCGGCTAGTCAAAATACGGAACCAGCAAGCCCTCCACCTATAACAAGAACTAGTGCTTATTAAATATACAGACTACTTTACAGATTGAGGGCTACCTCTAACGCATTTAATGATACGAAATTTTAGCTTATAGATTGCAAAAAGACGGTTTGGATACTGGGTTGATCGGTTTGTGTAGCGCCATCCAGATTGGTTAGTATCAAAATGGACGCTGCATATGGACAACAACCGCCATAAAGCTGATTCAGGCAGGAACTATATAAGGCACATTGAGCTTCTACGTCATAAAATTAATTAGTATAAGATTGACGCGCGTCATATATATAATATGGATGAGAAGGGCTTCATGCTTGGAGTACTGTCACGATCGAAGAGAATCTTCAGTAGAAAATCGTTCAACCGTGGCCGCAGAGCCTCATTGATCCAAGATAGCAATTGGGAGTGAATGACGCTGCTAGCTTATATATATGCTGATAGATCTTATATTAAGCTAACTATTATCTATCAGTCAAAGGTTTCTACACTGTAAGACTTATAGCTTTAAGGCTATAATACTAAGCGTCACGATGCTCGATTCTCTGCGTTAGAATTAGGTTAGACGAATAACGATATTAGTGTTTAATCTAGCCACTAAGGCGAAGGAACGATTGGGTTATCGACTACTAATACTAGATGGCTATGGATCTATTAACCGCATACTCGAATGAGATAGCAGCGTTCATGGCCAGGTATGAAGGCCTCACGTTAATAAGTAAGAGGGACTTCTTTCCACTCTTCTATAGAGCCTGGACGACTATATTTATAGCAGAACGTATCAAAGTTTCCTTTAGAGCTACTGGTATTGAGCCACTCAATCCTAACGTAATACTTCAAAAATTTGATACCACAGGAGCTTCATCTAGCGGTAGCGATTCATCTGCCTTGAGTGCGTTAAACTGGCGAAAAACCAAGCGACTACTGCATGAGGTGGTGGCTGATCGATCAGATCCTCGAGCTCAAAAGCTGAGCCAGTTCTTCCACACTATATCAGTTCAAAAAACTCTACTTACGTACGAAGCTGATGGGCTGAGATCTGCTCTGATCAACGAGAAGACGCTTAGAAAGAAGTGTAATCCTCTACTTCTTGATCAGGACGATGAGCGTCATGGTGGTGCAGTAATCTTCACCCCCATAAAGGTGAGACGATCGCGTGAGCTGATGCAGGAGAAGGAGCGTCAGAGGAAGGAATTGCAACAACAGAAGATTGCCAATAAGATAGCTCGTGATGAGACTAATCGTATCAAGCTTATAGAAAAGGAACGCCGCCGTGAGGCTCGAGTTGAGGCACGATTGGTAAAGGCACAGGGGGAAGCTGGGGTAGCTAGAGCTTAAAAACGACTTTAAGAAGCTTCAAAAGCTTCTAAAAAGAGTAAAAAGAAATACTTAAAAGCTACCTTAAAAAGACGATCAGTATCAAAGCCTCGTAGTGGTGATAGATCTAGTGAGGTAACAGTTGCTGCAACACCGCCGCCAGCTTAAGTATCGCGACGCGGCCGCACGATCAACACTTCACGCAACGCGCCACCCAACACCAAAACAGCTTATTTAAAAATGAAGCTTTTGAGCTACTTACAATAGCTATTATTGCGAGATATTGCAGTAGAGTAGTAATTTGATGCTTGCGATCAACCTGTGCTACTTGTATTTACATGGTAACTTGACACTGCGGCCGTGGCGCGTAGTTTTGAGTGGAGCTGCTGATGCAGCTTCTAGGGACTCCTCACTGCCCACAGCATCAACCACCTGTTTCCGACGCTTGATATTCTGTCTAGGTAGAGTTGAAGCTTTCCTCTTGCCCTTTTAAGATAATTAGAGAGCCTTCTCAGCTTTCTAAGCCTCTCGTTGGCGGGCGCGTTCAGCTACTTGTTTAGCCTTCTTAGCTCTCCTTCTCCCTTACTACCTTAGCTGCCTCTCTCGCTATACGCCTCTCCTCAGCTATCTTAAGCTTATATAGCTTAGTAGCCTTCCTAAGCTTAGATCTCTTAGCTTTTTAGAGTTGTAGCTCTCTCTCCTTACGCTCTATTACTCTCCTACGAGTACGTGCCTCTCTAACCTTCCTTAGTGACTAGATTATAGCTCTACTATAATACTCTTGGCGTTATTAAAGATTAAGAGGGTTGCTATACTTCTTATACTTCTTCTTAATAGCTAGCGCCTCTTTAAGCCCCTTAATCTCGTATTAGAGTAGCTGGATCTTAACTAAGATAGAGTAGAGCGAGCGACTAAGCTTCTAGGCGTCCTTCCTACCCTAATCTTTTATAGTAGATTATATAAGCTAGTCTAATTTTCGCTAGTTAGATCTACTTAGGATTAACGTAGAGCTCTCTTATAACTCCTACCTATCTAGAGTAGTATAGGTAAACCTATTAAGTATAACACTAGAGTTAATAGGTAATATACTAGTTACTTTAAAAGACTTAAGTATTATCTTCTTTTTAAAAGAACTTATCTAAGACTTCTAAAATAAAGAGAAGAAGTCTCCTTTTATAATTAGGACTAGTACTTAGCTCTTATAAGTGTAGATTAAGAGCTTAGCTAAGTACGTAGTTAAGAGAGGCTTAAATAATACTACGTTAAGCGGCTATAGCCTATAAGTTGAATAAGGAGGAAAGATAGCTAGGATTATCTTATTCTAATTATAATACTTAATAAAATCTATAGTAATATAAGATCTATAGCTATTAAGGATAAGTAGCTAGTAAGATTATTAAGCTTTTACCTTAGTATAGCGATTAAACACCTACTTAAGCTAGGTAATACCTATATTATTATTTATCTAGCCTAATAGTAATAAGGTAATATATACTAAGTACTTTCCTACCTTAATATCTTCAACCTAGCTTAATTATATTAATCTAGAATCTAACTAATAGATAAGGCTTAGTAGTAATGCTAACCTATTAGTATATACGTATACTAGGAGGGTAATCTATTTACGTAAGCTATCTTAGGTAGATACTCTAACTTCTTTTCTCTCCTATATCTATTTACTAAAGACTCGTTTTAATTAGCTAGTAAGTCTAATTAAGAAGCCCTTCTTATCTATATTATACGTATAATATAACTTAATACTATACTTAGTAATTTTAGACTATAGGTAGTTAAAGTATAGCTTATATTTAGCCCCTAAATCAGCTTAGTAGTAATTACTATCTATACTAGTTACCTAGGGTAAGATAAGATAGACGTTGTATTAGTTAATAAAGCGAGTAACCTAGCTCTCGCTTACTAGCTCCTTAGCTACAGCTAACGCAAAATTCTATATTATCTCTTGTATAGGTAGTATACATCGCTCTATAAGCCCTTTAATATATTATATAAGCTCTAGCTCTTATTATAGGCTAAGTTTTTATTAGGTAGAGGCCTAGGCTTATTTTAGGCGTAATAGACCTTAGTATCTTCGCGTTAGGGTAGAGCGTATAATACTATATTTAGTAGCAATCTTTCTATACAAGAAGTCTTCTCCTAGCTCTTATAATATAATTTCTACTAGCGCGTCGTTAATTAGGCTTATATTAGTAGAGTTATTAGGTATTAAAGATAAGGGGTTTAGTGTTAGGTAGCGCGTTGCGTAAAGTAGCGCGTTACGCGCACGGATACAGTATAATCGCAATTTTTAGTTTTATTACCCCTCTACGCTCGGGCTACACCCACTACTTTTAACCACTACTTTAACTTACTATAACTCTATAACCACGTCTAAATAATTACTTAAGAGTATTAAAATAATTATATTATATCTAGTATTTAGTTTAGTAGCCCTTTATAGCTTTATAGGCTATAAGGCGGTTTAGTATAGATAGAATTAGCTTCTTAAGGAGAGAGTTAGATATAGTAGCCTATACCTCCTTTAAGCTAGCCTTAAAGGCTACCTACTCCTCTACTATATCTCCTATAGTATTAAACTCTAAGTAGAGCTTATAGAGCGTCCTTTTAAGTACTAGCTACGCATGTTCTATAGGGTTAAGGTCTAGAGAATAGGGTAGCTAGTTAAGGAGTTAAATATCGTAAGCCTCTAGCTAATCTAATAAGCTTTAAGTAGTATAAATATATAAGTTATCCTATATATATAACTCCCTAGGACTATATACTAGCTAGAGACCTTACTAGAGTACTTTTATATAGCTCTATAAGGTATAGCCTTTACCTAGGCTCTATAGGTCCTAGGTTATAACTATAAGCTAACTCCTCTATACCTCCCCCTCCTCTATAAGCTAGATAGCCCCCTATACTATATAAGTAGGCTACTTACTAGTAGGCGCCTCCTCTACTATCTTATAGCTCTATTTTTATAAGGGGAGGCACTATACCTACTCTATATTATAGCTAGATCTACTTATAATGCTATACTTATTACTAAATATAAGAGTCCCCTTCTCCTACTCCTACCCCTCTAGACGCTCAATAAGCTAGAGGCGTAATTTAGCTATTTCTCTAGTAATTTTTAGCCTACGCTTTACTTAAAACTTATAGAGACCCTCTATAGCTAGTGCGTTGCGTATAGTAGAGCGAGAAATAGTAGGTTAGGTAGCCTCTACGTCCTATAGTCCCGCCTCTTTTATAAGTAGAAGATACTTAATTTTTAGGTACTTTTTAACTATCTATTCTAGCCTTTAAATATCTCTATTATTTAATATACGTAGGTAGCCTATATAAGGTCAGCTAGCTATACTATAGGTAGTTTAGACGCGTTGCTTAATCCGTTGTACCGTACGTTTAAGCAGCGTAGAACCTCTACTACTTTCTTATTTACTATACCCTTATCCAACATACCCATACCATAATTACGCTACGCTTCTAATAACTCACCCTTGCGTATTCAATTCCCCAAAATTTCTGTACTAAAATACCTCTTTTTTATATTGTTGTATGGGTTAGAAGAAGGTGTAGCTCTTAGTGTTCAAAATATTTGGTGTGGCCCGAGCGTGGGGGTGACAAAACTAAAAATTGCGATTGTATCAAAATTGAACTATATAAAATACTCCACTATAATATCTCGCGATAGTAGCTATTAGGTGAGCCTCTATAGCCTCATATAGTTGGTTGCGCGGGTGCTGTTTTGGTGAGGAAAATCCGGCGTTACGCAGTCCCTGGCGTTACGCCGTCCACAACGGTAGTAGATTGTTCTAGTTCGGGCGACAGTTCACAGCCAACAAAGTCAACGTCGACGTAGCCGGACAGCTTGTTTTGAGATGAGCTGCTGATTTCAGCTTTAGGTGAGATCCGTCTAAAGGACGAACCTTGTCGTTCTGTTAATCCTATGGCCATCGTATTAACTGTGAAATTGTGAAATTAGAATTTCGCATTGTCCTTCTCCTCTCCTTTTGTGACCACCTGCTATATACGGTGATTTATAGTGCGCAGATTTGCAATTCGTACGTTCTCATTAGTCTCCTTAGTAATGCTCTAGAGATTAGATATTAGATACTATAATAGTTATAAAGATAGAATTTAAATTCTAGAATAGAGTCTAATAACCTATGACGACATCTTTTCCTAAGATAAGCATTACTGAAGTATTCTATATAATATTCAGCCTATATATAGTATTATATTTATTAATATATAGTATTATATTTATTAATATATCTATAGTAAAGTAGGTAATTAATGGTTAATTAAGTAGTACTGGTAAAATCCCATAGCTACTAAAACCCAATTATATATTAGTAGATTAATCTATATAGGAAAACTTGAAAATAGCGGTAATAAGCCTTTCCTAAAGCATGTATACCTCGGTCGCCGTGTGTTCAAAGCATCCTATATACTGGACGTTACCCTACTGAAGTATAGAAACTTAATGTATATAGGAATAAATATTAGGAAAACTATATAGAAGCGTATAGCTGTATGTTATAGGATTTGAGGTAGAAGACTAGATAAGGCAATTGCCCTAAGAAGCGGTTTTAAGTTCAAGCTAGATGTATCCATTGTTTGTATCTGAACGAGTGTCTATCATAACGCCAACGCCTAAAGTACAAAATTCAAGTCTACCCTACAAGTCGTCGAGCCTTCCTGAGCAATATCATGCAAAGTGCTCTCCTCTCTAGCTAGCATATGCAAACCACTAACTTTTCGTCTAGATCTTCTCGAGACGGGCGCGGGCATCATGGGCGAATGCAGCCCGCTTAGCTGGCTTAGGAATAGCCACGTACATATTGCCTTGCTTCTGCTGGATACCGACAATGGCCGCCCAAGGGACTACGTGCGACACTGATATTTCCATCTCAGCAGCGTGATTGTGGGCTCCGAGCAATGCGTTGACGTCCCACATTTGGTTGGTTACCTTGGAGCTGTCGATAATGTAGAGGTATTTCTCGAACTTGGCTTTCTCCATATCGGTCGTGCAAGAGACGAATGGATCAGTGTCGCCAATTGAGTCCTCTACATGCCACTTCAATGTTTTCAACGACGTCTCCCCAGTAGTACTCCAAGCCGTAAGACCTCCAGATGCCTTGACAGTCTCAGGGCTACGGCCATCGCCTCGGTAGATAGTACCAACGGCTGCAATACCACTTATAAGCGATGCAAGCAGACTGATGTAGAAAAAGATAGGAGTATTGCGCATTTTGAAATGGTGCTTGCGAATTTGTTGATTCTAGTGCTCGTCGTTCAAATGTATTGAAGTGTTGTTCGAGTGTAGGGAAGTGTTATTCGAATGCAGCGAAGTGTTGTTTGAATATAGTAAGAATTGTTTGGTTCTAGTAAGGTATTGTGTGAATGTAGTGAACAGTGGTTGATGGTAGTGATGATTTGAATATGTGAAGCCCATGCTCTATATACTCAATTTTATTCCTAGTATTAGATATTTACAACCTCATCTCTATGTTAGATAGTAGAGTGTGTAGAATCTAAGGCTTATCGAAGCAGTGTGCCTGAAACTTACTCATGCTTCGAGGTTAGGCTGCCAAACTTATCGTGCAACTTAACTTTATTTAGGTGCGCTAACTTTTGCAGGATTGAACAGTAGTAAAGACTAGGTAGATGCGGGAAATTCGAGTAAGAAAATGACCTAATATTATGGAGCGTAACCGGATAATAAACACATTTTCAAACATAGGCCAAGTCGCCGAACCCCGAAATCTTACGTCAGCGCGGACATTATGTAGCTTGTCCCCGCTATATTATGTCATAAGTCAATCGACACCACTGCACTACACTAATCTAAATATATGTAGCTGTCGCTCGATTGTAGAGGAGCCTTACCTTGCGGAGATGAGTTGACTACATACCAATAATCTTGTCTTAACGAACCCTGTACCTATAACTCTCGGAAGTACGTACCTGGTTTAGCGAAACCTGCGCGATTTGTACTAACGTGGAAAGGAATCTATTCACATGAACGCCATGAAGCACCCTAGAACAGCACCATGGGGCCTACGTATTAGCAACGCCGACCTTATAAAGTTAAAAGCCGGTAGGGAGCCTCGAAATCAAAATGACAAATGGCGTATCTCGGTCACGGATGAGAGCGAGAACGGCAACATGTCTATCACAATCAATCGACACATGTTAAGCAAGGACGTCTACATAATTCACGTCAAGCAGGGCGATGGCGGCGATGGCGGCCATATCATCGAAGCGTTGACTTGGGAACAGGACCAAGCCGCTTTTATAATTCCAGAGGAGCAGGCTAAACAGCAAGTAGTCACCTTAAGCAGGTTTCTTCTGAAATGCGATATCGAGGCGTTGCCAGAGTATGATAGGACGGCCGTATGGAGTTATTCTACTCCTAAGGAAGAGGCCAACTAAGCAAACTTTTTCTTCGGTTACCAACGAGGTTTATTCAACAAGGCACAAAGTTATGCAGACACGAGATGCAGCGCCCAGGCTTAAGTACTCCATCTCATCACCTCTGGTGGAAAATGCAGGGATTCGGCAGGACGTGCTTTATGTATCTATCGTGTATTTTAGAGTTAAAAATGAGGAGAAACTAGATATAACCCGTAGTAGTTTGCAACCGAAATAGGGCTCTGGCAGGTTATCGGCGCTAGTTTAAGATGGCGACGACTACTCATCGCGACTACGAGATAGCTAAGATAATTAAGTGAAAGCGCCAAGTTTACCTATGAACGCTACTCACTAAACCACTATTTTCCCTCGTCTGCGCCGAGGGGCAGTAGAGCAATTAATCTCGGAATATAATCCTTGTGTCTAATAAAGCTCTGTGTATAATCACATAACTACAGGGGCACCTTCGCCACATTCGTTGATTGGTCAATTAGCCGAAGACAATACCAAGCAATTTATCCTGATGACGACATGAGAGCGCACCGACTCGTGGTTGGTGACTTCTAATTACACCTCTAACTATCTAAAGGAACTACTTTTCATCCCCGAGCAACTTTCACTTTCACGCTGTATTTGTTTACTTATGTCAAGAAAGCGCGCGCACTCTACCAGTTTCGCAACAGCGTGGGATGAAACCCGGCCTGCAAAGCGAATATCCACATCAAGTACATCTGAACCAGACGCGCCCTTCAACGGCAAGGAGCGGGCTTGGTCGGTCAATCCCCGTACTCCACCACACCTGATCGACTCGCAAGCTCTCGACCCTCAGCAATCTCCCTTTTTCGATTGCCCCCCCGCTCTACGCCTTACACAAGAGAATCTACGTCTTTTTGAACACATTACACAGTCTGCAACCATGTCACGGAATCCGTCTCCAACGCGAAACGATTCTACTATGGCAGATCTGAGGCAGCTCGAGGGGTATAATATTACTGTAGATATCGGGGTCGCGCTTCCCGAGGCACTTGGGGACTTCGTAAAAGGACTGCGGGAACAGCGTGATCAGCCGCCTTCACCTCATGCCCGAGCTATCGTAATGAAACGTCGGGATGCCTCGCTTGAAAATGAGATTGGATCCCGAGAGATGATGGAAGAGCACATTCTATTCCGGGGCGAGGGCTATGCTGACGGGATCCGTGGTATACAACTCAAGAACCAAGTGAATCTAATCAAAGAATACCTCCCTCAGCCGCCGCGTGCAACTGCTCTAGAGCTGTGGGGCTCTCTTGCGCGACCCCAGCCAGACAGCTGTATTGGCTACATTCCCGCAGCGAGGGCAGCGAGACACACGCCTCCGTTTTTTACGCCGTTCACCCGCGAGGAGAGTGAGATGGCAGACTGGTGTGTTACCCTTTTTCCTTTAGCAGATTACTTTAAATTAAGTTTAAACGCAGGTACAACGTAGTTCACAACGCCGATACGCACTTCCCCTTCCTCACGGCTCAATGGAAAGCGGCTATTTCTGGCGAAAATCAGATCCACGCGTCCCTTCAAGCTGCCCGTGACGGTGCCGTTATCGTAAACTACATGCACCACTTCTATGCGCTTGCATACCCTAGCCGTCAGCCTACACAAATCGAGACATGCCATTTTTCTGTAACAACGGAGGGCTATACTATCATGGTGTGGATACACTGGCGCGAGGTAAACTCTGAAGATGGCGAGGTATATTACCGGATGGAGCCGGTAGAAACTGCGCGCATGAATGAAATAGGCGACCTCCATGAAGTACGGAAATTGTTGCACAATCTTGTTGATTACGCGATGGGAGAACGCGTAAGGTCGATCAAAGAGGCACTCCCTCTATTCTGGCCAAACCGTCCCGTGAAAAAGGCAAAGAGCAGCAAAGCTGCAAGCTCATCGACAGCATCTCGGCCGGAGCTACGACTAGATCTGCCCATGACACCAATGGGAAGTATGGGGGAGGGCGCAGAACGAGTGGCGTCACACCCAAAGAAGAGGCTAAGGGACGCCCAGTAGATTCGCAAATCATGCCAGCCCTCGGCGCAGACGTGGAAATAGAGGTTTAATAACACTCATAGGTAACCTTGGTACTTTCACTCAATTATCTCAGCTATCTTGCAGTCGTGATAAGCAGTTGTCGCCATCTTAGACTAACACTGGTAACCTGTTCGAGTCCTATTTTAACCGCAAACTACTGTAGGCTATATCTAGTTTCTGCTTATTTTTCACTCTAAACACCTTATGATAGACATACTTATATCTAATCCAATAGCTTATGAGGTGTTGTTTACAGCGTATCCTTCTTGGCATATTACTGATTGCAGTCACCATCCTGGCCCACATAGCCGATTGCAGGGTTTTGCTGTGGCATCGTGGCGGAATGGGCGCAAAGGCAGACGTAATTCGACGCCGGATTTTCATTTAATCGTCCAGTCACCTGTAACTACCACCCGGGTGTATTAATTAAAACATGTTTAAACATCTGTTCTAATATGGTGAAATAGCCTCGGCTATCAACAAATCAGATGGCCCCGCGCATCTGCCATTGGCGTAGTCTACTTGCCTAACTAGTGTATGCAAACAACGTGTTTCTTCTTGTTCACAACCTTTCTCCTAATTGTGTTTTGATTTGCGTCATTCAACTTGTCATTGCGATATCATCAGCGATATTGGCGGTCAACCTCAATGGCCGCATAGGCACTCGGCAGCAAAGACCCAATGGTTGGCTGCTTCTGACATGGAACCAGCTGTAATTTCTGTGCGACTCCTGTCCTGTGGTCCTCTACTGCGACGATTTTGACTTTCTGGCGCAGAGTTTCCTGCAACATGATGCCTGCACCGCAGTTGTTCAGCGTTTCGGGTCTTGGAGATGAGGTATAGCTAAGCGCAATGAGCTCTGAAATGGAGTTCCAAGACTCAGACGACTGTCGACTCCACAAGGTAACGATACTGTGGATTAATACAACAAGGAAATGCAGTCCAAGTACTACCACCGAGATATACAGCGCAGGATCATTCTTTAGCTGCCATGCCGTTGCGTAAACGAACCACTCTTGTTTCAATGCCTGTGTGGAGACATTATTGGGCCGCTGCCAGATTTGGCCGCCTTCATGAAGTAGATTGTCGTTGTCTCTATTCCCCATCCGCAACAATGGGTTGACATCTTCTTGGGTGGGATGCCTCTGTGGATCCCATCCTAATCGAGAAATTGCATTTACAAAGTATGCAGACAGAACCGCTCTATTGCCCCAGTTAGAGTTTGCTAAACTAACCAGAATATTTACTTACTCAAGCTCGCGGATAGGGCCCACCTTGTCGTCAAGGACCCATGACATGTCCCATAGTCTAGTGGACACTAAGATTAGTTCCAAAGCTGTGAAATTACCAGTTGAGTCTTGCAATGCATAGCCAGTCGATAGCTGTCGAACCCAGTCGGTATCTGATGCAATAGAGCGCCCATAATATTTTTTCAGCAGCGGATCAAAGAAGCTTACACCTTGGGGGTCCATGAATTTGAGGGCAGCTGGTAGCGATGGCGGTCCGATAAATGCTTGCCAGTATTTCGATTCTCCATGAAGTGCAGATTGCCCTTCAGCCCATCGCGCATCGAATGAACATCCGCAACCTGCAGAGCGACCAGCTGTTGCATTGTTGGTAACAAAGGCCAGCGCGGCCGTCGAGGTCCCGAACTCGGGCTGGAGAGATATCCACGTGGTGTTCACGAGTGCGCTGTAGGTTCCATTCACCCTAACCTCCTTATATAGCCCAGGTGTATCAGTAGTCCGCCAAGGGCGATCAGCATCGAGTACAGGAAAGAGCAACGTCGGGGAAATATTGTTGACTGGCTTGATAGGGCCGCAAAGAACACGAACAACAGGAATGCGGCCAGTGACACGACTGTAAAGGCCTGAGACGGTTGCATCTCGTAGCCGTCGTTGCCTACCCTTTGCAAAACCCCAGGCATGATCATGGTCTTGTCTCGCCCTGTCAGCAAGGTACACGCTGGCGCCGTGGGGTGCAGAGGCCCAGGAGTCAGTTCCATATTCTGACCAGGAAGGCCGCCACAACCACATCATTCTTGCTGTCCAGGCATCGACCATATTTACGGTCCTACTTGAAACCCCCTCGGGTGTTACAAATCCGTTCAGAATGTTCCAACCACCCTGTAAACAATAGAAATCGCCGCTGCCGCCCATTTCACACTTTTTGGGCCCTGTGTGGTTCATAGTGAGGTTTTGGGGCCACAATTGATCTTCAGGACCAAGAAGAAACAATTCCGTGCTTCCAGTCGAAAGCCATACTGCATTGGGAAGAAAAAGCAAAGCAGACGCTGGGCCAACAATGGCAGCAAGGAAACAGAACATGACAAGGAGGCCAAGGAAAAAAGCATGCCGTTTCGATCTTAGCCGAAAGGCACATTGAACTGTGCTAAGCAATTCTTGTGACCAAAGGTAGTTGAGACCAACGAAGGAGAATGGTGAGCTGAGCATGCCGAAGTTGACACCATCATTAATGAGGTAATATCGCAACAAGTCTACGACAACCCTCGCGAGGCTAGCTATACATTCAGTTAGTCGGGAATGCAAAGATTCAGTTCAATATCTTACCAACGATGGTCATCTCCTGAACACGGTGTCAGTCGTATACGTCACATCGTTGCAAGGTAGACATACATGAAGCTTCGAAGCGCCTTGTAAAGCATACTGCGCCAAAGTACTGATTGGGGGTCCATTGACGAAGATGCTAGAATTAAATGCGATTATGAACACAGTAATACAGACTGGCAAAAGATGAATGTCAAGGCTAGCAAGCGCAAGTAACCGTGATTTCACCATCACCGGCTTTGGGAGTTCTTGGCCATCCGTCCCTTTATATTTCTTCTTGAAGGAAAAAGGCTTGAGACCTGCTCCGTGGATGAGTGAGTGGCCAATAGGTCGCTGCGCAAAAATATTTTGAATTCCGGTTAGAAACCCCGTACGCGCTGGAGTGGCGGTAGCAACTGGAGTGCCTACGCCGCTGGCAGGCTGGCTCCTGCCACTACCTGCTCTGGATAGACATGGACTGACCGTCGCAGAAATGTTCGAACTGGACGTATAGCTCATTGAAGAGATATCCGGCTGTTGATTATTGTTTATTGAAGCCGGATTCGAGGATGAATGGTGTTGTAGGTCTGAGTTTAGCGGGCCTGAGCTAGGTACACATGTACTTGGTGGAAGTTCGCGGCTGTCTTCACTAACTCTAGACATGATTAGCTGTTATTATACTGACAGTCATTTACGCAGGAACTTTTCCATTTTTCTAGAGATACAGGCAGATAGCAAGGCTGAGGTAGGCTCAGAGGGGCCACGCCTGTGCTGGGGGCCAAATCTGAGCTCAAGCATGCCATTGGCCAGGCCAAGGTCTGTCCAATGTCAAAGCCACCGCCACTTGTGATCCATCTGAATGTATGGCACCGAGGAATCAATAATTGATTCAACAAAGTTATCAGTCGACACAATTTTGACGCAAATGCCCTAGAGTGACGGTTACTGTTAAGTAGCCTTCGGCGCGTATTGCGTCAGTGAAGCAATTGCATTATAGCGTGTGTGTAAATTGATTGATCGTCTCAGATGGATCAACTCGTCGTCCAGATGTCAGAAGGCTCTGAAACCACTTTTCTGCCAGATGTATTACCAGTTCTACCTAAAGGAAACCATCAACTTAAACCATCTGATACTGCCCGTCATGCCCCTTGCACACTCCGGATTATTACAACTGTATTTCGATTTTGGGGTTATGTCGATGTTAACTAAAAGGTGGCGCCCGTTCGCACGAGCTTCTTGATGGAACCACAGATCAAAAAGCTCGAATACGGTCCGGTCTGTACGTGGCTAGTATACCACTATAAAGGTCTTAGATAAATAGGTTATAAGCCTAACGAGCTAAAGGTTAATTCTTATTAGATACGAAAGTAAGAAGGAAGATTTTTGAGTAATAAATGGTAACTTAAATACTTCTCAGTAAAGTTGAATATAAGCACACCACCAATATATATATATACTAGACTACTGATAGACTATACTCTTAGCTACTCGAAGTGTTGTTTGTCGCAACTTGGGCCCCTAGAGGCCTATTTATTGACTGAACCATTAAGCTACTAGTCTCCCGTGTCCGCAGAATCCGAATCCCTCGATTGCGTGGCATAATCAAGGAATATTCAAACTAAGTCTACGAGCAGCAGGAATAAAATGATGTTGGACGAAAGAAGAACTAGCTTCGTAAGTGGAGGAGTGTTACTATACTATCCACTTGCGTAGTGGGGGCCGGGAACTACAATGGCGGAGAGAATAGAGGTCCTTAGAAGAGCCAGTTCTTTCAGTGGAATAGTGGGTGCGGGATGACTAACCCGCCTTCAAATAATAATTATTCCTGGACGTTTGATGACTATGAAGGAGAGCAGGGTATGATGAAAGAACGAAGTTGAGAGGATTGCACTAGGGAGGGCTGAGTGTAATAGATCAAGTTATGCTTGCGCTGGACGAGATGAACAGTTGTGTCTGGTTAAGTCTTCGACTATCATTATGGGAGTGACAGTTGATGGGTCTGGTGAGGATGAAGAGCTCGAGATGAGTGAAACCAGCCAGGAAATGCGGCAATGGATGAAAGCACAGTCTTGTTGTAGTAGGGTGGAGTTCGCAGAGTTTGTGTGCAGTTGAAGACCTATATTTACAGAGAATGCGATCCTTTATACCTCGATTGACTCTTGATGTTGCTGAACTCTCCTCCCTGGACTTCTTGGCCCTGTCGAGCGAAGGTGCCGGACTTATTGGCATTACTCTATTATTGAATCGCTTACAAGAGGCTTGCAGATTGACTACCGGTAATTTTGAAAACTATCCATAATCGTGGATCCGTGCCTTCGTGGGATATCTGCAAGTAGAAAGAGGCTTGCAAATTGATCCAAGGTAGCCCCGCACGACCAACGTGGTCGTTGTGTTTGTCGGTCCGAGCGCCGTCTTGTACCCTCACGGCGCCCCGCTAGTGCTCTTTAATCTCTCCACCCTGTTGCTCCTCTCTCGGCTCGGTCTTCGCAATATCAAACAGAGTAACCAATTAAGGGCGTGTCTAAGTACAAATTTCCACCAACTACAATTACTATCGGCAGCGCTACGCTTCCTTTCCGTTGATACTACACTATGGAGGTCAATTCCATGAGTGAGAGCTGGACTGTAGGGACGCAAGAAGTGTTCAACTGCACCCAAATAGCCTTGAAGCACAGCGATGATTATTTCATGGCCACTTCGAAAATGCAGCAGAATGAGGTAGACGTCAAAGTCCTCGAAGCCCTCAACCCAAAAAAATTCCAATGGAGCATATCTTCCCATCGTATGAGAGCAACCTCACAGAATTCATGGACTCTGATAATCTTAATGTCTACATCAAACGGCCTCGCCTTATGGCCTATAACAATTCGGATTCGATTAGTCGTATGCTGCTTGAGGAAGCTCGTGATTGTGAACAACTCTTGGCTTGGCCACATACAAATATAGCTCATTACCGAGGTTGCATAACACAACATGGTTGTATCACAGGTCTTTGCTTCGAAAAATAGGCAGAGACTCTTTGGCAACGCATGTATAGAGGTATAAAGGTTAGCAAGAGATGGGTTGAACAGATCGAAGCGGGAGGGCAACATCTCCACAAACTGGGTTTGGTACATATGGACATTACGTACGATAACATAATGTTTCGGGATTTAAACTACGATGACTTGGTCATTGTCGATTTTGACTCTTGTGTCCAAGAAGGTAAACCCCTTCCATCCAAACGAGGACCTGTACCCGATGGGATCAACGTGGCTGCCTTTATAATCGATTTGGTTGCGGTGGAAAGAATTCAGAGCATGATCTGCGTGAAAGGGGACGAGACAGAAGGTGAAAAATTGCGCTATTAGAACAACAAGTAGTAACGAAATTTTCCCCCTTATAGCGGTAGCGCTGAAGTCTTCGGCGCTCTGCGCGAGAGCAACGTTAGTGACCAACATCATAATGCAGCACAGCATAGGGCTATGTCGACATCACACGTAGATTCAGCACAGCATCAGCACGTCACGCCGCCTCCAATTTTACCTGACCAGCCTTTGACGCCTCCGCTGACCGACAAGAAACCACTTACGGCGGCGTCTCGCGTTATGAAGTTTTTTTTAGAGAAATCCAAGCAGGAAGGAATACCAAATAAGACACGTGGATAGAGTTTCAGCTTGCAGAAGGGTAGTATGACCAGATAGAGAGGACGATCCAGCAAGACGATGTGCTTTCAGGACATGTGCAAGATAAAATACGGTTAGCAGACCACTGCTGCATGTACTAACTGGCAAGATTTCTACGTCCAACGCTTTTTTCTCGGATTTCTAGAGTCTGGCGTCTCGCCTATGTTCATGTTGATAATCAACAGTTGGTACAAGAAAAACGAGCAAGCATTGAGGATAGGAGTATGGTACTCCGGGTACGTCCCAGTCATCTCGCCCCTCGTCAACTAGGGCCTTGGGCATATTACTGGCGGCAAACTTGCAAGCTGGCATTATATGTATATCATCGCTGGGGTTATAACTGTCCTCTGGAGTTTTCTCATCCTACTCTATCTGCCCCCAGACCCCATCCGTGCAGTTGACTTCGATGCTCGAGATCGGTACATCGGTGTTACCCGAATACAGGTCAACAATTCGGGGGTACGCAATAAACATTTCAAAGCTGCTCAGCTGTACGAATCTCTCTACGACGTCAAGTTTTAGATGGCCTTTAGTATCGCATTTTTGATAATGATTGCAAACGGCTCCATCTCCAGCCTCTTACAGATCATTATCAATGGGTTCGGTTTCAGTCGCTTGAGCTCACTGCTGCTAATCCTACCCGCTGGTGTGGTGGTCGGTATGATTGAACTGGCTGTTCCGTACATCACGTACCGCATTCCAAACATCTTACGGTCGGCAATTCAAACGTACAAATTTGTTACCTAAAGTGTCTCGACACAAATTTGTGGCAACAACAGCACGAGGCCAGGGCGAACGTGACAATTCATAGCACGAATATATGGACCCGCGATCCTTTCCACCTAAATCCACAGCGATGACACCGGCTCCGTGGTGGTAACTATTCGCATTAAGGACGGATTTCGAGCGGCATATATCGAGGGTGAGGTAGGTGCGAATGATTTGGAAAGGTGCAAGTTCTCTTGTATAAGGCGTGGAGGCGAAGGGCCATGGTTGAGGTAGCGTGCTTTCCGCGCTGAGAGTAAGCCTCGCGATCGCCGGTTGTTTATCTCGCGAGATGAGTGGCGTGGAGCACTTTCGCGAGATTGTTGGCGAGGTTGATCGAGCGCACACACTTTCCCATAACGCTAATGTTGCTCACGTATAGAGCTTCGTTTGCAGCTCAACCAAATCATCATACACTTCGTCAGCACAGTTGTATAAACCTTCCCAGCAACTTCTCACAATGCCGCCGCATAGATCCGCTTCTAGAGCAGGAAATTGGCTTCGTTCGTAGCGGCACACGAACTCCGCTTCGTCGTCGATGGTGTTGAGTTCTGGAAACGATCGATGGCCAGTCATGATGTGATAGATAGTAGAGCCTAAAGCGAATATGTCCGTCCTTATACTCGCAATGTCTTTTCCAGTACGAGGCATATACGACTCTGCATTCTCTGAAGCTCCTCCGTTGAGAATTATTCTTCCGTCTGATCCTAAGAGCCGCCCCTGAAAGTCACACAACATGGCCTACAGCATCTAGCAGGATACTACGAAGATGGATGTCGCATATTATAACCTTCTTACTGTGGATATAGACTATCCCTTCTATAATCTCGCAGGCGATTCGAATCTTTTCTCGTGTAACGATCTCTTTTTGTCGCATGTAGTTGTCTAGCGATCCGCAGGGCGCATATTCTAGAAGTCCATCTTCATGCTCTCCTTTAAACTCGATAACGCGGGAATGATTGCCAAGGTGCTTGAAGATTTCCCGCTCAACGTCAAGAGCTTCTAAATGTCCCTTGATGTGCGGATACTTCGGGGTGGTCGTGTTGTCGACGAAACCGATGTAATGAGAGTTGCCAGTGGCAATTATGTGTTGTACACTTTGAGGATACCAAGCTATAACATATATATCGCCTTCCGTGCTTAATTAAACCGAACCGTTTTGAAATTTATTGCAAGCGTAGAAGGTTGAGGGACGAATGACCCGAGCTGTGGAAGCAGCTTGAACACACTAGCTCAAAATGCATTCATTATGTAACCACCATTCTTGGCATATGAAAACAGCACAAATTCAGTTCATGAGTGAAGAGATGCAAATAGTGATGCAATTCCGCTTCTGCTACTTGCTAGGTTGTTACATGAGCTTGTGTTTCGGTGCTGCGGTGCAATTTTGATATGTGACGACGGTTTCATGCCTTCAACTCGTCTTCGAACGTCGTTCTTGGGCATTAGAATCGGAGCATTTGTGTTGCAGAATGCAACGTACATTGATATTAAGGCTGATAGTATTGAGCAATAGGATTAAAGACACGCTACCAAGTGGAGGTATCTGGACACGTGCTCCGCACGGAGCAGTAGTATTTTCGTGGAGTAAAGTTGTTCTCGGCCGAGGTGTTTGTGCTCCTCGATGCTTTTTCTGTAACGCCTCACGGTTGTGCATAATATAAGACCCACTGTTTAGGGTCAGAAGGGTTTAGCGCATGCCAGTTACGCCCTCAACCACTAAGATCGCTCCTCACAGCACCCACTCGGGCGATAGAGCGTGCTGTGGCTCATATTGAGCTCCATGTGTGGTTGTCATGTTAGATGGCTTGTGATCACATGCATGTTCGAGTGGTCGGGACGGCTTACCAGGGCGACTAAAGCCGTCCATCCATCTATAAATGGCAACCATAAATATGAACAATAACTATAAATAACAAAGTTATATAATACTAATCTTAGTATTATTTATCCAGTATAACTAACCTAATACTTTAAATTTTTTATAAAATACGTAAAAAGCTTTAAGTGGAAGTAATAGAAATAGTATACACGTATAAAAAGAATAGTCTTTCTTATTATTGCTCTTAAAGCAAAACAACTGCAATTATTTCCAAACCGCGTTTCTTGACAACACTTCCTGTAAGGTAGTAACTGGAAGACAATAGTACTTGTCGTAGGTCACGGTAGATAGTGAAGGGATGACAGTTATCTCTGGAGAGAGAGTTGATTGATAAAATAATACTTGCTGAACTATCTTCGCAAGAGGGGCGCCCTTTATACGTAGGCGTAGCGCAGATCCTCCTTAGGGGCTTGGTATTGCCACCCAAGTCATGTGATATAGGGTCTCTTTGTAGAGCCTCCGTTACACTTCCCAAGTTCAACTCAGTCTTCCTCTAGAACAGAACTATGGCGAAAGAGGAGGATGTAGGCATCTACGGGCCCCGAAAATTTGATAAACTCATGACCCTAATCCAAGGTCGTCTATTGCTGTTGCCGGTGGTATGCATTTCCCCAACCCACAACCCACCATCACCCCGTGTCCCAGACCATCAACGTGCTGGCTATAATCGTTCCTCCCCTATCCGAGCTCGAAGTTTCGCTGGTGGTAAGGAATCCTTTGAGGCTTTGCTGTTATCAAATCCCCCCTCAAAGTCGAACGAATGTGGCTTTGTCAAAGTATTTAAATGGCGTTCAAGCTGGACGCTATGCTCATTCTCTGGCCTCCCCAGTCCCCAACTTTTCGAAGGACCCAACTCATGTAAGTCCAAACCCCCGTTTGAGTTGTACGAAGCCAGCTCTCCAGGTATATTGTGGAAACCGGGTGCGCCTACTTGACGAAGAAGATATTCTACTGGCGCTTTAAGGAAAATCAGCGAACATGCTATCAGGAGGCATGTTTCCTCCACTCGGCAGTACATAGATAAGGTGACAGAATCTTGTAAAGGGTCGGTTAGCATAGTCTTCGCATTTAATCGAACAAGGATCGCAATTCCCATCCCAGTTGCGCAGAGACCAAGCGCCAGAAGGATAGAAACGAGACACCGCTCCAAGACAGATCGACTCAACTTCCAGATAAGCAACATAGGCATAATTGCGAATGCGAGGTCGCTAACTATACCGACACCTTCTAGTGTTAGCAAACGCTTAACGGCAATTCGCTTAGAGACTTACCAGCTTGCACATTACTAATTATCCACACTTCTCGGGAGCCGAGGCATCGACTGTTAGGAGTGGTTTTGTCCCATATTGCCGACACAGGGCGACACTGCAGTACTTTGAAAAGACTGACTACAAGGAAACTTGTTATTAAAAAGCCCACCATGACCCAGAGGGATCTTTTCCATGCGACCGATGGCTTGAGTTTGATTAGCTGATACGCTGTCGAGAGCCTTGCAAACGTTGCTGCACAAAGCCCTGCCGTCCGGATTGCCAGCAACAACTGCAATATTTTGATCCGCTGTTTGGGTGCTATAAAGGAAGCGTGCCGCCCGTACCCAATATTGATGCTTGCTGCGAACAATGAGTACGCTATAATCTCCATGAACTGCCACATATTAGAAGTGCTCTTTATTGTATTGCACGCTACTACTACTTACAATCGCAAATGAGTTCATGAAGTCAGATGCATGCAATTTGTAACTTGGGAAAATACGGGTATATATCCTCGCCGAGAAGCAGAGAAGGGCCAGAGCGAGTAATACTGTCGGGACGACCAAGGCGCGTGGGCCCGTTGGATCGTCAACTGCGCGAGTTTCTCCACCCATAATTCACGGGTTACCGCTAGATGATGTATTCGAAAACAACACAGACGTCGAAGGGCTGCCTTTGAGAATAAATAGAGACTCTGGCATATCTATCGGATAACCGCTTGCGCTTCACCTCAGCGCTCTTATGCGTTGCGTAACGGGAAAGAAAGGAACCCAAAAGAAAAGAGTGGCAAAGCAACATTTAGCTGGGCGAGACGACCGTGCTTGCCATGCTATTCGCAGAAATCGATACTAAAAACGCCTGTTGGGATTCCCCAGGCGCCACACACAACTTTGCGGAAGCGGAGCTGAGCACTCCTTAACTTGTGCATATATGCAGAAGCGCGGGATGTCGTGCGATTTAGCGCCATCCAACTAGTTGGTCGGTCTCGGTCCTTGATGCTTCCAAATAAACGCCACAACCGTTCGAAGAAGCAATACAGTTCCTGACTCGCGACAGAGTCAGCCAGTGGGATCCTGACCCAGAAAGCGATGCTCTAAGATCGCCGATGAGGTATTTTGCGCGGACCACTCAAGTGTTGTAAATAAGGGTTTGTTTTTGGCAGCGGGGAACATTTCTTTCCACCCGCTTGGAATTCCCAGCTCCTGGGGAATATACTCCCTCTTATAGTTAAGGGTGGAACCCGTCAGCGTTCTGCAGGGGTGCATTTGATTGTATTCTGTTTGATCTCCGGCATACTTTGACGTTACTGCCCAGTTACTGAGGTGTTTTGTATAGGATCTGAGACAAATTCGGCCTCAACTTAGCTCTTAGTGGGCAGTGAGAGAAGGTGGAGACGTAAGAAATCCAGATCAAGCAAACTTTTTACAGTAATTCTGCATAAATCTGATCTACGAGTGCGGCAGCAGGTTCCATCAAACGCAGTAAGAGAGAGTACAAATCAAATGTGGGCCAGTGGCGCTAGGGGGGGTAAGCATAAAACCTTGTCAAATATTCTATCATCCAAATCTGTATAGATTTCATGAATACGGTAACGCCAGCTTCCTTACTAGGAACGAGCTCCCTCCCAACCCCTCTATACAACCTTACATCCCCAGCTTCGGCACCATCTCCGTGGCGGAATAATACTGCCCACCGCCCACATACGACCACTTATTGAAGTACGCCTTGGGCGCATCAGACGGACAATCCAACCCACTCCCCGCCCCATTACACGTCGCATACACACCAAGCAACGTCCCCACAAATGTCCCCGTCCGCCCACTCAACAGCTCCGCACTCGCACTGCCAACCTCAATCCTTGACGCCGACACATTCTCCGCCAGCGCAGCAGAAAACTTGTATTCCGTCGGTGTCGTCATCTGAATCTGCAAACGGACAGTCTGGCCCGCCCATTCCTTGGGCAGGGCGGTGGTCTTTGGGGCGGTGGTGCCGTTGAAGCGGAGGGAGAGCTGGTTGTTCGCGAGGGTAAGGCCGAGCTGGATGTTTGTGTATTGTGTTAAGAAGGCGGTTACGCCTGCTTCTTGTTTGGCGGCGGTGGGCGCGAAGGACAGGTCGACGGTGTAGGTGAATAGCGAGTCGGTTTGGCGGCGGCCGATGAAAGATATGGCTTTGGCGGCGGGTTGGGAGCCGCCGGGGCGCCGGTTACGTCGTTGCGGCCGAGGGTGAGGGTGAGGCCTTTGTCGGTGACGGCGATGGCGTTGTCGCGGGGGACGCGCCAGTAAACGAGGTTGCGGGGAAGGGGCTCGCCTTTGGCGAAAGTGTAGGCGTCGGGATCGTTGTTGAATGGTCCGGTTCCGGGGAGGTTGCGGTCTTTGGGGGGAGGGGCCAGCCATTCATCTTGCCTCTGACAGGCCCCATGATGGGCCAATCGCCGGTATTCCATGTCACTGGGAAGAGTGCTGTCTCGCGGCCCATGGGGTATGATTTGAACGCCGGGCCAGAACGCGTTGCTAGAGCTGTGCCCCACCAGTTACCTTTAGTATCCTGGAACAAATCGGCATGACCAACGGTTTGAAAATATTCATTCGTTCTGCGGTTGGTCAAATGTGGGTTCTTAGGACTCGCAGTGTATGGTCCCAAAATATTCTTGGATCGAGCCATGGTGACGGCATGATCCTGAGCGGTTCCTCCCTCAGCAATGAGTAGATAATACCATCCATCTTTCTTATAAATGTGTGGGCCTTCAGGCCAAACGCCACCCGTTCCGTTCCACAAGTTCTTGGGGGTCCCCATCTTTCCAGTATTGATGTCCATCTCTTGAATCCGAACTTCTTGCGTGGCCACATACACTTTGCCATCATCATCCCAGAAAATATCAGGATCAATCTTGTCAGCAGCAAAAGTGACCGCATTGCCCCATGCTGAATCGCTATATGGGTCCGTCGTCTTGAATAGTACACCCGCATTCTTGCCGGCACCTAGGTACTCGCAAATAACATAAAAGGAACCCTTATTGTAGCGGATAGTGGCAGCATACATGCCCTCCTGCTGACCTCTCGTTGCCCAACTATACCCTGGAAGCTGAGACTCGCGGGTCCACACATGGCTAATATGCTTCCAATTGATCAAATCCTTGGACGCGTAAATGGGCAACCCAGGAAACGAAATAAAAGTCGAAGTTACGCAGAAAAACGTTCCATTGACCTGAATGCACGACGGGTCGGAATGCCAGCCCGGAAGAATTGGGTTGTAGAAGGTCGAGTTTTGCGCTAGCGCAGGGACTACCGATGCGAGGAGTACAGGGAGGAAATTAAAGAACTTCATCTTTACGCCGTCGACGTCAGTCTTGGTTAACAAAAGTCCTGCGTTGACAAAGTCCTTCAAACGAATTCCCCATCATCCTTCGTCAACCGTTATATAGCGGTCTTATACGAGATCGACATCATGGTTAGTTTTCGCGGAACGTAGTGATCGAGTGCCAATGACGCAGTATTTAGCCAGATTATTACCGCCCGCCCATGCCCGCCCATTTCCACGTATAACATGTTTACTCGCAGCGGAGCAATACTTAGCTCCATCGCTATTACAATGTGCCACCGGGCCTTTCATATACCATTACGATGGTCATAATTTGGCCGCTTGATAGCACACTAAGGGTCATTTATTTTACTTGAGAAAGGGATTGTAACTATACTTCATTTGTGCTCATGAGGGGTTGCTGAACTTCACTTTCTAGTCGGGGCAGATGTCAAAAGCGTAGCCTGCCTTGGAATAAGGATAGTGACGTTGATATGCGTGCACGCTTTAGACCAGCTATCTACCGTCACGTGATAAGCCCTATCTACAATATACTATACTATCATCCATAAATCACCGATATTAAGTGGCTTGCAAAGAAAGGGATGTAATATTACCAAGACGGACAGGTTTCACCTTGATTTACCTTGATACTTTACTATTCATCCCATTGTTTTTTCTCGTGCTATTCATGTCAACACACTTCAAAGCATCAAAAACACTGCATATACCATTCTGTGCATGCAAAATCCACCTGTCACCGTCTGCCACTCTCCAATCGGGCCGAGTAGCAATCAGTATCTACCTACATACCCTTTACAATTGTACACAAGTATGCGCTGACGATACAATTACTTGATCTCAATACTTGGTCTATACCGGACTTCCCACATAAGCATGAAAAATACTGGCAATATCAAGTAGGCGCGCAATCACCCGTCTTGGGTGGCCGGAGAGCTTGTTGAAACCTAGGGGTGATGTCTCAGTTAACAGATTCAGATAGTCAGGCGCGACAACCCAGCGATACCCAATCAACCGTAAATGCCTGGGAGACATCAAGATCTATAGTGATCCAAGACGTTGGTTACAAAGCACAGTAAGAGTTAAGTTAGTTTTGAAGCTTCTTCACTCAAACCATCAAATCCATCCTCTCTCTGCGACGACCCGCCGCCACCTCCCCTTCCCCCCTCCTCACAGACTTTTACTCCAACAATATCCATTTAATCCAACCCTCACGCTCAGACAATACAATACCCGACCGCACAAACACCTTGCACAACAGCACCGAAACCCTCGATCCGTTCGTAAACACGGGCACAACAACAATCACATTACGCGGACCCTATTCACCCACACCGTCTCCCAGCAAACACCCTCTTACCTACCCCACCCTCCCAAGCAAATCCCTCTTTCCAAATCGCCATAATCGCCGCCCCTATTCCACGTCGTTTCCTTTCCATAACCGATGGGGAGTCCATATATACCCACCCTCGTATAGCTCCCGCTAGTTTTCATCATCCCTCCGTACGGCTGCTTTGAGCATCGCATGCATGCATGCATGCATGTCTTGCATGTCTACCTCACTGCTCTTACCCTGCAAGTGTTTGTTATCGATAAGTAAAGTAAAACCGTAAACGCAACCAATCAAAGTCTGCCTAGCATACTACGCGAGAAAAAAAAGGAAAGTCTCGTCTGACGTAGTAGATGTAAAATTGTTTCTTTAGTAGGTAGACCCTGTTGCCGTATGCTTGCATGGGCGGTGGGTACCGATAAATTGGACGAAAGGGAGAAAAAAAAAGGCGTCTAGGAGGATTTGGTATCAGGACGCCGTTCGTTGCTTACCAGTTGGTTTTACATAATTCGGTAAAAAATACGTGCGTCTACTTATCCATTTCATTGAGCCGGCTTACCGTTGTGTTTGTATGCTGATTCAATAATTGTAGCAGTTGTGAGGAAGCAAAAGAGCATATGTATATTGCTTTACCGCAGGCACAGCGTTTTGAGAGACAGATACGGTTGCACTACAGAGTGTAGGGCAACCAAGAATGAGCAAGAGAGAGAAATCAAAGGAAAAAAGGTATTCTTGGCATAAGTGGCCAAAATTGCATTTTACAGCTTCAAGCCGCGAGTGGCTCGCAGTCCCTCTGTATTCTCTCGCGTGCAGGAAAAGAGAGGGCGCATATGCATCGATCTAACCCATTGGTAAAAAAGAAAAGCCACAACGCCCACGCGGTGTGTGAAAATAGAACAAAAGGCAGAATCTATATTCCCTCCCAAGCTTTTTTTTTTTCAAAATGCAATTGTGATGCAAGGATTAGATGGGGAAAAAAAGCTGCATCGTCGGGACGGATTGGGGTATGTGTGAATCCGACAAAGGATGCCGGGGCAGGGCTCGAGCGCAATTCCGTCGTGTTGCTAGTGGCAGGGGACATGGTTGTGTTATGACCGGTGCATGGTACACCGATCTAGCGCGTCCAGAAGCTCAGGCCGTTCTGCCAACGCCTGGCGAGCTTGGTTGTATGTGAACCAATTTCTGGATCGCTTGTGCTGCTCGGGCCAGACAGCCTCCTGCTTTTCGACCGTGGCTTCAAAGAAATGATATGAGGCTTTGGGGGCGGTTGCGGTGAGCTGGTCGGGTTTTCGCTTTTCGGGGATGAGGCCGAGGTCGTAGTTGATTTTGCATATTATGCCTGCCTCTTCCCAGGCTTCACGTTTCGCGGCATCTTGGGCGGTTGCCTCGTCTGTCTCCCATCCGCCTTTGGGGAGAACCCAGCCACCGCGCCGAGTGGACTGGATGAGGAGTACATAGAATTTGTCGGCGGAAAGAGGGACCACGCCAGCGACTAAGCGCTCGCCTTGTGAGCCATAGCCTGGAGACACCAATCAGCCGGCCGAGCAGAGAGAGGAAGGGTCTCGTGAGCGCACTTACGCTGATTGACACGACCTGTGCGTGACTGCATGGGCATCGACTGTGTGGCGGCCATTGTTGGTGATGGGAGTGAAGAGGGTGTAGAGTACTGTGTAGGGGAGGCGAGGGCAAGTACACAGTAAAGAACACAGTATGGGGTGCTAATGACTCTCCAGGAATACCGAGGTATCAAGGGGAGAAGCGAGGAGCGAGGAGCGAGGAGCGAGGAGCGAGGCCAGGCGGTGAAAAGGACACAAGCCAACAAACTGCTAGGACAGGTCACGGGAGGAGGGTAAGTAAGTAGGTGGTAGGTAGGTATGGAAGCAGAAGTGAGCAGGATGCTATGATATAGGCAGTCGATGGAAGTAGAGTAGGTAGAGAGTCAGGATCAAGTTGATGGGTTAGATGTAGCTCAGTCCCGCGGGGGACGGGGCTGAGGGTAGTGAGGAGACCTGGGAGAGGCAAAAAAGGTAGACATGGTGGAGGTTATGGTTTTAGTAGGTGGTGGGTGGTTCGGTTCGGGTCAGGGACTTTTTGCGTGGGAAACTAGGACGGTAAGACCTTCCTTGCACCGCCGTCCGTCACTTCCCCTTCTGCCAAGACCAAGCCCCGTGCGTTTTGTGCAGGCACACAGGTTGGGTTTGGCAGGGAAGGCGCGAGCGGTGGAGGCGCCTGGGGCCCATGTCGGCAGGTGCGAAAAACAACAAAGCGAAGACTCAACGGTACACGACGGTACATGACGGTACATTGTCAACTATTGTTTTCTAGGTAGCTTCACCCGTTTATAGGCCATTGACGGTTCCGGCCTTGTCCAGACGTAGCGAAAAGGAGCTGGCGGGGGCACATGAGACCCCAAAGAGACCATACAGCTGCCTCGCCGCCGTCGCCGCCGGTGCATCACAAATGCTGCGTGGTGCGTGTACTGCACTGTGCTGCTCACATTGCTGCCAGTATTGCAAATGACGTATGGGACATGTAAAAGGGCGGCCATTGCCCACTAGAAAACGAGTAATTCGCCTCGTGCACGCCCTGTCTAGTTATACAACAGTCGAGAAGGAGAGTTACTGTCCTGTACTGTATTGTACTCTACTCTACTGTACCCACACTCACTCACTACCACCCATACCACCACCCATACCACCACCCATACCACTACCACTACCACACCGCCGGCCACTCCTCCTCATTCCATTATTCACCCCTCCATCCGCTGCCAACCCTCCCTCCGCCGCTCTTCTGCCTTATTAATCCCCCCCGACCCTCTCCGCCAACAAGTCTAAAGTCCTTGTTCGACCGCCCACCCCCACCATCAACGCTTGTCTCCCACGCTTATGCTGCCCTCATGCAGTCTCGTGTGACGCCCTTCGGTATGTCTCGCTCCAACCAAGGCCCTGCCATTCGGCTCGTGCCTGTCTGGCTGGTTCCCATTCTGTCTCCCATTCTCTTCAACATTCACCCTTGTGCTGATGCGTTTTTTTCAGGCTACCGTAGTGATTCCTGCGGATACTGCAAAGACGCATCGAATGGCTCTCCAGGCCCCGATACCCGTACGTGCATTTTCCCTTTACCTCTGTCAACTTTAATTCCGTTTATTCGCCCCTTCAACCGTGTCACGCGTGCATGCTTGTCAAGGCGGTCAGTCCATTCCTAATCAACGACTCTGGCGTCCATAGCCGCCATGACGGAGTGTTTCATTCTCGATTGATGTTCTGTTAAGGTTGCCCGACCTTCACGTGCATGTCCCCCCCGCTGCATGCAATACAAATGTGCATTTCTTTCGCTGGTCCTCCTCCAATCGATTTCGCTGTCCACAGATAGTGCCAAGCTAGACTTCATGCTTGACCACCATAGTCCTCCGTCCCCACGCCACGTCACTGTCGGCGCAATGCACCATTGCGAGCCTTTGATGGATTCACGCCAAACATAGTACTAACTAGCCTTACATAACTAGGCGCCAGTTACTACTTCTCGTCTGACACTCTAACCGTCGACGTTTACCAAAATCTCGTAGATCGCGGCTGGAGACGGTCCGCATCGCCCACTAGGCCCGTTAGCAACATGGGCTAACTCCAGCAATAGTTCTGGGACCATTTTTTACAAGCCTGATGTCTTGCGCCACTGCTGTCCACACTACACTATTCGGTAGGCTCACAATTGTCACCCAAAACATGCTGTGCGACTTACCTAGTGTAGCCTCCCAGTGGCTTCCTTCAAGCCCACAAAGGACCAGAGGAAAACAGTGAACAAATGGAATGATTATGTCTTGGGCGACGCCTACAAAAAAGAAGCTGCAAAGCGCTACCCAATATCGAAAGAGTGTGTACAGCCTGTCACGAATAAATTCACATTCATCTGATGCAAATTCAGAGAAAAAGCCCGCCTAAGAAACACCTTCGACTTCGTCCAAGAAATCCACCGATCCGACCACAATACAATCAAACGCCCCCCCAATCCTACCCACAAATTCGAAGTAACCCTCGAACCCCCAACCTTCACCCAAGAAAAATACTCCCTCTACCAACAATACCAAAAAACCGTCCACAAAGAAACCACAACCCCTTCCTCCTTCAAATCCTTCCTCTGCACCTCCCCCTTGCAAAATACATCAAGGGATCTAAACGGCAAACCCCCCAAACCCCTAGGTACCTACCACCAAACCTACCGCCTAAACACCCGCCTCATCGCCCTCTCAGTCCTCGACCTCCTCCCCCACGCCGTTTCAGCTGTCTACTTCATCTACGACCCCGCCCTCGAGCAATGGGGCCTCGGCAAGCTGAGTGCTATGCGCGAAGCCGCGCTTGCGTTGCAGGGCGGGTACGAGTACTACTACATGGGCTTTTACATCTACTCGTGTGCAAAGATGCGGTATAAGGGCGATTTTAGGCCGCAGTACGTGCTGGATCCGGTGTCGTTGGAGTGGGGGCCGTTGGATGAAGTTAAGGGTGTTATGGATGTGAAGGGGTTTGTTAGTTTGGACAGGGAGGCGCGGCGGCGGGTCGAGGGCAGGGACGGTGTCGATGAAGATTCTTACGACGACTACCCGTTTCCTACAGCGGCGGAGGGAGTCAACGCGCATGATGGGGGCATGTCGTTGTTTGATCTTAAGGTCCCGGGGCTGATGAGTGTTGAGGAGATGGAGGACCAGGTTGATCTTGGGAGTCTGGCGATTAGTGTTGGGGGCAGGATGGCGGAGGCGCAGGATTTGGTGGCGTGGGAGGGGGGGAGTGTAAGGGATGTGGGGTCGCCGAAGGGGATTGTTGCGGAGCTTGTGGCGGGTTTGGGAGCGGAGGCTGCGTGGCAGGTTGTGGTTGAGTTGGGGTGAGGGGGAAGGGGGGTGGAAGGGAAGCGATGTAGATAGGAATGGCAATGTCACATATGGAGCCAGTTGGTCTCAATTCGCTTCAAGGTAAGGGAAAGACTTGGATTTTGATACAGATGTTGAGCAGATGATTCGATTGGTGAGTTTCCCCTGATTTCTTCTTGAACATTTCGAATCTCGCATCAATTGGCAAAACAGTATACATATAAGTAGTTGCCCACGTGATGGCTTACCATTCTAAAACCCTTGCTCCAACATGTGTAGCGACACTGATTAGTACATGGCCAATGAACGACGTGCCTCGGCACGCACTGACCGCCCAAGCTACTGCCGGCCAACTTATCAAAAATGCCACCACCGCTCGACAACAAACAATTGCACCAACGCATGACAATGTCTGCCTCTACAATAACCCTCATCGTGCGGCCCCGTGGTATGTCTTCGTGATTGCCGTATACAACTCCGTGTTCTCTTACTCGATCCCCAGGTCGCCCGATCAAGAACCTACCCGAATCTATCACCGTAGGCCCAGATGCACCCGCATCCCAAATCTACCAAGAAATAGCCAAAGCCTCCAAATTCTCCATCCACAGACTCAAAGTCACAAAAGGCAGCGATGGCTCCGCCATTCCCAACGGTGCAGACACAACCGTCCACGACACCGGCGTACGCAACAAGAGCGCCATAGACGTAAAAGACCTCGGGCCCCAGATCTCCTGGCGAACAGTCTTCGTCGTAGAATACCTCGGACCCCTCCTCATCCACCCCCTCCTCTACTTCGCCCGACCCCTCATCTACTCCACTTCCACCCCACCCTCCACACTCCAAACTCTCACCTTAGCCATGTGCATGATCCACTTCGCCAAACGCGAGTACGAAACGCTATTCGTGCACCGCTTCTCCGCCGCGACGATGCCCATCCGCAACATCTACAAGAATAGCGGCTACTACTGGATCATCTCCGGCGTAAACTTAGGCTACTGGACATACGCCCCGACCAGCCCCTCGGCACGCCCATCAAACCCCCTCATCACCTCCCTCGGCCTCGCGCTCTTCGCCATCGGCGAAATAGCTAATTACAGCACACACGTTACGCTGCGCGACCTGCGCCGGCCGGGGAGCACTGAGCGCGGGATTCCCTTGGGCTTGGGGTTCAATATGGTTACGTGTCCGAATTATATGTTTGAGGTGCTGGCGTGGGTGGGGGTTGCGCTTGTGAATTGGAGTTTGAGTACGGTGGTGTTTATTGGATTGGCTGTTGTGCAGATGGGGGCGTGGGCGTGGAAGAAGGAGAGGAGGTATCGTAAGGAGTTTGGCGATAAGTATAAGCGGAAGAGGTATGCTATTTTGCCGGGGATTTGGTAAAAGAATGGGGGTGGGAGAGGGGGGGATGAGGAGGGAGGGGGGTGAAGGGTTGGGGGGAGAGTTGTTGTGGGAAGAGATTTTGTGGAAAAAGAGAGTCACGGAAAATGATATCATAGAAAGAGATAGCCTTGGAATTACATGTAATACTACATCCTGGGGCCTTTTCCCTTCCTGTGGTGACCAAGGATCCCGGAGTCGTGCGCATGTCATACCCCATAGTGGTCTGGGTATCTGGGCTTTGAGTCTACAGTGTAACGCCATGACTATAGTCGGAGACGTCACGGTTTCTTGAATTACTCGAAGGTGTCGGAGTGACTATAAGAATCGAAAATGACTCTTGAGAGTTGGAGTATAAAAGCTGCTTGTTCATGCGAATACTGCTTTTGGTAACGAAATTCGAGTGCACGACCACACTACACTACACACCAAGCACGACGAGACAGGTAACATGCCGATGCTCAGCTGCATCTTCGGTAACAGATGTATTCCCAGAGCAAAATCAGGTAAAGAACTATGCGCATACTGCAAGAACAGAAGCTTTCGGGATCTAACCACAAGGGCTGCCATGTCACCAACAAAAGAAGAGAGAGAGGCTGCCGAGCCACTCATAGCCAACCTGTTCTCAGCCCTAAATCTCCACCGTGACGTCCTAGCCGCCAACGGCAACCAGAGCTTCCTATGCGCCACTAAGGACATAGATTACAGCCAGGAGTCCTGGCGACCCCTACACATCTGCGTCGACGCGGCTCCCTGCACCACCAACGCCTACAAGGCCCAGCTGTGCCCACGCTGCAACGGCATAGGGAAAGGCGTACGAAACAAGCAGCGCTGGCGCGCCTACTTTGACAGCGACGGCAGGCGGCTGTATCCGTGTGCGTGGCAGAATCCAAAGTTTCCCGAGACGGCGATTTGGAAGATGGGGCCCTCGGAGCACGTGGGCGGCGAGTCTATTTGGCGCGCGCCGCACATGCACAAGTGTCGTGCCGTGCTCCAGGAGAATCAGCTGTGCTTGCCTTGTGTGTATAGGATGAAGGGGGAGGAGGGGTGGGAAGGGTATTTTGATGGTGACACGGGGGTTATGGAGGTGGATCCGCTCATGTAGGGCTCCTTTGGGGGCTGACGATACTGTTTATCCTTTTCAATCAATGATATATACAAACTGTGAGCGTGTGTCTGTGTTTGTCTGGCTGAATTAGCACGATTCTAGGTCAATCGAGTAACTTTCCTGCATTCTGAGAAAGGCTACCAGTTATCAAAGCGATTCAAACCCGATTATCTCCTGATTCAAGTCACCCAGCGGCCGTCGAGGTCCAATACGAGCTGTAAGCACACCCAACACTAGGCAGCAAGGCAGACACCAAGGAACAAACCACGGATCCTAGCACCAATTCAGGTACTCGGTCGAAGTAATCACTAACACCAAGTCCTCCGTAGTCCCTCCATTGCCCTCGAAAAGCTAGCCTGGCCAAATACCAAGTTGATGCCTAGGTAATTATATTCACTAATGTAGTACTACCTACAATAGAACAACAGCCGAGGCATGCAAGCCCAGGGACCCTGCATCCCCCAGCTCCCCAAACACAACGCCACCAAGTCCTCCCGCACCGCCATCCAACCCACCCACCAACCAACCGTTCGTCCCACAAACACACACTCACAACCCAATAATGGCCGCCGTCACCGCCCCCATATCAGCACTTGAACCACACCGTACACCCACCAACCCTTGCATCGCCCCAATAACCACCACAGCCTTCCCCAATCCTCCCCCTCTAATTGGGCCCCAGCGCAGCACCTAGCCATCCGCACTTCACCTGCTCGCTCTGTAGTAGCGGTCACCTAAAGCATTTTGCCGCCTCGCACCCAATCACGTTGACGTTCCAATTGCCCATTGTTGCCCATGCACGGGTCCTCCACTTCGTCCCTCCAGCTCGGGGGGGCTGTGACGCGTTCGGCGCTTCACTGACGTACCGTGACCTTTTTGCTTTTTTCAGCCGCACTGGTCATGTTTTGCGGGAGTTGGTTAGTTAGTTGTGGTTGTTGCTGTTGTTTGTTGCACACGGATGTCAGCGGGTGAGCGGTGGACTTGAACATGGATGGGGGGGGGGGGGGGGCTGAGGGGGGAAAAATTGCATAGGGTATAAAGTATTGAGGTTTTGCCGTTTTTTTTTGGAGGAACTGGGTAAACGAGTTGTGTGTGTGTTGAGATTTTTTGTGTGAAAACTTATCTTTATACGAGCCGCTTCGTTGATTGTTTTATTTTTATTTTTGGCTTAGAGCGAGTGAGCTTTTGGTAGTTAGTGTGGATTTGGCCGTTGAACCCCTCCATACTCGTAACTTTGAGCCGTCTTTTCGCAACGCGCGTTTGGATTGTGTTTGGGTTTGGTTGAGTTACGAAGTGCTTTGCAGAGTTAGATTTGATCAACGGTGTTCAAGTAGATGTAAGTATTGCGGTTCATAATGTCTCCTTCTCATCCTTGCCAATGTGCATTCTACCTATAGACGTTGTCGAGACTAGCAAGAAGTTATATCAGATCAATTCCCCAAAATCCAGACGAATCCATCTCACTACTTTAAAACTTAGTACTAAGTGTTTCTAGCTCGCATCATGACTTCAGATGCGAAAGCAGCATGGGATGCACATGTCGACACCCGCACAGGTGTTGAACCTCCCAA
The DNA here is from genome assembly GCA_021365335.1 of Phaeosphaeriaceae sp. PMI808. NCBI lineage: Eukaryota > Fungi > Ascomycota > Dothideomycetes > Pleosporales > Phaeosphaeriaceae > Phaeosphaeriaceae sp. PMI808. Next base: position 43,075 of record JAJTIZ010000007.1, read on the forward strand.
ACCAGCGGAACCCTCTGAGCTAGAGAAACTTCGAGATTCCCTCGGAAGCAAGCTCGGCAACCTTGCCACGCTTATTGGAGCTGTTCAAGCTCCGGTCCCAGAAACAGGGGATGGCTCAAAGCTTACGCCAGAGGAGGATAAAACATTCTCCAAGAAATTTGAAGGTATCCTAAAAGACATGTCTCATCTTCGAATCGAGAACATAAAAACCCTTCTCGAGTCACAGAAGATTAAAATGACAGGAGAGCTCACCGATGACAAGACGTATTTTATGGAAGGGCTGATTCGAACTGCGGCTGCGCTTCCTGATGGCTCGAAGACGCGAGATACAATTACAAACAAGTTCTTGGAGCAACTTTGGAACGACCTGGAGCATCCGCCGCAATCTTACCTTGGGGCAAAGTATCAGTACAGGTCTGCGGATGGTTCTAATAACAGCTTGATACACCCTCAACTTGGCGCAGCCGGTACGCCGTATGCAAGAACCGTGAAACCGTCCACGATGCAGACACCTTCAAGGCCAGATCCAGGTGTTGTGTTTGATAGCATCATGGTTAGGAAAAAGGCAGAATTGCATCCTAACAGGATTTCCAGCATGTTATTCTACGTTGCGTCCATTATCATCCACGACTGTTTCAAAACGAGCCACGAAGACTTTTCCATCTCCATGACTTCGTCATATCTGGACTTGTCGCCGCTATACGGTAGTAACCAGAAAGAGCAGGACTTGATGAGAACGGGAGAGGACGGAAAGATCAAACCGGATTGCTTTTCCGAGTCTCGTCTTCTATTCTTCCCACCTGGTGTTGGTGCGCTGTTGATCATGTTCAATCGCTTTCACAACTATGTGGTGGAAAACTTGGCCCTTGTCAACGAGCAGAATCGCTTTCCTAGACCACAACAACCCGCTGAATCAACGGGTGATGAGGAGAAAGATAAGGTGGCGAAAGGGAAGTACGACGCTAAGAAGAAGAAGTTCGATGAAGACCTTTTCCAGACCGGTCGGTTGATCACCTGCGGCCTTTACGTCAACATCATCCTCATTGATTACGTTCGCACAATCTTGGACCTGAATCGCACCGACAGCAACTGGCAATTGAACCCCCGCGCCAACATTCCAAACGTGCCTATTGGTGTGGGAAATCAGGTGTCTGCGGAGTTCAATCTCGTTTACAGATGGCACTCCACAGTCTCGGACCGTGACGAAAAGTGGACGCAAGAGATCTGGGACAAGATGTTTGGCGAAGGATGCGACCCAAAGACAATCAGCAGGGACAGGTTCCTTGAAGGCCTGAGCAAAGCCTACAGGAAAACAGATCCGGATCCAGCGAAACGAGACTTTGCTGGTCTGAAACGAAATGGCGATGGAACGCTACCCGATCAGGAGCTAGTTGACATCCTAGTCTCCAGCATTGAGGACTGTGCTAACGCATATGGGCCAAATCAAGTACCGGCTGTATTCCGTGCTATTGAAGTCCTCGGCATTGAGCAAGCACGAGCTTGGAATCTGGGCTCCCTCAATGAGTTTAGGAAGTACTTCAAGCTTGAACCGCATCGAACATTCGAAGACATTACATCAGATAAGTATGTTCAGGAGCAACTCAAGCATCTTTACGATCATCCAGACAAAGTCGAAATCTACCCTGGTCTCGTAGTTGAAGATGCTAAAAAGCCCATGGCGCCAGGTTCTGGCCTTTGCCCAGGCTACACCACCTCTCGCGCTGTGCTTTCCGATGCCGTAGCGCTCGTCCGCGGTGACAGATTCTATACCAAGGACTATAACCCACGCACGCTCACAAATTGGGGCTACCGTATTGCTGATTCTGACACTGATATTGACAATGGCTGCGTATTCTACAAGTTGTTCCTTCGCGCATTCCCCAACCATTTCAAGCAAAACAGCGTATACGCGCATTACCCACTCACTATTCCCTCCGCCATGCAAGTGGCTCTCAAGGATCTGAAGAAAGATAAGTTGTACGACTATTCAAAACCAGAGCCAACCAGTCATCCACATCTAGTGAAGGAATACAAACTTGCAACGCAGATCATGAAAGACCAGACCACTTTCAAGGTCACATGGGGGGCTGCGATGGAATTCTTGATGGGGCCCAATGCTAAAGATTTTATGCTTGCTGGCGACCAGGCTGCCAATACCAAGTCTCGCGAGATGGTGAAAGAAGCTCTCTACATCACGGATTGGCAGGAAGAGATCAAGTCATACTATACTGCGAAGACAAGAGAATTGCTAGCCAAGAAGAGTGTCAAGATTGCCGACTTCAACCAAGTCGACATCATTCGCGACGTAGGAAATCTCGCACACGTACACTTTTGCTCGGAGCTGTTCATGCTGCCTCTAAAGACGGAAGCGAAGCCACATGGAATTTTCACAGAGGCAGAGCTGTACCTCATCATGAGCAGTGTGTTTATTTTGATTTTCTTCGACGCCGATCCTGCCGGTTCATTCCCATTGCACGTCAAGGCACACAAAGCCACCCAGGTACTCGGCAACATCGTAGAGAAAAACGTCGAAGCCATTTCCAAACTCGGCCTCCTCCACTCCATCACCAAAGCCATCTGGCCCGAAGCCACCGCCCTCAAGAGCTACGGCATCCACATGATCAAGCGCCTCCTCGATTCCGGCATGCCATACGACAAGTTAGTCTGGGGCCACATCCTCGGCACCGCAGGCGGCATGGTCTCCAACCAAGGCCAACTCTTCTCGCAAACCATCGAATACTACATCCTCGGCGACGGCGCAAAACACTGGCCCGCAATCCAAGCCCTCGCCAACGACGACAGCCCCGAAGCCTTCACCAAATTGATGCACTACGTCATGGAAGGCGGCCGACTCAACGGCGAAACAGCAGTCATCCGCTCCGTCGCAACAGAAACTACCATCACCGAAGGCTCCACTACAACCACCCTGCCCAAGGACTCCAAAGTCTTCGTCAACCTCCGCAGCGCCTCGCACGACCCGGCCATCTTCCCCAACCCAGACGAAGTAGACATCACTCGTCCGCTGGACGCCTACGTCCATCTTGGCCACGGGCCCCACGAGTGCCTCGGACTGCCCATGACGCGCATTTCGCTGACGAGCATGTTCAAGGAGGTTGCGAAGTTGAAGGGGCTGAGGCCTGCGCAGGGGCCGCAGGGCGTTATTCATAAGGTGCCGAAGAATATGGGGGATAGTAGGTATCCGTATCATGCGTATTTGACGGAGATGCAGGATATGTATTGGCCTTTTCCTTGTAGTAAGTTTGCTCCTGTGTGTTTTTGCCGTGTTGAGATGTGTGGTTGCTGACTGTTGAGTAGGTCTGAAGGTGTGTTGGGACGAGTAGATGCGCTGTTGGTAGGTGGTGGTGTTATCTTTTCAGCAAGCGTTTGATGACGTTCTGGGGATATGTGTGTGTGTGTGTGTGTGTGTGTGTGTGTGTGTGTGTAAGTATAACGTTTTGGAAATGACTGGGTGCTGTTTGTGAGAGACGCGTAACGTTATTTCTTTTTATTTTGTGGCTATACTGGTAGTTTCCCGTTGTTTTTCAAAGTGTCGAGGATTTTGATATTCTTGTATCGTGATTTTTGAAATGATGGATTATCCTCAAGTGGGATCATGTTAATCTGGCTCAGCTGACATTCGCGATCAACGGGTATGGGGCGTGCGTTCTAATATGCATCCTGCTCAAAGCCTATGCGATCATTCAAGTATGAACCAGTGCTAATTAGTACCCCAACTTAGTATCGCGTCATCTAAGAAAGTGAAAGTTTAGTTTTTTAAGTCTATAGAACTTACGAAGTTTCATCACCGTCATCGTACTCTATTTCAGCACTTCCCCATTCTTTCCCATCACTTTCTACGGCGAAACGCAACGTCCCCTGCTTTGTTCCCATATACATCTCTATATTATATCTAAGAACCCAATATCGCCCCTCTTTACGATCTTCGTGCTTGAATTTGGCCAGGTCGGAACGTGTGAAGGTGTGGCTGATCTGTCCCACTACTTCCAGTCCTGAGCCTAGTTTGCCTCCATATAGTGGTGGAGTTGTCGACGTAGAAGAGAAAAGTTTCCTGGATTGTTGAAAAGATTCTCCCTCTTTCCAGTAGAAAATTTGCGGCAAGACAATTTTCGTGTTCTCGTCAACAATTTGACCCTGTAGAGCGTGTCAGGTTCCTATTCAATACGGGTAGGAGTTTTAGAGCTCTACCTTTTCTACTAGCCAGTCAAACTTATCGCATCGTATCCGCTGGTTTCGATGACAGTAATAAGAATGCTCCTCTGGATCGACTCCTGGTATATAATGATGATTGCAAAAAATACCGTAGTGACGCCTACTTCTTCTCCGAATAGGAGCGATAGATTCTAATCCACGAAGCGCAGCCCCACGAGCTATGGCAACTTGACTATAGTAGATTTAGCTTCATAGTAGTCTTTAGATTAGTTTCGAGGACTGACGGATGCTCGGGGCATGTAACCAAAAGGTTATGCCCACGGGACCATTCCCTGACACGCTGGAGAAGATACATTGAATCTCCAAATCCACCGACAAGAACAATGCGCTATCATTCATAATTAGTTAATAATTCCACCTTAATCGTTGTTCAACTTACACTGATAGCCCTTCTCTTATTTAGTTTGTCTGAATTTGCAATCTGATCGTGCAGCATTTGCAGAATCAAAACAACGACAGAGTCAAAGAATTCTTTCATAATTTCGCTAAATCACGGTTAGCCCTTGAAGATGGTTGTAACTGAATATCCTACCCAGTCAAGATAACTGTGCACTCTTCGGTATCGTAGAAGCTGGAGTTTGGCACCCCAGACATGACAAGACTAATCTCGTAATTTCCATCTACATTCATGGATGTGCCAAAGTCGCGCTTTGCGTTTTCGAAATCTTGCATAAAGCGGGAACTAGGCCCAATCTTTTCGAATCGAAGATTGTCAAAAGATTTTCCAAAGGTTTTTGACATCCATATGTGGAACTCGCGATCGATATACAGAGGGGTGCAAAAAATAAAGAGTAATTATTTTTTTAACCTTTTTTAAAGTTAAATATCTTAACGACTATTATTACTAGTAAAAAGATAAAATATTAATTTTATAGAGAAAAAGGCAAATTTGTATTTTCTAATAAAAAATTAGTAATATTAGATAATCTATATTATTATATTTAGAGTTAAAGTAGGGGTATTTTTTTACTTCATTTTTAAAGTAGTATAACTTTATAATTTACGTTTAAAAAAGTCTAATATTTTAACTAAGCCTAGTTTAGTTAGTAAAGATTATATAACGAAATTTATAGTATAGGTTACTTATCTAAGTAATTTTTTAGAATTAGTAGAAAAAAATAAAAAAAATAGATTAATAGTTAGCTTACGTAAAAGATTACTAAAATATTAGTCTATAGCTACTAAATTATTATTTTTTAAAATTTTAACTAAATTCTTTAAGTTAGTACTAAATCTCTCGAAACTCGACTCTAACGTCTAGCTTCTATTAGAAGCTAATAACTCTCCTAATAAGATAGCTACTATCTTAAAAAAGAAATTTTAAAAAATTTATAATACTATTAATAGAATTAAAAAGTAAAAATATAGAAAAGTAGAGGATATAAGAAGATATAAAGAAAGACCTACTAGGGTTTTTAAAAAAGAAAAAAGAGTAATTATAAGAGATATAATTTAAAGCCCTAAGAAGATAAATAAGAGATTAATACTAGAAAATAATCTAAGTACTAGTATAAGAAAGTTATAATACTTTTTAGAAGGAGAGAGAGTTACTACTAATATATATACTAAAAAGTCTTTAAATTTTAACTAAATCAACTAAATAAAAGACTTAAGTACGCTATATAGTAATTAAATATAGTAGAAAAGAAAGAATTAAATCTAAAAAGGATTATACTTTTAGATAAAAGCTATATATAAAGAGGGTATATAGCTATTTAAGAATACTATAGATAAATAGGCTCTATTAAGACTAGAAAGTAATTAGTTTCTATAACTTATAAAAGTAAGTTTAAAAAAAATCGTAGTATACTATTTTTTTCTATTTTCTATTATCTTTTCTTCTATTTAATTAGTTTTTTTATTACTTTAATACTAACTAAGTTATAACTAGAGATATAACTATCTTAGTTTAGAGATCTATTTAGATAAGAGGATAATCTAAATTAATTATTATAAGAGACCCTATAAATAGTTTACCTTTCGATAATAGAATATATATATAAGCGGTACTAAATCTAGTAGTTAAAAAGTATATAAAATATAGTAAATAACCCAACCTCTTTTTTACCCCTTTTTCTTTAATATATATAACTCTATATATATATATATATATATTAGTTATATTTCTAAAATATATACTAATTATCTATTTAGGCTAGAGATTTTAGTAAGATAACTATAATATCGATAAAACTAAAGCTATTAAGGATAAGTTTAAAAGGAATAAAGTAAAGCTTTATCCTTACTCTACCTTTAGTCTTGATTTAAATCCTATTAAAAATATATAGAATCTACTTAAAGATAGGCTAAATAAACGCCCTAGAAAGAGTTTAGGTATAGGGATTAATTTAAAGAGTATAGAAGCTTTTAAGCTTACTAAAATAGTAGAGTAGAACGCTATAAGCTAGTAGGCTATAGATAATAATATACTATCCTTACTTAGAAGGTAGGAGGCTATTAAAATAGTTATAGGCTATTAGACTAAGTATTAGTCTAGTCTAATATATATTTATTAACTAAAGTCTAAAAAAACCGAGTTTCTTTATAAATATTAATATAGTAATACAATATATCTATAAAGCTAGTATATAATAGGTTCTATATAGATATTTAATATATATAAAATATAGGGAAAAAGATACTTAAAATAAAAAGTTATAAGCCTTTAAACACGGCTTAAAAAGATACCCCTATTTCAGTGAGCTACTATAGCTAAGTTACGATTACTAAGCTATAGATTTTTATATAATCCAAAGGAGCGTGCTTTTCTCTTTAAAGATATCTATTTTTCATAGTTATAGCTCTTATATTAAGGAAGTTATAATACTTTAAAAAAGGTTAAAAAATGAATTACTCTTTATTTTTTGCACCCCTCTGTATGTCGACCCGCATTTTCCTCCGGTACCAGCAACTAGTTCCTCTAGTTGGAGCTTTGGAGAGACCTGCATGATACTATATGATGTAATATCAACGGTGCCGCCACCACAATCACAAATAAGCACTCCGTCTCCCACCTTTGGTCTGGAGATGACACTGTCTTCAGCGAAATGTATTAGCGTAGCGACACCAGCGGCCTCAGGCTCAGGCACTAGAAAGATGTCGTCTCTCTCTCTGCTAGCAAAACCTGCGTTACGTACGGCTGAGAGCATTCTGCTTTTCGCCTGGTCAGACCATATTGCTGGAACGGTGAACCAAAAATGCATTGGCGTCACCTTGAGAATACCCGGTGAAATGCGCTTCGCAAGATTCTCCATAAACCATTTGTAGACCTCTTTGAAGTAATCTGCGACGACTTCGGTTGCGGTCTTCCCTAAAGGTAGCCGTAGCATACCTTCTCCAGTTAATCTTTTCAACGAGGGGTCGTCAAACTTGGTCGCTTGAGCGTTCTGGTCAAGCAGAAGCTTAGTCCAACTGTAGCTAATCATCTTGGGAGTCACCTGAAAACCGATTTGATTGGCTGTAATGCCTTCGTTCTCTGTGCTATAAGCAATTCGTGACGGCATCTTCATTTCTGCGCTTCCACCGGCTCCCGGAAATGGCCGTATATCGTGGACATCATTGATTGTAACATTGGATGCTTTTGAGGAGTCAATGTAGCTTATCCCTTCAAGTCAATAAGCTCAATTAGCTTGGTTACTACAATTATTCATTGAAGCTATGACAATCCACTTACCAGTGTAAGTTGTCCCAAAGTCGACTCCTACTATGATGCGATGATTTGTTTCTAGTGTTAGGTTCGAAAAAATACTACTAGTTTCGTCGGCATCAAATGTAAGGTCTTCTGGGACACTGATAGAACTCAGCGACTTGTTGTGTAGGCTCTGCCTCTTTCGAGGCATTACGGGAGATGCGTGGTGAGATGTGAAGATAGCGGAAAAATATATGGTCTAGTTAGTGGAGCTGAAGTATCAATATGCGGGTAGGATCCACTATTCTTTGTATCGACTGTCATGGCGTGAACCAAGTTGTGCGTCCTCCGACTTGGGCTGTGGGAACTCACCGTCCTATCATAGCGGCAGCAATGTGATTCCTGTCGCATGACATGGCACCAGTCAAGAAAGCCAGTCTAGAAGTCCCTATGCGCGCTAGCTTTATCAAGCGCTTACCCCACTTTATTCTAGCAAGCGACATACAAGAAATGAGGAGGACTACCTGCCAAGATGATGCCGGCGAGCTTTTTTAAAGACGTGCATGAGGCTAGCATTATCGAGCCCATGATGATAGAGCTGTAGCCTGGTGTTGAGAGCCGGGATAGGAATACTCAGCCATAAGCTGATGAGGAAGGGCTAGAGTCGAGGATCTGCACGCCTGTCAGCGTACAAGGCTGAACTTAGGTTTTGTCTTCCCTGATGCCTAAGAATGAAATTACCATCTGGATTTTTATCCAATTCAAAGGAAAATAATGACTGACCAAACAACCGAAAAGCATACTGGAGAGCTTGGGTGGAGCGTTGAAGACGAAGGCAGATCAACAACAGACAACGTGTGCAACCAATCATTTCTTGGTAAGCATGAGCAAAACTGACAACTCAGATAGCCTGAAATTCAAATGGAACCCAACGCGTCTCTTTGGATCAACCCCTCGGCCCCAAAAGATTGTAATTTAGGAACTCTCAATGTGATTGATTCAGTCATCAATCAAGAAAAAAATGACATTTTCCAACATACAAAGCACGGAAATACGGCTCATTTGGTTGATGAGCTTTCTTCAGTTTGTCGAAAGGCAGCAGTACCCGATAATATCCGCGAAGTTATCCTAAACATAGCTGAAAGATATGCGACAATGTGGGAGCAAGAGAATCAAGAGTTTCGGCGCCAGGCGAAGCAGAGCTCGCAACAATTATCAGATGCGGAGAAGAGACTCCAATATTTAGATTCTGAACGAAAAAGAACGATGTCAAATATGAGAGAACTCCAAGTACATGCTTTCCAGCACTTTGAATCGCCCCATTGGAAGCCAGATTGCGACGATGATATACGCTATAAGTTGAATCTCTTGGACAAGTCGGCCAGAACTTGGGCAAAGCAGAACAGCGTTGCTGATATGCAAGCAAGACAAGAGCAGAAGTCTTTGAACCACCAAGACCTGAAAGATGCAGTGAAGCCATTCGCGATGACGGAGCTTATAATAGATCGCTTGACAAAAACGGGCGATAAAGGCTGGGTTCTTGTGCAAGCATTTCTAATGCACAGGCTGTACTCTGACATCTTCAACGTGCCATTCTTTGGTATAGATGGCGAGGTACTCAACTCAGCGCATAGTTGTGCAGAGCATGGTGGTACATCAGGTCCTACGACCAGGGGTTCAGGCGAATCGAGGGCCAATTTTATGCGACATATTTACAATGATTTCATGGACTGTAAGATCAGAATGCTCAGTAACTGCTTGTATTGACCCTGTGCAGGTGATTTTGATGAAGCGGTCGCTTGGAGAGCAAACACACTCCGACAATTTCAACCTCAACCGCGAAAAGGAAATCAGAAAGATGCTGCGAAAATGCGGAAATCAACTCTTAACGCAAGAGAACGATCTGCAGATATCCTGAGTCATGAATATCTTAATTCTGGCATTTTGGCGCTTCTTGAAACTCCTGATTACAGTAGTGCTAAAGACAGTTTAAAGAAGCTTATTCTTCAAGCGGCTGAACTTTCCTTCTCACTTTGGACTCAAAAGATTCATTTGGAAGTCAAAACCATGGCTGACCAACTTATCCTAGGGGTTTTTCACCATAAGAACCCGTGGTTGGAAACGCATCGATTCCACAGCATAGATTTGGAAGATAATCTGACCCAGCTTGACAATATGCCTATCATGGTCCTCACACATCCTGCTCTTGTACGTTACGGAGATGGGTACGGAGAAAAATCTGAAACGCCAACAGTGCTCAAGAAGGCTGTCTGTTGGATACATGATTCCTCAAAATCGCGCCAGTGATAGGAAACCAGAAATATGTATGACACAAATGAAACCTTATTTTACAAACCGGTATACCTAAGCAAGAAACGACTGTCTAGATCCCGAAAATGATCGCCGGCATTCGCCTTTTCTTTTCGTGGCATCCAATAAGAGTTCGGTATTTTATAAGCGTCTTACTACATATGCATGCAGTCACCGGTCTTGGTAGGCAAGGCAGACAATACACCAGCCTTCCACAATCCAAAGTTCCCGGTCTAAATCGGGGGGCCTATTCATGCACTTTAGCATGAGCTCACTCGTTGCCTTTTTATTTCTACTAGGGCTCCACACCCTCCTGGCGATTTGTTTCGGGTGGAAGCAAGTTTCCATACCCCACCTTCAATATTTACCCCTCGGCGGAATGCACCCAAATTTATATAGGAGCAGATTGGCTTGATTGAATCGAGTTAACCAACCAAGTTAATCAATCCGGATTGCTTGTTGCGGAGACTGGTTCTCAACGCGCAAGACCAAAATCTTAATACAACAAATATGGCTGAGAAGGTAGTAGTGATATTAACAAAGGGGAGGAGTTTAAACCTCATTTATCAAATGGGTTCCCCTTATCTAGGGGAAGTAAGGCACTAGCAATTGTTAAGACGTTGCTAGTGGGTTATATAACTTTAGGGGCGATATCAATCTTAAGACCGAAAGACTCAAGCTGTGCTCTCCACTATGTCTCGATACTCTTCCATAAGCACTTTCCTCAATGCCCAGCAACATTGCCTATTGTCGGCGTGTGCTAGTGCTAAGCAGTGTTACGCTCCCTCTAGCAGTTGCGCAGGTGTCTTCCCATCCACGTCCTTCAAGTCAGAGCGTGCCCTACTATGCTCCAGCAACTTTATAGCATCGACTTGGCCCTTGGAGGCGGCGAAATGCATCGGCGTCCAATTCTGCCAATTAGAAAGGACCTCGTTCACGTCCGCGCCATGCTGTAGTAGGAGGCGCATAGTATCGAGATGACCGCGATGTGCGGCGGTATGTAACGCACCAGTCTGAGCGATAGGGGCACCGTGTTCTAACAGCATCTCAGTCATGCGCGGACCTTCATCCATTGCGGCGAGAGACATCAGAGACGAGTTGTAGCTCCCAATTCTTTTCGACTCCTCAACAGGATGTAATGGATCCGCCCCAAGCTCGAGCAGCACAGCGACCACATCGGTTTGCCTTCGCCTCACGGCCTCGTAAAGTGGCAGCGTACCGTGGCCGATAGGGAAGTTGATAATATCCGGGTCTACAGATGCTAATGCCTCGAATACAGCGGCGTGCCCACCGCTGATAATCTTGTTAATTATCGATCTCGTTATAACATCAGAAGCCTCAATGTCTTGGTCTGTTGCGAAGGCGAGTAATGTAGACACAACAGCAGCATGGCCATTCTGAGCCGCTACTGTCAAAGCCCGTTCAAGGTTTAATATTCGCATTGCCGTCACCTCGCGCACATCGTTCGGACCTTGACTTGGACGACTCTCATTATAGATGCAGTGCGGTGCTTCGAGCATTGTCTCGATCCATTGTGGCTGCGATAGCAAGCTTTGTACGGCCGTGTCGTTGCCGGACGAGCTTGCTTCAATGAGAAGGCGGGCGGCGTCCTCGCCTATAAGTACTTCACCTACATCTCTAGGCGAGTCGTAGCAGCTTGGGAATTCCTTTAGATCTGCCATGGTCAATTGCGCTATAGCTATGTCGTGGTGGTGGTGATGATGATGATAATGATCACGATACTGGTGTGATAAACGTAAAGTAGCCGCACTTCTTTATACGTATATAAAAGTGGGATTGCCCTTCTGATCTAGCGTAGAAACGGTAGTCAGACATGTGGGGGCTGCTCGCTTCTGTCCAAAATTAGGCCCTGTTTGGTGCGCGCGCTGAGATGGTGCTTACGAAGCCATATTTGACTCACCCGAGGGGTCGTGTTTGGTATTTCTGTTAGTGCCGGCCACATCAGCGCAGGTGCGCTGACGTTAGGGACGCCACCTAATTTTACACCCAAGTTGTTATAAGCACCCTTCATCTCCAATTCGCAGCTGTACACTGGGTCAAAAATTAAGCATGCGAAACACTCTTAGCTCGGACCCTGTCGTCGGGGCTCCATGGGCTTTCATAGCAGTAATGGGCGTAACAGGAGCCGGGAAAAGTACTTTCATACAATGGGCGAGTGGTAACCTTGATATACAGATAGGCCATGACCTCGAATCATGTACGAATATCCCACCTATCTCTACCTCTCATCTTTGCCAGCCTATTCGTCACTCTGGCCATGCAATATTTCTAACTCTCACAAAAGGTACATCAGAGATCACAGGATACTCATTCCATTATAATGGCTATAACATCAGTTTGGTAGATACTCCAGGCTTTAATGATACCCACAAGTCGGAAACCGAAGTCTTGCAAGATATAGCTAAATGGCTGCGAGAGACGTACGAAGGTGACACGCGCCTAAGCGGTATTATATATTTACACTCATTGAATAATGTCCGCATGGAAGGTTCAGCTCTCCGGAATCTGAAAATGTTTCGTCAACTGTGTGGCCAAGAACCACTCAAGAATGTCATTTTAGCAACAACATTCTGGTCTAAAGTCACCAAAGATGATGCTTTACGGAGAGAGGAGCAACTAAGAACAACCCCAGAGTTCTGGGGTGACATGTTAGATCGTGGCTCGACAATGAAAAGATTGGTAGACAAAAACAGCGCACGTGACATTGTGGGGCTACTCGTCAAGAAACCGCCGGTTATATTACAGATCCAGCATGAGCTTGTTGAGGATTGCAAACCACTTTCCGAAACTTCGGCAGGCCAGACAGTGAGCGAAGAGCTGGTCCGGCTTGCACAAAAACATAAAGATGACATGGCCCGCGTTCAGCACGAAATGCAAGAAGCGCTCGAAGAACGGGACCAAGAAATGCAGCAGATCCTACAACAACAACAGCAGCGCCTTGAAAATGAGATCAGTAAGGTGCGGCAACAGCAAGAGCAACTTCGTTACGATCGCCGTGCAGAGCGACGGAAGATGGAATCAGACTTTGACCTACGGCTACATAGCATGCGGGACGAGCTTGAACAGAAAGCTGCTAAAGACAGAGCAGAGATTACGCAGCAACTCAACTTTGACCAAGCTGTGGCACTGGTACGAGCAAACGAGGGTAAGATATCAGTATCAGAGCGCGAGGAGCTTGAGTGCAAAATTGCTGAGTTATCAAAGGAGCTCGCTGAAGCCTCAAAGAAAGGGAAGGCGGGAGATACTGCAGTTCGTAAAAAGAAGGGAAGTAGCCGGTACCTATTCAGAGCACTTCAAATCGCCCTTCCTGTTACTACAATGGCATTACTAGGAGTACCGATTCCTTCTCCGTTTGGAAGCGGAAGTTCCTTTGGGGGGCTAAGGGAGAGTATCTTCGGAGGCGGCGACGCTGTATGATGTTGTCAAAGTTTCGCAGCAGCATACGATTTAGGTCGTGATGCCCGACACTTTATCTGGCTAGAAACGAATTGGTAGTCGGAGTAGTAACAATAATAAAGGAAGCACTCTAAACAATGTTGTTTTGACTTGTTACGGAATCGTCTTTGGCATCTGATCTACCTGTAGGCTCTAGTACGATCTTTTCATAGGCGGTACACTCTTGCACTCTGCCTCATCCAGAGTGCCCATTTTCACTTCTCTTGTGCCCCACTTGACCTCGTCGCTGACATTGCTCTGCCAAGTAAGACTATGCTTCATCCAAGTCTTATCGTCTCTTTCCTTGTAGTCATCTCTTGCATGCGCACCCCTCGACTCTGTCCGGATCAACGCCGCTTTACTTGTCTGCGCCGCGTTTGTCAATAGGTTCCTTAGCTCCAGAGTCTCGATGAGATCGGAGTTCCAAATCAACGAGCGATCAGTCACGCGTAGATCGTTGGCGAACATCTTTTCAGTGTCGCGAAGTTGCTGGTTGCCCTTTGACAGGGAGTCATGGGTGCGGAATACAGCGGTCGTTTGCTGCATTGTACGTTGCATAGAGTCGCGAAGTGAAGAGGTAGGCGTATTTCCCGATGATTGTAGGATTGTATCAATTTCTTTGATCGAATCCAATCCGATGGCTTCGGGAGCTTTGTGGTGTGATGCAGATGGGGCGTGGTTGGACGATATGTGTAGTGCAGATGCTCGGCCCTGCTGAATATTAGTTCGTGGTCGATGTATCAAAATCGGTTGTTGGAAATAGTGAACTAACGAAAACTACGATGTCAAGCAATGAGTTGGCGCCCAGGCGGTTTGCGCCATGAACGCTCACGCATGCTGCCTCGCCTGCAGCATACAAGCCATCGACGACGTGGTCTTTCCCATCTCTTACATCTACCACCTGTCCATGATAATTGGTTGGTATACCACCCATGCAATAATGTACTGTTGGTATGACCGGAATAGGCTCTTTCGTAATATCAATGCCTGCAAAAATACCTGCTGTTTCTGCGATACCCGGTAAACGTTCCATGATGATGTCTTTTGGTAGATGTGAGAGTTGCAAATGGATATGATCCTTATTGGGCCCACAACCTCTTCCTTCTATGATCTCAAGGTTCATAGATCTGCTTACAACATCGCGAGATGCAAGATCTTTCGCAGTAGGGGCGTAGCGTTCCATGAAGCGCTCTCCTTTACCGTTGAGAAGGTAACCACCTTCACCACGAGCACCTTCAGTGATCAAAACCTGGTTCATACATTAAGGACTTGTCCAGCTGAGAGCTTCGGAAAAACAACCTACGCCGGCACCATAAATCCCCGAGGGGTGAAACTGCACAAACTCCATATCCTGAAGCGGCAGTCCTGCTCTCGCAGCCATCGCACTACCATCTCCAGTGCTTGTGTGAGCACTTGTCGCGCTGAAGTATGCTCGTCCATAGCCTAGTGTAATTAGCATTTCAACATACCAAGGCCAGTTCAAGCCCGTAGCCTATGGGATTCATTTACCACCCGTTGCCAATACGGTGTTTCGTGCAAACATACGATGGCATGTCCCATCCTCCATGTTCATTGCCGTGATACCAATACATTTCCCTTCACTCATCATGAGATCCAGAGCGAACCACTCAATAAAGAATTGAACACCCTCTTTCAAACTTTGTCCATATAATGTATGTAACATCGCATGTCCTGTACGATCAGCCGCACATGCCGTTCGGTAAGCTTGTCCGCCTTTTCCGTATTCTAAACTCTGTCCACCGAGCGCTCTTTGATATATGGTACCATCACTTGTTCTCGAAAATGGCATGCCATAGTTTTCAAGTTCAACAACAGCCGGAACAGCTTCGCGCGTCATGTAGTGTATAGCGTCTTGGTCGCCGAGCCAGTCAGAACCTTTGACAGTATCGTACATGTGCCAACGCCAGTCATCCTCGGTCATATTTCCAAGAGCGGCATTGATGCCTCCCTGTGCTGCAACGGTGTGTGAACGAGTCGGGAAGAGCTTCGAGACGCATGCTGTCTTCAGCCCAGCTTCTGTGAGGCCGACAGCTGCACGGAGACCGGCACCTCCTGCTCCGACAACGATGGCACTGGGTCGGATTAGTACAGGGTTTAAGTAAGGTGTGATATCTAGACAAAATGTACTCGTAGTGGTGATCAATGACTGTCAAACCCTTGACATTTTGAGTGTGGACAGAGGCGAAGCCTCGCTGTTGTCTACTGGACCTCCAGATAAGAGAGCCACGAACACCAAACCGCTGGTGCTGTACAGCTCGCACAAAAGCACGCATCATAAGCACTTATTGAAGGTAATAAAATACATCAAAGACATACAATTCAAAGGAATATTAACGAGGGCAATATAGCCGTTGGCGCTAGCTTAGCCATTGCCGATATGCCCCTCTCAAGGACCCTCGGTTGTATCGTTTCGAGACTGGAGGGGCATGGGAAAGGATATAACGACACTCATGTTTATTCTCTTGAGAAACGAGATCTGAAGTTGAGGAAACGTTTCTAAACAACTTTCCTTCACCGGCCAAACAAGAGTGTTCAAGATAACACGCGTCGAGCCAGGTGCCGGGATAGAGAACGACTCCTGACTCGCTCGCATCGAACCTCGAAGACATCATCGACCAATTAGAGCTGATTAGCGTGCTGAGATAGCCGTTCACGTGACCTTCGGTTATATGATCGCTACACACAAATGCTTGCGATATGTCGTAGCTCTTATGACAACTGATTGGTAGGAAAAGAAATATAATGCATGTGATCAACTGAACACAATAACAGATTAACTTCATGAAGGTTTGGTGGGGTCAAGAAAAAAGCAACTTCACCACTCTTCTACAAACCTCGCACTGCAAACTTTCACTGGAAACCTTGAACACAGCTTCACACGATCGGCGACCTCATTGATCTGCAAACACTGAATAACAATGGCCGTAATTACAAGGTTTCTGAAGCGACCAGAAGAGCCGTATCAAAAGCAATCAGCTAACTTTATCTCTCAACAAACGCCACAGTTCCCCCCTTCAATTTGCACTGCCTTCCTTTTATGGGTCACATCCGAGTGGGGTAGCCGATCATTGTTTCAGCCACTCTTCCATCAGCAATCTTATTTCCATACAATCTGACAAGATCTCCAAGGTCCGCCTCATTTTTCTACTCCCTCTAGTAGCTAAGGGCGGAACCCGTCGGCGCTTTGCAGGGGTGTATTTGATTGTTTCGGTTTGACCTCCGGTATACTTTGACGTTACTATCTAGTTACTAAGGCGTTTTGTATAGGATCTGAGACAAATTCGGCCTCAACTTAGCTCCTAATAAGTAATGAGAGAAAGTATAGATGTAAGAAATCCTAATCAAGCAAATACTTTACGGTAATTCTGCATAATCTGATCTGCGAGTGCGACAGCGGGTTCCGTCGGACGTGGTAAGAGGGAGTACGGGATCTTTAAGAGACGGCCCAGATGCAAGATCATTTCGTAGATTATTTGGGGCCACGCAGATGACCCCTGCAGCCCTACGATATCCGGACTTTTTTTTCTTTTCTTTTTTTGGTTCGCTACGTCAGCAGCTTGCCCACAGCGCCAATCGGTCACATTTTCATTCATTTGGCTATCGAGTAGCAAACGACGTCTCACTTTGGTCGATCACCGGTTTGACTCTTGGGTGGGGGCTATCCCCGGCACCCCTCTGTGACGAGTACCGTCTCGAACTCACATTTTATTTATGCGAAGAAACATTGTACACGACCCTAAAAATATACATTGGCGCGGAACCTTCGGCGCTTCAATCTGCCAGTTCAAATCAAAAAGTGGCGGCAGGGGAGATCTATTGTACGAAGAAGATAGAGCCGACCATCTATTGTGTGATTCTGTTTCTAATTGGAAAATTCTCAGTAATGGGCATATCAGATCAGGTGAAAGCTATGGTAATGAATAGTGATTCGAGGTTTGCTCAATAAGGGCTATATTAGTAAGTGTCAGCACCAATATTTGAGGGGAAACAATTGCAAATAACTGATAACAGTAAGTATTCAAAATGCTTCATATTGTTTTGGATAACAATATCCCTTCGTTTCCTCAGTCGACAATGGTAATTCCGTGGTGGACACACCCGGTATCAGCAAGGCTATTATAAATTTGTCGTAGCAGGCGGTACCATCTTTGCGAATTTCAGCTGTCATCAATTTTTCTTAGACCTCCACCGGCAGGACCAAGAAATCTCTTCTCTATCACCCTCATTTTTGTTGATAATACTACCAGAAGCTTCTTTCAGCCTTGGGTAGCACGTATTGGATCCAAAATCGTGTGTTCGCATGTTCTGATTGATATTTTCCTTCGATTCGCACAATAGTCTTCGACCGATTTGTTGGGGACTGATTTGATTCGATCAGAGAGCGCGTAGTATCGTTCCGCCTACTTCGGAGTAGGCTTTGGAGATAAAGACATGATTTGCCCATTGTTTGACATTGACTATGCCGTCGTTGAGATGCAACGCATTGCGGCGCCAGGTTTTGGCCTGGATTGAGGGATCGACAGATTGCTGCATTTGACTGTCGTTTCTAGTGGATGTACGCTAGATTGTCAGGTCACTCTTCATTTACGATACCCTTCGTGTAATGTCCCCCATTCAGTATCGAAATATCTCCCAAATCCTCTCAGCTCACACATCCGGTTAAAGCATTTTTGACAGAGTTGAAACCGTCTGCTTGATCTTTCACACCTCCCATGTCGTCTAGGATCCTTTTCCCAGTTCAAATCTGGTTTGCCTTCTTCATCCACTGGCCCCACCCTCCAGTTCACATCAGTTGGACGCCTTAGTCTTGAATCCTCAAAGACGCATGGGAAACCAAATCTATCACCATCCCACTGAGTGAGCCACTGGCAGCCTTGTTGTTGGGCTTTTGTCAAGCATCGCACGCAGAGCTGACCTCTGTAACGTACAGTGCCACAAGCTCGAGAGTCTTGTGGATTAAAATCTCGTCTCCAGCTCTGAAAGCCATATGCGGGATCTTTGCAGGCACATAGATGTGACCATCCCTTAGCAACCCGCTCTTCACTGTCTCGTTCAAGTTGATGCATATAGTCATCGATGAGTCGTTTCAAGGGTCGGGCATCTGGTTCTGATTCAGCTTGCTTGTATAGAGCTTCAAAGCTCATATTTTTGCACCATGTGCAAAGATTAGGTCCTTTCTCCCGACCCCCTGGTTGCGAATCGCACGCCGCTCCGAAGGCACAGTGAGGTGGTAGTGGTGCTAGCATCATCTGCGATGCGGTAGTCCGCGGCAAAAGCTTCCAATGTTAGATCATATATTACAACTGAGATCGCAAACTTACGCAGTCGGTCGTTCAGCCGCGCAATTCCGCTTCAATTGAATACAACGTTGTAGCCTTCAACGTCATCATCCGCTCCTTCCGCTACTTCGCCCGTTTCTATTGGCCTCGTCACACTCCTATCCGACTCTTCATGACACACACCTGTTGGAGTAAAGTATTGTACGATTTGGAACTTCTGTAGATGTCTTCTCCAGCACCTCTTGCAAGCCTTTCCCTTCCTGCGAACAGTCGAGCAATGCAGTCGAGAACCTCGTAAGTTCAAATCGATTTGACGCCACCGGCAATACTGAAAATCTGGATCCTCAAAAGCACACAGGTACCTCCCGTGGTTCTCGAGGTTTTGCTTGTTATACTGTTTTCGAAGTACTTCTTCTTCTACCAGCGTCAATGCAGCAAGGCTTCCGTTCGCCCATACACGAAGTTGTTGAGGGTCGTACCTCTTCAGGCAATTTGAACAAACCTTGTCTGAATTGTGGACCTTTTTGCCGACACCAAGACAGTGTCTCCGTGTGTTACACTCGACGATAGGTGGAGCCTTGAAGATTGGCTCAGAGGAAGTGGACATGAAGAAGCGCCGAGAGTTTTCCCGATAAGAGCACGGTACCATCTGACCTATCTTTTGTTTCTAGCTTGACGTCGGTGCATAGACGCTGATGGGGCAGCCATAAAACCAATACCGATGACGGGTTGATACATATATTTTCTCAATCAGCACTGATCAAAGACGGGGCAAGGTTGATACAGTCAGTCTTGAACCAAGGGTGAAGGAGATGAGAATGAGCCATCTGGAAATAGACTCGATGGTTAGGGAGGCACTTTCGAGTCAATGCAACAAAGCACAGGAGGAATCCTAGCTTGTTATGACCATGGTTGCATGCAAAGAAGCTTTGCCATCGTGTAAATGTAACCCATTTTGCCGAGTTTCACACGTTGAAGCGGTGTGGGGACCCTGGTATCGTTGTCTAGCTGATTAAACGGTGATTATATGGCGCTCATTGGCGTCACCAGCGAGGCATCCTTTTCTGATGCGCTTCGTAAACGCTTTGATCACTTGGGGCACGTCTTGGCGAATCACGGTAATAGACCCGACAGATTGGCAGAGTCCAGGGCGGGAGCCAACTTGCTGGTTGGGTTGCACGATTGCAGAAGATGTGGCGTGATGATGCTTGCATTATCACTCGCCGCCACCAAAGCTTGCGGTGATGTCCGTGAGCTTTGGCTGTGTCAGGGTGGCGGCCTGCCAAACTGTCAGAAGAACGCTAGGGCTGAGAATCTGAGATCTATTCAGAAAATTGAGAATGAAGCGCAGGAGTTGTTCTCGAAGATTACCATGTATGCTCACGGACTTCTTGACGAGAGATCTGCACAGGTCTCGCATAGAATACCTATTGACTCGTGCCGCTTCACTTTGTAGCATCTAGCAAAATTGGCATCGCCTCACGAAACGTATCAGTCCCCATGGAATCAAGTTTTCGATCGTAATACGGTATTTAATACTTGCCACCTTCGCCAAAAGCTGAACAAGGCCTATCCGCCTGACAAAGCCTGTTAGACCTAAAATAAAATGCTCCACTTTTCAATCGAACACCTGAAGTTGAGCCAATAGATGTATACGCAAATCGAAAACCCCTGCTTAGCTTTTGGCAAAACTGGCGCATACATTTTTGTGGCGTGAATCAGCCATACGTCTGATGAGAATCAGGAAGAAACGCGTATGCATGACGATCTTTTTGACGCAGTGACCAGGCATGGCCAACAACCCTAAATCGCCCCAAAGGATCACAGCTTAGAATTTTGAATGCTCCAACCCACGACAAGACTCCTCCGGAATCCGCGATTCGTTTGATCTGGCTACTAGAATAGGTTAGTCATACCCCTTTATCTAGTTTCCTGGCAAGAGCACAAGTGAACAGAAAAACGCCGAGTCTTACTGTTAACTTTTGAGAGATTCCTTGTCCCTTCCTAGGTACAACGGTATATCCACAACGGCCCTTCTACACAGGCGTCGAATTCGTGCATGAAGCGTAGTGCCGGGACCCAGAACCACAGCCTCGGTCCCATCGTGTCGTCTACTTCGAGGAAGTACTCATGCCTATGTCCTTACATGAGTCATGGTCCTGCATGCTGCAATACTTACGTATAAGTGGCCCCACTCACCCGAAGGAGGTAATGAAGACGACTACTTGGTCAACGCTCAGTCAACTGACTTTACATAGTCACATTTCGGAAAAGTCGGCCGCTCCCACTGAACTCATTTTCTGCGCTCACTAACCACTTCCCGAGTGTTCCCAAGCGAGTCATCGAGCTGGGCAGCCCAACGCCGATAAAACTGACGAGTCATATGCATCGGATTCTCGTATAATATCCCTGCAACCGGAGAAAATATGCGTTGATCGATCATTGGGTATTGTTGCTATGATACTATCAATGCATGTAATGGTGCAGGTACCTATATCGTAAAGCCTCGTCCGGATGGCCGATAGGTGGGCTGGGCCATTGAGCCGCACCAAACTTGTTACAGTAATGCCAACCTTATTACAGTCAATGCTGGCCCCACTTGAAACGGAGATGGCCAATCGCTTTGCGTAGATCGCTTCAGACCCCGGCCCTCCTATCGGCCATCTGGACGTGGTTTTATAGTATTCGGTATGGAGGAGTCAGGTATTCTATTAGTGTATACAGCGCAGACCGGCTGCCTTTGGCTGCATGCATTAAGACGCTTGATATATTGAATCTTCTCGGCGCTTTTGGCTAAGGGTCGCTGGTGCTTGAAACGTGAACAGGCGCTTGGGTAGCCACCTAACTCCTTAAATGACTATTACCTGAAAATCGGCTAATTGATACTCGTAGCACGCCCTACTTCGTTTCTGCAGGAACCGAGACTAGTACAAGAGCACAGGTCGTTGCATGCCCGGCACGTGAATTGCTGATGGGACATAGAATGAGGATATAATAGGTATTGCAGCCTGCCATTTTGACGTTGGCTCTACATCGCGGGCATGCTTTTGTTGCACAGCTCACACATACCGAAGATGCTGCTGTTCGTCCTGTGCTGGAAAAGCCATAAGTCAATGCCACGTGGAAGGGCATGTAGGCACTGTCAGTGGGCATGACCCATCGAAGCGAGCGTTCGTGGTTCAGTCAGATTCGCAGATTGAAAGTTGCGATCATCGCCCGTTATAATTTTGCGCAGCAAGCACATGACCCCTTCGATTTTGGTGATAGCGCACCTCCTTCGTTCACCCTGGCAGTGCCCCGCCAGCATTACTTACATGCGAGGTGCCTGCTCTGCGCACAACACGATTCTTTCGTGCGCTATTGCAACACAGCTTTGAAGGACATACTTATGACTGAACCAAAATTCGACCAGGCGACGCCGCCAACCACGGATGCACAGTCAGATCCGCGGCCCATGATAGTGCTCCACAAAAACGGCGATGCCATTCTCCGCATTGGCCCCTTGGTGGATCAGCAAATGGTCCAAGTTTCTAGAAGTGTGATGGTTCTTGCCAGCCCTGTTTGGAGAGCAATGCTTGAAGGTCCACAATGGACAGAAAGCACCGCCGCGGAAATACCTTTCCTAGACGACGACGTGGATGCCATGCTTATCGTTCTCCGAATTGCACATCTCCTCTTCAAGGAACTTCCACGCAAGGAAGAGCTTCCATTGGAAGACCTTTTACATCTTGCAATTGTCTGCGATAAATATGACTTGGTTGGCTTGGTCCGTCCTTTCCTCGATCTTTATTCCTGGGCTGAAGTCCACCGCCCGAATTTCAAAAAAAAGACCAACTGCAATCATTCATGGTTGTTTGTTGCTTGGACATTTGGGTACACAGACAGCTTCGAGTCTTTGATGATTTACATGGTGAAAGAGATGATACTAGAGTCAGACGATGTAATCATTGTCAATGGGACAAAATTGCTCTCAATTGACCTGCCCCCGGAAGCACTTGGTGAGTGCCCCGATTTCATCTTATGTACTTATCTTGCTATGGTCCATTTCAGGCGCGGAGAGTGGATGCTAAGAGTCTGTAGAAGGCTTAGTAAATGTCTACAAAGGCATCATTTCTGAACTGGCCAACACATGCCATAAATTTATAGATCTGATTGCTGAGGGTGATTCATGCACTGCAAAAGACAGGCGTGGTGAACGTCTTGACCCTCTAGCGTGTCGCACAATGCTTCTTGGCTCGCTTATGGAGAAGCTCATCAAATGGGGATTGTTTCCCAAACCAACCGCAGGTAAATATATCAAGACCAGTCTCACCGTTATCTGCTGCGATTCTCCACTGTTTAGGGAACATTATACATCATACAGATTGTCAGAACGGGCTGTGACACATCACAATGATTGCCGTGCCCCAATCAACGACTTGAAAGCACAAATAAATGGAATTGTGAACTCAATGCCCTCGCCTATGCTGCACTCACATCGAATACATATGGAAGAGCAAGCAAAAAAGTAAAGAGAGATGAGGTCACTATACCCCGGATATTCAACATTATCAGCGTTTGTGCTGGAGATACGCATCAATCTATCTTAGCCTAAACAGTATGTGTCTGATCCTATGTCTGACTCTAAAAATATTTGACTACTCGTGGTGCTGTGGGACTTTGAAACACTATTCAGCTGACCCCAAACAACCCATACCCTTGGGAGAAAGGAAACCTGCGCACCCCAATTACATCTTAAAGTAGAAACCTCGTGTGCCAGGAATTCAATTCTTAATGTGGTAGTACTGCACCCTCTCACGTCCGGTGGAACCCGAATAAGCGAGGAGGGTTCAATACAGCTCTTTTAGGATTGTTTCCCGTGAAATGTTGTCGTTACAAAAGTGTTTTGGGTAGGATTTAAGAACGAAAGTCATAATCTAGCCAATCATGTACCGTAAATCTGCATAAACTACCTCTACCAGGGGTTATTACTCGCTTATTCGGGTTCTACCGGACGTGAAAGGGCGCAGTATTCAAACACATTTTTGAACAAGGTATGACTCAAATAGATGTATGGCTACGTGCGCTATCGCAACTAAGCGCATTACCCCTTAACCATACAAGCGAATATCTCAATACCCCGACCAAAACTCTCTCGCATAATCACCCCCGTTTTCTGTCAAACTCCGAGCTCGTCTCAGGGCCCCAGCTTTTAATCCCTTCTCTCTAGCCATTTCCCTCAGGTTGCCATGACTCAGCCTCTTGATCTTACGACTAGAACCGCTCTCCGTACCGACAAACGCTTCCTTGTCAGTTGACAGGGTAGGTGTTTTAGACACTTGGCTGACACTCCCGTTTGTTGATTTAGCACTTGTATCTTCATCGTCACTTGTGCTTGACGTCTCTGGGATAGTTTGATATCGCAACGTGCCCGACTTACTGCCACCACTGTGCAATACTCTCATTGCACCAGAATCACTCTCCTTTCTCTTCTCCGCTGAGCTAACCCACGCATTCCAGATCGTCTCAGCCACAGCTGTCGTCAAAGCGTCCGCATATATTCTGTTATCAATATTTCGCATATCAGCTTTGCAATGTTTATTCGCAAAATTCGTGATAGCATTCTCGATCAAATTTTTGGCTTCCTCCGTCGGTGCAATAACTCTGATTGCAATGCGATCTGAAATAAGTCGTTGAGCGAGCATCCGATGCTGTTTTTCTGTCGTCCACTTTTTGGAAAACACGTCGTGGCCAAATAGCGAAAAGGAAGTCGTGTCCTTGTAAAGGAGGCTTTCTTTGCGTTTAGCGAGATCGCAGCGATGGGCGCGGTATTCAATAACTTTCTCAAGCAGATAGCCAGACTCGATGCCGATGTCTTTGGCGGGGCGGAGGATTTGGTGTAGGAGTTTTGGGCCGTCGTGCTCGAAGCGACAGCTTTGGGTGCGGTCGATTATGGAACACACTCGAGAGGCGATATTGCCGAGATGGCAGGTCATGACATTATCGTCGTGGGTTAGGAGTGAGCGACGGCCTTCCGGGTTTGTGACCATTTTGAAGTCTCCGAGGCTTGAGTCTTCGATTAGTGCGACTTCGAGTTCGAAGAAGTCGATTCCATAGGTGAAGGCTAAGATTTCGAGAACTATTTGAATGATAAGATGGGCTTCTTTTCCGAGTTTGCGAGAGATCTGAACTCTTGAAGAACTCGTGACCGGCTTGGGAGGAGTGGTCGGTACATTTGGGAAACATGAAAGAATGTTTTGATTTATAGTAGAGGTTGCCAAAGGCTGATCTGTTGAATTCGGAGACTCTGCAAGGACAAGTTCATCCCCTATTTGTACATTTTTTTGTGAGTATAGTTGCTTGTTGATAACAGAAGGGTGAGATTTATAGCGACTAAACGTAGAATGGTGCATCATGGTTTTGTCCTTGTGCGATGATAGCTTGAGAGATTTTGACAGAAAGATCTGTGAAGGAAGGAATTGAAAAGGCATATGCGACGAGTAAATGAACTTAACGAGCGCAGACTGGGGAACATGAGAAATTATGGGTGAGCCATATTAATTCCTTGGGTTGTTGAGGAGTTACTCGAACCCTGAGTGCCCGTGAACGCAAAATACCTAATGTGACCTAGAACATCAAGTGAGAGGATTAATTTGATATATGGGATAGCTGGTCCTATATTGCTTTATGCAGCGTGACAGCATGGTGGTAATAATGCACCGGTTTAAAGACAGTGCTTGTGGTCGCGTGAGACAAGATGCGATTGTTGCGAAACTTCGAACCAAACCTAGCTCGGAGTTTTCGGAGTTTCTCTACAATGCGAATAACTTGATTCAAATAAAATGACATTCTTGCTGGTGAGGCTAGTCTCTAGGGTCACTCGTTAGATGTGAATCTTGCGATGGTGGCTGCGTTTGTCTGAACTCGGCTAGACCATCAACACTCACCGCCTGGAGCAAGACGGCAGAATATTCCAAAAAGTTCTGGGATTTGGCGGGCTGTCGCAACAGAGTCAACACACTTGTGATCACATACCACACCAACAAGTGAAACATTGTCCAGCTGCACCTTTTAGCGGATTTTTTTGCGCCTGTAACAGACGCCTTCGCTACCCAAAATGGCTGGGGAACGAGCGCCCAAACCCGCAAGCTCCCAACCGTGGCGCAAATCGCAAACCATTGCGACGACCCATAATGAAGATGCGCGCATATTAGCAGAGTTTACAGAGTCAGCAACCAAACAATATGGAAGAGGCGAAAAGATACGGTCAAAATCTGTCAAAGACAGGAAATTGCGCTCCAACCTCAAATCGCTCGAGGTGAAGAACCAGCAGGCGGCTATAGAAGCGAAAAATGTAGAGATTTTACTGGAGAACAACGCTGGCCTCTTGGAGCCTGAAAATGAACTAGAACGAACGCATAGAGTTCGTCAAGAGGAGATCAGGGAGGCAGTGGGAGTAGAGACGGCAAAGAAAGGCTTCGAGCTACGGTTAGACGGTCTTGGACCATACGACATATGCGAATACAGCAGGAACGGACGTGACCTGCTTATTGCGGGGCGCAAAGGACATGTCGCCACTTTCGATTGGAGGGAAGGCAAGCTGGGGTGTGAACTGCAACTCAATGAGACTATACGCGATGCCCGGTGGCTACACAGCAGCAATCAGAAGAACTTTGCTGTGGCGCAGAAAAAGTGTGTTTACATATATTCAGGCGATGGTGTAGAGCTACATCAGCTGAAGAACCATTCTGAAGCCACACACCTCGAATATCTTCCATATCATTTCCTTCTCGCATCCGTCTCCACAGCCGGCATATTACGATACACAGACGTCTCGACAGGACAGTCATTAGCCCAGCTATACTCAAAGCTAGGCCCACCTACAGCCTTCACCCAAAACCCTCACAACGCCATCCTACATGTCGGTCACCAGAAAGGCCTCGTCACTCTCTGGTCTCCCAATAGCGCTGCACCACTTGTCAAACTCCTCCCACATCATGGCCCCGTCCGCAGTCTCGCCGTCGATAAGTCGGGCACATACATGGTCAGCACTTCACAAGACCGCCGCATGTCCGTCTGGGACATTCGCATGTTCAAAGAGATGCACACCCACCATCTCCGCACTCCAGGCCAGACCCTCTCCATCTCCGACCGCAACCTAACTTCAGTCGGCTACGGCACCCAACTCAGCATCTTCAAGCCCGAAATCTTCACCCACGCCGCCGATGCCAGCACCACCCAACCCTACATGAACTGGGGCGGGGACGGCCTCACCATCGGCCGCGTCCGCTTCTGCCCCTTCGAAGACGTCCTCGGCATAAGCCACGAAAAAGGCTTCTCTTCCATCATCGTTCCCGGCTCCGGCGAACCGAACCCAGACACCCAAGAACAAGGCCTCAACCCCTTCGAAACATCCCGCCAACGCCGCGAAACAGAAGTCCACGCCCTCCTCGAAAAACTCCAACCCTCCATGATCGCACTCGACCCCAACTTCGTCGGAAATCTCGATCTTGCATCCGACGAGCAGCGCAAGCGCGAGCGTGACCTCGATGCTAAGCCTGAGGATAAAATTGCGAAGTTGAAGGCGAGGGGGCGCGGCAGGAATAGTGCGTTAAGAAGGTTTTTGAGGAAGAGTGGGAGTAAGAATGTTATTGATGAGGAGAAGGAGAGGGCGCGGGATGCGATGGAGCGGGCTAAGAAGAGGAATATTGAGCGGAGGGAGGTGTTGAAGAAGGAGTATGGGCCGGCTTTGGAGCGGTTTGCTAGGAAGGGAAATCAGACGTGATGAAGACGGGACCTCGTGCCGATATGAAAACTTCTAGAGCATTGATGGGCATTTTGTGTTTGAAGTGTGTTGTGATGGATGTGGTATATACCTAGTTGCATGATATCTTGAAGAAAAGTGGAAATGTAATGGATATTCAAACGCCTGTACCTATTTTATCTAACCACATTTACCGGTATCTCGTAACATGCATGATATCGTGAATCCTTTACTCACCGTTCCACATCTTTGCCCCCCGGGGCCAAACCCTCTTGTATAGACTGACACCCACTGCGTCCATTGGGTTGATCTTGCCGTCGAAGTTCGCCTTGAAATATCCATGTGTACCTAGACTCTCCTTGATGAATCCGCTTCTGCCACGCTTGGTCCAGAGCGGTAGACTCTTGAACCATCGCACGTCACCGTCATGGAAAAACATGTAACGAATAGTGATGACGCGTTTGTTGATCTTGTATGGGTGACCGGTTAGGATGATGCGTTTCGCGATGATGCGAGATGACGAGGGAGGGAGGGATGTCCCTGTTGCAATCAGGCGGAGAGAGGGGGAGTGGAAGTGGTGGTATCCATTGTTGACTCCGGATCAAGTGTGCGCTGGAAGTAAAGAAGTGGGACGTTGCCCCACGTCAAGGGGCCGATGAAAGACGCAATAGCTGAATGACCTGGATGTACGTAGCGGTCAAACTTGTGTACGTTGTTAGGTGTGTTGCCAGCCTGGGAGAAGATTGGGTTGATAACCATGCGCCGGGCGCCACACTGGACGATCAGTTCAGTCTTAGATTTCAGCGGGGCTTCATGCTCTGAGCTGAGGAGGATACTATAGTTGCATGATGTGCGCTTGTGTTCGTGGCGGAGAAGAGAGAATAGGGCGAGAGGTCGAGATGACGCGTCTTGGAATTGAAGTGGGACTCCACGGAGATGCACTGCAACTCGTGTGCCAGGCTTGACGCCACCTGCCCATGCCTCGCGCATAAATTTGGTGGCGGTGCGTTTGTAGTCAGAGATTTCAAGCAGACGTTGCCATTCTTCTGGCTCGTATGGTCGGTCCTCGTCGGTTTCCCAAACACTAGTTTTCAAGCTCTTCAGCCCTCGGTAACGGATGAGGCGCTCGCGGGCGTTGACATTGGGGTGCAGCTCAATCTCGTCTGGGAACTCAAGATCCTCGTCTTCTTCGGTCTTTCTCGTCTTCCTATATGCTTCGATCTGCTCTGCCTCATCCTCTGGTGACGGATCTAGGAACATTTCTGATTGTGGGTACTCTGAAGGCCCACCTTCGGTCATGGCCTTTCCGTCAACGTCCATGCCCTCTAAACCATCAGCAGGGTGGGCCGCTGCTTCACCTCCATCAGCATCTGGCATATCTTCCGCGTCAAAGTCTTCAAGGTCGGACCCTGAATCCGATAGATCATCAATATACCATGCACTCTGGTACTTGCTTGTGCCTTTTGGTAACCGTTTTGGTCGCGCTGGTGCATTTTCCTCCTCTTCATCCGAGAAATAATGGTGATCGTCCAGTAGCACACCCCTTCTCTCTGAAGGGGCTACGGAAGTCGCATAGTTGGTAACGTCATCCATGATGGTCTCCTCGGGCGCAAGGTCAGCTAGGTCGTCTTGGTCGTCAGTAGGACGCTCCAGGACACCATCGTCTTCCACATCAACCATCATATCATCACCCTTGTTGGCCTTTTTGCTCTCTAGTGGAGCTGCGACTATCTTGTCGACCTGGAAATCGCCCCAGTCGCCAACTTGGACAAGCCTATCAGCCTTGAATCCAAGTCCTCGAACAACACCAGTGAGAACAACTTCACCGGTGCCATCCTCGCCGACTGCAGACTTTCCGCTCTGCCAGGAAATGTCTTCAATGAACATGTAACTTCGTTGGTCTCTCCACCGTACGCCCTTTGTAGTTGTTGTGCAAAGCGATCGGACAAGATTTGACGCTTCCTGGCGGCTGTCTAGAGAATAGACGCGCTCAGTGGATGGAAGCCAATGGGTAATGTATGACTTCAGCGATGAAATGACCTGCGATTTTGTCTTTGCAGGCTCAACCTTGTCTAGGGCTTGTACCACGGTAAAGCAGTTCGATATGCCTTGGCTCTCAACCGATTTGAGAATGAGCTCGCCCTCTGCGTCGACCTCTTCAGCTGCGGATAGCACAAAGATGACAAAATCGGCAATGCGACAGGCATCTAGACATGCCAACAAATCCCTCTTTACAACCAGATATTGCACCTTCTGCTTGAAGCGCTCGACGTTGGTGCGCGTCCACCCCGCTTCTGGCACCTCCTCTTCAATATCAAGACTGGCATTCAGACTACGCGCAGCCTCGGCTGTGGAGATATCCGAGCATAGAGGTATGATAGCAACTAAGCGTGGGGCTCCTTCCTTGCCAGCGAAGACGTTTGTGGCTTTTGCGTGTTCACTGTCCTTCTTGAGGCGCATCTGCTTTGCGCGGTTGCGACGGTCGAATTTGGACATAACTTGTTGATGCGGTGTTCTTCGGTTTCCTCGCTCAAATAGTAAAGAGTCAACTTTGCCTGTGGTATGTTAGTGATGATTAGTTATATGTCGTGGGTAGTGACTGTAAAATGTACCCTTGCTCAACTCCTTCAATGCGCCTTTGGTGGCATGTCGCGCCTTGAAACCCTTTTTGGACGACTTTGTGGTGCTGCGATGGTGATGTGACTGCACAGCTGTGGGTGCCATGTTACCGGTTCCGCCTGCCTTGAATCTGAAGGGAATAGACGCCACTTTGACTGTGAAATATCGAAAAGACGGGGTGTGATTTAGCAAAGTGCGGGACACGAGATAATTTTGGACGCCGCTTATCGATAGTGATTTCATCCCCTCGGCTGCGTCGTCATCCATGCTAGTGCACAATCCTTGCTTGCCACCGACTTCAAACTACTAATCTTCGATTTCATCCTTATTTTTTACAGCAATGCTAATTCAGTAATTACTAGTGAAATTCGTAAGAAGTGTCTTGGTTCTCTTGCACTTTCATAATGCTACGGCACTCAAAATCAGACACCACCAATTCTTAACTGTTGAAGCTCAAACTCCCAATATCTTGTTCTACCAAAGGGTTTTTCAAATGGATCTATCTGCTATCACTAGATTATGTGGTTTACTCCTACTTGTACCGCATTAATGCCTCTTACTTGTAGGCTGTAGTGTAGGACTGTAGCTTTTACCTACCTTTGCCTTCCTTCCTTTTGACGCAAACAAACTTCCCCAACTAGACTGCCAAGCCAGGACCTTCACCCACCAACTACTTCTTTAAATACCGCTATTATTTACCTGTTTCTTCTCCGTTCTCTTCGCCATAGCAGAAACAACTTTGATAACCTCTACAGGACATCCCAGGCTCATAGACTCATCATGGGAAGGAAGAATAAAGCTAAGCGCACCATGTTCAGTGAGGCCGAGTTGGAAGAGTACGTCTAGACTTGCCTATCTCGTCTTTCCCTCTGCCACGCACTACTGATAGTATGGCAGAATCCAGACCGTCACACTACCTCCAAAAATTAAGTGCGGTCGATGCAACAAACATCTGTCCGTTCATCAATACTCCGACAACCAGAAAAACGAATATTGCTATCAGCGGCTACATCAAGGCCGTATCAGCAAACCTATGATTTGCAGGACCTGTACCGGAGGCCAAGTCATCGATATTGAGTGTGTGTTCTGTCACGAGACAAAGGGAGCCGAAGAGTTCGCAAAGTCTCAGAGACAAGACACTGACACTGCGGTATGCTACATACTGCACTGCTCGTTTGCCTAATCATACTAATACATGCCAGAGATGCTTTGACTGTACGGAGGAGCTAGCTGCGCGTGAACCTGTCAAGGAAGAATCCTACGAAAGGCTTGAGAAGGCATTTACAAAGCCCGTCAATATTGATGACACAATAACTCACTACTACTCGTCGGCAAATTCAGTAGATGGCTCTTGGACTGATGAAAGTGGCGGCGTTACCTTGCCCAAGCAACTCCAATCTATGTCTATCAGCGATTCTCAGTCTGGAATCCTGATTGGAGAAGAGTACCCGTGGGCGACTGGTCAGCAAAGCGCTGGGACGCGTACTGGGTCATGGCATACAGGATCATCAAATGCTGCCAGCTCAAACAACGGCTTCGCTACGAACAAAACAGGGAAGCCTTCCACAGCGTACGATGTTGGAACTGAACGCAGCTATGCTTCAAGCGTGGCTGAACGTTCCGATGGTACTGATGTGCCTTCTAATGGATGGGCAAAGACCCCCGGAGGACCAGCCGTGATGGTAAGTGTTGAACGTCTCGCTATATGAGAAGTATCTGTCAAAGCTAACATATGGTAGAGGTCTAGTGGAGACGCACATCGCGAGGTTCAGGAGGATGTGGACCCGTGGGCGGGAGATTCTGACGACGAGGATGACGAAGAAGAAGAAGAAAGTGATGACACTGATGATGATGACACTATCATATAGGTGGTAGTTTCCTTTATAATGATGGCAACTTGGTGAGCAAAAGTGCTTTCTGCGATGCAATTCTGAGGGTATGAATGCGGAGACAAAGATAAAACGCCTCACTCAGAACGATGCATATCTCATCTTGACGATAGTTTTTTTTCGTAGGCCTATCGGCCCTAGAACGCAAAAGACAATTCTCAATATTAATTCCGAAAACTACCAAGCTTTGTAACCACATGTTCGTGAAATGATTGCCTTGAGTGAGAAAGCAGACTAGACCTAATTAAGCCATTAATTGTCTTATCACGTGATTTCGTTCATCGCGCCTGTCAAACTCATAGGCGAGGCGCGTCAACCCTTGTCGTGCTTTCTGAACCCCACTCACCCTCTTCAACTCACCCAACCTTGAAGCTCGGTCTCTCTTCGTTCTCCACATCTTGATTCTTTTAGTCTAGACGTTACAACTATTATGTAAGTTTCAAGTTTGTAGAAACTATGGATAAGGGCTAATGGTGGCGATAGGAGCGCACGACGAGGCAGAGGTGGCGGCGGCAGCGGTGGTGGGAGAGGTGGAGGCAGGGCTGCAGCCATTCGGGGGCCACATTCTGCATTGACAGACTTTTTGGCTGTAAGATTGCTTCGTGCTAGAAAGTGACAAATTTGCTAACTTTGTCAAGGCCAACAACATCTCCGCTCAAGAAATTCGTGATTCCTTCACACAACGCCAGCAACAAGCAGCGCAAGAACAAGCCCGAGCTAGAGATAATGGAGAGGGGCCTTCGAACGAGGATGAAGAAGATTTGCAGGCAGAGTCGTCTGCAATGGCAGCAGAACGTTCCAGGAAGAAGCGCAAGCGCGATCAAGACGATGCCATCGCCAAGATAAAGAAGAACAAGGAAGCGAAGAAGAAGGCATCAAAGAAGAAAAAGAAGGGTTCGGATGATGATTCCGACTTTGATGATGCGATGGACATGTACAAAAAGGCTCCACCGATGCCTGGACAGCTCAGCAACTGTGAGCTTTGCGACAAACGCTTCACTGTCACTCCATACAGTAAAGCCGGGCCTGATGGGGGCTTGCTCTGCACGCCTTGTGGTAAAGAGATGGTAAAGGAGGCAAAAGCGCATGAGAAGGCAAAGAAGCCGGTCGTGCGCAAGGGTCGCAGGAAGCTTGAGAGCAATCGTCTTGATGGTATGACTGTCCGCGGACCAAAGACACTTCAGCAGCTGTGTATTGAGACGCTAGCAAGGCACTCAGAAGATATCGACGAGCTGGGTGAGATGCCAGAGGCTATGATGAACAGGATCAGCGAGATCTTCTCAAAGAAGCGCGCCATGAACCCGACGACTATGAAGCTTTTTCTTCAGCCAGACATGCACACAATTGCAATTCACGAAGGAGCAAACCTCGAAACGGAAGACTATGACCAGATTTTTGCCGTCTGTCCAACTATCAAGAAACTTGCACTACGCAACTGCTGCCAGTTTAAGGACAGCAATGTAGACTACATGATCGAAAAGGCTAAGTCTCTGGTTGACATTCAGCTGCTAGGTGCTAACCTGGTGTCCAACGACAAGTGGATAGAGATGTTCATTGCACGCGGAAAGGACCTCAAATCATTCAAAGTTGAGTGGCTCGATGCAGCATTTAATGATCAAGTTGTAGAGGCTCTTACCACATTTTGCCCCAATCTCGAGCGACTGAAGATGGAGCGTTGCAAGCAGCCTGGCGAGGACAGCATTGACGCCATCGCTCGTCTGCAGCATCTCCAGCACCTAACGCTCCGCCTCTACAACGAAATACCACAGGAAAAGCTCATCAACCTTATTTCATTAGTTGGCGCAAACCTTCGAACATTGTGCCTAGAGCACTTCCTCGACACGTCAAGCGACCCAACCGACGAAGTCCTAGAAACCATCCACAACACCTGCATCAAGCTCCAAAAATTCCGCTTCTCAGAAAACAATGAATGCACCGATGCAGGCTACGTGAATCTCTTCACCAGCTGGTCCAACCCCCCTCTCCACTACGTCGACATCAACAGCACGCGCGACATAGATAACGGCAACCCAGACGGTCCCGAAGACGAGCCCATCGGCCTCGCCTCCTCCGGCTTCCTCGCCCTCATGTCGCACTCCGGCAGCCGTCTTGAATTCCTCGACATCTCCTCCTGCCGCCACATCTCGCACGAGGCCTTCGCGTCCACCTTCGACTCCTCAAAATACTATCCCCACCTCCGCGAAATCAACCTCTCCTTCTGCCCCGTCGTCGACACGCAAATCATTGCTGGCATCTTTCGCTCTTGCCCGCAGATCAAAAAGGTCGTTACGTTCGGCTGCTTTAATGTCGAGGACGTGGTTGTCCCGAGGGGAATCGTGCTTATTGGGGCGCCTAAGGCGCAAGATCAGATTGAGCAGTTTGGCGAGGTTGTATTGGATTTTCAAAAGGATGTTGGGGGGGAAAAGAAGTGGGGTGGTGTGTGGGGAGGTGCGAGGGTTGTGCCGGTTATGGGATGTGGATCTGCCTGATGTAACGGTGGTTTGGGCTACGGAAAATGGGGATCTGGTATGGTGTGAAGTTGGAGTTTGGGCGTTGTGCAGGACTGTGATGGGTCGGTTATATGGTGCACTCTTCTGGCTGATACTTTGACACGTGTTTATGAGAGAATGCACGCTTTACAATCTTGCTCCTATCCTTTTTGAGTGGTTTGTGTTGGATTTTTCTTGATCGAGAGTGTGAGGCTGACAAACAAAGCTCCTACAATGATGAGACATATTTGAGTGTATTTCACTCAATCACTTTCTTGAGGCGCAGGCTTGTAAAGGCGCTGCGCTCGCGCGTCTCTCTTGGTGTTTTGTTTCACTGTCAAAGAAGTTCAGCTTCTGTTCGTTATTTGATGTCTCTGAATATTAGAGACATCCAAGGACCTTAATCAGACATTATGGTAGCCTAGACTAAATACTGTCAAATCGCGGTCCGTCCCGCTAATAGATCGCTCTTCAACCTCACTGTAACTCAGTATTAATATATTTTAGCGTTTATATATAGTATACCTAGGTAGGTTAGCTCCTTATATCAAGACACATAGCTAGATAGATGGCTCCCAGATGATATCTAGGAGTGAATAGATATGGGTTCCACAGACTTTCTCTACCTAGGTATAATCCAAAAATCTAAAGGCCTCTAACAAGCATACTTCTTTGGTAGTGATTTCCACAGAAGGCGTTCGATGTGCAAATAAGAGGAGTATACGAGCATCAACCTTTCCTGAAACTCAGTAACGTGCAATATATGGAAGCCAAGGTCTCCATATCCCTACAAATATTGAGAGCTATATATGTCCCCACTGAAGGTGATCAATATTGAGATCTCTATCCAAGTCAAGCCTATCGTTCCCGTTTTGTGCTCCGTTTTAATCCCCATACAGCATCTACATCCCGCGTGCAACCAACTATCATCTCTTGCAAGAGCTAGTCGTATAGCTTTGATCGTGAGTCTTTCTTGTCTACGGGAGCTAACATTTATGACCTTCCCGAATGGTATCTGATTGACTCATTTAACAGCAACTACTAGGCTTTGTCTCATAGGAAAATGATCGCTTCTTGTCTCGGTGGCATACATCTTAGAAGCAAGCCTTTGGGTATCCTGCATATAACCGTAATCTAGTTAGCACCTTTCTGTGTGATGGCGACCCCTCACTTCTGCCCACTTGCAATGTGACACATAGTCTGGCCTGAGGTTTTTTGTTACCTGGCATACAATCAAAGTATAAATATATGTTTTCAGCCAGTTCCTTCCAGAAAACCTTTTATCTTCGGTTCAGCAACTCAAATCCACAACCCTACCAAAAAACTTCCACCAACCATCCAAACCAGTGAAAAATCGTTATCATCACACACACAAACCAAATGCCAGCCAACTTCCTCAGCCTGCCCCGCATCGTTCGCATCAAAATCTACGAACTACTCCTAATCCACAATGGAAAAGTCCACCCAATGAACCAACCCTCCCACGAAACCAAATTCACAACAGCATTATTCCGCGCAAACAGGACAGTCTCCAACGAAGCAACCACAGTCTTCTACGCTCGAAACACCTTCGAGCTCTCCACGTACGAAGCCTACGAAATTTCCTCCCTCTTCCAACAAATCGGCCCACGCAACAAAAGCTACATCCAGCATATTATCCTCAGTTTTCCGGAATTCAACACGCTAGATGATCCCTATCATCTATCCCTCTTCACACACGACGAAATGGTCATTGAGACAATCAGGCAAAACTGCCCCCGCTTGAGCACGCTCACGACATCGATTTTATGGCGGAGTCAGAGTTTCCCTTTGAGCGCCGTGAATAATCCTGAGATTGTGGTTAGGGCGTTGATGTTGGTTGATGATCGGTTTAGAGAGATTACCTCCGTGCAGAGGGTTATTGTCAAGGTGTTGGATGATGAGTTGAGTGATCATATGAGGGGCGTGATTAGGGGTCTTGGATGGGTAATTGTTCCTGATTGGGACCCGTAGTTTTGGACAGGGAATTGCAATTGAGTGGTATGAATGAACAGTTGATTTGTAGTTTATGTTGCATTTCTTTTG
The DNA here is from genome assembly GCA_021365335.1 of Phaeosphaeriaceae sp. PMI808. NCBI lineage: Eukaryota > Fungi > Ascomycota > Dothideomycetes > Pleosporales > Phaeosphaeriaceae > Phaeosphaeriaceae sp. PMI808. The sequence continues at coordinate 79,803 of JAJTIZ010000007.1, forward strand.
CTTCTCGCGTTATACTGACAAGGGAGCGGATTATGTGAAGATTTGACTGGTTTTTGGATCGGTTCGTTTGAGTCTTGTCTAAATATTGGTCAACTGGTATATAACTGATAACCAAATTACTTTATATCCGACTATCATTCTACGCATCGTGCAGGAACGAGTTCATTTCTATCTAGTTATATGAATAGCTACAACCACGCACGTGAAGGGTTAGCGAACTGCTAGTAGATATGAATGTATTATATTCATCACTCTCGGGGAAATAACTAGACTGTTCACCTGAATTGAATCTTACTATAGGTCATTTGACAATCTATTGATCAAAGGCAACATCCTGTGTGTGCTTGACATATGTGAGACTCCGTAGCTTACGTCAACGCCCATTTTTCTACATGTGCCAGATTATATACACACACCAATCTCAACTTCCTTAAAAATTTCCTGAACTATACAAACCCAACCAACCTCCGCCCCGAAATAAACCCACCAACGTTCTCCTGAACCTTCTCAAACCTCACATAATTGCAACTCTCGCTCTCAAAATGATTGAACAGCGCCGCCAACGATACAAAATTGCGCTCACAGCTACGATTAGGACAATGGTACCACTTCTCGCTATGCGCCAACGAGCTAAGATGTTGATTCAGCGCTCGCAACGTATCATGTAGTTGATGACAAAGATAACACTCGTAGCTCCAGCCATTCCAGCTCGCACTCGTGGCAATATTCTCGACGTTAAAGTCTGGATACGTAAGAAGATTTTTAGTGAAAGTGCCGCTGGGGTCGCGCTGGCTGATTGCGCGGAAAATGGTGCCGTGGTTGATGTTTGTGGCGCGGGGGCAGGAGCCGCTTTCGAGGTGGTGGGAGAGGCCGCTGGCGGAGGTCATGTCTACTTTGCAGAAGGGGCATGTGATGTTTTTGCCGCGGTGGATGCTGGAGTTGAGGTGCTTGGGATGGTTAGTGATGTGTATGAGTATCAGGAGGACGAAGCATTGAATCTGTGTCAAGGTGTGCATAATGTACGTACCATTTTCAAAGAGTTTCCGTCCTGGAATGCCTTGTTACAATCGTTGCAATAGTGTCGTTTATAATGATCCAGAGCTTCCATATGCTGGTCGACGGATTTCTGGGTACGGAATGATCGACTACAGGTCTCGCATTCGAACTCAGGCTCCCAGTGGCCAGTATCGTTCATGTGCTGGTTTGCCGACTCCTGAGTATTAAAGCTCCGCGTACAAGTCTCGCATTCAAACTCAGGCTCCCAGTGGCCAGTATCGTTCATGTGCTGGTTTGCCGACTCCTGAGTACTAAAGCTCCGCGTGCAAGTCTCGCATTCAAACCCAAGCTCCCAGTGGTCGAGTGCATTCATGTGCTGGTTTGCCGATTCTTGAGTCAGGAACTCTCGATCGCACGTTTCGCATTCATATCGTTGGGCCCAGTGGTTGAGTGCATTCATGTGTTGAACCGCTGCTTGTTGGTTGCAAAACTCGCGACCACATGTTTCGCACTCGTCACTAAACATGTTGAGTTCGTCTTTTAAGGTTGGTGTTGAGAGTGAGTACAGATCGATGTTATATGTTATATGTTCAAGGTTGGTCTGACAAAGGTGTTGCGAGTTATCCAAAGAGCGAGTGGATATTGGTCTATGGGACGGCACGCGTTATACTGTTGCCCTATCACTGTGCCACAGCGAGTGCGGGGTGAGGGGTTGTTTGCTATTTGTGTAACAGTATGCATCATGAAGCCGTTGATGCGATCATAATTTTCGCTGTAATGAGGATAGTTGTGTTATGGAGTAGACCCACAGAGTTATCACGCGAGAATACAAGAAAGTCCATATACTTGAAGAGTCAAAGAGCCCTTAATTCATAGTACCAGCAGTTTGTCTCGGGACGAACATCCCCACGGCACGAAACCTATTTCAATTCCATTCCACCACCCCTCACTCCTCCCAGGAACATGCGCGTCCAGTGCATTTTATCTCTTCCAAAACCATCATACCAATACCCTTTTATCCCCAAATCTCACGCCCCCACTCGCATCGCTCCAGAATCCATCTATATAACAGCTACATAAAAAAAACCTATTCATTTTGTTCAAACCATGCTTAACCACACCATGAACCCAAACTGCACTACATAGCTATACACGAAGAGAAACTGCGTCCTCCGATTCCGCTGACCCTTGGCAACAGTATACCCCGCAGCCGCATTACCACCAACGCCCATGCCCTGGCCACTCTGATCAGGAAGCAGGACATATCTCAAGCTTCTGAGCAGGAAAAAGGCGTTGGCGCTGAAGCAATAGAGGAATATGATCCAGCTAACGTACGGTGCGCCGAAGCCAATTAGGGCGGCGAAGTGCGAGAGCAGAAGGGACACGATGACATGGACGAATTTGTAGCCGCTGTAGGCGACGAGATCGAGGAGTTGGGAGGAGCTGGTTATGGCGAGGAGGAAGGTGCCGGTTCGGATGATGAGGATTTCGAGGAGAGTTACGCAGATGGCGAGCGTGGCTGTGTATCCTAGAAGCTCCGGGTGGAAGGCGCCGCGGAGACCGGCTAGTAATGTTGAGAGAAGGATGTATGTGACAAGGGCCATGGTGGGGATGTACATGTCTGGGCTGTTTACATCCTCGCGTGGAGGGAGATAGAGCGAGGATGCAGGTGCTCCACTTGATGGGTCGGCGTTGTTGCGTTGTTGGCGCGACCAAGGGCGGTGCCACCAGGGAAAGAGGATAATGCGTAGTTTGGTGACGACATAAGAGTTGGATACGTTGAAGTAGTGCTTGAGTGCTGAGACTGAGACATAGCGACCAAACTAAGGCAAGTTAGCCATTGTACCAAATGAAGATGCTTTGTTAGGTTGAAAAAGATATACATTTTGCTCCATGTAGTGTTGTCCAGCATCCATGGCGTTTTTTCCAAATTGGGTAGCTATTTGTGCGGTGGGGTCATTCATAAAGCCGCCAAATGCTGGGTGCATATTGTATCCTGGCCCTTGTTGTTGTTGGGGCATCCCGCCGCCTTGTTGTCCATAACCATAGCCACTTTGAGGTTGTGATGGGGGTTGTGGTGGTGGGGGTGACCGTAGCTGTGGGACTGTGGATACGTGTTGTGGGATGGGATGGTGTACTGCACGAGTATCAGTAAGTTTCTTCCTATTTCCTAGCAACAATGATCCAAGTCACGACACCTGGAGCCACATGTGATGGAGCCTAGAGTGAGGATCTTGGAACTGTGAGAATCTGTATTACGCACGTGGTGGTGAATGGGCCGGCGGGTTGTTGTATGCTGGGCGCTGCATTGTGAATCGTTGGTGATAATGAAAAGTGAAGCGAGTGTTGTGGTGGTGGAATTGGACAGGCAGCAACTTGTTGGAGGTCGAATTTCTGGAGCCTCCCCGACTCGACGATTGCGGTGGAGCTATCTCACCTCCGAGATCTGGCAACAGCGCTTGGACCATTTCGTCATTGCGCATCCCACCACATCTCTCCACCACACCCTTCTCACATGATTCTACTTTTCCAACATAACAACCATGTTGGATACTTTTGAGATACTCACAACGTCTGGAGTAGTCCTCTGGTCGCGCACATATGCCCCCGTCGGCGCCAACGTTATCAACAGCTTAATTCGCGACGTATTCATCGAGGAGCGCATCCTACCACAGCCGGAAGATGCCGGTTCAAAACCTACATATAAGCGAGAAGGCTATACATTGAAATGGACAGCTTCGAAAGACCTGGGTCTCATCTTTGTGGCTGTCTATCAGAGTCTGGTTCACCTGACTTGGATAGATAGACTGCTCGACAATGTGCGTGCATTGTTCGTGGGCTTGTATGGTGAGCAACTCAAGACGGAACATAGTAGCGTCGTCAAGTGCGATAAGTTTGGATCATATTTCGACCGACAGATGCACGAACTGGAAGGCGCAAGCGACTCCGCTCCACCCAGTATCAAGATATCTACACCTCCCTCCAGCACCGACAATGAAAGCGCAGACGAAGGTGCACCGGTACCGACACTTCAAAAGCCTCAAAGGTCTCTTTATGATACGAGCGCCGACTCTACACCTGTGCCGACGCCGGATACGTCGAGACCAACCACGCCAGCACACAGCCATTTGTTGACAGGGAAATCGCGGCCAGGTGGTGCCAAGCTCTCGCGGCGAGACAAGAAGAAGGCGTCTTCCATGTCCCCGGCACCTGTGTCATCTGGAGACGAATCATCGTCGAAGCGAAAAGGAAAGAGTGCAACTAAGCGAAACAGAGTGTGGGGTGAGTTCGGCGCTGAAGAAGAGGACGACTCAGTACTGGACTACTCGCAATCAGATATTCGAGATGGAGCTTCAGAAACCGAAGCAATGGAGGAGATTAAACAGGAGACATGGGGTCGCAAAACGAACAAAGGCGAATTTGTGCTCAAGGACCTGGATGAAGAGATGGATGCCATAATAGCAGCACAGAACGCCAAGAAGGACAAGGAAGCATCAGCAACTGCATCAGGCGGAATTGTTGGTTCGAGTCTGGGTGCCATTGGAGGACTCTTCAGGAACGTAGTGGGCGGCAAAACCCTCACCAAAGAAGATCTCGTAAAGCCAATAAAGGGCATGGAGCAGCACCTACTACAAAAGAACGTTGCTCGTGAAGCAGTAGTGCGGTTATGTGAGAGCGTAGAACGCGATCTCGTTGGCATAAAGACCCCAAATTTCACCAGTATGTCATCCCATCCTCCAACCCGTGTGCCCTACTAACCACGAGCAACAGCAATTGAAGCAACCCTTCGCACATCCATGGAAAAGGCACTCACCAAAATCCTCACACCAACATCCTCCCTTGACCTCCTCCGTGAAATCAAGCACACAAACTCCACCACCTCGCGCCCCTACGTCCTCTCCATCGTCGGCGTAAACGGCGTCGGAAAATCGACCAACCTCTCCAAAATCGCCTTCTTCCTCCTCCAAAACAGCCACCGCATCCTCATCGCCGCAGCCGACACCTTCCGCAGCGGCGCCGTCGAGCAACTCCGCGTCCACGTCCGTAACCTCGAAGAACTCAGCAAACGCGAAGGTGGCAAAGTTGGCCTCTTCGAAAAAGGCTATGGCAAAGATGCCGCAAACATCGCCGCAGACGCCGTAACCTTCGCTTCAAACAACGACTACAACGTCGTTCTCATCGACACCGCTGGCCGCCGCCACAACGACCAACGCCTCATGTCCTCCCTTGAAAAATTCGCTAAACTCGCTCAACCGGATAAAATCCTCATGGTCGGTGAGGCCCTCGTTGGCACCGATTCAGTCGCCCAAGCGCGCAATTTTAACGCCAGTTTTGGCGCGGGGAGGAAGCTTGATGGGTTTGTTATTTCCAAGTGCGATACTGTGGGCGATATGGTGGGGACGTTGGTTAGTATGGTACATGCGACGGGGATTCCGGTGGTGTTTTTGGGGACGGGCCAGCATTATAGTGATTTGAGGACGTTGAATGTTGGGGCTGTTACGAGGTTGCTTATGAGCTAGGTGCAGGGTGAATGGGATGAATGGGAGGATATTTTTAATGGGGGTGAAGGAGGGTGGCTTGTGTATATGTAAATGTGTCAGGAATAGTATGCTATCTGTCAATGGGTAACGGCGGTAGGGTTCTTGGGATAGTGTGTGTGGAATCTCGAGGAGTATAGGCTTGTGACAGACTTTTGTTAAGGGGTAATGTGGTATAATGTTGCATCACGGACTAGCTCAGCATTCTTTCTGTGTTGTTTCAATTTAGAAATCACTAAGTGCAGCTACCATATGTTCCGAGGCATGTAGATTAAAGAATGAACAATACTTTTGATGAGCAATAAAAGGTGTGATTTCATGCTTGGAATCTTACTCAAATACAACTCTTTATGACTTTGAGAGGAATCAAAGCAATCAGCACGAAGACCATAAACAACATCACTATACAGCGAACTTGGATATGATGTATACGTGAACGCCATCTTCAGTCGAAGTGCCCGACTCAGAGGCAAAAAAAACAATACAAACAAAGTCCGTATTAACAAATCTCCATACGCATTTATCTCGTTTGAGCAAACGTATTTTACCTTCTTCTCTCATCTATCACCAATTCGTCTCAGAACCCACATTCTCCGTCCTCGCACCATACACCCCCCCATCCAAAATCCACTGCTCATTATCATTATTATCATCCTGCACCCTCCTCCACGTCTGCTTTCTATCATTCTCATTCTCCTTCCCCTTTCTCTCCTCAACCTTGATAGTCGGCCTAATCAACCCACCCAACAACGGATTCCTACTGAACGCCCCACTACCGCTTGATATCGCACCATGCTCAAAGGAGGCTGTGCTCGGATGGGCAGGCTCGTCTTCGCTTTCGGGAGTAGTTGGTCGTTCGGTTGCTGCCATTCGTCGCACAATTTTGCCGCCGACGAGGTCGATGCTAGCAACCACTTTGCGCTTCTCGTACTCGGGTCGTGCATTCCAGTCCTGTTCTCGAAGAGCTTTTTGCTGGCGTTTGAGCTGCATAGCACGTTCCTGTGGTGAGGCCCACATGCTGAGGCCGGCGGTTGTAGTTTCGAAATCCGCAGCTTCGTCGTGAACTTGTGTTCGCTTTGCATTCTGCGCTTGGAACGCGAGGAGTCTGTCTCTGTGTTGCTTCGCTTTCGCTAGTTTTTCGGTCTCGGAATCAACGTCTGATGCTGGATTTGAGGAAACAGGGGTTGTGGAACGTGGTGTAGAGAATGGTCGAGGTGCTAGTGAGACCTCTGCGCGCTTTTGCGATGCGTTGTTAGCGGTCATTTTTTCCTTGCCGCGCTCGTCACGGAGGACGCGGACCATGGATTGGATTTCTTCTGAGCTTAGTAAAGGTGTGTTGCAAAAAGTACAGGGTCCGATGCCTTCCTTGACGCAGATAATCTTTCCACAGTTTAAGCAATTTGGCGCTGCGTCCAGAAGAGGATGACGCGATGCCATGCAGTTGCATTTTCGCTTGCTACTATCTTGGGAAGCCAATGTGGGATTCGTTTGAATTTCAAGTGCTCTGATTGCAGATTCAAGATCATTCAACGCAGTGCTTGCGCCATGCATTGGAGTACCACCGGCTACACTCACCTTCGTCTTGGGCTTGGGTGACGAATTCCTTGACTTGGTATCAGATATTAGTTGTCCCGCTGCTGAAGGTGGGAGCTTTGATGGAGGCGGATTAGGCGAAATGCCACGAGATTTGGGTGTTGACGTTCCTGACGACAAAGCTGTTCTTGGTTTTTGGATAGCCTCCGGACGGTCTGAGAGCCCGAAGGCATTGGTCTTGGCAGATTTCGGCTTGGAACTCCCAGCCATGTAATCTTCTTCATCTCTTTTACGATAGCCCCCCGATACATCACCAAAGTTATCTGGTTGTCGTGGTGCAGGAAGTTTACCTAAGCCTGTCTGCTTCTTCTTGCGGGGCTTGGGCTTAGGAACTCCAGATGTATCGGCTAAGGACGTGTTTTGGTTAGAGCTAGCAGAAGTCTTCGGCTTCCTTCTATTGTTAAAAGACGAGATAAACTCTAAAGCCTGGGGAGTATCACCAAGCAGATTTTGAAGGTGTTCTGCTGCTTCGTTGTTGGGCAACGAATCAGTGTAAGATATGATTTGCTGCAAAGACTCGTCGTCTAAGGGCAGTAGTCTCGAAAGCTGGGGTAATGCCCAGGTAGAGATATCCATTATCGATGCTGTTGTTGATAAGTTGAATATAGCATGAGATGGGATGCTATGCTATGAATCATCACGTCGTTAATTGTGGCGCAACCACTGTGGCTAATTGATGGCCCGTGCGTACGTTTTCTCTTGCGCATCAACCTGCTATCACGGTCCTCATTTCGGGCATTCCCCGCATTCGCAAGCTCCTCAATTCACAATGGCTACTGATGTTGCACTTGACACCACTATTGTAATATATCGCATGCTCATAAAATTATGCAAGACTAACAATCGAAGGGCACCGTTGTCATCGAACTCTACAACGATCATGCGCCCAAGACGTGCAAGAACTTCTCCACGCTTGCCCAACGTCACTACTTTGATGGCTTGATCTTCCATCGCATAATACCGCAATTCATGATTCAGGGTGGTGATCCTACAGGCACGGGACGTGGAGGCGCATCGATATATGGCGAGAAGTTTGAGGATGAAATATCACCAGCATTAAAGCATACGGGCGCCGGCATACTCAGCATGGCAAACTCGGGCCCTAATACGAATGGAAGCCAGTTTTTTATCACCCTGGCCCCCACACCATGGTTAGACGGTAAACATACCATCTTTGGTAGAGTGAAGAGTGGCATGCAGGTAGTGAAGAAGCTAGGTCTAGTCAAAACGGACAAGGAGGATCGCCCGGTGGAAGAAGTCAAAATTAACAGAGCTTACGTCCTTGAAAAAAGCAACCTTCTTGAGAACTGATAGGTCTTTCTATTCCAAGATGGCAACGATTTCAACGTGGCACCAATCCGCAGCGTCTCCAAGTGGTTGAGAAGGTAACAATAAGACCCCAGCAGCGATCGCCTAGATGCTAGGGCCTTCTGAGTGAGTAATAAACTTTAGCTCCAATTACTATAATTATTGGCTTATGAAAATAGCTACAACGGCCCGTTCGGGTGAATCAACACTTTCGTGTATCCTTCAATTCTCTTGTCAAACTTCTCGTAAGCTGTCGGCGCATCATCAATGTTAATCTCATGCGAAACAACAAAGCTCGGCTTTGCCTTTCCAGAAACAATCATATCACGCAGATATCTATTGTAAGCTTTGACATTACATTGGCCGGTGCCGATCGTTAGACCCTATGTAGTAGTCAGTGGGGAAAACATTTGTTATCCTAAACGTGGCGATTCACCTTCTCAAACAACTTTCCGAAGGATATCAGGATTTGTCCCTTCTTGCTTTGCTCATCTGGGGCTCCTGGATCTGCAGGCACATACAGTCCAGGGATGCCTAGTCCGCCAGTCGGTCGAGTGACCATGATCAATTGGTCCAGGACAATGTTCGGCTTCTCCTTGCTTCCCGAAGCATCGACCGCTTGATAACCTACAGCGTCTACAGCTCGGTCGACCATGCCGTCGTTGAGCTTGATAATCTGCTCGACCGGGTCGCTCTTCCTGAAATCAATGGGAATGCATCCAATTTTCTCAGCTGCCTGCAATCGCTCAGGCACTGTATCCACCACAAATACTCTGCTTGCGCCTCGCAGGATGCCGCTGTATGCTGCCATCAGACCCACAGGACCTGCACCGAATACTGCTACGCTTTCGCCAGATTTGAAGCCAGCAAGCACTAAGCCATGCCAACCTGTAGGGAAGATATCCGCCAGCAGTATGAAATCAGCCTCGTGTTCAGTACCTTTTGGTAATTTTAGAGCATTAAAATCTGCGAACGGCACCCGCAAGTATTGTGCCTGGCCTCCTTGGTATGGCCCCATGGCGACATATCCATAAGCTCCACCCGCAAAGCCTGGGTTCACACTACGATAACTATCAGCGCCCACCAAAGGAAAACAGCATGCCTGTCTTACCCAGTGCAGAAGGCCGTACGGCCTTCCTCGCAATTACGACATCTACCATCGGCTCACAAAAAAGTCAGGCATTGTATGAATCTGGGAAGGGTTTTTAACATACCAACATTAAAGGGTAAAACTATCCTATCGCCTTTTTCCAAGAGAGTTACACCCGGGCCTGCCTCAATCACAATCCCCATATTTTCGTGGCCAAACACGAGCCCGCTTTCTGCAGCTGTCCGACCTTGATACATGTGCAGATCCGACCCACAAATTGCGGCTGTTGTAACTTTTACGATAACATCGTCGGGATGTTGAATCTTTGGCAGCTCTACCTCCTTGACCGAGACCTTAAAAGGGCCCTCGTAATGCACAGCTTTCATCTTTTCGCTCGACATATTGGAGTTTATGTGCTTGTTCGGCGCCAGGGTCGTGTTCAGGGTCAAGCAAAGGGAGGGTTTGCAACGAGTCCCCAGGTGTGCGTGCAGTGATGTTTGTGCTTTATATGATCGAATCAAAAGTGCAAGGATTCCTGCGAGGTGGTGTAGCGAGCGTGGTCCCGAATCCCATTCTCGGGTCTTATAACCACTCCTATTTGGAATCAGGCGTCACTGCTGTGAGGGGTTGTAACGCAACATATTGTGGGGTAACAGTTCCGAGTCGCCCGAGTCGGAACTTAGCGCATCATGTGGGACGTTGCAGCCGTCCGAACTGCGTAGCTTAGTAGATGACGTTGATATCTTAGCAAAACTCTCGGTATCTCTACGCTTCCTACCTTTCTTTATGTGTTCAGCTGAAGACAATTGGTATGTTTCGGCTCGGTCTAGGCGGCTTCCTTTGCTTGCAGTTCTGTTCAGCACTATATGCATCTACAACAGTATAGTAAGCGAGAAATCGAAGGATATCGAGCTTCAAATTTGTCCAGAAGGTTATTACACCCTTTCAGTAACTGCAGGCACAGTATCATATCGTGGTGCTCGAGTGCCGTAATACATACGAATCATTTAGCTCGGAATTTATTTCAATATTGCTATCACTCTCTGGTGTCTAAAACCACGACAGTTAAATCGTAAAGCGGAAATTTGGATCCTCTAACAGTACTTTTTCGCCTCGATCTGCCTTCGCATTCTCGCTTCTGAAATAGAACGTCAAGATACCAACAAGCAGTATGACTATGACATTGCACGCCATACACGCCGCAAAGCCTGGTACATATGATGGTGCATCTTCGGTCCTGAAGATGAGTGCTCCTGCAATACCTCCTATTCCGCCTATGCCTGTGAGAGATGCTGAGCAAAAGGCCCTTCTCCACTGTCCTCGAATGTTGTTCGCTTGATAAGCCATGACACTTGGAATAGCAGAGTTCGTACCAGAGACCGTGATGAAAACTCCAACATATTGGACCCATGGGTTCTTTGCGAATCCCATGATTGGCAGGCCGATAAGAGACACCAAGCACAGGAAGCATAGTACTGGCCCTCTCGTCTTGTACTTGTCACTGAACCAAGCAGCACCGTACATCAAAAATCCAGAAGCAGCATAGGGAGGGGCGCCGAGGCATTGGCTCATGGCCATGCTAAATTTGAGCTTCGTGGACAGGATGATTGGTAGGAAGAACGCAAATCCGTAGGCAATCGTTGTGACGAAAAGCAATATGAGAGCGAAGGCGTAGATGTACCAGTCTTTGGCGGGCTCGAGGAACTTGTTCCAGGAAAACTTCTCGGCTGCAGCGTCACCTCTATCGGCGTTCAAACGATCAATTACGACATCGAGCTCCTGGGGGTTGAGGAAGCCCCACGATGGCTTAGCCTTTTCCTCATCAGGGAACTTGACGATGAAGATTACGGCAAACACGGCGACTCCGACAGTAATAACGCCTTCCATGATGAAGATCCTGCAAAGTCGTCAGCGTTGTCAACTAGCGTTTTATGTGCGGGCCTACCATCGCCATCCGCGAATGCCCTGAACACCTTCCATTTGTTGCAGTCCGTATGCAAGGATACCAGACATCGCTGATGCAATGCTACCAACAAAGTAAAACACGCTGTATCGTTTTGCAACCTCAACTACTATTATCAGTCTCTATCTCGAATAATAATCTGCATGTTTACTCACACTTCGTGTACCAGCATGAAAGCAGATAAAGACACCCAGGAAAATAACCAGATTCCAGTAATCCTAATACCAATCTCAACGGAATCAAACTTGGCCAACTGTTTGTGAAGCCGAATCCAATGATCACCGCTCCCCATGCAATGCAGATTCCTGGTAGGAAGTATCGCGGTCCAACTTTGCGACAGAGAATGATCATGACTGGTTGACAAAGCACGTAGGTAATGAAGAAGCAGAGATTGACCAAATTGTACCCGTAGCCGCGAGTCATCTTCAAATCCTTAAGCATGCCAGCGATAGCAGCATTGGACACGTTCTTTCGATCCATAAGGGAAATGCCATACATAGCGCCAAGAGCAGGAATAAGGCGCCAGTCGACGCGGTGTCGAAGTTTTGCCGCGAGTTTTGTGTCGAAGACATCTGATGACGTTGATGACGGAGAAGCAAAACCCTTTTCAACGTGCTCGATATAGTCGGCGGCCTCATCCTTTGACGTTTTATGCACCATGGTAGGCAAACCTCAAGCAAATGCACTGGAGGGATGAGTCGCGATTGTTGAAATGTGCGCCTAAATCTAGCCCAGCGAGTTGTCCTCCGGAGAGGACCAGGGAGGGCCATCGCGCACTTATAGAACAACACCAACGTCCAGGTTCAGGGTAAACGGTATCCACTGCCTTGATCTTTTCCATGCCCCTCCTCGCCACAATTCCGAGGCTCCATGTTTTCCCAAGAAAATTGCGCCAAGAAATAACGCCTCCGACCCTCGTTTTCTACACTTTACGTGCAAGATATATGTAGGCCAAGGGCGTAGACATCGCTACGAGGAGGCGAAGCTTCCCAGGATCCACCATGTCCCCATATTCCACGAAGGAGAAATCCCCAGTGCAGCAATGATTACCATACTATTGTGGTATGTAGGCGAGGTTCTGAGCATGGAGGGGGGAAGACCAGGGCCGAGTTTGCGGGGAAGATCTTGGTTTATCTTGGGTGCGGTCTTGGTGTGCGATCGTGGTGATTGCATAAGCAACCCTCGCGAACAACCTATCAAGACAATAACCTCTATAACTAAAGCTATAATATTAAAAACTGCTCTAAAGAAGCTATTCTTCAATATTACTTCGCCTTATTCCTATATAACTTGATTCTAGCTTAACTTAATTGGTTTTTAAGCATTATATACGGCGTAGTAAAGGTTGACCATTTGAGTGAGGACTGCTTATGCAATCACCACGAGTTATTGCCCCACCTGGTGGTATGGAAGCGGAAGGTGCGGTCGCATGTAAGCGGTAGTTGGGGTACCAAGAGATGTAGTAACTTGGCTTCGCATGCTTAGTGCCGGCATATAGCCTACTTGGGGACAGGCGAATTGTCAGATAGCCAGGGCTGGGATTATACACTTAGTAGATGGCATTTGTAGGATGACAACGATATCTTAGCGAGTGAATGTAAAGAGTTTATTTGGTAAGCTTTTTTTTTATAGATTTCCTGTAGTTCTAAAATCTATCCCCATACACCCTGGCCCTATTCGCTTGGTAATAGGTTACATCTGCGTGGTATATTTTCTACACTTTCAAATCACAGTTAGATCTACTTAACTACATTCAAGTTCGTAATCAATGCCTTGGGTCTACCCATAACTTCTTTTCGTCTGTATTTGCATGGAGGATCGCCATCTCTTTTTTCTTGCGCCAGTATAGGTTTCTGGAATCCAATGTATCTTTAAGTGCTTGCCGGGCACGGACCAGGTGGCAGTTCATCCTACCACGGGACATGCCTTGGTCTACCATGTGGGTGCGTTGTTTCTTGACTAGATATCTTTTCGCCAACTACTTGAATTTGAAGGATAAATGAACAACATCTACCCTCCTATGAAATTTCCTCTCAATAACTGCGATTTTACCGGCGTATTCTCTTGCGATATTCAATAAATCAACTTGCAAACAATTTAGAAATTACAGAGTAAAAGGTGTGTTGTACATACTTTGGTGGAGAACTTTATATTAACGCGGGGGGAAATCTCTGTATTACGATGAGAATACCTCATCCTACCATGAGAAATACCTGTTTAGGTTAGGCCCGTGGTAGAATGAACTGTAAGCACGGAGCTTAGATTGGTCTGACTGTAGTATTCCCCAGGCGGAGTTAAGCCACACCACAATCACGCACAACTCAAGCAACTCACGACTTATTCTTCAACTTGACCTTGAAATAACTTGAATTGACTAAGAACCAATCCTCTTATACTGAAACTTGCTCCCAGTATCTTAACAGTGTGTTTAGGGACAATCAATCGTGTTCCTTACCTTGCATCCCTGTATTTCGTCGAACCTAGACTGTCCACCAAGCTCCGAATAAATAATAACGCCGAGACTCATGACCTCTCGAGTGGTAGAGAAGATCTTTTTAACTTCCTAAGCACAAGGCACACCAGAAAACTCGTTCCCATACATGATACTTGTAATCGAATTGAGAGTGCTGGGGTCTGGCACGGCCTCGGGAGCATGGGGTTATCGGGCGATGTATTTCTAAGCAACACAAATCGGCGGCAGGGCACTTTAACAGAGTACATACGCCTAATGCTGTATTATCACTGAAAGTCCCAAATATTCAATTCAGAATGTTAGCACTGACCAGCGCAACTGGGAAGCTGGGCTCTGCCGTCCTCAACGCCATCCTCGACAACAAGCTTATCGACCCAAAGGAGCTCGTCGTTTGCGTAAGCCTATAACAACATAACGCCTACACAAAAACTCACGCATCAATCTACAGACTTCTAGCAGCCCTGATGTAGAGAAACTCAAATACCTTCACGACCAGCAGATTACCGTCCGCCACGCAAATTTCGACGAGCCGTCGACCCTCGAATCCGCCTACACAGGATGCACATCTCTCTTCCTCGTTTCCACGCCACGCATAGCCATGGACTATGATGATGCACCTCTCTGGAAAGGCCGCGAAAAGCATCATCGCGCTGCCATTGACGCTGCGATTAAAGTTGGTGTGGAACATATATACTACACAAGTTTGGCGTTTGCCAACCCTAGCAAAGCCAGCGTCATGAGGGCACATGTACGCACGGAAAAGTACTTGAAAGACCTGGAGAGCGCAAAGAAAGTCAAGGTTACCGTGATAAGAGAGGGGCTGTATAATGAAAGTTGGCCATTGTATTTTGGGTATTATTTTAGATTGAAAAAGGAGCTGCGCAAGGAGGTACTTGTTGTGGGTGATGGAGCGATAAGTTGGACTTCCATTCCAGACATGGCGTTTGGAACTGCGAAAGTTTTGTCTGCGCCGAGCGATGAGTGGGCGGGTAAGACATTTTATCTGAGCCAGAAACGTACTTGGACGTTGGACGATATTGCGCAAATTGTGAGTAAGGTTAGGGGCGAGGAAATTAAGCTCAAGACTGTAAGAAGGCAGGAGTACGAAGACTTTTATGTGAATGAAAAGGGAATGGAGAGGCCTAGCGTTGAGTGGTGGAGCAGTACGTATGATGCGTTGAAGGATGGGGAGTGTGCAATTGACAACCCGACGCTTGAGACGATATTAAAAGAAGCGAGACGACAGCCGACGCCACTTGAAGAGTCTGTAGAGGAGATGCTGCGCTGATTGAACAGTATTGATTACAGCGAAAACAGATGCAATATCTCGATAATAGTCCCAGTTCATCATTACTAGCACGCCCAAGAGCAGATTCCAACAAAAATCAATCAGCACTTCCTTTTATACTGGGCTCCCATTTGATCTTGTAAAGGTTGCCAGTAGTACACAATCACATCTTCTCCCACAGCACGGTGACCGATCCTTCCCCCACCACCTCTCGGTCTTCTCTTCATCTGCTTGTCGCTTCTTCTCTGCCGCCAACGCAATTTCTTCTTTCTCTTGTTTCTTGTCTGTCTTCTTCAACGTCTCTTTCATTTCCCTCCTATAATTCTTGTTACCAGGCGCTGTCACCGCTGAAACATTAGCCAACGCAGACATTTGTTGTAACTGGCGCGCAACTACTAAGTAATCCATGGTGATACTTTAGGTTCAGATAGCCTAAGCATAGGGGAGTCGAGCGCGGACAAAATTGAATATCTGGGTTCTGATAATCACCAAGAAAACGTGATGGGTCGAACAGGGTTGTTTCGAATATTTGACTTTTTTGTAGCGTCGTAGCACTGAATATTCCTTGTATTTCCTTTTCGGATGTGGTTGGTTGTATTTGAGGTTTTATGATTGACGTTTGAATTGAAGATTCTTCAGCCACAATGAGCTGATTTCGCAGGTCCAGATTTCGATTTTCAAAAAGTTTTTCTAAAGAGTAGAAGTGGCCTAACGTCTGCAAGTATTTGGTTCGAGGAGAAGCAGCAGGAGCTGGAGAATTGTTGGGATCGTAGTCCTGACGCCAACCCTTTTGATGAATATCTTTGGTACTGTGCGAATCTAACACTGCCGACCCAGGGATTTTAAAGCTTCTAGCTCCTAGCTATAGGTAACCACCCTGTGTCTCTTCTGCCTCCGGGAGAAAGCTTTGAGTTCAATGAGTGAAGTCGCCGTATTCCCACTCCATGAAGGCTGACGCATTGGTGTTTCCATTTTAGGCCTAGCGTAGTAAGATGCATTCAGCTGAGCACTGGCAAACTAACCATCGATCAGGGTTCGCCTCTTCTCGACATTCGTTAGATTTTCACCTAAGGTAAAATAACCGCATTACCTTAGGAAACCTTGGTACAACTTCGACTACTGTGTTAGCTACATGATCTGTTTTGCGTGTATACTACTGTTGGCTCGGACTGCAATCACACACGTGCAAAAGCAACCCTGATAAAACAGCTCTCTAAGGTTTCTATCCAAATAAATAAAGATAATTGAAAACCCTAGCACAAAAGAATAGTATTTTTAATTACCAAACACTCTGATATTGTATGCATACCCATTGCTTGGCGAACAAGTACCTTAACCTTAATCAGCATGATAGTGTTTTCAGCCAAGATACTTCATCATTATTAAATTTAAGGCTACATAGTACCTTTTCAAACTAGATGTCTCAACTCAATTGAGAGACTGCGTATATGTTTATTCGCTGGACATACGCAGCTTCGAACCAACACTTGTCAACCCTGTCCATTTCAACTACTACCTCGTTGAATCAACGTTGTCAACATCTGCCTTTCCTGTTCTAGTAGGCCAAACGCCTAAATGCAAAAACTAATAGCGCCGGAAGGCCCCAAATCTTTGTAGTGCTTGTATAAGTAGACTTTAGAAGCGAGAATGAACTAACGGGGGCGAAATCTTTCACAGTGTAAAGCCGTAGTGTGCATAAGGCTGTAGTGATGTCTAGTTTAGAACTATGCCTCATCCAAGAACCGGGGTAATATGAGACTACCGAAAAATAGCCAAGAAAATGACTATAGCATGAATCTACCTCTTTTTAGATGATAGGCGCACTCGTACGGAATTTTCAAATCCGAAGTAGGAAAGATAACACCAGTCTCTTCCTAGTTCACATCCATAGCGTCATTCACCGTCCATCCCGTTCTTTGCCCATCAACCGTATCCACACCATGTGCCTCCATAGAATCCACACGCTTCGCCTCCTTAGCCTTGGACCAATGATTCGCAACAAAATGCGCCTTCATCAATCTCTGCTTATTAGAAATGCGTTTCCCACAAATCCTACACTCCCGCCCTTTCACTCCAATAAGGAAAGTCTCCCATATCTTTTCCATAGTTAGGCGATCAGCCGGACCCATCAACGCAGCAACATCCTCCTTGACATCATCCCACATCTTGAGAAGAGCGTCTAGTAACCCGCCTTTATCATGATTTAGCTTGCACCTATTCTGCTCTTCATCATCTGGGTCACCGTTGAGCATGAGATCCAAATGTCTCAGAAAAGCAACGTTAAACTCAGCCTGTTTGCGGCGCCCATCACGCTCGGTTTGAAACCAAGCGTTCAGAAGAGACAACTTCGGCAACAAGTCCAAGAAATCATCGACGGTTATTTCAGAATACGTCGCAAGGACGGTAGTCTTCGTTGACAAACATATTATAGGACAAAGTGGAGGAATGCGCAAGCCATCACCTTCGCCTTGCACAAAGGTCATACCGCCCTCAAGGTCGTGTGCAACGTCCAGCGTGGTTTCGTCGACGTTCTCCGTATAGCCTTCATATGCGGTCTGAAGGGTGCGCAGATTATGGCTTGTAGACGGCCAGATAATCCAAATGAGGGAACCGGTAAGCAGTGTTACCACCGTTGTGCCTTCATTGCTGTGATACAGTGGCAGAAGTGTGTTGTCAGGTAACACGGTGCACGTTGTCACTGACGCCCGCAGATGATTCTCGGGCGGTTCCCAGTCCTTCGCACACAGTTGCTCTAGAGTTTCGCTTGGAAATGTTACGATAGTCTGTGTCGTTTCTGGATCCGTGTTGGTGAGGTTGAGAATTGTCCGTGTCCCCGCGTCTATTTGCTCTGTTTCTGCAGAATTATCTGCTGGATCGGATTGAAAAAAGTAATTTAGTCGACTGCCAAAGTACTCGCGAGCTTCTGGGAGATCGCGCAAGCACATTTCCTGTAGCTTTTTGGGCGAGAAAATATCGCGGAGACTTGCAGGTGATTGTTTTTTGCCGAGACTTGGATAGTCACCATCTTCGAGCCCAAATCTCTGTCTTGCGCCTTCTTTCGACTTGTAAGGGACCAACTTGCCGCTGTCCACTAATTTTGTGAGAGTTGCCGCATGCTCGGTGCCAGACAGCTTGAGCGCTGTGCGCACCCCAACAAGCGATGTCATGTTCCGCAAACCCTAAAGTTGAAAAGTTGAGCAGGTGAGGTTGTTGTAATTAAAAAAATGTTGCCTAAATATATAGGTGATGGCGGGGCGCGCTGCAGCTTAGTATTGGTTGAACTGGTTACAAGGTGAAGAAGACATGGAGCACTATTGTGCGGACGAACAATCACTGATAGGAGGCTGGGACTTGGCCACCCAATAGTTCGGTAAGACCACTATGAGCGCAGTTCAGCTGAGTTGTAGAGTTACTGTAGTAAAGTTACCTAGTTAGGAAAGGCTCATAAAAAGACCTTCACACATTCAAGCATATAGTGTCGCGCGTTGAGTCAGTGAGCAGGCACCAGGCCGCTGCAATAAATGTGGCTGTTCTCTACGGTTTAAGGTTGCAATACAATTACCAACAACTTCATTTCTTTGTGGTGAAATTTATTCCAGTGCCAGTGATCCACCTTGATATCTTCCAAAGTCACCCAGCCTATTGTAACAAACACTACCCTCGCTAGTCAACCACGAAAAATGCGAATACATCACAAAGCAACAGTACCCATAAAGTAAAGAAAGCTCATTCTAGTTATCTACCCTCAAACTCTGTCCCCAATAAAGATTCAGAACGAGCCGTCATCATCCACAGCCCCAGCACCACGAACAAGCAAGCAAATGACACGTCCGAAAAAAGACCAAGCCTGCACTCCCAGTCTCTCCATCCGCGCCAATGCCGTACCAAATGTGTTCTCTAGTCATACAGGCGCAAAAATAAAACTGAAGCCGTAACCATTTTCCCCTCGTACCGCTCATACGCCTTGCTAGCCAGGTATATATCCTATCGTTCATCCCTCGAGCGCCTGCAATGTGTGCTATCATAAAACATGAAGTAGTGTATCGTGAATGAGCTAGTACGGCCCTGAAGAGGGCCTACGCGAATCCAAAGTACTCGCCTCCAGCCGTCATGGCGGTGTAGAGTGCTTTGCGGAGGTCCTCGTACGATTCATATTCTGGGAGATCGAGCTCTGTGATTGTGTTAGTATGTAAATTGAAAAGGGTAGAGAGTGTCGAAACTTACGATTGAAGCACGTATGACTGGACGGCAAACGATCCTTGCTGCCATAGTCGCGATGGATGTTGAATTTTGAAAAACCGTTCATGCCCTCCAATTCCTTGAATCCGTTCAGTGGCACCTTGGAAGTACCAGTGACGAATTGCAGTAGCTTGGCCTGCTCTTCCTTCTCGAACGTGCGCACAGCGCGCCAGAACCACTGAATCTGTGGAGATGCGGCGGTGTAGTTGTGATATTCGGTATTATTTTTCCAGTCGTCCACATTGATGTCAGGCAGACCAGAGATGAGTAGCTCAAGCTCTTGTTCACTGAAGATGTTAACAAGCTCAGCAGGCACGATATCGTGGAAACCCTTGAGGAAATGCTCGAGCTGTTCCTTGACGGAGCGTATGAGGCGATGCTCGGTGATAAGGCGGATGTACTCGTGCTTGTTGTCCTCCGTCACTGGGATGTCGTGTCCGTTTTCAATTAGATCTACGACCTGCATCTCGCCAAAAGCCTCAACTTCAACTGAGAATGTCTCCGTAATGATATCCGTGATATCGTTGTTCAGCATCCACTCAAGTGACTTGTAGTATTCGAGGTCCAGCGTCTCCATGTCCTTGAGATTAACCACCTTGCCCATGATCTGCTTGTAGACCGCGCGACTGAAATGACAGTCGAGAACGCGGCCCTCGTAGAGTGCCTTGCCGATAATACGACCAATAAACTTGAAGAACATCAAATGCTCTGGGTTGATGGAACTGAGTCGGTTCGGATGGAATGTAGTGCGGTCCGACGCGACAGGCACGAAGAGGGCATAATCTGCGTTGAACATCTGGCGTGCGATGACCTGGAACCATTCACGAGTCACACCACCCGCATCGACACCTTCCTCGCCATGGAAACGAATGCTGAGCTTTCCATACTTCATCTCATCGGCAGACTTGAAGTAGAGAGATTTGAACGAATCAAGGAAGACTTGGTCTCGGCGAACAGCGAGCTGTAGAGGTGGGTGTGGTTGGCGATCACCATTCCTAGAGTGGAGCTTGCGATTGAAGTAGTTGCGCTTGTTATCAAACTCCAGAACCTTCGAGTTCTTAACTAGTAGCGAGAAAGTACCGCTCATAAGCTTGGGGTTCTGGCGCACAAGATCGTTCAAAATCTTCCGGTGATCCTCGGTAAAGTTGAAGAACAAATTCTCCATCTTGCTCTCTGGAGGCGGGCTCGAAAGCACAAACTCCTTTGGAACCATCTTAGATGGCGGAATTTCTTTGAGAGTGGTGTTCTTGCAGACAATCATCAGAGACTCGATTATCGGCAGCAAAGTGGTCGCAATGTTAAGCATGTTGCCACGCTGGCGAATGACTGTTAGACACTCGCTCAACTTGTTCCAAAGTGGCGCGAAAGCGGCATCCTCGTATAGCGACAGCAAGATATCTTCCTTTTGAGCAGGCTCGAGAGCTTCTGCGCTGGCTTCGAGCTCGTCCTTGCTATCACGAGAGGGGTCGAAGAGATAGTTGAGTGCAGTAAGGGCTCTCAACAGCTTTGTTTGATCTGAGCTTGTTGGAGAGAATTTGGCAAGCGCGATGCCTTGAACGTCAGTGGGCGACTCTGCCTTAGACACCTGAATAGTCAAACTGGTAAGATCATGGAGGATTGACCTAGCAAGGTCCTTGGCGATACCAAGAAGCTCTTGACCAAATACTTCCTTTGCTCCAGGTATTGGCGAAAGATTGCTGATGACGGAAATAGTCTCTTGGAAAACCTTGCTGTTGCATTCTGGAGCAGCAAGGATCTTGGCAACAAGGCGCAAATTGTTTTCAGGAATCTCGGGCGGAACCAGCGTGCGCTTCTTAGCCTTCTCGTCTTCATTCTTCGCTTCCTTTGGCTTGGCAACGCTGCCCTCACCTTGAGTAGTGGTGTCGTCTGGCTGAGCAGTTGCTTCGGGAGCAGTCGTCATTTCTGTGTCTTGTCCAGCTTGAGTGTTTGGCCCTGTTGTTGCTTGCTCCGCAATGGCCGTCAAATCCGCAGCGCGTTGTGGATTGGTTGAGGACTCTGCCTTACCTTCTTCTTCTGCGGCCTTTTGTTTCTCCTTGTTTAGATTGTGCAAGGGCCGGGTGATGGTATGAAGAAGCATGGTGAGTTGCTCCATGATGGATGAGCTTTCGACAATAAGCTTGCGGTCTAGCAAAGCCAGTAGAGCGTTGATCGGATATCTTGTTGCTCTCGTGTCTTTCGCCTTGCCTTTACGATTGCCACGGTTTTTGAACCCAACTCCAGTCTCATGCTCAGTCAAGAAGAAGCCTCCCATAGTGTTGTTCTTATCTGTCAGCTGTGCGAGCGTATGAAGGCACTGTTGCACAACCATGAGCGGAGAGACGTCCGCGTTGATCGAGAGAGCCCCACTCTTTCGGGTCAGTTTTGGCGTCTTGTCCGCAGGTTGTTGAGGCTGCTTTGCACGAATAGACAATTGGGCAAAACTTCGCTCGACCGCGTTTGTATCCGCGCTGCCGTCCTGCAAGATAGAAAGCAAGATGCTGATGACCTCAGCTCGGTTCTGACGATTCTCACATACATAGCGTAAGATAGAGCTGAGGCTGGTTTTCGCACTACCCTGCTGTGGAATGAACATAAGCCTGAGTAGTGTTGCCACACCTGATTTGTCGAGCATCTGCACGCAGGGGCGGGCCTTCTTCTTTTGCGTTGGATCGTCCGGTTGTCCACGTCGATCTCCGCGTCGGTAGCCGTACTCAGTGTACTGATTGAGTCGACGATCACCACCGTAGGCACGAGCTTCTGCAGAAATCTCGGGCGGAAGCTGTCTCAAGGTATCTTCATCAGTATCCATAAGTACCGCAGCACGCAGAGTAGGATCTAGAGATGCAAGGAAGCTAGCGGCATCCATATCTTCGGCTTGAGGGGCGGGGCCAGATTGATTGCGGCGACGGTTCTCTTCACGATCACGACGGCGTCGCTCTGCTGCTTCATGTTGGAGGATTTCATCTTGTATCTCCCGTGGTAATGCGGCCAAGAACTGCTCATCGATATCTGTAGGCTGGTCCCCAGCTGGCGCAGCAGTTTCAGATTGTTGTGGTCGGGCCTGCTGTTGCTGTGCTCGCTGTAGTCGCTCCTCTTGCCGCCGCTCGGCAACCTGCTGCATGAGAACCTCTTCACGAAGCTCTTCAGGTAGAGCATCGAGATACTCAAGATCAATGCCCAAGTCGGTAATATCATACTCGCGGCCTCGTAGCGTTGTCATAACACGAGGTCTAGTATCTTCTGCTGGCGCGGTTGGCTCAGTAGACCCTTCAGCTGGTTGCGTAGCTTCGACTCCGCCCATGACTTGATTTTCTGGGGTCGACGCAGGCTCTTGAGTTGCTTCGGTTTCGGTAGCCTCATTAGCTCTAGTGGCAGCTTCTGCCGCTTCACGTTCCCGTTGTTCCCGCTCTTCCTTTTCCTTTGCCTCGCGCTCTTCACGCTCCCGGGTTTCTTTCAGGACTTGCTCCTCTCGAAGCTTGCGAATATTTTCAGCTTCTCGCTCCTCCTGCTTCTTCTTTGCCGCTTCGATAGCAGGTGGAACCATGAGCTTTAAGATTGAATTGATGACACGTGAGCTCTTATCAATTGCATTTGGACCATGCAGAATCCTAGCTTCCTCTTGCCAACGTTGGCCGGTACCAGCCTTGACGAAGGCGATTGCCGAATGGGGATCCTCTCGGGCTGAGCGTGACATGTGGCTCTCTCGAGCACGAGCCATTTCACGACGGAATCCTGTGTCGAATGTGGGAGGGAAGCCTAGCGGCATGTTACTGAATGAGAGGTGTAATGCACCACCAGCTTGATGGAGTGTCGGACCACTGCCCTGGCTCATTGCGTTCAACAGGTTGCTGATGAAAGAAACAGGACTGTCGGCATTAAAGACTCGTGGGCCACGACCCTCAATAGCATGAACCCAGTCGCTCATACCTTCATTGCGGAAGGGGCCATCGTTGCGACCAGAGGAACGGCCACCACGCTGCAGGAGAGGGTTGATTCCGTCGTCGGCGACTCGAGCACCTGCACCTGGACGATGCGAACGATAAGCAGGGACCAAGATGCGGTCTCCTGGGCCTGCGGGGAACATCCATGGGCTCAAGCGGTGTGTGTGTCGATGTGTAGGAGGCGCTGGTTCATCCCAGCCATCTGCACCCCATCCGCCCATATCGGGCATACCGTCTTCATCGTCTTCGAGACCGGGGTCGTAGTGAATTTCTTCCTCATCGTAATCTTCTCCTTCGTCATCATCTACTAGAATCATCAGTATATCTTTAGATCGGAACACAACCTACACGTACCTTCTTCTTCTTCCGCCATATCATCACCCATGAAATGGCGCATCTGCTCCATCTGCTCCATTAATTGGGCTGGGGAATCAAGGGCAAGACCAGAAGCACCACCGGGCATACTGCCATCTCCATTGAGACCATCAACAAAGTCACCTGCGTCGTCACTCCAATCCTCCACATGATCATCAGCGAGACTCCCGTTCTCATCATCTCCTGTGATCTCTTCAAGACCCTCCACCATCATGGTGCCATCTTCATCCATCTCTAGATCATCATCTTGATCATCATCATCGTCTTCTTCGTCGTCATCATCGTCCAGGTCATCGTCGTCTTCGGAACCGTCTTCAGAGCCCATGCCTTCATCATCGTCCATTTCGATTTCAATCTCCACATCACCAGGGAGACCCTCAATTGGTCCCATGTCGCCTAGTTCCGCTTCCATCATGTCCTCATCATCTTCTGAGATTACCTCGTCGTTATCTCCAATATCACCTTCGTCGAACTCCATGTCATCAGCGTAAGGATCGTCGTACATGATCTCCTCGCCGTCTTCATCGTCAGAATCTTCCGAGCCAGAATCATGCGGTGGATCGAACATGCCCAATGTGGAATTGCGGAAGAGATCTGGTGTTTCCTCGCGCATGTTGTCAACGAGATCGTCGTCTGATGCTGTGGAGATCTCATACTCTTCGGCAGAGTCTGGTGATGATGATGTATCGTAGTGCATGCTCAAGTCCATAGCGACATAAGTCAGCCATTTCAGCGGTTTTAGAATGTACTTGACGACGCGCTTCGCGTTGGGGAAATTGAGGTCGATGTCTGAGATAGCCGTCGTTAGGATCGTAATGAAGTTCTTCTCGTACATAATTTTAGCCATCTGCTTCAGATTTGGCGTCATGTCGGCAATCTGTGTGATCATCTCGCCATTGGGTCGCTGAGAGACCATACGAGAGAAGATGTCGGAGATATTCAGTAAACGTGAGTACTTCATATCCAAAGGCTCATCCGAGCTATTAGCATCCCTGAAAGCCTTCAGAGCATGCTCCAGCACAAATTTGCGCACGAACAAAAGATCTGGTTCCGTCTCTGCATAAGGAGACAGCGGGATCTCAGACTTGGGAACGGCATGTTCTCCAGTCTTATTGCAAAGAGAGACGATGACATCAATGGCACAGTTTGAGGTTGCCAATTTCTTCCTAAATGCAAGATCGCCCTCATGACTGAGAGTGCCAATTGGGACCAAGCCGTTCAGCAGGTAGTTCAGTACACCAGATCGCGGCTTCGACGGAGTTGTTAAATAGGGGTCGGCCTTGCGAGAGAAGTTGATGAATTCAATTTTGGTCCGATTGTAGCTGTGAAGTAGCTCTGCTAAACACTTTAGAATGAAGCAACGATAAATGTAGATGGGGTTGGCATCTGCTTTGAAGACTGGCTTTTCCGTCTTGCTCGCCTCTGGAGCTCCAGTTGCTGGTGTCAGGGTTGGAGTAGAAGCTGTTGCCTCTTCACTGCCTTCAGCTTCTGGTGGAATGTCTGCTGGCTTAACAGGCTCAGGCACGTCGTCGATCTCCTTGTAGGCGAGAAGTTCGCAAAGCAGGTAATGGATAACACCATCAGAATTTTCGACGACTGGAATTTTCAAATCTGCAGTCTTGGTTCGTTCAAGGATTATCTGCTTCGGTGCTTCGGTGGACTCTTTCGGTCGATCTTCTTCGGCAGGACCATCAGATAGACCAGAAGTGGCGCTTGGCTCGACTGAAAATGATTCATCTTTTTTTAGCATAAGTATCTGCTGTCGATTATTGGATTCGAAGCGCATAAGCTGAAGCTTTTCATTGGTAACTTCAACAAAGATCTCTGGTTCACGGATAGCGTGGGCATACATTTGGCGAGTGTATGCAGTGGTGTCGGTCTGCCTACGATCACGCGACTCAAACATTTGTTGGATATCTGTCTCCATAATCTGCCGGATCATGTTGTAGTCTTCGATCATATGGCGTAACACAATCATGAAAGCACTCCGCAAACTCTCGTTCGTGATACCTGCGAGCTGCTTGACCATTAAGAAAAGTCGCTGAACATTGCGCTTCTCGGCTAGACGCACAGCAATTATGCGCTTGCGAGTAAGCATGACTAGGACACGAGTGACTGATAAAGCCAAAGACTCGTCTTTGCTGATGTGTGGCAACATTTCCATTATGGCATCAAAGAGCTGGTTCTTCTCGTCCAGGCTAACAATGGGCTTTGGTAGTTGTTCAGTGGTAATCTCTTCAGTGGTAACCCCAGTAGGTGGGGTCCATGATATTTGAGGTGGAAGCTGATCCTCTGCAAGTAGTCGTTCAAGGATGAGCAGCACCTGGCCAATCCAGGGTGAGGAGTCCTCGGACTTTTGATCTGGGAAGATTTTTATGAAGACCAGAAGGTTCAAGAAATTGTCTTTCAACTCTTCGACAATAACATCATAGAAGTCCTTCTCCTGGAGAACCAAGGCCAGCAAGTGCGCAGATGCAGCGATCTTCTTGCTTTGCGAACGGAAGTCGTCAATGCACTGGAACGAGACGAGCGACTGGACCAGTGTAGTACCAATCTCTGTTCGCATAGAGCCGGGTTCGGGGGCCTTTGATACTGCTGCGGTTATGAGATCTGCCAGCTCGAAAGTGACATCATCATGAGAATTGAGCACATCGAGGGAACGGTCAACCAAGTTCTGGCGAAGCTGAGAACGTTCCTTATCAAGATCCTCCAATGCAACAGCTTCGGCCTTGTTCCCAGAGCGCATCCGCTTTTGGTAGGCTAGAGCATTGTGCGGCACGGGCGGTGAGAGGTCTGTTCGACTTTCAGGGACAGGCGTATCGGACGAAAGTTGGGCAGTTTCTGTCTCCTCTGCACCAGCGTCCTCCATTTCTACAGACATCGTGTCTGGGGCTTCAGATTCCTCTTCGTCCCGGGTATTATCACTAGAAGAAACACTAACACTATCCCCAGTTTCAGGCACAACAACCTCCGCTCGGCTTGGTGCCGCTGAGGATGGAACCCGCGCATCAAGCTCGTATTGTGGTATTGGGTTTCTTGAACATTGTGGGCGAGCTTGATTTTCACAGTACTCTCGTGCCATGTTAAAATTGTCACAGCAACGATACACTGCTTCTTCAGCCAGGCTCTCTGAGTAGCCTACCAAATGGAGTCCTTCTATATACTGCGCGTTGCGAGGAGTCCAGGGCTTGATGATAGGTTTGCCACGCTTTGGTATCTTGTCTACAGTCAAATGAGCGCCATGTTCGCCATCGCAATCCAAAACAGTTTTTAAAATATTGATGGACGTCTTGACGATCGATGTAGTAGCCTTGTCAATCAAGTCCGAGTTCCATATCTTCTCAACTGGCTTGATTACTGCATACCGCAACTCAACGAGAAATTGTGCAGTTGAAAAGTGGTCTGGGCGTTCCCGATCACGATCTGGTCGGGTCTGCATCGAAGAAGTCTGTTGTGACTCGCCAATAACCTTAAAGTTGATAATCTGCGCATAGAAGGCAAGAATGATTTTGATACCACCAAGTGATAGGTTGAGTAGTCGCTGGGACCCTTCACTTGTTTCCTCTTCCTTCGTTTGGGTAATCTCGAGCGCTGACTCGTAAAACTTGTTGAGGATATCGGCCAGGACTTCGAAGCCACCAAGATTTCTGAAAGAGACAAGGAGGAGAGTCAAGGCCTGAGGGCGATCCATGTTTGGATCGATCATGAGCTGCGATAGCGACGTAAGAATAACGATCCAGAACGCATAACAATCCTCGACGTTATTTGATTCTTGTGGTTCACAATATTGTAGTTGATCAATAACTGCTTGCGCGAGTTGATCGGCGACAATTGTGGCACACTGCTTTTGATACGCTTCGAGACTACGACGGAACAGAAGGAGCTTTCCAAGTGACTGGCAGAAGGGCGCAATTTCGGTAGGGATCTTGCTAAGGAGGTTGCGCAGCGCTTGCGTGTTCTTAAATTGTGCGCTGTTCTGGCTTGGAACCGCGGCTTCAGTGGTAGCTAGGCCGACCGCCGCAGTATTATCGCTATTTGAGCCTTCAGTGGTACTTGGCGCAGCTGGTGTAGTGGTGTTAGTTGGTTGATCGCGAGTTCCCAAACGGAAGACATGATCAGCTTCAACGTTACCGAACCCAGAACTCTTAACGCGGGTCTCCGATTCCCATTCGGTAGGCATGTGCCTCTGTAGCAAAAGTTCCTCCCAGACGCAGCTCCTGTGCAACTTCCCAAGGCTATCAACTAATCGCGCATACATGTCCGCAAGATTGACCTGGCTGGACACGTTGTGAGCTGAGCGTGTGCTATACATTTGGCTCTGGAAAGTGAGTGTCATGGCTCCGACAAGGGTGAATGCAGAAACCAAGGACTTGATATATTCGGTTCCGTTATTTAGAATGTTGCTGTCTTGGGGTGGGGTGGCACTCGTGAATGGAGCAAAGAAAGCCTGGCTTCCAGTGTGATTGAGCATTGGCTCTAAACGTTCCAGTGCCTGCTGAGTTCGGTTGATCAATGAGGGTACAGCAATGTGTGGTCTCTGTTCAACCAAAACTTGAACAACTCGGCCAAATTCCTCGGTCATACTGCGACTCTCAGTGGACTTCGGATCTAGACAAGCAAGACTTGAGATGTCCAAGATCGATTCTACGCCATCTGCTTCCATGTATGCAGCACACATGGCATGGTTTGAAAAGAAGCCAGACAAGAAACGGCATAGGACGCGAATGTATTGACCGGTTGTTGGACCCTTAGCAATGTCTTCGGTCTCAGTGACCTGGTCAATTGTGACGACTTCATTAGGTTGACTTGATGATGCCTGTTCGTCTGCATCCTGCATTACGACATCTGTGCCAGTAGTATCCGATTGCTGAAGCACTCGAGAGTGTATTCGTGGTCCAACCAGAGCGCGACGACCGCCAGACACAATTAGCTTCTTGTCGGCATCTTCTATCCAGAGTTTGGCGCCAATGCCCTCTTTCTCAGACTTCACAGCACATAAGTGCACGACACGAGCTATCAGTTCACTCAGACAGGAGAGGACGCGAGCCTTTAGTGGAGGATGGTGGCGAACCAGTTCGTCGAAAGAATTACCAATCATAGTAGGCATTTCGGTGTCTGCGTCAAGTGCTTTAATGTGAGCAGGGCTCTCAAAAATCTCAAAGAAATGCTTCAATGCGCTTGAGCATTGGAACAACTTCATTCCCGACTCTGCCAAGCAAATGGCACCGAATGCAGGAGGAAGGGTCGATATCGCTTCAGCAACTGGAAGAATACCAGCAGCAAGAACTGCTCCAGGCTCCCGCGCTGGATAAGTTCGGTACGCGAGACGTTTAGAGTCATCATTGCTCTCATTTAGAGGATCAGGCGTCTCTGAAGCCGGTTCGCCGGCAACTGTCTCGAGGAACGCTGCACTAAGACCTGCTTCGGCTATGACTTGATAGCTCGTGGGCTCGTTGTGGATGAAGCTTGACAGGATAGTAACAGCTGTACTCCATACGGTTGATCCGTAAATACGGGCATTGGAGAGAACAGTGCGCAAACCATTCAGCAGCTGTGTCGAATCTATCAAGTTTCGCATCAGGCGGTCATTGTTGGCACCTGTATGTCCCATCATATGATTCAAAAACTTGAAAAGCCACCGAAGAGTTTGTTGATGGTAGAATGGAACTTGATAGTCTGTAAGCTGTGTTTTATACACATGAGGCATGCCTTTATCCTCTTCTGCGAGCTTCTTTGCAATTTCGACCTCGTATTGCATTAGATCAGCAATGATATCAAGGCCCTTCGCATTGACCAGGACCTGGAAAGCATCTCGTAAGTTGTATACAAAGGTGTCGAGAAAGTTCAGAATCTTGGGGTGGTTGCGTTCTGCCTTCTCCGTGCGCAACTTGAGGGCCTCAACAAGGATTTCAAGTAGACCTGCAGATACCATACTTTCGCCTGTGCGTTGCTGATGGGCATTGGTTGGTAGAATATTAAGCAGAGAAAACAAAGCATCGCGCCATTGGTCTTCCTCAAGGTCACCGGCGCCAGTATCAGTGCCAAGGCTGGACACAAGCTTTCGTACTATATAAAACAGGACTCCGTGGTTAACGTTGACACTGAGAGCAGCACATATGTCGGCCATCTTGGTCTTGTGCTTGTACAAAGATTCTAGCGCGTGTAGGATAAATGTTTGCAGCTCCAGGGAGACACCACGCTCACCATTACCAGGAGGGTGCACTAATTCAGAGAGCTGATACGCTAATTGCAGGCGGCGTGGCTCATCAGCATCTTGCTGGCCCACTTTTGTATAGAAATCCTTTTCGCCATATACATAACCAGAATTGGCAATGGCGAGCATGCGAAGCGCGATGGCGTCATCACGTCCTGCATTTCCGCTAGCAAGAAGTTTTGCGGTGCGTAGCTTGTGGAGGAACTCGTAGTGCACATTTTCAGGCAACTCGGCAAGTCCCTGCTTGATGAGTTCGTGCACGTCGTCAGTAGAGACTTGGTCAGCAGAGAACTCGAAAGACTTCGGCCCCGCAGCCTTACTGCCGGGTTGTCCTGGCGTAAAACCGGGCGTATTTGGAGATTCTGTCGTGGCTACAGGCTGAGGCTGTCGTGGCGTACGATTTGGGCCCATATTTGATGTCCTTCGCACCGGAGTCGGTGTGGTGGGAACGTCCGTGGAGGCAGGCTTGTTATCTTCTACATTCGAAACTGGTTCATAGTATGAGAGGACGATGCCACCAAATTCTTGTCTCAGTGAAGACTCTGACAAGGTGTATAGGCCCACTAGATCTGAAGGACTGATACGCTCCAAATCAACCCGTCGGTCAGCAGCTGCCTTATCTTTGCCCTTGCCTGATGGGGTACCGAATATTGCGGCTGCTGGTGTAGGGCCTTTGGAGAATGGAGCAGAAAGTTTGTGCATTTTTTCGAGGTTGATGTTGTAATGGCTGGCGAGGAGAGAAGGATGGAGACTAGTAGGTCCAAGTCGTGCACGCGCAGCATTGAAGCGCTGGGCCAAGCGATGCCCTAAACGTAGCGTAGCCTTGAGAAGAGATGTGGAGGTAGAGTTGAGCAGCTTGTCAAGCCGCTCACTGCTTGAGTACAGGCTGCGATTACCACAGTTCTCTAGAAGCATACGCGTGAAGTTAAGGATTTGCTCAACCAGCTCCCGGTCGCCGTCCTGCGATACGTGCAGGGTGTCGAGAACGGCATCTCTAGAGGTCTGATCTGGGTTTGTGTTTCCTTCATCTGCGTCGCCCTTGAGCAGCAATCGACGCAGGAAGGGCTGGGTTTGTGGTCCATCTGCCAAGCCATATTCTTGGTTGAACAGCTCCAAT
Source organism: Phaeosphaeriaceae sp. PMI808 (assembly GCA_021365335.1). Taxonomy (NCBI): domain Eukaryota; kingdom Fungi; phylum Ascomycota; class Dothideomycetes; order Pleosporales; family Phaeosphaeriaceae; species Phaeosphaeriaceae sp. PMI808. The sequence continues at coordinate 110,938 of JAJTIZ010000007.1, forward strand.
ATGCGGTCGAAGCGGTTCAGCACGGGTATCCAGTGATATGCATCTCCTCGGGGAAACGGCCAGTGCTTGGGAAACGAGGCTAGGTGGGCTGGCATTTGATAGAGCGGAATCGACTCTGTGGCCCGTACGAATTCGGCTATCATCGACGACTATATATGTTAGTGGCGATAGTGCAGATTGAGGAAAGTAATTGCTTACCAGAGTGGACTCATGCCGTGATGTAGCTTGCTTCTTGATCTTCATATTTGCGCCGGGCGCTGGGAGAACGAAGCTCCCTCACATACAGTTTTATAGTATGTTGGTGTCGCAAGACTAGTGAAAGCTTTGACGGTGTAGTACAGCCTGCAAGTAGTTACCTCGCTCAAATGGAGCAATAGTCTAGAGAAGCGACGCAGTAATCTCTGAGGCAAACTTTGCTATTAAATCAAATGCGGTATGTGCACGCTTCGGTCCGGGAAGGGGCGGCGGGGTAAAGACTGTGGGAGATGGCTGTAGAAGGCACGTTTGTGGTGCGGCGTGCGAGAGTGTGTAATGTGGCGCTGTTAAAAGTCACGGTGCAGGCGTGATCTTTTAAAAGCTAGTAGGAGATGATCTGTGGGTCGAGTTTACCAAGGAAAAGTTGCGAAATCTTAGATGGGGTGAGGGTGGGGTAGAGGTGAGAGTGGTGAAGTAGCTTCAGAGCTTGAAGTAGTTTCAAGCACAGCAGTTCCGCGATGATGGCGAAGAGGTCCGAGCTTCAGGTTAAAGTGCCCGACAGCGACAGTCACGAAAGCAACGCGCTGTATTGTGAATCAAGTAGATAACGATTATCTTTTTGTCCTGTGGCTTGTGGCTTGACTACGTCATTTGTTTCAGCTCGCTCCATGGAGGAAAATGGAAAATAACGACCCAAAGCCAAGATGCCGCTTATCGTATACAGCCCGTACCCATCATGTTGCCGACGACAACATGTAGGCCCCAAGCCTTGGTGCATCTTTAAAGTCATGAAAAGATCCAAGATTGAAATTACTATTGGTATTGCGACCGCTACCCATCATTGGCGAAACATACCATGCTGCCCAGAGATCCGACTGTTCGACTCTACCATCTACCCGTGCCACTAGCATTTTGCTCTACCTTCTTTCCCTCCACCAACCGCATCGTTTCCTCCAACACCAAAAGATCTCTCTCAATCATCTCTGCCCAGTTTTGTACATCTCCTACTTCGTTTAGTTGCTTCGTCCCACCGCTGAGCAGCTTCTCCCACTGCGCGCTCTCCTTTGCAAGCGCTGCTGTTTGTTTCGCAAGATCCTTCTCTTGCTTGGAAATAGCTTCAGAATTGGTGTGAAGATCTACGGTTCTTGTTCGCAATTCGTTATCGACGGATGCACCGACAGAGGCCAGAGATGCCGTGACAGCGGCGCGTGCCTCTGCTATACGGCGAGCTGCATCGGCAGAAGAGGGTGAAGAGGGTGAAGACATGTTTGCTACGCTTTTTGTTGGCTTTATGTTTGATGACGTGTAGAGATATGAGAAAGGGTAGAGTAGCTCGGGAAGATAGGAAAGAGTCTTGGTTTCTTAGAGTACAGTAGCTGGTCATGAGGATCTGCTAGAGCTCCACTCCGCTTATAGCGCATGCAAGTCCATGCACTATCCAGCTTGCTGCATGGTCCAGATGAAACCCTTCATCTGAGATGATTGGCGCGGAGGAGATCAAGCATTGTCTTGGAACATATCCAGAACGCTACATGGAGGTGTATCGGAGGCTGGTGTGAGTGGTCAAAATCAGCAACTATCGGGCTAGGTCCACCATAGCCCTCCACATGATGTCGTTGGGAGCTCGTTTTCTTTTGCAGCAGGGATCGTAAACACGCGAACGACAAATGATTGACACGTCGTGGAATGCTTAAGTGGGTATGACAAACGATGCATGAGGGGTAGTCTAGGCCAATGTAGACAAATGAAATCAGGAAGAAAAGAAAAACTTAACGAGACAACTAATGACAGTCTTCTTAAGAGTGGGACAGGTATGAATATGGACTGGTATGATATGGGTTTCGAGCTGCTAATAGTCAGCAGATTTGTATCTCGTCTGTGCAATCCACACTTTTTGGCGTGTGCTGAAAAGAAGAGACGGCCTGCAAGGAATATATGTTAGGCTCTTGGCCCTACATGAAAATTTGCAGGATTATGTTATTCACATATTGCGATGAAGAAAGAGACATAATGCTACACTTGATCAAGAAGCGGGGCAGGATGCAATCCTAACTTGAGCTACTCTAGCCGATGGTATCGCTTGCGCTTGCCTTTCATCACTTTCCATACTGTCATACATGCTCCAAGGCCAGTACTTGTATCTCACAATTTGTGCATACACTTTCAACAATAATCACACTTGGAAGCACTGTGAAAAACTTGATTACACGTGTTCCTATCATTTCGCATCACAAACCAAACATCCAAATAGATTTCCTGGGCCCAAGGAAACATAAATTGAGACAATATATACAAAAGGAGATTAAGGAAATCATACAAACGTGTGAAAAGCGAGCCAGAAAAAAAAGAAAGAAAAACAAAGTGACCAATCACGCTTGCTACCAGCGTTCCCCAAAATCCTCGAAGCAACATGCCAACTTATGCCACAATCTTCATCGCGACCCTCTTGACCTTGTCAGAAACGCTCGCCGCCATCATTTCGGTATCCCGCTTGGCCTTTCGCGCCTTAATCTTAGCTTGAGCGCCCTTGATCTGCGCAGACAAGAAGGCAACACCATCGTCAGCTCGCACGCCATATGTCAAGTGCGCGGGCAACACCAGCAGTCTTCCATTGCACACGGCATCGCCAAATTGGCAAATGATCTCGACTTTTTCCTTGGGGAAGTTTGGAATCTGTGCGTTGTCCTGCTGCTTTTGTGTGTCGCCGTAGAGGATGACACCGGCGATTCGGTCCTGCACGTTGGCGGGCAATTCTTCGATGGCGCGGTGGTTGACGGCTGCGCCTTGGGAGTAACCTCCAGCTACAATGACGGAGTCTGGGCATTGAGATACCATGGCAGTGAGGGTATCTTGCATCAACTGCTTGGAAACGTTGTCGGTGCCGCCGGGAAGGACGTTGGTGCCAATGGCTGCGGCATAGTCGATTCCTTCAGTGGCAACGGCATTGTTACCAAAGGCCTGCTTAAGGCCATCAGATGTGGGGGGTCCAACTATAGTTCCCTGTAAAAGTCAGCCCTAGAAAAATTGCGATTGACCGAGAGTTTGCCTACCATGTTGCCAATTTCAGTTGAGCCACGTGCCCATGCAAAGAGAATGTCTCTGCAACCACCTTGGCTGAATTCGTTGGATGTAGTGCGAGTCTGGCGAACCTCCACGGGTCCAGCGGCAGCAAGGCCAGCCAAAAGAGAAATGAGTATTGATTGGGTGTACATGTTGTTTGAGTGTGTTGGGAAAATGTTAAATGATACAACTGCCGAAGATAAAATGTTGGTCTCAGACCGGGCTGAATGAAATGAATGTGATTAAGTTAAAATCGAACTGCTGCTGTGGTTTCTGTGATACTCGAGAACCATCAGGCCTTATAATGCAATTGAATCGCCGCCATTGAGCCCTGCCAATCCTTGACAATCCTTGGTTCCAAAAAAGCAACGTGCATCATCGAAAAAGAACATGAAATACAAACCAAGGAAGCTGTACAACTAAAGTGAAGCTGATTGGCCTTCAGCGGCGAGGACATGTGTGGGGCAGTACTTCATCAATGCATTTATCGAGCAGTGAATCAAATACATATCTCCGTTGAAGGAACATCCTGGAGTGCACGATGGTAGACAGGTTTCCAACCAATACTCCAGAACTGTCCGCTTGTAGCGAGAGTTTTTAGTTGCCGAAGTGTGCTGATCACCCCAGGCTCTGGTAGCCAGCCTGGCTAAATTATGCGTTAGGACGTTTGTTTTTTACAATCCTGGTCCGTCTGTAACTGAAGGGAATCAGCAGGTCAGGATGCGCCCAGCAGACTAGCCATGTCACAGTCGTGCCTCGGTGCGCTTCAAGCTTTGAGCTTTACCATTAGCCAAACATATTCAGTAGAAAGCTACCAGTTGTCTGAACTTGACAGAACGACAGGATCATGGTCTCAGAACGACTCAACATGCCGTCAGGTGCAGCTTAGCGTAGCCGTATACCACCGCATAACAAATAAAAGGGACCGAAAATGCTTTTTTTTTAATCCTACAGCGACCCATGGCAAGGCGGAGATGTTACTTGCCGGTAAGGCGCAAAGACAAGCTTTCTGTTATCAAAAACAAAAATGTGTTCGTAGAGACGCCAAGCATCGAAATCGTTCTGCCGTGGCCCGTTCACCCCTCTATATATAGCGTGCAACACTACAGCCGTTTCATGCCTCGGTGTGGGGCAAAAAGCAACAATAATCTAATGCCAATGTTGATGCTAAACGCCCGCAGCACGATTGTGAGAAGGTTCACCGTTGCTCTCTGGATGCTCTCGTGACATGACCGGCAGAGTAACTATGGGGATCGCAAGACGGCTCTGGGATGAGCCATGGCTCAGTATCCGCAAAAGCAGCATTCCCAAACAACTTTTACTAATCGCGTCCTGTGAGAATCGTTTTAAAATAGCGCAGAAAAGTGTCGCTTTTGTCAGGCAGTCACCAAATCTTGAAACCTGCCTCAAAAAACCTCAGGCCACAGATCTAAATGCGGAGGATACTGATGGCGAGCTATACCAATGGCAGCAACGTGAATCCGACTGTGTCGTAAAATTTCTCAATCGATACTTTTACTTTGCAGAGGGGTAGCAAAATCCTTGCATCCTGTTACCACACGCATATCTGAAGAGTACGAGGCGTGCACGACGTATCCATCCGACTGGTGAGATAGGTACCTAGGCTCGGCGCTCAGAATACTAACAGCAATATGGGTGCGACTTTGCGAACTGCTTTCAACAGCAGCTAACGCCTCTAAATTAGAGGTTATGCTCAGCAGGACCTCTCGGCCTCACATTCTTCCTTGAACCTCTCCCGTTGTACTGATATAGTACCTTTCATCTGCAAGGCATCCATATTATGGGGCCGATGCCTCCAATTTCTGGGAAACCATGTTTCCTTTTTGTAAGCCCTCAACAGTTCCAGGATCTTCTTTGGAATCCTCAGGTATTTCTTTTTCAGCGCAGAACTCCCCCGTTTTGAATATCGCGGCAGTACCCGTGATACTTTTTCTGACCTCAGGATCGGTTTTATTGATGTGTGCAGTAGGTGCGGGTACCAGAATCTGGCTTCTTCGTTATTAATGACAACCAGACGGCTCAGGGCCAATTTGAGAAAAAGTTGATGATGACAATTAGATTACTCAGAAGATGAGTGGCAGCCTTCATCTCCCTAATGTAGCTGAATGCTGCAAGGGCTTTTACAAAAGCTAAGTCAGTGAACTCACAAAGATATGAGGCCATTTCGCAATGATGATATCCTGTGCATGGCAGTGAGCACACACCAGGATTTCGAAGCCGGCTTACCTACAAATTTTCTTAGGCCAAGCACACTCATGGTTGCCTTCACATTCTAATGAGCATTATCTTCTATCTTGTTTAGTGTCAATATAGAATCCATCTCGAAATTGTCTGGGTTACGGCTCTTCGAGCGATACACGTCGTCAACCTGAATATTGAAAACCTTCCAAAGCGTTATCCGTTCTCACTCTAGACGCTTCTACACGGGCCTAAATCATATCTTATCAGTAATAGGCACCAATTCTTGACAAAGTGCTGCTTGGTTTCGTTCTTGGACGATGTAGAGTTGCTGTAATTCTGCTCTTGAGCTGCAGCACTCAAGTATAAGCCTGCCTTTTACGTCTTTGCTATGATAAACTTCATTATCGAAGTGCATATATGGATGCACTCACAAGTAGGATGCTGTGTGAAGGGAAGGGAGACGTTAGGCTCAAATGACATCACCGTGGCCAATGCTCGGTCGCGACTAAGACGCGCTTCACGTGAGCCCTCGCATCACCTTGCTCCATTCAGCGGTTGACCTTTGCATTGTATGGATTATGTTCTATCAATATCCGCTTAGATTCTTAAGATCAATTGTTACTTACCTGAACAGGATACGCTAATAGAGCACACTAGGTGCATTCAACGTAATGTCACAAAACATGACATCCCATGTCCTGTATCCCCAGGCGGTCGTCACTTCGACCATATACGAGAGCAATAGCCGTCTCGACATAGCCTGAAAAGGCCCAAGAGTCAAGAATCCTGACAGGGAAGAGAATACATCCCACTCGCGCTTTCCGTCGGATAAGATAGGACCGAACCAGGTCCCTCCAAACCTCGCATTGTTATCGCCAATCCAAGATATTGATATATTCAAGTAACTAATACCACCTTCACCAATACCCTCTTCCTGTTGTCACCATGTCTCACCCAACCCCAATAGCAATTATGCACGACCCAATCGCAGACGCAAAAGCCCAAGAAGCAACCCACAACTTCGTATTCCGCAACGCAACAATGGGAGACATACCTGCGCTCCAACAAATGATCGGAGACTCCCTCCGCGCCCTCGGAAAAGGATACTACACCCAAGCCGAGCTCGACGGCTCCATCGGCTTCCTATTCGGCCCTGACACCGTTTTAATACACGACCAGTAAGCAACCTAGCGTATAAAACACCAGCGATGTCACGGTATTCATATTGTCTATAGAACATACTTCATCATACACCCTGTTGCCCAACCACACACCATTAGCGCGTGTGGTGGCTGGTCGTTCCGCAAGACGCTCTACGGCGGCGACGCAGCGCCCACGCTCCTACGCATGCCCGAAAAGCGCGACCCAGCCATCGATCGCGCGAGCATTCGTGCAATCTTCACGCATCCAGACTGGGCGCGGCGCGGTCTCGGCACGATGATGATGCGGTACTGCGAGGAGCGAGCGCGGGAGGGCAAAAGCGCCGCGGACGGGACGATGATAGTTGGGGGCTTCACACGGCTAGAGATGGGGGCCACGCTTAGTGGGGTCGCGCTGTATGAAAAGTGCGGGTATGTGCGGAGTGGGCGTGAAGATGTTGTTACGTGTCCGAACGGCGAGGGGATAGGTATTGTGCATATGATTAAGGACCTTTTGGTGCTAGGGAATCACACTGCGGCTTGAGGGCGGATTGGCGGAGTGTGAGGATGGGGAGAGCCGCACTAGGTGCCCTCAGGCCCCCGTTAGGGCCTTTTTGCTGCTACCGTGCAGTGGAGAGCGTTTGGCGTATGACCCGAAGATGGCCTAATTGCTCGTTTACCCTGCTTAGCGGATGAAGGCTCGATCTTCATTGTGTTAGACTGGCCTCGCGGCAAGTTTCCCGATAAGGGCAGTACCGAGTCCTGGGGTGTGACGGGGCGTAAAGGTACGAACTGCTTTGGGAAACTGGTTGGTGAGAAGGAAGTGGACTAGGATCATCCTGTGGTTCTGGACAATCGAGTTATATTGCAGTATAAAGGGTAGGTAGATTAGCGACATTGGGATCTGAAAAGTCCTCAAAGCTTGTATACCCTCAGCCTTGTCTCTCAAACTGAACCGTCAAGTCAACGTCAGATACATCCTATATATTTAATTTCCACCTCCTCAAACAAAAACATGGCCGATCCAAGAGCTGCAGCATTGTCAAGCGCCATTGTCATAATCACTGTACCCACAGGTTTATGAGTACCTAATCTTACTCGATGCCTATTCAAGTCCGCCTACAAAAACTCACTCCACCCATTTCGCTGTACCCTACAATCCTAGTCGACACAGTATCAAAGTCGTCTACTCCGAGAAAATGGGCGTTTTGGGGACAATTATACGTGGGAATGGGGATATGTTCTAAGTAGTAGGGGTTCAAGAGGGCAGAGTACACGATGATGTCAAGCGAGAAAAAAGGCAAGCTGGTCGACAGTAGCTGTATGTGAAAAAGAAAAGACACTTTACATATCATCAATGGGAACACTGTTATTTTGGGGTCAAGTTTTTCTGTGACTAATTAGGAGATAAGGAGAGAAGAAAATAATAGTGACAATAGCCATAAAAAAAAAGCCAAATTCCTAAAAGCCCAACCCATTCAAGTCGGCATTCATCTCTGATCCTCCCAATTAAGAAATTGTCCAAAGCAAGAGGTTTACCCAAAGTCTAGCAAGAATCGAAGTAAAACAGTGTTCGCACGCACAGTCCTCCATTACTAGGTGAGTGTTGTACACGGCGCGCCCATCACCGCCAACAGGGCTTGTCGTGAAGGAAGTCGATATTAAAAAAGGAAGCTCCAGAGTGTTGCACAGTCGTATTCAAAAATTATCCGTAGTTGGTCCTGAATCAAGGTAGGCCTCGTGTGACAAGGGTAAAAGTGGAATGGGTATCGAGAAGTTATTCGTGAGCAAACCACACAGATGGTGTGAGAAAATAAGCAGAGTTGCCGCAGTACGTATTGGTAGAACTTGAAAAAAAAGATGTCGAAAATTACCGTAGTCGATGGAATGGCGTTTGCTCGGTGATGGATCAGAAGAGTTGGTTTGGTATTGAACGACGGGCCGGATCGGTGCGTTGCCATAAAACGGAGATATTAGCCGGGTTGTATGGGAAGAGTCTGTGGAAACACGAAGTCTTGCAGTCTGAGGGCTCCGAAGAGGGCTCATATGTCATGGAGGTCATCCATGGCGTTCTCTAGACTCTTGCTCCACAAGTACGTCATCTGCTCTTCGATGTCGTTGTCCACTGGAAGGTATACGTCCTCCATTGTGGGGACGCGAGCAACTTGATCGAGTGGATACTGCTCGATGCAAGACAGTTGATTCCACGGAAAGCCCGGAACACCTTCTTCACGAGGAAGAGGCAAGAAGCGCCCAACATTCGTCTTTGCTCGGTCATCGCCCTCCCACTTCATCTCAGAAATTGAGGGCCATGGAGCAATCTCGGACTTTCCACATGTCCAGTCCTGACACCAAATCGTTGGCTCGCCGAGAACGCGACTGAAATTCCCACTCTCCTCAAAGTTTCCAAAGATCCCCCATTTATTGAGGCTCTGCTGGGTCTCTACGGAAATGGGCGGCACAGGAGAGGTCAGAGCATCCACCTTGGCTTTGACCTTGTTTGCAAGTTGCTTAGCCTCGGACGCAACCATAGCCTCGCGATGCGCGATGTAGTCAGAGTAACTCCATTGAGCAACGTCCGACTTCTTGAACTGGCGGCGCATGGAATTTCGAATGATCATGAAGTCTTGCATTGTTTGTGCATCTGGGGAAATCCACTTGTTCGAATTTCGGTAGCCTCCTCCCCTTCGTCTGTTGCTGAATGGACTCTCAGCACGAAAGTTGCCATCCCTGCGAACGAAGTCGCTGGAAGAGTTGCTGAGGCGATTATTGTCTCTGCGACTCTGAATGCCCCGCTGATAAGGCGTGGTATATCGCGGAACACCACCTCTGGCGAAAGCCGATCCACTGTCAATGGCCAGTCTGTCAAAGCTCAGACTGTCCGGACTGAAAGAACTATTGATGGAAGAAGCTTCCCCAAAATTTGAGCGGATATCAGGGCTCCCGAGTCCATGCAGGATTTCGCTACTGGACTCAGAGACTGGCGGTGTGTCTTTCATCGCGTTTTTGCAAACGGCGTCGATGTCGTCTTCACTATCCTTCGCTTTGGTGATCTCTGCCTTTGACATAACGGTGAGCAGGATTCAAGTGGAATAAACCGAAGTTTGAGTCTGAATAGGTAGTACCTCTAATGTTGCGGCGAAGGACCAGGATGAGCTGTAAATGGCCGTATGGGTAGCGAGAGCCCAATCAGTTTCGGTGTAATTACACGATGCCGTGAAGTATATCGTATGCTACTTTTTCAATGTTAGCCACTGCTTCTGAGAGATTAACAAGAAAATGTGGGCCAACGCCAAGCGTAATATACGTAGAGGGAACACAAGAGATAATAAACATCTCGATGTCTCGCCACAAGTTATGGGGCCCAATGAGGTCTAAGATGTTTCTCGTCACCGCCTCCACGTATCCGCTAAGCTTTCTGCTGGGAACAACAAAGCACTGATAACATACCTGCTAATTTTGATACTTTTGATGTTGAGCCTACTTTGAATTTGATCAATTCAAAGATGGTAGTATGGAAGAATCTTGTTCCGAGTGAGGGTACTAGAGGTGCTGATGCTGCTTTGCTAAAAGCAATCCTTGCTCAAGTCCAATAGGAGTCTCTGACTGGCCCAACTGCTGTTGCTTGAATATGAGTGGAAGGAAGAGTTCTCGTAGGCTGAAGGTATTATTATAGTCGTCTTGGAGCCTAGGCGTAGCGTTACCCACGAAGGTAATTCCGGTATACAACTGGAGCGGTGAACCTTGCAGCCAGGTGTGAGAGCGATTATGATGCGGTACGGAAGCGGTGTGCGAATTCTCATATAAAGTAATTTTATATATGTAATTTTGAAGGTCAATAAATTCGCTGAAACGGCGTTTGCACTGCGAAATTGGCTGAATGGGGACCGTCAAGATACACGGGACTTTGAGGTACTAAGGCGCGGAAAAGTTCAGAATTGGGGGAGGTGATTAATCAAGAGAGAGGACGTGGCGCAAAAAGTTTCACGCAATAGGCTAGTTGAGGCAAAGAGTGAATTGAACGGGACCGAAAAGATCTACGGCGGGGTAGGGTGAAGCTATCGTGATCGGGCACGGCTGCGAGCTCGGAGCTCCTGTAGAACATACATGGAAGACTGATTGACTCTTTTGGCAACCTTTCTCTTTAGCACACTCTTCACTGCGACAAACCCACTGATAGGCCCGGTAAGAAATGAGAAGCTGCAGATGAGCAGCGACCAGCGCTACTCAGCCTGCACCGAAGGAGGGGAGTCCTGAAAGGTAAAGTGATGAGAGATGAAAGATAGGCTGCGAAAGAATGATGAAATGACGAAGGTGAGATGTAGGAGAAGAAAATGAAAAGGTCAAGCCATGTGACTTCCATCTATACAGTATACAGAAGGCGCGACATCTGGGGTTGTGTGAGTTATGTACGCAGAACGTTACTGCGTGATACTGAGCCTAATGTATGACTAACATGATAATATGCGCAGTTGATATTGAAGCCGTCATGGACGTGCATACTGTGTGTCACTGATATCTGGTTCGCAAATCAAACTCTTACAACGAAAGAACGGTTTGCACACAAACACTGGTGTCACTAGCGACGAAAGCCATAACAGATACCGGTATCAATGTGAGCAGTGTAGACATAGACATCACCCTAGAAATTCGAGTGCGTTTGTCTGAGTATATGAAGAATGTGAGATGTATAGGTAGTGTGAATCTATTAGCTGTTAATGGAGAGTCAACACGACGATTTTCTTTAGACACAAACAAAGACTCAGGTTAAAATGAGGGCAAAGGATGCGTCATGTCTAGTTGACCAGAACGAGTGAAGTTGAGATGAACATGGCACGTGCTTAAATTGTTTGAGGCTCTGTAACCGCCTGGTCGATGATTGGACAAGAGAAAACGAGCTTGGACCACCTTCCCACATCTCCACATGCCCGGCGCTACGCCGCAGCCACGCATGACGGCAGCCACACCGTCTACAGTATGGCTTTGACACCTTCAGAAATAGACATGGAACAGCTTCAGCATGCGGGTGCAATGGGTCCGAGAGAATGAAGGATGTGGCAATATTATTATCGTTATTTTCTGCACTCCTTGAGCGCGTCGCAATGCTCTGATGCTGTTGTGCAACAGAGGTTTGAGAATGACGTGTGGGACACCAAAATCAAGGCACTGGGGAGACTGCATGGCGTCACACGTGAGCCTACAAAAGGATCGCGACGCACAATTCTCTGCGCCTTGAGCACCTTCTCTGCCAGCGACCGACATTCAGAGGAGTCGTGTTCCCTTGCGCTCGACATCATTTCCTACTCCAGCCTACCTGTCAACGTCACGAGCTACGTAGGTCGCCAGATCTACCAGCTTCGCGCGTCGACAACGGTTGGAGGCCAATGAGCGCAGGCCGTGGAACAAAGGACACCCGCTCAGACAACTTGCGACATCCACTCGAGAATACAGCTACTCAAAATAACATTTGCTACCAGGCAACGACCTTCTAGCGTGTTGTTTGGGTCTTCCCCAGCCCGACCACCTTGCAAGCAAACCATTGGTCGGGAGTGGCTTGTTCCATTTCCAAGGGCGCCTATTTGGGCCACCACCACGCCCAAGATCGCGTGTTCTAACTAGAGCCTCAACGACTGGATGCGCTCGTGAAACAATCAGGTCGTGCGGGCCTATCCTTCGGGTACCACTGGTACCTTGCAGGCGGCCTGCAACTGGTCCTCGCTTTCCCGCGGTACGTACCTAGCTTGCTATTATTTGCTATTCTTTGCTATTGTCATTGTGTAGATATTCACACCATGTCCCCCCACCTTGACACTTCACTTCACACTCTCCAATTCACTTCGATTTTCTTTATTGCATTGTCCGGAGCATTTGGGATTTCGTATTGTTGTTCTATTCTCTTCTCTTTTGTTAATTTCTCCTAATCCTTTTACTGTCCTGTGCATTATCTCTGGCAGATATTCTCCATCTACTTGTTCAACATTCCCACATCGATTGCTCTTGAGTCTTCTCGGCACTTTGACTCAGTGGACGACTACCCAAGCTACATCTAACACGACTGCTAGACCGTGTTTCACAGCCATTCATTTCCACGATGGCTTCCTCTACGTACCAACAGCAACCCTTCCCGGCTGTGCCTCCATCTATGTCCGCTGGCGAGCATGAGATGCGAGACTACCACGCACCACAAGATGCACCACGACCTACTATAAACCAGACACCAGACTTCAAACCATACCTCGGCCTTCGAGCTAGGCTCTCCCAGATATGGATCAACCGCTGGACTATTCTCCTACTCCTCGTCCTCGTACGACTACTTATTGCTATTGCAAGCACCGATGCGAGCCTCGTTTCCGCACGACGTGAAGCTCTCAGCGCTTGCACCCAAGTCGAAAAAATTGGCAGCTCCATGGCCTCCATGCCCCACTACATGTCCAAGGGCCTCAACGAAATGACTGCCTCCAGTGTTGACAAGGCCGTTAGCGGCCTGATGAAGATGTTGACAATGAGTGTTACCGGTATCGAAGAGATCATCATCTTTGTCATTCACATGATGACCAGCACCTACCTCTGCCTCATCACACTTGCTGTCAGTGGCAGCCTTCACGCAGCTGTTGAACTCGGCACCGAGATCAACAAGAAGCTCAACGAAACTCTAAATGAAGTCACTTCAGACATTACCTCGTCTGTCAAATCTGTCACCGACGGTATCAACTCCATCATGGGCAAGATCAACTTCAACATCGGCGGTATCAAGAAACCCGAAATCAACCTTGACCAGCAAATGAACAAACTCAAGGGACTCCAACTTCCTGCTGAGATGCAGCAAAGCCTCCAGAAACTCAACAGCTCGATTCCAACATTCACCGAGGTGCAGAACTTCACTGACAACATCATTCGCACCCCGTTCGAGGAGATCAAGAAGCTCATCAAAGGCATGGATAAGTTCGAGTTCAATCGGACCATCCTTCCTGTTCCGCAAAAGGAGTCACTCAACTTCTGTTCCGAAGGCAATTCCATCAACGAGTTTTTTGATGACCTCATCAAAATGGCCTACAACGCACGCAAGATTGCTCTTGGCGTGCTAATCGTTGCAGCTATCCTTGTTTGCGTCCCAATGGCATGGATGGAAGTTCGCCGTTACCGAAGAATGCAAGAACGTGTCGCTCTCCTTGGAGAGGGTCACGACGGCATGGATGTCGTCTATCTCGCATCTCGCCCCACTTCTTCTGGTATCGGTCTGTGGTTCGGTAGGCGATTTGGCTCAGCGCGTCGACAAGCCGTCATTCGCTGGGCATGGGCCTACGCCACTTCCGTCCCTATGCTCTTCCTCCTGTCCCTTGGCCTCGCTGGTCTATTTGCCTGCCTTTGTCAATACATCCTTCTTAAGGCCATTGAAGACAAGACGCCCGAGCTCACCAACCAAGTCGCCGGCTTCGCCGAAAAGGTTGTCAAATCCCTTGACAGTGCTTCCATGTCCTGGTCAAAGGGCGTGAACGGTGCCGTCGACAAGCTAGACAATAAGCTCAATGACGATATCTTTGGCTGGGTGAACATCAGCACAACGGCGGTCAACAACACCCTCAACGGGTTCGTCAACGAGATGAGCAAGACTCTCAATGCCACATTCGGTGGAACTCCCCTTCATGACCCCATCAAGGAAGTTCTCAACTGCTTGATTGGCCTCAAGATTGCTGGCGTCCAAAAAGGCCTGACCTGGGTACAAGAAAACGCCCATGTTTCCTTCCCCGGTGTTGCAAACAATACCTTCTCGCTCGGCGCCCTATCTCAGAAGAGCGAATCAGATTCAGCTGCCGCGCTTCTTGCTGATCCTAATGGCAAGGCCAAAGACGAAATCACCGAAGCTGTAAACCACGTTATCGAAAAGCTAATGAGTGGCATTCAAACCGAAGCACTCATTTCCACTGCACTCATCCTCATCTGGCTCTTCGTTGCCATCGGTGGCTACGTGTATGCTGCAACCCAACTATTTCGCCGTGACGACCCTTACGCCGCGCGCTCCTACGCCATGGACCGCTCCCTCGACAACGCACCCAAGCAAGAAACCTTTGAACCCGCCGCGCCTCCTTCCTACGTCGCCAACGACTACAATGTCAACAAAGCCGCACCTTACACGCTCGAACGTCGACCATTCCCAACTTTCGACCCCGAGCCCGAGTCCGAAAAGGTCGGCCAAGTAGGCGCGCACGCAATCACCTCGTCTTCCCGACCCGGCCACCTCCGTGCAAGCAGCCATGGCCAACTCGCTGACCCCTCCCCCCTCGACGACCGAGCAAACCCCTTCTCCGACGGCTACCCACGAGAAAAGTAGAGACTCTTTTATCCTCCCCAACCTGATCCCATATTTTGTCGATGATCCGCCGCCCTTTCACCTGACCTTTCGGCTTGCCTTCTGAGTCTCCCGATCGGAACGGCAGATCGCCCCAATCGACCTGCGATGAGCCGTAATTGCTCAGCGCCGTACCCTGGACCTCTTTGAAGTTCAAGTCTCTTTTCACGATGATGCGAATACGCTCTCTGGAGAGACACGCATTGCACCCCGCGTTTTGATGGCGGCACTTTTTTCAACGCCCCTCCGCGTTTTGCGTTTTGGTGCTATACATTACCCCCAATATTTTTTTGTTGGCATAATAACCCCCCAATGTATTTTCCGTGTTTTTGTTTGTGTTATGCTCTGCCTTGTGTGCGCATAAAAAGGATTGATTCCCCTCATCCCCTGTTCGCCTTTTTTTCCGAAGACGGAAGCGAAACCATGTTGTAGGCGACAAGTCCATATTTATTTTTCCTATCTAGTTTCCAAAGATTGGATTTTCTATGTCTACGTCTGTGTTTTTCCTATTTCGTTGATGAGGCTGTGTAATCTCCTTTGGTACGTCTGTTCCCGAGGTCCCTTACGCCCGAATCTCCCTCATGGCCCTCCTACCTCTCCGTTTCCCTTCTGCAATAGCCACTTTGAGCGCTGTATTGCCCTTGAGCCCGCCTTGCCGTGGCTTGCCCGCTTGGCCGCCTCAGGGGTGACCCTCTTTGTTAGTGTTGTTGTAGTCAAGGCCGCAACGAGATCTAGGCTTGTGCTGCCGTGATAGAACCGGCAATATGTGGACATGTCTCGCTCATTCGCCACACCCGTCACCGACCTCCGTTAACTCACCGGCCCTTCTTTGGATGTATCGCAAGACCCTGCTGTGGCTGTCGCTGGGGAGTGTTGGACGGGCTGTGTTGCTGATCGATAACAAGCGTTCTGTCTTTCCTCCTTGTCCCCTTATTTTTTTGTTTATGCTTGGAATGAACGAAGAATTATGGCAAGTTTCTACTTGAGTTGAAAGTCGATATATTTGCGTTGAGTACGGCTGGTTGAAGCAATCCTCGTCACTTTTTTGATGTTGGGTTGGTATTTGCGCGCTTGTTCGCGCCGTTAAGAGTTGATCCTGTGGCGCTTGCGCCCGGGGATAGTAAAAACATTCATTTTAGGTGGCTGGTGGTGCCGGATGGTCCTGGTATGGACATTGGACCTATTCGAGTGGTAAATGTGGGCGAAAAGAAATGGGGGAGAGATTGTCTTTGTCCAAAATGTATTGCGTTTGCGAGACTATCGATAGTAAATTGAAAGATGCTCCCCCAATACCTGTACAACATTACCTACACTCCTTTAGCTACCTTTTCTTGAATTTAGTATGATTAGATAGATATATGATGAACAGTAAGATCACAATTGAAGATTATCGTGAGCTGTCGTGACTTATGAACTATTGACTAGGTTGAGTCGCACGTGGCTAGGAGCTAGGGCCTTGTTCTGGCGGCATGATGATGTACCTGCTGGTACCGAGCTCCAACCATGGATCCCTACTTATGCATGGAGCTTTCGTTGTGTGCAGCAACGTCGCACAACGAAAACCACATGTTCAGATGATTATAGAAGATACGTTTTTTCAGAATGCTCTCTGCTTTTACTGCCCGACCTATTGTCGAGCTGAAACAGCGTGACAAGTCTAAAATCGAGTCCATCCTCACCTACAGTACGCGGCCTAAACATATCAAGGAACAAGACTGACATGTACAGGTGACCTACTACTTGTAGGGTTGAACACCGGATGCCTACGTATTTACCGTGTCAACAACCAAATAGAGGACACCGAGCCCGATGCCAACCAGACTGGCGATCCCAATGGCGAACAGGCGGAGCCATCCACGCCACCCGTACCAAAGGTTAAGCCTGTAGACCTCCTCCGAGAGGAAGAAAAGTTCTCGCGCCGTCCGATTCAACAACTAGCGATCATCAAGGAAGCCAGGATCCTCATTTCGCTCTCAGACAACCATGTCTCTATATATGACCTCGACACATACATATTGCAGGAGAAGCTGGAAAGGACAAAGGGAGCCACCACCTTTGCTGCGGCTAGCAATATTGTCAAAGATCCGACTACTGGCATAATGTCTATCGTGAGCAGACTGGCGGTTGCAGTCAAAAGGAAGATCATAATGTGGACATGGCAGGACACGGAATTGGCAGGGGAAGCAGTTGAGATATCGCTCATCGCTACGGTGAAGAGCCTGACATGGGCAACCGGCACCAAGATTGTGGCTGGCATGGATCCTGGCTTTGTTATGGTGAACATTGAGAGCCAGGAAGTCCAAGACATTGTTAAGCCAGGTGCATTGACAGAAGCTGGTAGCCAGGGAGGTGCTCGCTTTGGTGCTGTGTCGTCCTCCGGCATGGGATACATGGGCATGGCTAGCTGGGTGCCGAAGCCACTAGCGACGCAACTCGGAGAAGGAGAAATGCTTCTGGTGAAAGATGTTAATAGCCTGTTCATCGACACCGACGGCAACGCTATCGAGAAGCGACAAGTTCCCTGGCACTCGGCTCCTGAGATGATCGCATACTCATACCCATACATGCTTACGCTAAACCCGCCGTCAAAGGGAAGTCTGGAGGTAAGAAATCCAGATACACTCAATATGCTCCAGTCGATATCCTTACCAAACGTTACTTTTCTTCATCTACCGCAGCCGAATATTAGCTTGGCACATGCAGGCAAAGGCTTCTTGGTTGCGAGCGATAGGTGCATATGGCGCATGGGGGCGCAGAGCTACGAGACGCAGATTGACGAGTTGGTTGAGGGCGGGCGCTACGATGAGGCGCTCAGCCTGCTCAATATGCTAGAAGATACTCTATTACTAGACAAGGCAGGACGAGTGCGAGAGATCACGATACTCAAAGCCCATGCTCTTTTCAATCTCAAGAAGTACCATGAAGCGATGGACCTGTTCACGGATGCGAAAGCGCCACCAGAGCGAGTGATTGCACTTTATCCAAAGGCCATTGCAGGCAGCTTAGCACGCGAAGAGAGTGTAAAAGACGCCGAGAGCGTAGGCGACGAAGAGGAAATCAATAGTGAAAAACCTCCGGCAGATGGCAAAGAGAGTACACCAGCATCTACAATTGGTCGCTCTATGATGGGCAGACTTGTCGGCGGTGGGAAAAAGGCAGATACTGATACCGCTTCGATTCGATCTTCAATTAAGGAAGAATCAACAGACAGCTCGGTGGTCAAGAAAAAAGGCGCAGATTCGTCAGAAAAACAAGCATCCGACAAGGACTTCAAAGATTCCATCCGCGCCCTACAATCATTCCTTGCACAATGCCGTGTCCAAATCAAGCGCTACATCGACACAGATGGCAATCTGACCAAGCCCCTCCCCACTCCCAGCGAAAGCCAACCCGAAGAATACAAACCGCCCTTTCACTCCTTCATCCAACCCACCGACCCCGCCGGTGAAACGGACTGGAAAGCCAAACTCCTCAACGTCGCCCAACTCGTCGACACAACCCTCTTCCGCGCATACATGATCGCCTCCCCAAGTCTCGCAGGCCCCCTCTTCCGCCTCCCAAACTTCTGCGAACCACACGTCGTTCAGGAAAAACTCTACGAAACAGGCCGCTACGCTGACCTCATTGATTTCCTGCATGGCAAGGGTTTGCATCGCCAGGCGCTTGAGCTCCTCGAGAAATTCGGCCGCAATGAAGCCGCGGAGGAAGTTGCACCAGCTTTGCAGGGTCCGCAGCGCACGATCGGATACCTCCAGCAACTGCCCCCGGAGCTGATTGATCTCATTCTGGAATTCGCAGAGTGGCCGCTTCGCACGGAGCCGGAACGGGGCATGGACGTGTTTCTAGCGGATACCGAGAACGCAGAAACGTTGCCCAGAGATAAAGTGCTCGACTTTTTGCAAAAAATAGATGTCAAACTCGCAGTGCGCTACCTCGAACACATCGTCGAAGAACTCAACGAGACGAATCCGGATTTCCACCAAAGGCTCGCCGATCTGCTGCTTGAGCGGTTGCGTAGCGGTGAGTTTGATAGCGAGGAGGAGGAGGATGCGTGGAGGGAGAGGCTACGTGTGTTTTTGAAGGCGAGCGCGAATTATAACAAGTATCGCGTTTTGCAGCAATTGTCGGCTACGGATCCAAGGTATTATGAGGCCAGGGCGATTGTCTTGTGTAAGATGGGGTCGCATCGGCAGGCGTTGGGGATTTATGTGTGGCAGATGGGGGATTATGGGAGGGCGGAGGAGTAAGTCTTTTTCCATTCATTCCTTCCTTGCTTCTAAACTTTCTTTTGATATGGGGAGTTTTTTTTTTAATACTGACTTTGACACAATAGGTATTGCAACGAGATATACCTCTCCCAATCCCAATCCCAATCCCCCCCACCACCACCACCACCACCGACGAAGAAGAACCCTCAATCTACCACACCCTCCTTTCCCTCTACCTCACTCCCCCACCCCCACACACCCCCTCTTGGCCCCCGCCCTCGCCCTCCTAAGCGCCCACGGCGCCCGCCTCCCCGCCTCAACAACGCTCTCCCTCATCCCCCCATCGCTCCCCATCCGCGACCTAGAATCCTATTTCAAGGGCCGCATCCGCGCGGCCAACTCCGTGCTCAATTCAGACCGCATCGTCGCGCAGCTACGGGGTGTCGAGAAGGCTGCTGTCGTAGAGGCGTTGGTGCTTGGTGGCGCTGAGGACAGGCGTGTGGGTCGGGATGGGAAAGTTGTGCCTGGCGGGCTGAATCGCAGGGTTGTAGTGGATGAAGAGAGGCATTGTGGGGTTTGCCACAAGCGGTTTGGGGGCGCGGCGATTCGGGTGTGGCCAGATGGGGTGGTGGTGCATTCGGGGTGTGTGAGGGGAAGTACTGCTACTGCTGCTACTACTACTACTGGCAGAGGGAGGGTTGGGTGGCGGTGAGTTGGGTTGATGCACCCCTTGTCTCTTAACTTTTTTGTGTATCATTATTTGTCGTGGTGTAGAGTAGGCTTTTTTTTTTTTGCAAATGCATTCAGTCTTGGTCGATTGTTTCTTCGCCGTAGGTTTCTTCGTCCTTGGTGTCGGTCGGGGCGTTGTCGAGGGCCATTTTTTGGGTGAGGAAGGTGTTTATGTCGGATTGGAGGGTTTTGAAGGTGGTTTGGAGGTGGGTCAGGTATGTGACTCGGTCT
Organism: Phaeosphaeriaceae sp. PMI808; assembly: GCA_021365335.1. NCBI lineage: Eukaryota > Fungi > Ascomycota > Dothideomycetes > Pleosporales > Phaeosphaeriaceae > Phaeosphaeriaceae sp. PMI808. Next base: position 131,049 of record JAJTIZ010000007.1, read on the forward strand.
TGGGTTGAGGGGGAGAGGAGAGGGTAGGGAGTTCTGAGGAGAAAGTGTGTAGAGAGTCTTTTGTTGTGGGAGAGGTGTATGTTGCTGTGAGAGACGGCATGTTGGGTGCTATTCGTTGATGTTGATGTTGGTTTACATTGACTGTGGTGATGGTGGTGGTGGTGGTGGTGAGGAATGTTGGCGGGGCTACCTAAGACAGTCTACCCTGTGCCGATCAATCAAGCAGGGACAGGCCTTGACGTGACCTGGACATAACCACACCCACTTTGCCTGTGTACTTGTCTTCTCTCACCACCATCTCCATGCTGGCCATGGTGAAGTGCTTTATTATCCGTCGTTCCTTCTTTCATCCTCCTCCTCCTCCTATCCCATCTATCTACCTACTCGCTACTGTAGTCTAGGCAATATCAGCCACCTCGCTTCTACTCTACTGTACTATAACTCTATAACTACTATACTTTAACGCGCACCCGCCCTGCAGTGCGACCGCGTACAATGCAGTCCTCTTCACCCCGGCCACAAACACCCATACTTTCCCGCCCGTCTTTGCACTTGCAACATGATTCAGACTCAGACTCGGATGGCTCGCAGGTGACATTGCAGCAACGTCGTTCTCCCTTGCCTGTCTCCTCAGCTCGCAGCACAAGCTCACCCATAGTACCTGAAAGCAGCGCATCAGCACCTGCACCTGCACCTGCACCCGCCCCAGTTTCTGCCCCAGTCCCAGTGCCAGCCACATACAACTTCTCGCGCCCAGGCGTTGCGCGCGGCGAGACAGAGCATGCTGCCCACATCCAGGCGCACATTGGCGCACAGATAGGCCATCGCCCGCGACAGCGCTCCCAGGGTTACTTTGAGCCCAGTCTATCGTCGGCGCGGACACTAGACAAGGACAGCATCATGCCTTCCCATAACAGCCATCTCAACACTAGCCAGATTGCTGCACAGGCTGCCTATGCCCACCAGCAAGCCCAGCAACAGCACAACAGAAAGCGGTCCACCACCATCCCCGCCCCGGGTGACAACAACCCTCCAGGTAGAGGCCAGCCAATGAGCCCCCCGCCTTTACCCACACAGGTCACTTTCAAAACCAATGGCATGACGTACCAGAATAGCCCTGTTGGTGTCAACAGGATGGCTGCCACGGCTGCTGCCAATGTCGTCTTTCCTAGGAGTCCCTTACATTCGCCAGGCATAGAGGGCTCACAGCCGCAGCCACATGCATCGCCCAAGCCAGCTCCCACACCAGAACCGCTCCAACTCCAGAAATCCAAGGAGGGCAAGAGCAGCAAGATGAAGCTATTCAGCTCCAAGCCCAAGAACATCAAGGTGGACAGGCAGGGCGACAGCAGGATCCAGCCATTGCCCTCGCCTGGAAAGATTGGCATTGGCATTCACAGTTCGCAGGCCTTGAATCGCATGATGTTGAATCAGTCCACAACGAGCTTGGTCGATCAGCAGGTCGGCAGCAGCAGCAGCGCATCGTTGTATTCATCAGCCAATACATCTACCTCGACACTAGTGCCTCCACGCAGCGACTCGTTCCTGCCACCTGCGCAAAGGGAGGAAAAACACAAACACCACTTCCTGTCACGCCAGAAACACAAGCTCAAGGACAAGGACGAGTATAGTCTTCCCTTGTCTTCTGCGAATAGCAATTCTCGACCCACAGATCCAAGTGCGCCACAACCGTTATACTCGTTCGCCGCACCCTCTTCGCCTGGTCATTCGAGCGCCTTCCCAGGCTCAGTCACTGGGCTGGATCTCAGACATGGAGGCCGCAACCTGAGGCGGGCCAAGAAGGAAGAGAAGGCCGCAGCGTATCTGGATGCGCAGCTGGACCCGCCTTACCGAGAACGGAATCAGTCTTTCAGTACCGAGCGTTCCGAGTGGCCATCGCTGGGAACTGGCAGCAATACCACCCCAGGCCACACCACACCTAGTCAAGCACACACCACCGAGATGATGAACTTGGGAAGCTCGTTTGGGCTCAATGGATTATCACCAGATGATGCGTGGCCCTTACTCAAAGCACGTGTTTTATTGATATTCGAAGGTGAAGACCCACGACCACCTGTAGAAGACTTCAACACGCTGGTTAGTGTACACATCAAACGATGCGTGCACAAGCGTTCGCCCATTCTCATCATCGAAGACCTCAACGAGCTCTTATATACCGGCTTCGGCTCGCTCGACCAGACCCTACGGCACGTGCCCGACGATCGCCTCATCCCTCATCTCGTCGAGATGTGGCTCGTAGTCTTCACCACGATCCTTCCTTTTCTCCAAGCCGTTTTCCTCCCTCTGGACCTCGAATTCCGGGGCTCGGGCATCATGACGAGCGCCGCAGCCGCCGAGTTCTGGGGCGTCATGCTCCCCGACGAAATGAACACCAAATCGCCGGAAAACAAAAACATACCCATCCTCGGCGAACTCGAAGTCCGCCGCATCGCGCTCCTCATGTTCCGCGACATCGTCATCCTCCCCCGCTACAACTCCCTCATGGCCATCTTCTCGCGCCTCAGCCTCGAAAACCTAAACGCAGGCCTCGAATACCCAAGCCCCATCCCCACCGAACGCCCCAGCACCGCAAACAGCACACCAGAAAATCCCCCCTCAACACTAAACTCCACATCCCAATCCTCAACAGGCTACCTCGAATCCATGACCTCCTCCTCCTTCGCCTCCACCCGCTCCCGCGCAACAAGCAACACCTCTGCCGGCTCCTTCTCCTCCAACCCCTCCCAACACCAACACCTGCACCCGCCCCTCCCCGTGCCCCCTTCCCTCCGCCAACAACCCATGGATTCCGCAAAAGTCACGGAAACAGTCGGTCGCATGCTGCAGTGCGTGAGCGTCCTGGTTAGTCTGCAGAGCGGCGATGAGGCGCAGGAGAAGATGGGTAGGCTGAATAAGGAACTCAAGTATAATTGGTTGGGGAGGGGGCGGACGGGGAGGCAGAGGCAGGGGTTTGTGGGGCCGAAGAGTAGGGGAGGGATTGGGTTTGGGGGCGTGGGGACGGGAACGGGGGGGTTGGTTGTTGAGGGTTTGGCGTAGGGATTGAAATTGCGGCGTTTTTTTTTTGCGGTGGTGAGGTGGGGTGGGGTGGGTGTGTGTGATGTACATGTTGGATGGGATGGGATGGGACATGGCGTTGTGGAATCTACTGTTTCAATGAGGAACTTGGACTTGGACTTGGGAATTGGGAAAGAGAAACGGGATTACAAAAGGTCAATGCGGATATAAAAGGATTCTACGGCGTAGAAATCACAGCATGATTATACAGTTTTTTTTAGTCACCATCATCTCACCTCCCCCCCCCCCCCCCTTTTTTTTTTGGGAAAAAAATCATATACGACCTCATCCAATTGGACTCATCAACCATTTGGTGTTATCCCTTCACACACACACACACCCTTTCTACGAAACTATCCACCCACCCAACCCTCTCACTCTCGCTCCTCCAGACGACCCACCTCGCTCCTCCTTGCACAATGGGCGTCAAGAAGACGAGTCACCATATTCGGTGTTTCCAAGCGTAACGACAAAGACGGCCTCGTACCCCTATTCCCATCTCCATCTCCATCCCCATCCCCTCCCCCTCCACCAGACGGCGCAAATACATCGAACGAACTCCGCGCATTTCCATCCAGCAGTCTACCCCCCGTTGATGCTCCACGCGGCAGCACAGGAAGTGGACGCATCACCCTCGAACTCTCGCCTGACGAGACATCCACGTTTCCCCGCCGTGCAGCACAAGCCGTACAATTCACCGCACGCGACTCGCCCCCAGCCTGGCGTGTCGACCGACGAATCTGACGACCCTCATCCGCTCTGGCAAACGGATTTCGACTCTCCGGAAGCCCTTCCACATCAAACAAATCCCCTATCTCAACTCTGACCTCAGATACCCTGTCTTCCCTCCGTCGTCGTCGCCGCCGCCGCACGGTGCCGAAGCTCAGAGAATTCCCAGGCGCGTGTGCACTGTCGATTCTCTCGGAGTCGCCCAGCTCCACCGCTTGCTCGGACGTGTTCGTGTGCTGTGTACCTGGCGCGGGCATCGGTATCTCAATTCCTAACACCCCATCGTCCGCAGCCCCAGCGCGTCGGCGGCGGCGTCGGCGTGCGAATCGCGCGAAGGGGTGGCGGGGACTGGGCATGGGGGTTGGGGGGCGTAAGGAGGGTTGTTGTTGTTGTCGTGCTGCTGCAGTAACAGACGAAGTTGAAGAAGAATTCGTACTGTTGGATGTATAGTACTCAGTTACCTCTCTGTCTGCTTGAGCGTTGACGCGGTGTGGAATCGTCAGTTCCCTCTGGTTAGACGCGGGGACTTGGGTGTTTCTGTTTGGATACGGGATGTGTTCTTCTTGTAGAAAAACTGTCATTTCTACGATGCTTTCCGGTGTTGTTTGGGGGGTTTGGTCGTCGTTGGCGGCGGCGTGGTTTGGGGCTTGGGGCTGTGGTGTTGTGGGCTGATGGGTGGGACTGGGTTGTGTGCGGCGGGTGCGGCGGCGGAAGATGCTGCGGATCCAGGAGGGGGCCATGCTTTATGGTGGATTAGCAGTAGGATGGCGAGGTGAGAGGTTTAATTACGCTAGGGTGATGCTGTTGAAGAATAGTTGTGGCTCGAAGCGATAGTGATGGATGGTTATGTCTGAGAGCGTATGGCGGGTATGCTATGTCGTGTAGTGATTAAAGTATACGTTTGAAAATCTGTTCCATAGTGTCTGCACGGTAAGAGGAAAGTGTTATTTTGTCAAGAGAGCCTGTCCTAAGACGGTAGGGCCTCAGTGACACACCATCACACTGCAACTGCTTATCCACACATCGTCGTGACTTCCAAATTCTAAAATCTCCATGGAGAAACTTTCCCAATTACGAAGAACACGGATTTTGTGTCTCATACATGTACCCCTCTACAATTCAATCGTGCAGTCTCAAGTCCCGACAAAATATCAACTGTAAGCAGATTGGCAAGATTACATCCTATCAAAACAGAAAAATTCTTTCACGACACTATAGGCCTTCTCCTCGCCAGTCTTCACAGCGAAAAGTATCAGGCTTATAGGGCCGATTGTAGTTTCGCTGTACTTTATCGATCGGGTTGGGCGTGTCTATCTCGGTTGAATGGAGAGCTAGGTCAGTGCGAGAATCAAGATAGTGTAGTGAGCCGAAATTGCTGAAAGGTTAGTTGCGACGATGTGTTTGGTCAGAACGTTTGTCTGAGCATGGTATGATGAGAGGTGTGTTTGTGGTTGTATCGTGTGTGTTATTTTGGATGAGGGAAGTGGATGGGATTAGTAATGGCATACTTAAAAAAATGGGCTGGTTGTTTAGTATGACGTTGTATTAGGATAATTTATCTTATTAATGGGGTACTCATCTTATAGTAAATCTAGATACCTTCCCTATAGTTACAGTATAAGTCCTTATTACTCTTAGTAATATATAGTATGAATCAAGTCTTAAAGTCTTACTATCATACTAATAAGTCATTAATAGCCCTATGGTTCCGGGTTAGAGATCATTTGTGTAACATGACACTGATCAGTACTTTCCAAGTCTAAGCAAGATAACTCTGGTCATAATCAAAGGCTGACACGCATCTCACACATTAAATTAAAGTGTGATCTAAGTGAGCCTAATCTGTAAGCCAGGTTTGTAGCTAGTAACCCGTATAGCTTGAAGTCAATCAAAGCAAGTCCCTTGATACTTTCACTCTCGTCTCCCCCGATTCGCTCCTGCCACTACAGCGCCTTGATGTCTAGACCGAGATATTCTAGCACTACTCTTTCTCAAGGTACGAATCGTCACATGGATAGGTAAGGGGTTTAGGTTTAGGACGTAACCTTATTGTAGCCTTGATCGCATCCACCAAAGCTTCTCTTGAATATCCATCAAAATATTCCATCCAGCCGTATCCTTCCTCCGAGTCATCACGCGCCTGATACGCGACACTTTCGGCAAATAAACGTCTGAGAGGAGAGTTAGAAGAGGTGCCCTTGTAGATAATATTGACGCTGCCAGGCCCTAGATTCCAATTATAACTCCGTTTTGCCACTAGCACGGTTTTTAGTACTGTATTTTTGTACTTCACGTCGACGATCTTCTCTCCAAAGACGTATGCTTCTGCAAGCTGGATGTAGACTCTCTCTGCTTCCTCAGCCCTCTCTTTACGTGTGCCTTCGCTTGCTTCGCCTGCTTCGTGTAGCTTGACAGGTATGTTATCAGAGTAAAGCCATCTAATATAGTCGCTGACCGTTTCAACAGAATCTTCAGGAAGATCGATGATATCTTGTTGTTCTCTCAAATTGGTCCATTCTGGCTTCATAGCGCTTTTAAAGAACACTGAGCTCTTGCAAAGGACACCGCGGTGGATATTGAGGGCTACCGTATCACCAGTCCTTTGAGTGACCATTAACTTAATGATCGTATCGCTTGGCCTAGCCTTGTCAGTGACGCAAAATTGATTTTGGCGCCGCATAATGTGTTACTCCATGTTGTTTGCTATATGAAATCCGGAATTTACACAAGGATATGATATACTCGCTCAGAGAGAGGCTGTGCAGCGTCGAGTCAGTGAAAAGCGTCAAGATGGAGAGCAATCAGGCCTGAGCCGCTGGGCTCGCGCGCGCTACAAGAGGTGCAGAGAGACTAGGCATAACTCACCTACGTGTAAGAAAGATAGAGAAGCTATTACTTGATTTATTATATACTCTCTACTCTACTACGTTGTTGAGTTGTACGCTTGAATAGGTACGCAAAGTTGATGGGACGCGTCACTCGCTTGTAAGCGTCACTCGCTTGTAAACCACGTTAAAGTAGACAGAGCCAGACTTTTAGAATGTTCGATAGAAGGCACGTGATCTAGAACATCCAAAAAGGAAAAGACGATCTGGGGGTGGTTAGAAACAGGTGACGCCCCGGAAAGCCTTGAGGAACGAAACTGCATCTAAGATATTGTCGCAGGCCAGATCCACCCGGTGGAAACTCATTGGCTCGGGAATCGGTCATCACATGATGACTACCGAGAGACACATAAAAAGATCTATCTTCATGTCTTCACATAGAAAAAAAACAGACTATCTCACATACACACACACATACCTAATTACAATAATTCTCCACACATTACGCCTCATTTTATTCACACATTTTCACTGTTCGTTTCACACACGTCCAGTGCAACAGATATCTAAGATATAAAGCCGCATATGAGATATAACTTATGGCAAAGGCTCATCGGAAACTAAAAGCACACCGCTATAAATTCAGTCTATATTGTTTAACGATAAATAATGAAGTATGTGAGATCAGAAAGCTAGCAATAGGGCGTCAAATAATCCGAAGAGTTGCCTGCGTTCTGTTGTGTAGCCAATTGGTCTTCGGCTCCTGTTCTTGTTGCCTCTTCGTGTTATCTTTGTAATGCTGGAATGAGAAGTATCCGACTCTCCTAAAAAGGGAATCATCGATGCGATCAAGTATAATCCCATAGGACTTATCAACAGTCGCAATACCTGAACGAATTTCCAAGCAGTAGACTTGGCGTGGCGCTGGAGGCGTTGAATTATCCCACAACACCTTCATCGGTAGGGCCGCGGCACAAGCGTCAGTGCTCACACCGACACGAATCCGTCGGCGACAATCAACTTGATATTTGCTAACACGATTACTACGTTCAGGTTCACTTCTTTTTACTCTCTCAACTCTCTTCCTGGTACTAAACTGTGCATCGCTCGCACGGTGCTCCACTATAAGCTGGCCATCCCAATATGCTTTTTGAACATACCCACGTACTTCCAGACAGCCTTGCTCCACCTCCCCGTAAGGTCGGGAGGCATTCTTAAGCTTGACCCAGCACTGCATAACTTCGACTGTGTAATCACGCCAATCCCATTCATTCCAATCATCCCACATAACGGGTGAAAGAGTCGAAGCCCACGACCAAGACGGTCCCACAACTTCCACAGATTGGTCACATGCATGGGTTTCGCTCTGGATATTTCTGCACCATAGGAGTTGTCTCGGGAGGTCTTTCATCCACAGACCAGCCTTATAATCAGATGGCTTCCATTGAACAGTTTCGGCAAAGTTCTTCGCCGTCGATGAAAAGGCAAGCAGCTTCTTGCTTAGCTCACCAATCTGGCAAATGGAGAACTCTCTAACGAAATGAAGCCAATTCTGGAAGTCAAACTCGACATCATTATGTCGATACGGTCGCTCTCGCCTTGGAAAAGGGGAAGCATCAAACCAGGAGGGGTCAATACTGTCGGATGATTGCACATCAATGTCACCATCCGAATAACTTGCCTGCCGACATTGCCACTTTACAATCCCACCTTCAAACCGTAGGTTGCAGAGAGCATGTTTTTGTTCTTGATACGGCCAAGCTCGCAAATCGATTGGCTCTTCCTTCTTAGTGGGTGGTTCAACTAAGCAAATACTGTATCTCTCTGTGATGCCATCGTGCGTAAGTTCAATAAGAAGCTCGTACTCAAGATCTTGATTCTGGTGGGCCTGGAGGAAACCATCGTCGCTATGCGCGGCAGTCGCGGCAGAGATAACGAAGGCTGCCTTGGCATAATAGCCAGGTGTTCTATGCACTACCTCTGTCTCAATGATGTCTTCATCCTGGTCCTGTTCAAGACAGTAGGCATCTATCCAAAGGTAGCGTAGGCTATGCTCTCGGGTCTCTTCTACAGCGTCACGGGCCGTCTTTGGCAGTCTACTTAAAGGAAATCCCACTAGACGTTCTGGTAGATTCTTTGAAGTGGTTCGTGAATTGATCAACGTGACCGGATGCTTACCCCAGCAATAGCTTAGGATAACATAAGCCAAATCTACATCTGGCAATTTGGTCGTTTCTACTATACGTATTGTCTCGGGATCATCCAGGCCGACATCCAACAAATACTTGGGTGGCTCCAAGTTGGGAGACTCTCTGAGCTTCCTGCAAAGGGGATGCTTTAATAGACACTCCTGCCTCCACCGCTTCCGTTCCTCCTTGCTTTGTGCCGATGTGAGATCTCGATTTCGCGGACGAGTTTTGATATGGGTAGCTAGTCTAGTGCCTACAACAACTGTCAGAATCTCAGTCAAATCACAACCTAGAAGTGTATACCTGGCCTAGCGTAAGCAAGAAGAGAGTCCGGAATCTCATCCCAGTTGCACCCATCTTCCTCCCACTCACACTCCACATAACATATGCCGTCACTCAGATCTGTTGCGATCTTAAGCGAGAGTTCTGGAAACATGACGAGAAATAGTAGAACAGCAGCACCGAACTTGCGTTCGGGAAAGGCCCATACAGAGGTCGGGATAATGTGTTTCAATCGCTGGAGATGAAATTGGCACCCGTTGAACGCAGAGATTACGACCTGATTAAGTGGAACGGTGACGGTCCCCGCTTTGTTTTCCGCATCTAGTGAGATTAAGGGGCAGTGCGAGCAGGTATGCTGCTCCCCTGCTTCCAGTGTTGGAGATCTCCAGGAACTTGTCGACTCGTCCATTTGCACGGTTACGTTGAGACACACCATCGCGACGCGTCGCGTCAAGACAAAGCCGAATACGTGCTTACATAAGCAATTGATCACGTGCCAGGGTGAAGTGGCGCACATAGCATGCACACTTCTACCCCTCGAAAACATAGCAAGCACAGCAGGTGTGGCAAAGGGAGCACATGACTTTCATACGGTGTAAGTTTCGGGTTTTTTTGCTTTTTTGTTTCAAAGTTTTTGGGGGGTTTCTTCCCTCGCGCGCGTCCAGAGAAGAGAGCCTCTCGTCTCTTCGTTCCTCAAGGCAAACCTTCTATCATCCTATCCTCACTGAATTACAAAACCTTTTGATTTAACCCTAAAGCAATTATAAGTACGACACTGTCCTAATACATCCGCACTACCGGAACCCTCCCTGGCCCTGCGCTGTCTGATGTTTTTACCTTTCTCTCCCTCTTCACCTTTGGTTCTGACGAGTCTATCTCAGGGGCATCTGCCTCTGGCGTACTCTTGTGTTTTTTCCCCCATGTTTCCCCTTTTTAGCCTCTTTAGCAGCGTCTTCCTCAGCACACTTCGCCTGAGCTTCTTTACTGTCCTCGTAGCTTGTAACTCTTGCTGTCCCCAACACTATTCGCTTAGGTAGTCGACCGACGTACCTCCGCTTCATCGTTGATCTTCATTAAGAGTCGGATATGATTCTGCTGGAAAATCCTCTTTGCGAAGGACATTTGGGCGGCTTTAACAAGTTTCTGCACGAGCCTCTGTAGGCGCCATCTTACTTGTCTCGTCGCAAACGTGAGTATTATGCTGTTGCTGCATGATCATATTCTGCAGCGATACGACAACCTTTGCTGATACTGGCGTCTTAGCGACTACAGTACTGCGTCTTGTGGTTGGCATGGCTCTAATGGTTGATAAGGCCCTACCATCACCTTGTCAGCTTCCGTAGTGGTCTGCTCAGGGGGCTTCGTCATAGTATCGAGCACTCGATTTAGCTTAAAGGCTTTAATACTTGTTAAGCTATACAAAGAAGTGAAATGCTCCTTGCCTATTTTATTTACGTTCCCTCATTCTAGTAGTTCGGCTTCTTCGCGATAGGCTGCCTTTAGAGGGGCAAATGTAGCAACATCGCATGGTTGCAGCTTATGCGAGGTAAAAAGGGGAGACGATGCAATATAATGTTATTCAAAAGATAAAACTCTTGCATTTCGATGGTTTCATGCGTTCTAAAGCTGTCGTAAATTAGCACTTGAGATTTACTATTAGCTCAGTCCTTGGTTTCAGGATGAAAGATACGCATAAACTACTGTAGACTAATATATAAGTTAGTATATCAAGATTATTGTAACGCATATTATTATTAAGGAGTTTAAATATAGACTAGTTGCTCTAATAGGTTGTACCTAGCCAGATAATCAGAGGGTTTAAATACCCACCGTTAGCGCTAATATACTTGATCGCCGTTTTAATCTCACGCTCAATGCGGATACCTCTATATTCTCTACTAGAACTGCTGAATCGTGTAATACCCTTTCGATGACTTCAAGCTAGTGTCACGACCGCAGTGGCACGAACTGCAAAATGCAAATACAAAAAATAGTAAAACAAACTTGTTTTTCTAACTAGTGGGCAGTGACAGTATATACTGTGTGTTTGCCAAGGCGCTAGCGCCAGTGGTAACTATGAAAGAAGTGAAGAGTGAGAGGCCATAACAACTAGCGCGCTACTTTAGGATAAATATGCCTATGGTGACAATTCAGCCTGGAGATGCCATCTCCGGAAATCCATCGACTAGTTCTTACCCGGCGGCTTTGGGGGTCTCTTCAACTCTATTCGGCGACGGGTAAGGCAAAAGGCTAGAGCGGGTATAAACTTGGTTCGAACGGGTTGTCCCAAGATTGGATAACTGTAAGAGAAAGTTAAGGAGGGCAACTTCTTCGTAATCCTTGAGATATTGCTGCTCTTTGGCCTTCTCTTCGATCGAGCGCTGACCGTGTGCACGAACATGAAGAGTAGCGGAAGGGACTTCACTGTGGTCTGCTAGAGCTCGAGTGGCTTCATCCATATCAGTTAGCTATAGTAGTGGCGAGGAGAGGATGAGGAAGTCTCGAGTCACAGGAAGGAGGGGGGTCGATCAGCCGACGGCGCAACTCTCGGAAAGCATTTTCATCTAGTTGAATCGAATTTCAAAGCCTGGAAAAAGGTTCTTTAAGAATCGAGCCCTCTTCTCAGACATCTGGATTCAAGGGAGATGTGTGGCATGTCCTAAGCAAACAGGGGTGGATTGATAATTGGGCGACTGACAGCGCCGACGAATCAACGAATTGCACGACGACCACGAAGTAAAAACCTCAAGAAAAGCTAGGATCCTCGAGACTTAGGTAGCGATAGGATGGTTATACGTCAAACCGAGTTCCATGTACCTGAAGAGCGGGGTGTTAAGGTGTCATTTTCACAGAATCGTCTCGCGACGTAGGGATAGATATTATATTACGCTTGCGACGAGAAGTCTAGGAGGTAGATGAAACACTTTATTTTTCTACTTCAAGTAGTATGGTATAAACATCTACTTTTAGATAAAGATATATTACTACATAGTCCACATACCCATGATGTTCTCATCACAAAGGTACTTCTCGCTATATGGTAACCGATATCCCCCACACTTCATCAGGTGAGGATATCTACATTATGTTCATACTCACCCCTGACACCACACCTCTACACCATCTCCACCAGTTACTCCATTCATCTCTGGCCTCATACTCCCCATCAATACCACCCCCTCCACCACCCCTTCTTCCCACCCCCTTCCCCTTCCTCTTCCCCTCCCCCCTAACCGCACCACAAACAGCATTCCCCGCCCCCCGAAACGCCTCCCCTTCCCCAACCGATGCGGCACAAGAAACTCATCAAACGTCGCCCCCCTCTCACTCCCAAGTTCATTCGCCAACGGACTCCGCACCCGCCTTCTCGGCGGCGTCCGCGCCCCCGTGCTCCACGACGACCGCGCAGGCGTGAGGGAGTGGAGCGTATTCGCGCTGGTGGACCGCGAGTGCGCGTGCGCGTGTGAATGTGAATGTGAATGTGAAGCAGGAGTGTGCGTTGGTGGGAAGTAGCTTGTGGTGCGAGAAGGGGTGTACTCCAGCGGTGTTGCGTTCCAAGAGAATCTCCTCTCGCGTAACGACGGCGGCCGTATAACAGGTGCTGATGAGCCTGAACCTGGCGATGACAGCCCACATGTTGATTGCTCGGTTTGCGAACGATTAGCCACGTCTCGCTCGCTCGTGCGTTTCTTATCATGGCTGCGTGGGAAGAATGATTTACTGAATCTACGCACCGTATTGGGGGTGGCGTGTGTACGCGGCGAGTCGTGCTCGATGCGGCGGAGCGCTTCTGTTTCGCATGCCCCATCAACACCCCTTGGGACCAAGGATTTGCGAGCATCGTGGTGCTTCCGAGAATCTGCCGCGGACCATGTTGCTAGATTTTGATTATTCACGCCGCGGCTGAGGGACGTTTTGTCTTCTTGGGAGAGGGCGGTGTGGTAGTAGCGTGGCCGTGGGGGGGATGTGGTTGATGAGAGGAGGGAAGAATTGGGACTGGATTGGATACTGTGTGGGGTTGGTGGGACGCGGTGTTTGGCAAGGGGTGTTGGTGTATTCACTGGAGGAGGCGTGATGATGGAGTCGAGGTTGGTAATGATAGTCAGTCGCTTCCCACGAACTGGCTTGGAAACAAACAAACGGGGCGGCGGATGAGACATATCAGATGAATACGACTCTAGAATTTCCCCTGAGAAAGAGGTATGTGTCGATCGATGCGTAAGAACTGTTTGCAATAACGTGAATTGATTGGAACTTCTCGAGAGCTGTGTATGCACCACTGCTGATATTCACCGTTCATGAAGCTACCTGTGCTTTCAGGCCGAAATAGACGATGGGGGATAATTTCATGGATATATACTCACATGATTGCATTGTGAAGTCAATCCACTGGGATATTGAACAGTGCGTCTGAGCGCCAAAGACGACCAACTGCACAATGTTGGAGTTAGCATTGAGCAAGCGGGAGGCCCGCAACAACTTCTTCGTGCGAGGAAGCGCCATCACTGTTGAGAGCGAACTGCTCATCTATATGCGCGTGACAACTCGAAATGTAAAAAAGTTGATAGCTTTTGAATGACTCTAATCGGATTTCGTAATCTAGGTGGTACAAATGTGTGGCTTGTGTGTCCTCGACTCCTTTTTTGGACCGGCTATGCCTAACTTGCCAGCTCTTCCTCCTCGCTCTATGAGCCCTTTTTTGTTCCCTTGCGCTTCAACCTATATTGATTGTGCCATTCACACAAGCAATATCTCTTGCGCTAGTTGCGAATGTTCGTGGTCCTATCCAAGCTTGGTATAGCTATCTTTGGGTGAGTATAGCTCCTGCTGTTGCAACGCGCCTGTAGCTAGGGATATTCTCTTATGGCGTCCAGTGGGCGACTACTAGTGACCAAGACCAAAGCGTATCTGGTGCTTGATGCACATTGACAACGAAAGCGCCAGTATGTAGTGTTGTAGCGTGTAGTATTTAAACTTCCACGCCAACATCTAATAGCTCTTCATATATTAAACCAGGTCGCCATGCCGAGAAGCGTCGTCGCCACAATTAACAAATGTGACGCAAGGGGTGTGACCTGATTACCAAACGAAACAGGCGCGCTACTGGCTGGTGCATCACCGCTAGGACCGCTAGGAGTATTATCAGTAGGTCTAAAAACTAGTTAGCATTGACACATTCCTCAAAATAGCACATCATCCCAAAGTCGTAATCAAAAGATGAAGAGGGGGCGCAACTTACTGTTTCAATGTCAAGCCCATGTTGAATAGGACTCTGCACTTTTCCCACGCTTCGTTGGCAACGGGCTGCATGACTACCGAGTCTCCGTCGTTGAACATGAGTCTTTGGCCATTTCCAGAGCCGAACGAGTCCCATTGCGGGCTCACTAGCTCCGATGCATTTTGTCCACCAGCGGCTACAAGGAAGTCGGCCACGTGCTTGTTTGGATCGTAACTCCTAATGAAGCTTGCCCAGTAGGCTTGGATGAACACACCGGCAGCTGACGTAGCGTTGTTCCAGATGGGTAGTAGTTCGCTGACATGGGATGCGGTGCCGACGTTCCAGCGGTAGGTCCAGGTCGAGTGGTTGCTGCTAGCGGCAAAGGTAGAGGACATGTTGAGGGTGGGACAGTTGTAACGGATGTGGCCGTAAACGTCGGAGGCAACTTGTCGCCAGCGAGGGTCAGCAGTTCCATTGGGAGCGTCCCAGGCTTTGCGAATTTCGCGCCAGTCGATACCGGGGAACTGGTCTGCGACAAATTGCTGTGCAAGAGGCATCGACATGATTTCTTTTGGCGTGAATATGATTCCTTCGTTGGTTGTGTCGCCGAAGATGGTGGGTACTTTTAGGAAATGTCCATTTCTGATTTCGTCGAGAGTGTAATCTTTGATAAAGTCGTAGTCGAGGGTTGGGTTCCAGAAGTAGATTGGAGGGTTTTGAGCTCCTGGGAAGGGTTTCTTCAGCGTTCGGACAGCCTTTTGAAACACGACTGCGTCTAAAGAGCTCAAGCAGTTTATATCTGCGCATCCAGATTCCTTGAGAAGGGAGTCGAATTGCCACTGGCTATTGTTGACATCGCGAAGGGGTGGGAAAGCGGCAGATTCAGCTGCGGCTGCGTGGAAGAGACCATCATTGCGTCCGCCGTAGGCCGTGAGCTGCAGGACGACTGAGCCTCCACCAGCACTGGCACCACCGAGCGTGACATGTCCTGGGTCGCCTCCGAATTGTTGAATGTGTTTATTGACCCACTTCAGTGCCTGTCTCTGATCTTTCAAGCCATTGTTTAGACTCAGGCTTTTGTTGGCAGCAATCTCTTTTCCAGCAAGGAATCCATATGGCCCAACGCGATAGTTGAAGTTGACGACTACCATGTTGTTATCGGCAGCGTCGATAAGATCCGCTCCATTGTAGTTCGCATTGCCATTGACACTGAAGCCGCCACCCTGAATGAAAACATAGACGGGTAGTAGGCTGGTGTTGGTAGACTTGGATGGCGAAAAGACGTTGATGAACAGGCAGTCCTCGGATTGGGTACCTCCAAACTCAGCGGCAAGCTGGCTTCCGGAGCCGATACAAAGAGGCCCAAAGTTTGAAG
This sequence comes from Phaeosphaeriaceae sp. PMI808, assembly GCA_021365335.1. NCBI lineage: Eukaryota > Fungi > Ascomycota > Dothideomycetes > Pleosporales > Phaeosphaeriaceae > Phaeosphaeriaceae sp. PMI808. The sequence goes on from JAJTIZ010000007.1 coordinate 146,742, forward strand.
CGTCAACCACACTAGACTCGGGCTTAGGATCCTGTGGCGCAGTGAATCGTAGGCCTTCTACTCGGGAGACGGATCGTGCGTATCGCATGCCAGCCCATCGCATAACACCATTGCCGATATCTTTTCCACGGTATTGGGCGTAGCCGACATCGATTGTTTCTTCTAGCGCCACCACATAGTTGAGAAGGAAAGCTGTGCAAAATAGTAATTGGAACATGCTTCTAACACGAAAAAAAGGACGGGAAGTCGGAAATATATTGAAAAGGATTGTGGTCGGTGATGTATCTGAACTCTCAATAGCCGCGAATCAGGGGTCCGTGGCTGCCGAACGAGGTTGTACTATAGGGGGGCAGCACGAGCTGCTAGACGAGAACTTGTAACAAAGAGCGAGGTGTAGACGCATTATCTAGTGATAGCAGTCATGTTGTTTAAAAAAAAACTATCATGTGTCAGCGAATGTCCAAGTAAAAAGCAGTTGTCAAAGAGGTTGAAGAACATACGCTGGAATCCAGAACGAGCAGCCGCGAACGGATGTGGAAGGGAGACGACTGTGAAACCCGAAAAATGAGGAAAGACAGGAACTTATGAGAGGTGTGCACGATGGCACCGTCCTCCCAGCCGGGAGTTGTCGCAAATTGTTAGGCAGACAGTTTTTGGCTAGGATGCTTCAACGTCCAGACCGTGGTGTGAAGTGTCGCCAGGGGCCAGACCAGGGTGTGATCTGGGCCATGCCGACGTTTCCACGCGCCGCCTCAGGAGCTGCGCCCCTGGACCGCGCCATGATTAGTAGGTACTAAGGTAGGCACGGCTATGCGGCAACAGTCGTGTGACCATGGTTGCTGTCGATATTGTAGCATCGCAGAATTAATTGTATTGGAGATGCAATGAAAGAGAGATGATGAGTTATCGCGTGTACTATTGCGTATTGAACATGGGGATGAAAGCCAAGAGAGTGTTTTGTGAAGTTCACAAGTGTCGCGAATCAGTGGACCCTGCATTGTGCCTGATCGATTCAAGGTTCTCCAGTGCTTGTCACCCTCAAGAGTAGAAAGGATCATCATGCTTGACACGCATGCTTTTTGTACGCGTCTTTTCTCTAACTCGCTGCAGCGGAGACAGTGTTTTGGACAGCTGTGCAGAATGTTTCGCGGGCTCCGTAGTTCGCGGCTCCATTGAGCATCGCTTTTGCCTTGGGGTGCAAGATATCGTATTTGTGATTCTCGCGTGCTCAAGCCTCAGCGCAGCGTGTTGACTATGGTTCCTCTCATTGGTAGATCACATGCCAAATCGTTCCCAATCGGCTTTCGGTAACTTGCGTCTGCATGGACCCTACATCTGCTTTGGCCGGATTGTCACTGTTTAATTTGTGATGCACCCATGTTGGCATTAAAAGCTGCGGCAATTATCGTCTTCTGCATTCCAACACCTCGAGTTTGCTGTAAAGGGGATCCTCGTCTACCTGTACGCACCGGATATCGGCTATGTGAGGTTGTCGGCCACATTGTCAGCCGAGGCTGTAGGATCTAGATTCTAGACTACCTATGCAAGCCGCAAGCCACCATGGTAGAACTTCCACCCTTTAGATCGCGTCTAGGCAGAGAAAACTTACATGCAGCTTGAAATAGCATCTATGTTAGTTCGTCTAGACCGTGGTAGGTACTTGGGTATTAATGCAGTTGCTTTGGTGAGTTCTTGTGTGTTGTCAAGATTTATGGTTAGGGTTAGCATAGTATATTTCTGTCTACTAATATTTACCTCGTAACATGAACCAAAATTATATTCCAACACTTTGGTGTTGAAATAACCCACATTACCCAGTACTATACTTCACTATGCCGCCTGTAAACCCTGGCATATACATACCTTTCCTATCAATCACAAAATTATATTCCAATCCTTGGATTATGAAATACATGTTACCATTTGCCATAACCCATTTACACCCTGACATATACATTCTTTTCCCATGGCCCCCATGAACCGCTACTATACGATGACATTACTCGATACACCTACACTCCAACACAAACCATCCCTCATACCAAATATATGCCCACATGCACAACATCGTCCTTGAATCTATCACAAATCACACTTCTCAATTCCAAGTATCAAGTATATCCCCTCCCCTTTCCCCTCATCTAAAAATCCGTAACCCTCCCATTATAACTCCAGTCCCCGCTCCCCCCCCACCTCAACGGCTCACTCTTTGGCCCCCCAACCTCCCCCGTCCTCGGATTAACATCACCCTCAAACTCAGCCTTCGCGCCGCGCCTCAGGTTAGGATGTAATCCATCATCTGCAATTTTGGTCTCCGGTGATTGATTAATCTGGGCGCGGAGGTCAGATGTTGATGTTGACGTAGCTGTTGTAGCTGTTGTGGTGGCAGTTTGGGATTGAGGCTGGGATGTAGTTTGAGGTGTGCTAAACGCGCCGGTACTGGCTCGTTGGAGGCGTTCAAATTCCTCTTGTTCTTCTTTGGGGAGGCGCGGGGGGGAGGGGTGCGAGGTGAAGGATGAATGGCGGATTTGGCGGAGGGGGAGGAGGGTGCGGGGGAGAAGGAGGAGGCGGGATGCCATTGCGAGGAATTGTGCGTGAGGAAATTGTGTGTGGAGGGTATAGTATGATATGTTTGTATGTGTGTCGAGTCTGTTGGTGAGAAAGGTACAATGGCGTAGACAAGAAATACATCAAGCCGCGGTCCCGGAGATAATCGGAGGAAACAGCATTATCAAACCAAAAACGCAGTAGGTATTCAAACACGCAAAAATAAGCCCCAAAGAACGTGATCAGCATGGCAGATTTCACCTCGATAAAAGTATACACTCTACCTACCCGTCTCCACCAACTTTTTTTTTGCGAAAAAGTCCTATCAATTCGCTTCACAGACGCCAATTCAGCATGGAAACCCCCAACGCCACACTATCTATCGTACATAGCAACCGACCCTCCCGCGCTATGCAATATATCCCTTCGCCTCACCCAGCCCCTGCGCGCTCCTCCTCGCATCAATAAAAAGATCCTGACACTCCTCCACATCATCGACCTGAATCTGCTTGCCCTGTCGCCCGGAAACCTCCGCCAACACACTTGCAGGCGCAAGGAGCTGGAGTGCATATCTGAGACTGATTTGCTCGCCAAGCAGGCTGACTTTTTCTTTTGCTGCGTCTGAGATGTTGAGTTTTTCTGTTTGGACGCGGGTGGTGATGATGGACGTGATTTCTGCGGGCCCGTATGGGCGTGTTGGGATGATGAGGAGACGGGCGAGGAGATCTGGTGGGAGGCCGTGTGCGGAGGGGGGGAGATTGGAGCCGCCGCGGATATGCGTGTTACCGCGATTTGAGGCGAGGATGACGAGGGGGGAAAGGGGTGACTCGAGGGCGCGATTGAGGAAGGTGAAGGCTTCGAGATCGAGCATGTGAACCTGCAGTTGTTAGGAACTATGATTGTAATAGTGTCGGTGGCCGTCTTACCTCGTCGATGAATAGCACGCCGGGCACAAGATCGGCAACGCCTTGATCAATGTACCTGTTGACCACCTTGTTGATCTCTAACCGCAGTTTTTCTGTGATCTCGGTCTTCTTAGGCTTCATCAGCTGGCCCATCATGCTCATTATATCCTGGCCACCTTGCGGTCTTGCGTTCGCAACATCCAAATCATGGAGTGTGACGTCCTGTACAATCTCCTTCTTCTTGTGTACATCGCCCTTGGGTATCGGAACGTACTCTTCAGCCTCGAGATCAAATTCAGTCGCATACGCATCCGATCGTCCAACACGTTTTACTGCGCCCGTGTTGGCCTCGATGTAGATGACATCGCCCAGGCGTACGCGCTCCTTCTGTATAGCCTCGTATATCGATGGGTCAAGCCGAAGCTTCTTAGTACCCTTGGCCGACTTGAGATTGATGAGCAGATGTGAGATGGTGCGGCCGTAGCCCCCGAGAGGATTCTCGGCTTCTTCGGGGGTGAGCTCTGTGACTTCTCCCTCGTAGACTTCTTTGGTTTCCTTGACACGAAGACCTGTTGTGGCCAGTTAGCGCATACACACTTGAGTGCATGAACACGGCTCATCTTGTTGCACTCACCTATAGCTCGTCTGAAGTTTTCCATCAGCGCCTCCGTCTTCTTGACCTCTGCTGAGTATATCTCACTGCCCACGATCGGACAGAAAGGCACCTTGGTCCCCAGCTCTTGACTGACCGCCAGTGCGAGGGCGGTCTTTCCGGTTCCAGGCCCACCAGCAAGCAGTACAGCTCGACCAGACATCTTTTTTGCTCTAACCAGATCGACAACCAGACCGCATGCCTTTTGACCTTGTTAGCATAGTTGTTATGGGTCAGTTTCGGGGCTGCCTTGTACCTCTCGAGCTGCAGCTTGGCCTACAAAACCACCTGCAGAAGCGGTAGCGCGCCCATCGCTCGACAGACCCAAGCCTTTGATGTGACTATGGGCTGCAGTCCTGCCCTCGCGGGTATTGCTCTTAACTTCGCTAACGGGCACCGTCGCCATGGTGGCTATCGCAAATGCTCAATGGGTATTAAGTATAATCAACCAGCTTATTGGACAGCTCTGGATGTTGTGTGTGAATGGTGAGGATGGGTGTGGCTATGGGCGCGTAGGTGTTTGGCTGCTGGAAGCTTGACGACTGGGGACGACTGGGACAGCCATCCAAAGTTTCGCGAGGCTAGCGCGTGTGCCTCAACAGCCCTGGCCGACTTGCTGGTCATCCCCCATAAGTCCCCACCTCCGCTCCTTCTCACGAGAACGGTCTCTTCTTGTTCATATATTTTCATGAGCTCCTATCCGTTTGATTGGAATATCGCACGATCGAATACTTAATCTTTTTTGGGGGATTTTCACTCCATCGCACCTTCTCCCTTCGACATCGACTACTTGCACTGCATTGCTCGTCACACAACGGGGCTTACTGCGCTTTGAATGAAGCTTACAATGGGTGCGCAGAAACTCGGCAGGGCGTAGAGTACTATGACTCCCTTACTGAACATGGGCCGCTAACTACAAATACAGGTTTGCTGCTCTCTACCGCATTCGACCCTATCTCCTAGCGCTTCACCCTTCGGAATGCCTCTCCCCGACCAGCACCCACCTGCTCATCGCCCTGAACCACATTCCGAGACGCACCAGCCCACCATACCTAAGTGTGCTCTATCCATGAGCCTGCGGCGCGATCCAAATTAGCAAAAAAGCAGGCCTTGTCGAATTTGACTGCTTACCCCCGCTGCGATTATCCTTGATTGTCACGGCACACACAGATCCGCACGACATCACCCTGAAAAAGGACGCAACATTTGAAATATTGTCTTGATTGGTTAATGCTCCAAACTCGAAGCGTATAGTCATACAGCATAACTAGCATCCGCATGCCTTTCGCTTTCATTACCCCTCCACTCCGATTACCTGGTCAAGGATGCTAGTCAAATGGTTTGTCCAAAGGATCCAGAAGTCGACCCTCATCAATTCATAATCCGTTGCCGGCGTAAGTTCACCCACTATTTCTATGTTCGAGCGAGACGAGTACTGTACATGGATCGTGCTGTAATGGTGGTGTTGGGTCATGTGTGGATGGTTGTCAAAGCGCCGGGGAGGTAAGAAGCTCATGAACATCGAATGCACCGAAAGCTGACCGTGTGGTCCAGATACTTGCCGGTAATCATCAGCACTAACTTTTGTGCTGCGCCAACAGAAAGACCAAGGTTGCAGTCAACTATAGATCAAGGAGAGGTGGTCTTGGAAAGGCCAAGGCTACGGAGTCACGCCAACGTATGGATGGGAGAGTGTCGTTGCAGGGGTTTACTCCTCTTCACTCTCTGAGCCGCTGGACTCGTCGTCATCATCGCTAGATGCATCATGTGCTGAACAAGTAAGCCTCCAGTCATCAACATATATACTGACAACTTACCAGGTGGAGACTGGCTGGATCCAGAGGCGCCGCCTTTGAATGCATTCAGCTTATCCTGAATCTTGCGCATGTTGTCTTCCTGCTCCGTCTTGCCCATGGGTTTATTCTTCTTTGGCCTACTGGCGGTGGCATGCTTGGCGACCTGCCGTGGTGGCTCAAAGTCATCATCAGCGGCGATACCCCCCTTAGGGCCACGGATGGACTTGATGAACTTGAACAGCTCTCGGAGTGTGTCATCATTGATCTCGTCCATGTCGAGCTCCATCTCATCGTCATGCACATTTGCAAGATGCGGGCAGCCGTTTCTAATGATCTGGACTGCCTTTCGCATGTCGGCATCACCCAAAGTACTGATACCTTCTGATATCTCCTGTTTCTGGGCGAATGTGAGAGGCGCTGGTGCTTTGACACGTGGCTTCGGCCTTCCAGACTTCGTTGGAGGAGGCACATTCAAGGGAAGACTTGGCTTTCTCTTGCCTGCCGCCGTCTTCTTCTTGCTTGAGGTCTTGGGAGAGGCGCGTTTGCCACCCTTTTGCTGCAGAAGAAGCGCCTGGGCAGTCTCATTCAACTGAGCAATCTGCTGCTGGATGGCAATGATTTGAGCTTGAGCTAGAACTGGGTCAACTTCTTCTTCCTCTTCGTCTTCTTCATCCTCCTCCTCATCAGAGTACACATCAGGAGACTGCTCAGGAGCGGGCGCATGCTGAGCGAGCCAGTCAGATTTCTCTTTCCACAAGCCCTCGAAAATTTCTTCTAATTGGTGGCCCATCTTATTGACGGCGTCGCCTTCGGGGTTGAACTTATAGCAGTTTGCGAAGACCAACAGAGCGTCATTGTAAAAATCTTTGGCACTTTGGTAAACTCCGTTCTTCAAATTTTTCTCAATGGTACCAAAATCCATGGGCTTCTTGATGATTTTTAGGTACGCGGGAATATTCAAAGCCACGGGGTCGACAGGAGTCACAAAAGGATAAGAAATAGCCGCGTACTTCGGCTTCATGAGTTCCGTCAAGACACTCTCGCAGAACTTCAACTCTTGCTGATACTTCTTCTTACGAGGTTTAGCACTAGAGTAGGGCAAGTCCTTCGAAGGCTTGTGGATCTCTCGTTTCGGCCGGTCATTCGCACTTGACGAATCGCGACGAATCACAGGCACACCATCCTGTAGAGGCCATGCCGCGGAAGGTGAGGCCGCTGTAGGCGTGGGGACGGCAGGAGATTTTACAGTGGGTGGTAGCACAACTCTCGATTCACGTCGAGGCTTTGCTGCTGTATTCACCGTTGGTTTCTTTGCCTTCACCGGCTTAGGTGGCTCATCCACACTTCCCCTAGGCATCTTGGCCATACCCTTTAGGAAATAGGCACGTAAGTTGTAACCTGATTGGGTGACATGATGTTGTGTGTTGTTGAATAACTCGCTATTCTCAATCATTTGGTCCAAGTCTGCCATGAACTCGGCGACGTAAGAATACTTGTTCTCCTTCAACTTGTTTTCCATTGTGGACAAGTCCATTGGATTTTTAACGATTTCAGGGTAACTAGGAATGTTGAGCGCCGTATGGTCCACGGGGTCCTTGAAGGCTGCCGACACCTTAATCTTCTTGGTATTTCTTATCCTCTCAAGTAAGAACCTATTCTGCGCATTGGTCATGGTAGTCGTGGGCCATTTTTCGAAATCCACAGCCTTGAGAACCCCCGAAGGCTCTTGAGCCGAACTCGAGCCTGAAGCTGGAGGAATACCGTTGCCACTGGATTGCTCTGTGTTGGTAGGCACGTTGGGTACCTTGAAGTCGACTTCACCATTCACCTCGGTCTCAGTCTTTGTGCGCTTCGCCTCTGGCACATCATCCTCATCATCTTCACGCGGGCGCACCTTCCCAGAAGATGGCGCATCCTCCATTTCACGATCAACGATTGCAGGCGACTGCAATGAAGCTGACTGTGTGATAGCAGTAAGAGGATTTGTTTCAATGCTCAGATCATGCATTGGTTTCGTGGGTGGCGCGGAGGAGTCGGCAACATTTGAATCTTGGGTAGCATCCGCAGAAGTATCCATGGCATCTGGGGACATTGCCTCTTTTGAAACTACCTGAGTTTCTGGGACTTCTTGGGTGCTCTCAGCGGTTGCCTCCCTGGCTACGGACAACTCCTTGGCAGTGGCCGGCTCCTCGCGCACATCAGAGGTAGGTGGCTCCACTGCGTGTGCTACTGAGGTCGCGCCTATTTCGGAATCGCCAAACAACGAGTTGGTATCTTGCTGGCTATCGGGCAGAAACTGCGCAATACCATCGATGCCACTGGAGACATGTGGAATTGGCTGAATGGAGGGCTCGACGGCTGGTGTAGGTGCTGACGTGTCCATAACTGTGTGATTGCCGTTTGTGGAAGGCTTAGGTTGCGCAAGGTCCTCGGTTGTTTTGGTGTTCGAGTTGGGTTCGTCAAAGAGCATGTCGTGGACGCTGAGGCCTGTTAGCGAGCGAAGCAGAGGGCGAGAGGAGATTGGGGAGTGGTAAGAGGGCGGAGATTAGTAATAAGAGGTGAAGTAAGAGGCGCACTCACCCATTTGATTCTGTGTCCAGAGCCATGGCGTCTGCGGGCGCAAAAGCGCTTGCCTTGACGTCCAAGGGTGATTTGCCCAAAAGAGGTGATGTCATTACAGCCATAGGGCCATAAGAGTAGAGGGCGAGGTTGCGCGCGACTTGTGAAGGTGTGGAGTTTGATGCGACTACTGTTTTAGGATGGTTAGCAACGGGCTTGGAAAAGCAAGCGTACGCGACCGAAGCAATGGACGCGTACAGGCAGCTAGGTAATGAGAAGGTCAAGGGTTGGATGTCGGGATGGTAAAGGTTGGTAGCGCGTATGCAGCGATCAGGTGGGGTAAGGGAGTGTGGCTTGTCGGTAAAATGTAAACAGAAGGGAGGGGCAGCAGGAGATTTATTTAAATCCTACCGAGGAGGCTGAAACGGATTGCAGGTCATGTGACTTACAAGGGTGGTGGCGATGGCCTCAAGTCGAGAAGTTGGGGGCGACGGCGAATCAATGCTTTGGGTTGGAAGTAGAGGGCCGACGCGTTGTTGTGGTGCGATGACGAAGCACGCGTACAAAGCAAGTCGAGGAAAACGACTTTGTCTAAAGGGTAGGTAGACAAACTTTGCGTGCAAGTTTGGCGACAGCACTAGCAAGAGAAGGCTGCAGCTGCTGCCTAGGGATGCGCGCGACAAATAGTGTTTGAATGGTTTGCTGGGTGTGGTGGTCGCTGAATGGGCCTCTTGGGAGATGGTTGGCCAAGGAAGATGGTTGCGAGTAATGTACGGGCTCGGGCGGAGTCGGAGAATCTAGGAAGCGAGCGGATTGCACACCGGAAAACAGAGCAGGTCAACCTTCAAGTTGAGGATGGGCGCGCCTGCCAGTTATGTACTTGCCGACCACCGACCGCTCAGGCCAAGCTAGCGCCCCTGATTCTGGGAAGTCTAAGCTTCATTCGGTACGTGGTCCTTCCACCATCTTGAAAAACCGCAAGGCCATCTAAGCCGAGCGTGTTTTCTATGCTTTCATCACTGCAGCCCGCGTAGGTCCAAGGCAGTCATCTACATCATTATTCTATTTTTTCTAATATCCACATCATGGCGCGGTGGGAATTAGATGACGCTCGAAGCTGTCAGTGCAACTGCTAGCTACTATTCCATAGGAGGCTAGATCATTTGGTCCGTGCTTCCAGACCATCTCGAACTTTTTCTCTCCACCAGCATAGGTAGTGAATGCTCTGCTGGACCGCAGTTCAATATCGGCGTCCAACCTCAAAACCTTAGGCAGCACAAGCTGAGACTGCCTCGCTACACTATCACACCTGCCACAGCCCAAAATCATGCCCGCCGCAGTAGCTTCGCGTAGCCAGAAAAATTCAAGAGCGAGCCGCGATAGTGCGCCGCCCGCAAAAAAAACCAAGATCACACCAACCACCACCACAGCAGCCCAACAAAATGGCCTCAAGGCCCTTGTGAATGGCGCATCAGCACACAAGCCCACAGCAAAAATCAATGGCCCCAAAAATGGGTCGAGAGATCGAGTTGACGAAGCTACTGTTGTAGTAGGAGGAGGTCAGGCAGGTCATGGTGACGTCGACATGGAGGATGCAGAACAGCAAATCATCGAGATCAGCAGTAGCGATGAGGAAGAAAGTGAAGAGGATAGCGATGAGGACCAACAGGACCAAGATACCACGACCAGCGCACAAGGGCAGCCTCTGGCACCTGCAGCCAATGGACACACGGCCGAAGATGAACTTGTAGACGTAGAAGAACTCTCGTTTGGCGATCATCTACGCGCCCAAGACCCAGAACCTGTACAAGAATCGCGCATTGTCGATGTAGAATCCTCCTTCGCTGGTGCCAACACCGATTCAAGAGTTCCAGCAAACGCATCACAGAGTCGCCCACTCTCTGAACCATCAGTAAACTCACTCGGAACGGTCCTCACACAAGCCCTGCGAACAAATGACCCCGACATGCTCGAATCGTGCCTGCGCAATGTCGATGTTGATGCAATTTACGAAACTGTTGAGCGTCTCCCATCCCCACTTGTTGGAAACCTCCTGCAAAAGCTTGCCGAGCGCTTACATAAAAAACCTGGACGGGCTGGTATGCTTATGGTCTGGGTGCAATGGTCACTCGCTGCGCATGGTGGTTACCTTGCGAGCCAGCCACGGCTAGTTAAGCAGCTTTCCACTTTGAACAAGGTGTTGAAAGAGCGCGCCAGCGGACTTCAGCCCCTTCTCTCCCTCAAGGGTCGCCTAGACATGCTCCAAGCTCAACTTGAGCTAAGGAAACGGAACCAAAGAAGAGCGGCGAACGATGACGACGACGAAGCAGTTATCTATGTGGAAGGCGAGGACGATTACGTTTCCTCGGTGGAAGGCTCTGTCGCCGGCGATGCACCATCGCGTGCGCACAAGAGACTACGGGAAGATTTCGAGGAGGATGGCGAGAGCTCAGTTGACGAGATGCCTACTACAATGGAGGTCAACGAAGACTCAGACGAGGGCAGTGAGGATTCCAACGATCTCCTTGACGACGAAGCAGAGGAGACCGACGCCGATACGGGAGACGAAATGTCAGAGCCCATGAGCGACGATCTAGACGTCGACGAAGACCTCTCCGAGAGCGAAGAAGAATCAAAACCAGCTCGGAGGTCCACAGCCGCCCGAGCCGGATTGAAGAGTCGGCGCTGAAAGAAAAAGTAATTTCTATCTCATATAGCAAAGAGAAACTTGTAGATTTATATCATGAGAAGTCCAGTCCTGAGCACGACGGCGCATCACCATCATCATCGCCACCACCACCATCTCAGCAGACTTGCCTCGGTGTCCGGCGTTCAAAAAAAAACCCCCCCATCCTCTTGCGCCTCAGACCGTAGCAACGATATACAGTGTAAGAATCTGGTCGCATTTTGTTGCATAGCGTTTGGTCTAGGTAACTTAGTTTTCGTGAGTTAATCACATCTAAAATCTCATTCACTATCGCAAACCAGGTACACACTTCTTCGAACATGTTACTATGTCCCCAAACATTCCACCAACCAACATTGTTACCACACCATGTACCTTGTTCATCTCCCAATATACTATTTCCCCCTCCCCATCACCGTCCAACAGTCGCTCTGAAAAATAACAAACACCCTCATACTCGTGACATATTTGCCACCATACTATGACCACAATGTACCCCCCATACGTCGTCCACGCCTCCCTCCGCGACCTAAACGGCAACCCCATTCGCGCCGGCCAAGTCGTGCCCATACTGCGGCGCACGGGGTCCGGTCGCTTGTTTCAGCCGACGGGCCAGGTTGTTAAGGGTAGTGAGGTTGTGCGGCGAGTATCGGTTGCTAATAAGGAGGGGGATAGATTTTACCGACTAACGGGCCAGGGTGGTGATAGGGGGGGAGTGGCGGGGCGTGTATCTTGCGCGGAAAAAGAGGGAGATAGGTATTTCGTACTGGCTGCGACGCAGAGGACGGATGGCCGTTATGTTCTGCATGAGAATGACGGGGGTGTCAGGCGGGAGGAGGGGGGAAGGACGTCGGATAGGGAGGTGGGGGGTGTAAGGGTGAGAGTGAGGAGCATTGTTGCGTGGTGTATAATTTTGTTGACGGGGAGGGAGGGGATGGGACAAGCGTGGCGAAGAAAGTACGGTGGGAGGGGCGGGTGCGATTGTTTGCGAATGAGGTTGGGGATGTGTGGATTCAGATTGCGAAGGAGGAGGAGTTTGGGAAAAAGGGGGTGGTGAGGTGATGAGGTGATGTGTAAAGCTGATAAGGAGTTCTCTTGACGTTATGTAATGATGAAATTTAGGTTGTATGCTACCGAAATTTGCTTCCAATCATTTGTGCCAAAGAGAATTCCATTGAATCATTATGATTACTGTTAGATAGAGCAAGACTCAAGGTAAAAATGTCCTTATCATGCGAATCCTCTCTCTTTATATGAGCGAATACCGTATGACTGCCCCAAGAACCTGTTCCTTCTGCTTCGTTATAATATCTCGATTGTTCGATGCGTTGTACTTGTAATTTTAGCCAGTCTTGCATTATAATCCCTTCGCCAGATGTTATCTTAACATCGAGCTGCATCGCAGGATTTCCTCCTGGCCACAATGGACGCAAGATAGTCAGGACTACTCTAATATAAAGTTCGTCATCTTTGGAGAACAATAACACTGTCCGTATACCTCGCCAACTCTTTTCCCAATCCATTGTTATTGCGTTGTCATCCTTTTTCCAAAATTGGAAGGAAAGGTCGGACTCGACAACTGGATACTGACAATATTGAGCTTTTACCAGACGAACTCCTAAGTGCTGTCCAAATTCGCGTAGCCAGCAGTGACAACGGTTTGGTTGTTGTTCAGGTCGCCACACAGAGCCTTTGCTGGAGAGATATACTTTTCTACTTCCCAAGTCCCGAGCGTTCCGATAATGAATTGTGACAACATCTCCATGGGCGATACGGTAGAATTCGTTTTCCGATACTGGTGTGATCGGTATCCCAATTGAAATACTGGAACCTTTCGTACGATCGCTACACTCTAGTCTTGCAAAAGTGGTGCATTGATTGAATGGGGACAGAGGTTGGAATATACGTAGATGGATTGCAAGCCCCATATTGGTCATGGCGTATGGCTCCGTTCGTTTAGATAAGGGGACAATATGCGCACTGTTGCTGAAAGCCGATGGATAGGGTGCAAGAATTCCAACCCCTGCTAGCGATCGCATTGGTGATAGTTTTGTCTCATGAGTGTCGACTGGAAAGTGGTAATTCCATGCAAAAAGGCTGTGATCGTAGTTGTGCTTCATAATCTCTTCCTGTAATCTCGTGAACGCTTTTTCTCCTTCGCCGTATAACAGCGGCAAATTGACACCAAAAATACCCATGAGGCAGTACGCAAGATCCTCGGTCCTGGTAGTCTTTCGGTACGAAGCCCATGACATCCTACGCGCGATGCTTTTCGTGGGTAGCAAACTTTGGTCACAAAGGATGTCCCAGTCGATTCCGGTCACGTCCTGGATTTCTCCACAAAGTGAACTCTTCTCTCCTATTATTGTCCAGTTCGAGTCGTAGAAGTATAAAGTTGTTGGAGCTATGAGTTCTTGTAGTGTCCAACCTCGTTGAAACCAGCGAGCTTTGGAAAATAAATCACGCTTGGGCGGTACTAGAGGCGGCACATACACGGGTTGGGAATCAATCTCGATCACTGTAACCATCCTTTTTGGCTCTTTTGACACATCTTCAAGATATGCAAAGCAGACTTTGCACATCCGATACCAATGAAACATCGAATTAATAGCCTCGGAGAGTTCAGCCGATGAACTCTTGTCTATGCAACAAGTGTCGACCCATATGTATTTACAGTTGTGATTCCCTGCTTCAACCGCAGATTTAAGGATTTTCGTCCAGCCCTTTTTGGTCCGGTCGAAGCCTGTCGAAATGTCCTGAAACGTGACCTCCTCATCTCCCCATGTGTGTGACAGAGCGGCATATTCGGGAACATCTGAATTGAAGAATGTCTCTAGCTTGAAAGTCTCTACGTTGAACAAGCGCATGTTCAATACAGAGAGCAAAATCGCTATCGTACTTGGGGAAAAGTGGTCCTATTACTTGTTAAAAGAGGGCTGAAGTGTGGGTATAACAGTGCCGCACTAGGCAGCAGTCGGCTAATCGGAACCCTAGCACGCGCCGAGCAAAATAGTGAGCATTCCCAATCCTAGTCTCCGTCACCAAAATTAAGCAATCAACAACGCACCCTCTCTTATTTACTCTATATTACGCAACCATAGTAAGAGCTTATAGTTCAAAGAGTTGTCAACATATAGTTCTTGCTTTTTCCTTTCAATCTACCTATCTAGAAAATTATTTTACAGCCTAGGTTCTAATTATCAGGTTGCCAAAAACAGCAGGTTTTGGAGTGGGCACTATTTTGCTCGGTGCGTGCCTAGGTACCTAATTGTGGTGGGAAAACGAGCTTAGGAACAACTAGGAGATAAGTCATTAATCTCTCTTAGAAGAAGAGAGCAAAACTATATACTAAATGAGCGCTAGAGTTTATTTCTTCCTGCTCTGTGTTTAAGCTATCAATTTTTCCAATCATTTATTTCTTCCTTGCTCAGAGCATAAGGGATCGAGCATATGTTTACCACAACGTTTCCACAGCCTGAATCGCCCTTGTAACACATAACCTGCGTCCCCAAACAGCATGTGCCTGAGTGAACTAAGCGCTCTTTCTCTATTCAGAAAATCTCGGAACTCACATGATGACCCAGCCCAAAAGGGAAAAACACACCCTCCAAGCCTTTCACTGAAAACTGTGGCTTTCCATAACTATCTTCAACAAGAAATCGCTCCGGCTAGAACTCACTTACTGGATGCGCAGCTGGTCTTGTCTCCCATCGCGCTTTGTTGTGATTCTCCATCCATGGCACTGTGAGCGCATAGGCCCCCTTTTTGAGCAGAACACCATCTAGAACATGGTCCTGCTCAACGTCTCGAGCGATGAAGCTCGTAACCTGAGTCCTGAGAACCTCGTGATAAACCGATTGTAGTAATGGTTGCTTAATCAAAACCTCACAATCAAAACGAGGCAGCAATTGCCCGTCTTCTACTGGGAGTCGTGCATGATTCATTTCTTCAAGGCAACGATCCCGCAATTCTGGCGAACACACTAGGGCGTGTACGAACCAAAAAGTCGCTGGAATAAGATTGTCGTTTGATCTGGTGATATTAGCGAACAGTAATGATAGAGTTGTGTTGAGTGACCTACGCCCAAACAATCCCCAAATCAGAACCCGCACGAGCCAAAGGACTATGATACTAATATCGAGAGGCGCAATGCCAACGTTTAGAAATTTCATGAATCGAGTGACAAAGGTGTTGATTCCATCCTTTGACTGCAGGAAGTCGAACGCAGTCTCTTGTTGCATCCGCACAATGCGGCGTGAGGGTGGAACATTACTTCCAGGTGTTGGCCGCTGCCCTGAGCCAGAATTGTCCGCTCCGACAACATCTGCTGCGGGCTGAGGCACCTTGAAAACATTGGCGATGAACCTCGCACGTAGTTTACCATCAGCAAAGATATGAGGATTGTGGATTGTCTTGCGAATACTGGTTGATGACAGGAGAACAAGATCTTGCCCGATAAGACGAAAGCGAATGGGACTTTCTAATCCGCAATATTGGCTGCTCTTCGTCAACGGTGTCTTCTATCAACTATTATGAGACAGCCTTACCTGAATAATGAGAACAATTTTTGCCCACCTGAAGCGAGAGCAATTGTATGCTCAAGAAACGGAATCGTGCATTCGCATTTGGCGGTGGTTTTGCATCCTGTTTGCTGCCGTTTGATGATAAAAGCAATTGCGCCAGTGGAATTATGAACAAGAGGAGACTAGCATAGCCAATTGAAGTGATAGGAAGCTTGTTGAAGAAGTCATTGTTCTAGTACTCGTGTGCCTTTTGTGCCAATACTGACGTCTCCATGGTTCAAGTTCATGAGACAGAAAGATTAGGAAAGGCGTTGGCAGGAGAGAAGTGATAGCTTCCATCACGATATAACCATTATCGCACATTTGCATCGGCAATTTACCGCTTAACCTTCATGTAATTTGTTACAAAACCCCCCTATCCAGATCTCACTCAGCCCCCGCCTCTTCCGAGTGTAACGTTGGTTGGGGGTACGTGCACTGGAAATAGACGTCTTTGCATTGCAAGCACGGACCGATTCTATTAGCTGTCCCACTGTGTCGGGGAAAATCATTGCAAATCCCTGCCCCGTGCCAAATCTATGGTTCCCGAAATATATTGGAACCCCATTTCACATGCCCTGGTAAGCCGCGTCTCTGCCTTGGTCGACGGTTCACAAATTGAAGCCCCTAGACGCGATATCTGGAGCAAAGCAACATCTTGTGGTTAATTACAATCAAAACACAACACAAACGAACAACAATATCCCGAAGTCAAAATCAAGCTTTAAAATGTTTTTCGAAAATTCAACTTCCTACCTCGACGCTCATGCTGTCCCTCTCCTTCGAAATGTTCCAGCCAGTTCACTCCGCATCGCTGGGATCAAAATTGCAGAGAGCAACAACTACGCAGCTTCAGCAATATTCATTATGATAGCTGGTTCAATCGTACACCAGATCTTCCTCAGATTCTATGTGGAACCAGAGGATGAGAAGCATACCATCGCGGACTGAGGTTTATCAAGATCGTGGAAACATATTATGAACGGAGTTCGGAGAAATAAGGGCCTGTAACTTTTTTATACTCTGCAATATGGTGTTCTGGGCTCAATATTTGATTTGAAAATATCAGGAATGATGATATAGAGTTATCTTTCTCAAAACTGGTCTATTTACCTTTGTATCAACTCTGGAGGGACGAGAACAATACCAATTTATATATTCAAAATGTCCAATACATTAAAGACCGTCCACGATTACCCAGTTCCTGCTTAGGAATCCTTTTTCCCTTCTGAAAATGTTAGGAACGCCTTGACAGCCAGATCGATGCCTTCCTGGGTGGTCCACTGTGGTCTGTAGCCAAGACGCGTCTTGATCTTGGTAATATCATATGTGTTCGTCATGGTGAAGAATCGTATCATCTTACGATTGATTTGGGATTCCTTTTGACCAAATGTGAGGGCCCAAACAGACCACTCAGCAACAACAGCCATTGTGTAGAAAAACCACGTCGGCACCACGCGAACATCCTCTTTCTTGGTCCCATATCCTGCAGCGGCACCGACAGCTCTGACAAAGTCCCAGAATCTCCAAGGCTCATCATTTGTGATAAAAAAAACTTCGCCGTCCACACGCTCGTCATCGGCGGGCGCAGGAGCAGATGCATCAACTTCGAGCAGTCTCTTTGCTGCTAGTCGGTGTCCATACGCTGCGTTTCCCAAGAATAAGTAGTCAAACATGTTCTGACCATCACCGACCTGCATCTTTCCTCTGCCTATCTTGGCATTACCGACGATTTGAGGAATAGTTGTGTTGTCGCCTTCTCCATATAGTGTGGGACACCGTAGAGCACATGTAAGAAGCCCATGCTTGCGATTGGCTTTGCGGATCATGACCTCGGCAAGACCTTTCGTATGTGCGTAAAATTCTGTTTGCTCAGGGAAGAAGCACATCGGTATGTCTTCTTTGGCGTTGACGATGTCTGTGGATCCATTGTGAACGACCCCACAACTTGAGGTATAGATGAGAGCTTTTGTCGATTTCTGTTCGTAGATACAGTCAAGCAGATTCTGCGTTCCCGAGACATTGACCTCTTCAAAGCGCTTGGGAGTGGCACTCTGATGCATGAGATGCGGTGAAGCGACATGAAAGATAACTTTTGCTTTGGATTGAGACATGGCCCTAGAGACATCGGCCCTCGAACTGACACTGCCTGTCACGTATGTTGGGCCAGGGATGCGATTCCTTTCTGTATCTATGTCGATGACAGTCACATCAGTAGCATCGCCAGACTCTAGCAGCTGCTTGACAATGTTGTAACCAAGACCTCCACAACCGCCTATTACGAGGACAGGATCTAAGGGAGCCATAACAAGGAGTTGGAAAAGTTAAATTAGCAAGAGAAGAGTGTGGTTCGCGTGAAAGGGGATCTCAATTGCCTCAAAAGATGGGCAGCCGAAACAGTGCTGCACTTTAGTCCATTTACAAAAACAATTTTGTGTAATTACAGTGTGGCTTGGACGTCACTAGTGTATGCGTGCACGCGGCGCTTCCACGTCCGAAGTTAATGCACGACAGGGATATGTCGAGTGTCAAGTTTGCCTCTGCGGCGCAGTCTCAAGTTTGCCTCTGCGGGTGCGGCGCAGTCTAAGCATCAAAGACACAACCACACTTTGAACCGTATTATCGCCCAACATCATGGCACCGATAACCACTCTGACTGTGGTGCTGGCCCTTCCGATATCCTACGCAGCATGGTCGTTCCACTGCCTCAGGCAGAATGTGCGGCTTGCGAGGAGCACCGGGCTGCCAACAGTCAAGGTGTATATCAATCCCATGAACCCTCTCCGGTTGATGTTTGCCAATGTCATTATTGCGCTTCTCCAATATCTTCCATTCGATACAACGTGGTTAACTCGCTTCCATGCCAACGGATGGGAGGCACTTGAGCGATACAAGGCGCATCAAGAGATAGGCGAAGCATTCTTCCTCGCGTCTCCAGGGGGAATTTACCTCTATGTCTGCAACCCCGATTCTGTGCGGGATATTCTCCAGCGAAAGAACGACTTCCAGCGTGACATCAAGCGCATGTCCATCCTCAATGTGTACGGGAAGAACATATCTACTACGGAAGGTGCCGAATGGCAGGTGCATCGAAAAGCAACTGCTGCCGCTTTCACCGATTCATGTAATGAAATTGCTTGGAAGGAAGCTCTGAAGCAAGCAGCCGGGATGATGAAATATTGGACGTCTGGTTCTCAGCCTGTTCGATCCATCTCAAAAGACACGAGGACATTCACTCTCAATGTTCTTGCTTCAGCTCTATTCTCGAAAAGCTACCCCTTCGAGGGCACTGATGGCAAAAAATCGTACGCTCCAAAGGACTCACAAGATATTTCCACGCTGTATCGGGAGTCATTGTCCACTATTCTCCAAAACATCTTTCCCTTATTCGTATTTGGGAAAGAGAAGCTCAAAACTTCTTGGTGGCTTCCCAAATCATGGAGAGTTGCGGGAGAAGCAGCCGACAGTTTCCAGATGTACGTGAGCGGTCTGATTCAGGAAGCTCGAGCGACTACAATCTCAGGTTTCCGCAAGCAAAACTTGATCTTCAATCTCGTTGCAGCTTGCGAAACCAATAAGAACGCTCAAGAAAACGGCACAATGGAGGGAAACCACCGCAGGACGCTCACGGAAGGAGAAATCATCAGCAATCTTTTCGTCTACGGATTTGCCGGAAATGATACCACCGCAATTACTCTAGCGCACGCAGTTATGAATATGGCTGGCCATCCTGACATTCAGGATTGGATTGCAAAAGAGTTACGACACTACGCTAAGTCTTTAGATCCATCGGAATGGGACTATAGTATCTTCCCGAAATTGAAACGCTGCCTTGCAATCATGGTATGCCTTTTTAACGCTAAAAGTTCTATACTGAAAACTAATGTTGAATTAGCTTGAAAGCCTCAGACTATGCCACCCTCTGACTCAATTAATTAAAACAACTGGGCCTCAGTCGCAAATTCTCACAGTTGGGGAACAGAGCTATACGATACCTGCCCATACAAATGTCAATCTCAACCTCTCAGCGATTCACACGCTCCCCCGCTTATGGGGCCAGGACCCGTTGCACTGGAATCCCAAACGCTGGATTCACATTCCGCCTAACATTGCAAAACCAACCATTGAGGATGAGAGCCTAATCGCAGACACGACAAATGAGTTCCTCCCGTGGGCATATGGCCAGAAGGTGTGTCCTGGAAAGAAGTTTTCGCAGGTTGAGCTTGTGGCAGCTCTAGCGACTTTCTTCAGGGATCACACTTTATCCGCGTTCCCGGAAGGAAATGAGAGCCAAGAGGATGCAACAAAGAGAGCAGAAAGGAAGGCAATCGATGTCGACAAGAGGTTGTTGAACGAAATGAAGAATTCGGCCTCGGTCGGATTGGTCTGGAAGAAGAGATCGCTCTGAATGCAGTACTCGAGAATTATCCTCAAAAGTTCCAGTGCATTGATATACATTTTATGGATATAAGTTTATAGCTACCAAATAGACTCTAGAATGTTCTATCGCGGTATACCATGATGTTAGCTAACTGGCACAGTCAATACCCAAATGGAACCCAATCTTTGGCCACCTTCTCGTGCTGAAGAAATATATGTCGGAGTTCCCAGCCGACCCCTTCATTAGTGTTGCGATAACTGAAATAGCCAGTGACTTGGGCGGGGTTGACATGTTCTATCTCGACCTGTGGCCATTCCTTACACCAACGGTATTTGTGTGTTCATCGGGGGCGGCATTCCAAGACTCAAATAAACTTGATCTGCTAAAACCGAGCCTCTACCGGGACATGTTTGAGCCCATTGATGGCGGCCCCAATCTGCTCACTATGAATGGTGCACAGTGGAAGTACTGGCGGTCACTTTTCAACGTGGGCTTTGCGCCGTCATACCTGGTGGAACAAGTGCATGCCATAGTGGACGCTGTTGAGGTCTTTTGCATTCAGCTGTGAAAAAGGGAGGGCAATGTTTTCCCATTACAGGACGTGACGACTCCATTAACGATCGATATTATCATGAAAGTCGCATTGTAAGTTGCAAAAATGACTACCATATAGCATTCACTGATCGCTGATGCTTAGAGACTTGGATCTCAATTATCAAACGCAAGCGCATCCGCTTGCCCAATCCCTGCTGACCCTGATTGCGTGGAGTTCTTTGGGCAGCCCCTTAGCAAAATACGGCCCAATTCGTGCATTGGTACTGCATTACCACAGCAAAATCATGAATAGAATCATTGGAAAAGAGCTACATGATCGCCGTGAGGAGAATCAAAAAGCACTTCAGGCCAAGGGGCAGAGGCGATCGAAATCCATCATATCCCTTACTCTGGAAGACTACGCGAAGGAAGGCCGCAATATTAATTCTCAGGCAGGCAAATTGGACGACCATTTTGCGTCTTTTGCAACATATCAGCTTCGCCTCTTCCTGTTCGCGGGGCATGACACCGTTACGAGAGTTCTTGTTTATATCTATCACCTACTCTACAAGCATCCAGATACTCTAAAACGTATCCGTCAAGAACGTGGCGACGTGTTTGGACAAGACCCATCGGAATCGGCATCGCGACTCCGCAAGAACCCAAAGTTGCTGAATCAAACACCGTACACTCTCGCTGTAATCAAGGAGTCGATGCGCCTATTTCCTCTAGCAGATTCCCTCCGAGATGGAAGTTCCAACACTTCACTTGTCGACAGACATGAAGCACGGTATCCGACGAATGATTTTCTCGTATCTTTGTCCCATCACTCAATTCATCGAAATCCAAATACGTGGGTGCGTACAGAAGAGTTCTTACCGGAAAGATGGACAGTTGAACCTGGTCATGAGCTTTACCCCCAACTGATGCATTCCGGCCATTTGAACTGGGGCCTCGGATGTGCATCGGACAGAATCTCTCCTTGATAGAGCTGCGAATCACCCTTATCATGACTCTTCGCACACTTACTATCGAGTCAGCGTATCAAAAGTGGGATAAGAACCAATCCAAGAGCCTTTTTGGTGGTATAGCTAAGGGCCTGGGTTTCTGTCAGGACATCAAGAAGGAGGTTGACGGAGAGAGGGCGTGTACTATAAAATTAAGATAGATATTTCAGCTAGAATTTATCGATATTGTTAAACAAATGATGGCTTGGAGACCCATGCTGCGATAGATAGTCCGTTGTAAGTCTGGACAATACTCGTCCATACGGGGGTGCCATGTTTGGCCTCTGTACAGAATCCTTGTCATAGACAGCATTGGGGCTAATAAGATGTTGTGCGAAAATTATACTTTTATCTAATTTCTCCATATTAAATGAATAGGATAGTAATAAGTAGCTGCATTCACAGTATTTAGTGGATGTCCTCTAAGAGTTTTGAACGAAGAACTTCTACAGAGGGCGCATTCCTGAAACGTGACCCCCCCATCTCCCCATGTGTGTGACAGAGCGGCATATTCCAGGACATCTGAATTGAAGAATGTCTCCAGCTTGAAAATCTCTACGTTGAGTAAGCGCATGTTCAATATAGAGAGCAAAATCACTATCGTACTTGGGGAAAAGCGGTCCTGTTACTTGGTAAAAGAGGGCTAAAGTGTGGGTATAACAGTGCCGCACTACCTAGGCAGCAGTCGGCTGATCAAAACCCTAGCACGCGGGTGCAAAAAAGGCCCGCACACCAAAAACTAACCTTCTAGTTTACTTTATAACGATATAACCTTCTATTTGTTTTATATTTCCTTGTTACATATAAAAGATCCTAATATATTAAATAGTATATATCATTTAGAAAGTTAATTATAGTCCTACTGTAGCTCTATCAAAAAAGAAGGGCTAAGAAGGTCGGTGCTAGTTTGGTATTCCTTACAAAATCACACTAAGTTTGCGGGCCTTTTTTGCACCCGCGTGCCTAGGTACCTAATTGTGATGGAAAAACGAGCTTAGGAATAACTAGGAGATAAGTTATTAATCTCTCTTTAAGGAAGAGAGCAAAACTATATACTAAACGAGCGTTAGAGTTTATTTCTTCCTACTCTATGTTTAAGCTATCAATTTGTCTAATTATTTATTTCTTCCTTGCTCAGAGCATACCTAAGGGATTGAGCATACACTTACCACAGCGTTTTCATAGCCTGAATTGCCCTTGTGACGCATAACCTGCGTCCCCAAACAGCATGTGCCTGAGTGAACTAAGCGCTCTTTCTCTATTCAGAAAATCTCGGAACTCACGTACACTGAATAGCGCAATAAAGGCGTTAAACTCACAGCATTTTCCTCGTGCATTTGCTGGAACACCTAGAATGGATTCATTGACATACATCTGCGGCATCGAAGCTGAGCCTTTACATCGCTATCGAGTTGGTGGATATCATCCAATTACTCTCGGAAATCTCTTTAAAGACGGGAGGTACAAAATTCTGCATAAGCTGGGTTGGGGGGGGGTTATTCAACGGTGTGGGCTGCGAAAGATCTAAGGTAGCCTCGCCGCCGCCTGATTAGTAAGATGCTTACGACTGACTAGAAATCAAGAATACGTTGCACTGAAAGTCTCAGTCGCAAAACTCCATGGAAAAAACCGAGAGCTCAGGGTCCTGCACACTCTAGCGGAGCTCAATTCTGGAGAAACTGGCGCACGCCATGTCATGCAATTGCTGGACCACTTCCATATCGACGGCCCAAACGGGAAACACGAATGTTTGGTGCTTGATTTTCTGGGGCCAAGTATTGCAGATGTTCTTGATATGCGTTTCAATGATGAAAGACTACCAGGGAAACTTGCGAAAACTAGTGTTGAACAAGCCCTTGTTGGCCTCGCATTCTTGCACAAACATAACTTTGGACACGGAGGTACCGCTAGCGTTAAGCTCATCCTAGAGACATCCCGCTAACATATCGCAGATCTGAACACGCGCAACTTGACTTTTGCCATCCCTCCCCTACATACTCTCACGGAAGCAGAACTCCTTCAAAAGCTGCGAAGCCCAGAAATTGGGGCTGTCGTTAGAAGAGATAGGAAGCCTTTAGAACCTGG
This sequence comes from Phaeosphaeriaceae sp. PMI808, assembly GCA_021365335.1. Taxonomy (NCBI): domain Eukaryota; kingdom Fungi; phylum Ascomycota; class Dothideomycetes; order Pleosporales; family Phaeosphaeriaceae; species Phaeosphaeriaceae sp. PMI808. The sequence continues at coordinate 170,456 of JAJTIZ010000007.1, forward strand.
TTTGCCCGCATATCTGGTCCGGCCAACATCCTATCCCGCAGATGTTTCTTTGCCACAACAGCAGATCAAAATCATTGACTTTGGCGAATCTTTCTCCAACAATGACGTTCCTGAAACGCTCCACACTCCTCTTTGCGTTCGAGCACCTGAGGTCATTTTTGGAGAGAAGTTGGACTATCGCGTCGACCTGTGGATTGCAGGATGCATGGTAAGTGTAGATCTAGGCTATATAGGCGTAAACTAAGTCGCGAATGAATATGAGGCTTACCCTTTCAATAGATCTTCGAGCTCATAGTTGGCCAACCACCTTTTGACAGTATCATGGCAACACCCGTAACTGTCGTTCATCAGATGCTAGAGACTGCTAGCGATGAATTGCCACGGCGGTGGCAGAAAAAGTGGCGGACCCTGGACAGCGCGTGGACCGGAGACAAGATGGAAAACAGTCTTCAGGAGTGGTTAGAGGAAACATACTTTGACGGCGTAAGGAAAGAGGATTTGACGCGAGAGGAAATATTCAAGGTGGGCGCGCTTGTTCGTAGGCTATTGCGGTTTGAGCCTTCAACGAGGGCGTCAGCGCAAGAAATCCTTCAAGATCCTTGGTTTGGGGACAAGTAAATTGGCAATATGAGAAATTTTGCGCGTCAAGGCAGACTTTGCAATTAATTCATGCCGGTCTTTAAGGTGATAAGTTGTCGATTTTGATGTGCTACTGCTCAGTTGTGCGAATAAAGGTAGCGTATACATCGAGTCACAAACATTACTATAACAGTGATCATGTGCGGAGCCACCTCGAAAGACACGTAATTGAGATAAATACACACTCTGAAAGACCATGTTAGTCTCTGAATTATTTCGTATTAACATTGTATAGCTTCAGTGGTACCTAGTGCTCTTCAGGTATACAAAACCACATTTGGCCCATTGTTTTATTGCCATGTGGAAAGCGCAGATGTTATATAATTACATAGTCCCTAATCATGATTTTACTTCTGATTAAAATACGAACCCTATCACTCTGCCACTATATTTCCAATATAATTACTAGGTTTTGCAGGACGTAGCAACGCCATGTCTTCCTGGCACAACAGCACTAGAGTGTCCATTACACGATTTAGTAGGACTCAGTTGCTAGAAATTGATTTGGATGAAACCCGTCCTAGGTTCCGACACTGTGAACGCACTAAAAATGACACTGAACTCATTAGGGATCCTAAGAGAGTGAGCCCACCATCACCGGCACTACCTCAAGGATCTGATAACTATCACTTTGCCATAACTACTATGGACTTGTACTTCAAAGATATTGATATGGAATTGTTTCGTCTTCCATTCAATATCGATCCGCTGAACTATGGACTTAGCAATAATTCTCAAGTACCTCTCAGCTCTTCACCATTATTAGGAGAGACGTTTTCCAGACCACAACTAGCGTACCGTGAATCTACTTTCCAATACACCCAAAATGACAGGGGTGCACTTGGTACACAAATTGGATCAGAGTTACGCGTTGTCAACCCCACACCTGTAGACTTTAATACAAAGTACACTTCAAAACACAACAGTCTCATTTTCCCTTCATTTACCACACATGGCGAAGCAGAAGTGTACTACGAAGCCCCGAAAGAATTGATCAGGTACGCTGATTCGACGAGCTATAGAAGAAAAGACCGGACAAGTACGATTACGATACTTAATTCAGCGCGTTCAATACGACTCTTGCCAAAACGTAGACGGGCAGCCATTGTGTACTATTGCAAAGCTTGGGTAAAAGAACACTTGCCTGAATCTTTCATAGAGATGTATCGTCACTTTTCTGCATTGGGCACACATGTTGGTGATAGGTTCGACCAAGTTTACGAACTTTGGAAAGACTTAATGCGCCGGCGGTATGGAGGACGCAACAGGACTCCTAGTATCTCTAAGTCAATATCTTTTTAGTGTGATGCTGTCATGTTGGCCATAAAAGCTCCCACTTATAATATAACCATTCTACCATAAATTCAATATTATTCAAATACCCTTGTCCCCTCTTTGTCTGGTTTCCTTTGTGGATATATAACGCAATTGTCTAAGGTCTTTTAGCGTACTGCTTTGTCACGCCTTTGTTCACAGACACTGGAGAAATGATCTAACCCCATCAATGCCTGAGCGCCCTTCTTCCGATGTTGTTCATTGATATACTCGCGTATCCCGAGATTCTTACCCAAGATACGATTGAAAATATCTCGTGGTAGACCCGAAGCCAATATGTATATACATAACGACTCACCTATCGCACCCACCTTTCCACGCAGACTCTCCGAGCCAATAGCTGTACTCGCTGCTATTACCGAAAGATCCAAACACCAACGGAAATATCTCTACAGTTCACTTCTCTCTTCACCAAGCTCGGCTAAAACGAACCGCTACTACACGTTCTTTCATAGTTCCAGTCGGAACCCTAGCCCACAATCCTCACACTTCCCCTCTGCAGATTTGGTTTTCTCACCACGTCCTCGGGAACCATCATCGCCTTCTTCGCGCAGTCTCCCAATCATCTCTGACAAAAACGAATTTGACTTTACCGAGGACCTCTGGAACGAGGGCTGGGATATAGTAAGTGTTAATGCAATGGATGAGGAAGTGAAGTTACTCGAAGCCTATAATCTACCAACCATCAGAGAGGACGAATTTATGTATTATCCTGGACCGATACGAGCACCCGTAACTAGTCACTGGAGCGACGATGAGGATGAGGAAAACTTGAGATTGGTGCGAGGGAGGAGATTTTTGGAAAGAATGGAATATGTCAGTCGGGGTTCAAGAGTGAGATGTTGGTTTAGAGGGTTGTTGAAGAAGTTAAACGTTGGAGGTCGACAGTGCAGTTTGAAAACTTAACGTCTATCCCTTAGCACAGGAAAACCCTGCGTACCGGAAATCATGTATTAATTACTCCGTGCACACGATGAATCTCTATCAACCTTCGTAGAGCATGTACCAGGGCATATTATAAGCACGCCCAACTGTTTCTCTCTCATAAATTATAGTCGGATGATCACCGTCCCACCTAATACATAGAGTGCCTCATTTGACAGCAGAACAGTAATCCTTTGATACAGCAGTACCATAAGGCTTTGGTCACCTACAACATGACCTAGGACGTCTTGTTAGGCCTTGGGGCCTTGCCCTCAAATAAGGAAGTCGTATTAGCCTTACGACTACTGTGGCGCGTGAGATCATGCAACGTCGCCACCCTAGTTGGTACTTCCAATCAAAGCTAACACCACTTTTGGATAGCTTGAGACAAAGCGTGTGGCTATCAGGCTTATGGCTGTGTTTAGCGCATTCAACAAAAAGACACAAGATGACTGGTGCGGAGCTTACAGCAACAAGATACAATGCCATGCACAATTGGCTTCCGGTTTTGCATGCTGCAGAGGTTCTACTTTTTTAGCAGCCTCTATTACGCTTAGAAATAGTCTTACCATACTGGGTTTTAGAATGCTAGATTAGATATCACTACAGTCGCGAGCAGAATCGGTTTCTGGTTTTGATTGGGTTTCAGCGCACAGTCCTCTTAATATGAGCTTAGCCTACTGCGCCTTGTAGTTAAGGGCGGAACCCGTCAGCGCTCTGCAGGGGTGTAGATGCCTGTTTTCAGATTGATCTTCGGCGTAATTTTGACGTTACTGTCCAGTTACTAAGGCGTTTTGTATAGGATCTGAGACAAATTCGGCCTCAACTTAGCTCGTAGTAGGTAATGAGAGAAAGTGGAGACGTAAGAAATCCTCATCAAGCAAATGTTTTACGGTAATTTTGCATAAATCTGATCTGCCAGGAATCCCTGAGTGCGGTAGCGCGTTCCACCGGATGTGAGAAGGCGCAAGTGATTCACCGGTCCCTGAAGTTGTTACCCCGCTCAGCCTCGCTCTAATATATCTACAGTAACGGAACAGAATTCTACAAGATTTCAAGTTCTCCTCTCAATATAATGATTCTGATACCATGTTGGAATATCGTTATTTTCAGCTCTCGCTACCGACTTACATCCGCTTACTCCGGCTGCTACCATGCGGACAGGACACAAAGACTTTACGATGCGAGCTCTTCGAGTATCCCATACAAAATTCAAATACGTTATCTCACCCATACGAAGCACTTTCGTATGTTTGGGGAAGTGAAGACAAACCCTGGTCTATTATTATAGACAACCAGAACTTGAGCGTGACGCAAAATCTCTACACAGCACTTTTACGTCTCCAAAATCATACCTGTCCTCGAATCATCTGGGTAGACGCTGTTTGCATCGACCAAGCGAACGAAAAGGAGAAGGAGAGTCAGATCTCGTTAATGGTAGAGATCTATGCAAAAGCAAGCCGTGTTGTTGTTTGGCTTGGGGAGGCTGAAGGCGACGGCGATCGAGCGCTTGAAGTGATACGTCTTACAGGCGAGAAGTCTGCAAGGCCATCCGACACTAAAGAGCTTCAGCAAGCAATTCAGAAATTGCTTCAACGGCCATGGTTTCAGCGGATCTGGGTAAAGAGATATAGCTCTAAGTACTACTCAGATTAACTAAATGCTGTTCTAGGTTCTGCAAGAGATGGCCGCCGCCCGCCATGTATCGATTATGTGTGGTTCGACAGAAATCGACGGTCATGCCTTTTGTTCAGGTCTAGACGTTTCAAACACACTTCTTGAAGATACAACCACTCCAGTTGCCTTCTTAGTCCGAGGAGCAGCTTTTCGATCTAGGACCATGTCACAAAAACAGAGGCGATTCTCACTAGATATATGTTCTCTTAGCGAGTTGGTCGATAAGTACCATGCCCAAAAGGCTACGAGACTCCACGATAAGGTATATGCCTTGCTTGGAATGTGCCAAGATGATTTAAGCAAAGCCGGCCTGGAGCCTAACTATACTCTTAAATGGGGGGAACTTATGCAGCGTCTCGTCAAGTTCCTTCTAGGTGATAACGTCTCTATCAACACTTGGGATAATAAGGAGACAGCAGTTCTCAAGGGCAAAGGCTGTATTCTCGGTAGGGTGTCCAAAGTAGAGGCTAATGTTAGCTTGGGCATTGGACAGACCCTAGAAGCTATTTTTGAGAATAAATCAAAACAGTTTAGGCACAGGAACGGCAGCACTCACTGGACTCTCCCGACCTCGGCGAAATCTATTCAAGAAGGAGACATTATTTGTCTTCTCCAGGGAGCCTCAAACCCTACGATCGTTAGATTATGCGAGGATCATTTTAGAGTTGTTATGATCGAGGCTATTCTTCCAGAGTACTTTGAAACAGAAGATGATGTTGTCAATCTGTCAGAGCTTCTACAGTCAGCACCTTTCACTCGCGATTTTCTACTTGTTTGGAGCTGGGAAATTACCTCAGAGGAGTTTCAGGATCCAAGAAAGTACGACGTCTTTATACGAAAGAACAACTTGCAATTACATATAGGGACAGGGTTAGAAGATCAGCTAAGCAATGCGACTAGAACATGGGACATTGCATTGATACTTGGAGACTTGGGAGAGTACAAAAGGGCAAAAGAAAAACTTCAAGTGGCCATAAAGGGTTATATGAGAATAATTGGAGAAGAGCGCGGGGACACATCAAAAAGCCGGTACGGTCTTACGCCACTATGTTGGGCTGCAGGCAACGGATATAGTGTGGTAGTGAACCGATTTCTTACTGAGAGTAACGTTGATATAGACTTGAAGGACAGTGAACACGGACAGACGCCGCTGTCGTGGGCAGCCGAGAACGGGCATGACGCCGTAGTTAAGCTGCTGTTAGAGACAGGAAAGGTCGACGCTGACTCAAAGAGTAACTATGGCGTAACGCCGCTGTTGTGGGCAGCCAAGAACGGGCACGATACTGTAGTTAATCTGCTGCTAGAGACAGGAAAGGTTGACACTGACGTAAAAGATAGCGATGGTCGGACGCCGCTGTCTTGGGCGGCTGAGGACGGGCACGACGCTGTAGTTAAGCTGCTACTAGAGATAGGAAAGGTTGACGCTGACTTGAAGAGTAATAATGGTCTGACGCCGCTATGTTGGGCAGCCAGGAACGGGCATGAGGCTGTAGTTAAGCTGCTGCTAGAGACAGGAGAGGTTGACACTGACGTGAAGAATAGCGATGGTTGGACGCCGCTGTTTTGGGCAGCCAGGAACGGGCACGATGCTGTAGCCAAGCTGCTACTGGAGATAGGAAAGGTTGACGCTGACTTGAAGAGTAATAATGGTCTGACGCCGCTATTTTGGGCAATCAGGATGGGGCATGAGGCTGTAGTTAAACTGCTGCTAGAGACAGGAGAGGTTGACACTGACGTGAAGGATAGCGATGGTCGGACGCCACTGTCTTGGGCGGTTGAGGACGGGCATGACGCTGTAGTTAAGCTGCTGCTAGAGACAGGAGAGGTTGACGCTGACTTGAAGAGTAATAATGGTCTGACGCCGTTATATTGGGCAGCTAAGAACGGGCATGAGGCTGTAGTTAAGCTGCTGCTAGAGACAGGAGAGGTTGATGCTAACGTGGAGAATAGCGATGGTTGGACGCCGCTGTTTTGGGCAGCCAGGAACGGGCACGATGCTGTAGTCAAGCTGCTACTAGAGATAGGAAAGGTTGACACTGACTTGAAGTGTAATAATGGTCTGACGCCGCTATATTGGGCAGCCTGGATGGGGCATGAGGCTGTAGTTAAACTGCTGCTAGAGACAGGAGAGGTTGACACTAACGTGAAGAATAGCGATGGTCGGACGCCGCTGTTTTTGGCGGCTGAGGACGGGTACGATGCAGTAGTCAAGCTGCTACTAGAGATAGGAAAGGTTGACGCTGACTTGAAGAGTAATAATGGTCTGACGCCGTTATATTGGGCAGCTAAGAACGGGCATGAGGCTGTAGTTAAGCTGCTGCTAGAGACAGGAGAGGTTGATGCTGACGTGGAGAATAGCGATGGTTGGACGCCGCTGTTTTGGGCAGCCAGGAACGGGCACGATGCTGTAGTCAAGCTGCTACTAGAGATAGGAAAGGTTGACGCTGACTTGAAGAGTAATAATGGTCTGACGCCGTTATATTGGGCAGCTAAGAACGGGCACGACGCTGTAGTTAAACTGCTGCAGCCCTCCCGCTCTGTATAAATGTTATCCTCCTCCCTAATTACAGCTATTTACTATCTACATTCTTATATACCCTGCATAAATAAATTCCCAACGTTTTAAAAACCTATTATTGTCACGCAGTTGGTGATATTTGGTCTTATACCACTGTAAGTTTCTTGTCGCTTATTGCGCTAAAACGGCTTACGCTGAGAGAAGATGACCGTTATGCACATCTCACCACAGACCTTGTCGCAACAAGATAGTTTCAAAGTAAGATGTTGGGAACTACTCAAATGACATTATATTGTTTACTTATACATTAGCGCTACTAGTGCCCTCTATGGCTCTGGCTTCCGGATACTGCGCCTTACCCTCTTCTCCTTTGACGTAGGTACCGATGAGCCCACCTTTTGCGCATTAGCATCGCCCTCGATACCGCCCTCTGCTTCTCGTGCAGACACCTTGCACTTACGACTACGCTTTCCCTTGACCTTATCCGCGGCAGCCTTGCCTTTCGCTACGTGTGCTATACGAGCCTAGTCTAGGTCCTCGTAGCTCATTACCTTCGCTATCCCTATAACTAGTGGCTGTGTTAACCGTCGCACCTTAGCTTCGTTATTAATCCTATACAATAGTTAGTTATAGTCCTAAAGAAGGCTTCGGTCGGTAAAGGATATTTTGGTGGCGCTTGCGAGCTTCTGTATACGCCTCTATAGATGCTGTCTGCTTGCCTTATTAGATATAGCTACACAAGCATCCTGTTTGATTAGGTCGTGTAGTAATGTTAAGGCCTCTACCGTTACTAGTGTCACAGGCGTTACGGGCGTTAGCGGAACTTCGTTCTAAGGACGTTGCTGCCATATCAGCGCTAGAACTACTATACTCTGTAGGCAGCTTCGGCATATCACGAAGAGCCCTCTTTGGATTAAAAGGGAATAACCTAGTGGTAGCCCTTCCTGTTAGGATATTTCTTCTAGTTAGCTTATAAAGGTATGTGAAATGCTTCTTACCGATAGTTTCTACCCTACCTCAATTTAGCCGTTTAACTTAGTCGCGGTATGCTATCTCTAAGGGGGCAAAAATAGAAACGTTACATAGCTAGAGCTTATAAGAAGTGTAGGAGGGTAGTTGATAAAGGATACTATTATTTTCGAAGTAAAACTCTAGGACCTTAAGCGTTTCATAGGTTCCAAAGCCATTAGATATTAATACCCGTAGTTTGCTATTGGTTATTCCTTTAGTCTAGGAATCGAACACGCGTGTGAACTACTCTAAGCTGATCTTAGAGTCATTATATCCGTTTTCAGAGAATCTATAGTACTAGCTAGGGGTTAGATAGGTGGTCTAATTACTTTAGTAGGTTAAAGCTAACCAAATTACAAGAGGGTGCAATAATCTAGCATGCTTAACATGATACCTATCTCGTCTATATTGTATATATTCTTTAGTAGCATAGTAGGATCCTATAGCACCTTACTTATTACCTCAAACTACTCTATAACCTTATTATATATGTGTATCTCATAGCATTTCCAGTCTATCAACCTAACTCATTTTCCTTTAAGTTCGGAATGGCGTTTTCCTAAGGCTTGAGCCCAGTTCTTACTAGGAGGCTTATTCGGCCTACTCGCGGGGGATCGACGTCGGGCGATGCCGAAGGCTAGCGTTGGTATATACTTGATGCGGATAGTTTATCTCAAACTAGGCATTAGTAATAAAAATGCAGGGCTTTCTCCTCTACGCTGAGGTACTGTTGGCGCTGGGCCACCTCTTCCTTCGAGGGCCGCCCACGATAACGATTGTATAGCGTGGTGAGGGCGACACCGCTAGAATCGGCTCAGGTAGCCTCTGCAAGTGCCTTGCTGGCTGGGTCTATCTCTACGATCGTAGTGGTACTACAAGACACTATGAGCGACTTCTAGCGACACTGCAACCTCACCCTTGGGTGCTAAAAATAGCCCTTTGTCTATAGATGCTTCGAGAAGGCGCTATATTTGGTACTGCATTCGGACTATTATACCTTATAGTACTTGAACTGGTGTTCTTATACTGGTTGACATAAGCTCGCGAAAGCCTCTGGGCGTATCCCCGTATGTCGACTCAGGTGAGTTCGGGCATTATGATCACTGGTCAATATAGTCTCTAGAGCTTAGAGATATCTTCTTGTATCCTCAGCTACTTGGTAGAATGTCCGAGCTGTAGAAGGCTAAACCTGAGCATGTCCTAATAGGGGTGTAAAGCTGTTCCGACCTTTATGCGTCCTGTAAGAAATGATCGATAGCTTGAAACGTGTAGGTAATTTTCCTATTGCATGGTAGGATCCTAGAGAGATTTTCTTAAAGAATAATGTGTGTTTGACGATAAACAAGTATACTGTAAGGTTGAGAGACTAAGGACCTAAATAGAAAATGTTTTCCTGCGCAGCGGGATTTCCTGTGGACAGGGGGGATATTAGTTTGAGAGCGTTGTTCAGCCACATATTTAATATCACATCATACACCATGAATGTGCCCTCACAATGCGCAGCGGGGGCCCTGGGCACCATAAAAGAAACCTAGTTTCCCTCATTCACTCGTTGACTTTCAACTGCCCTCGTGACTTGTATATACTAAAACTACTCACTATCCTATATACACTGAGTGAAGTATGCCTCACTTTCTCAGCCCTGACTATACCCCCCGGAGACTTTCTTCCTCAAGTTTCTCCTCAAGTTTCTCCTCGGCCAAATCTGCTGGACTTCCAGGCGACGAATACATTCACCTAATTAAAGCTCAACGGCGCTTGCGCCTCGAAGACCACTTTTCAAGCCCCAAAGCTAGTTTACCTCGGCCATTCCAATCCCCAAGTTCCCCATACAGAAATAAGGGTCTTTCACAGTCTCATCGATGTGACATCTCAGAAGTCCGGTCAGCAACTCGAACAGCGTTCAGGTCTAATTTCGACTTCAATGCAGATAACTGTGAGCGGTCGCGGTCTGGCCAAAGCGAATATGAGGATTCGCGCGGATGGACGAACATCGATGCCGCATCGCGTGACGGTGCTATTCCGCAAAAGTATATCGACAATTTTAATAGACGGTGGCATGAGGAAGACGAAGATAACGATGCTGATCAGTATTTAGCTGATTGTACTCCAAATGCATCGTGGCGTATGCATGCGAAATTATACACCGACATGCCTGGACATCGTACCCTTCGTGAGCGTCGCTGCTTTGATAAAGAGAATAGCAGTATATATATACAGTTGCCAGCTCAACCGAAGTGCAGACCGACGAGTCAGTTCAGCTTTGATGAGGACGAACCTGTACGAAGCCGTGGGCTCAGAAACGTTTTCCGACGTTGAGTTGATCTTGACGATATGCGATTGCCCAGGTGAGGTTGAGCTTCTTTGGGAATTTTATACTAGTGTAGGCTTCATAGTCATGAATTTGGGTGAATAGCATTTTAGAAGAGAATTAATACAGACTAGACCCTTCTGACCTATCTTATTGGTATACAATGAAACTAGAGTGATAATGTTAGTGAAATGTAGGTGAACTGAGAGATAACGAGACGAATACACGTAATTGACTGGCAGTGATTTAAAATTCAATATCACAGGCGGTTTAACGTATATCCAACTGTAACGGAACAACACCCGTAACGGACTGACATCGTCTTTCTAAACAATGCAAATTTTATTACGCGGTCGGAAAGCTTCTCTAACATCGAAATATTATGCTCAAGGTATTTCTACATACACTGACAGGTCCTGGTGGAAAATTACGTTAGGTGCGGGCATGTTGTCAATCCCTTTGTTCGCGGCTCAGGTACTTACCCATGTAACATGACCAAACGTGGCCCGAATACCGTCTTCGGTGCTATATTGCAGAACTTTCCTATGCCGCTGATTCAATTACCTCAATAGCAGTGAGGCGAGGAATCCAACAGGATCGTTCAGAATCGGTGCAGCAACCTAGTAATGGCGTCAAAAATATCTGCGCTATGCTTAGTCTGCTTCAGTGACAGCACATATTCGACGTGTTCTATTCTATTTTTGTCACGCACTGATATATACTGTTGCCAGAATAGGGAACCCCTCATATTGAGTATCATCTCAGATCCACCTCCGCTGTGACTAGTCTTGCATCAGTTCAAACATGTGCCCATATACTACAGCAGACATTGTTTATGCTCAGTGTCAAAGACCAGATCAGCATAATATTGTAAAACGACTTTACAGAAGATGCGAAGCTTCCCCGAAGCCTGGCCCACGATACGAGAACTCTACGCATGATGCGAGCCTCGGAACACATATTCCTTCCATTCGAAACGCTCCGTGAAGGGTTTGCTGGGACTCCGTAGCGTCCGTTGGAAATGCGCGTTATTGGGATGTATGCCACACCATATGGTTTTCGTAAACGAATGCCTAATTTAACTATTCAATAGCATAATCTTCATGGTTAAACAACTCGGATGAAAGGACCGAGTATATGTATGACATTGTGAGAATGAACTAAATAAGTCCACTGCCAGTCACTCATGCATTTCTCCATAATTTCAAAAATTTCCAAACTGCCGCCATCAAACCTGACAGCACATTCCTAAGGCCATGTCCGTTTATCCTGGTCAAGGTCAAGCTACTACCTTCAAGCCCTTGAAGAATTTCATGCATGGAACTAAATGTACCATGCCAACATCCTTTCATCAAATTGCTTAACGGCAAATTGTTGACATCTGGGTACTGATTCTCAGCATATAGTTATTTGACACGCAAAAATCGACCGTTAGACTCCAGGAGTTCGTCGTATGGCTGTCTCCCTGTTATGACTTCGTACATTGCGCAGCCGAATGCGAAAATATCGGTCTTTCGGCTTATTGCTGGGGTAGACTCTTTATAACTAAACCACTCATAACAAGATCCTGCTTCTTCTCCGTCAATTCTGCAACCGTCGAAGTCGATAATTTTTAGATGTCCATGCACTATGATCCAGTTGTGGCATCCAGTATCAGCATGAATAATGTGTTTATCATGGATATATCGTGTGCCCTCCGCAGCCTCTTTGAGCCAGCGTATTTTTGTCTCCAATGAGATCTTTAATCCCTTTTCTTTGATCAACTTCCGAATAGGTTGCCCGCGTTCAAGGATGAGACTATTGTCTACTGAGCCAACATATTTCACGATGTTCGGATGTGATCCAAGACGTTCAAAAGCTCGACGCTCAACTTCAATTCCCTTGTCGTAAAACTCCTTTAAAACTCTTTCCTCATCGATGGCATATATGGTTCCTGAGCCACCAGCAGCGAGGAAATCAAGACTGTCGTAGTCTATAGATAGGGGTTGTCTATGCTGACCGTGCTCCTTCACATTCTCCTGGCTGGTTTGTCATACTGTATGCATCGAACAATATGGGCGATGATGAGGTCCTATCTTTCGAGAGTAGAGGATTAAGTAGGAATGGACTTGTTGATGTTTCAGATAGTAGCTCTGAGCTGTAGAGGCCGCTTTCATTGGAAGGTCTGAGTTTTTTATTTTCTGACAAGTGATGTACGCGCTAAACTCAATTCGTTATACCAAACCCTCGCGCTTAGTCCTGTTCTATTTTGTCGTAGGCCAAATGTCTTACCAAAGTTCGTCCTGTTATGGGTGGATAAACATGTGATGATACGAGATAGGATAGCACCAAAATGCTGACATGCACACTCAGCCCGAGGATTCTAAATTATTGCTATGCCTACCAAAAAAAACACCAAAAAATAAACTATCACAGCTCAAACTTCTGTTCCAAAAACTGAATGGGTTCAAAAAACCCTCAAAGCAATGCGGCCAGTGGTATTCCTCAACTACTCTACTCCAACGCTTCCATTATCGACATGGCCCGAGAATCCTTGATAATCGGATTCCAAGCCAATTTTGTGAACGGCGTACAGTCGTCTTGTTCATGACGCGCAGTACCAAAGTTAAAATAGACGTAGGACCCAGAGTCCAAAGTATCCATAACACTTTTGTCAGAGCAAAAGTTGTGCATTTATATCGTGTGCTATTGCCTGAGTGTAGCAACGGAAGCATGGGAGCATATTAATATGCGCGATGTGAATCTAGAACCCGAGGATGCGGCACTGGCATTGGGGAATGGATGTTTAGGTAGTGAGCAGATACTCGACAATTTCAAGGAATTTTCTTTCAATGTTTTTTTGCCAGAGCAGTTATTTTATGTGGTTTCCCTTCTGGGGGCATGCGGCTCGCCACTGAGCCTAATTCCGTTGTCCAGTGGGAGGCGTATGATAATCGAATTGCCGCTCCTCAGTTCCAAGATGGGAACAATTGGTTATCGTGTGCAGCATCGTCTCAACCCAGGCAGGGCAAAATACCTGTCCATGATGAAGTGCCTCGAATCAAACAAGGCAGTCCTGCATAGGTCCATATCGTATGCTTGAAGTGGAACATCCCGCAATCGCCCATTCTCACCCCTCCTCCCCACCCCCAACCGGCTCCGGCCTATTCGAAAAAACAATCTTAAACCTAACAACCTCCACAACCTCCAACTCTCCCTCCCCCACCTTCCCCCGTTCCCCAACACCCCCCATCTCCTCATCCCCACCCCCATCACCTCCCCTAACCATCCTCACAACCCCCACCGCCTTCCCCAACCTCCTCACCTCCCCCGCCAACCGCTGCCCCTCCCCAACATACATATACACCCTCTTCATCCACGCCGTATCGCTCGCACCCTTTGCTGCGTCGTACAAGGGAAATACGAGTTTTCCAACGAGCGTGGTTGGGGAGGGCGAGGGCGGGAAGTGGAATGTGCCTTGGAGTTCGAGGAGGGCGAGGCCGGAGGGCGTGTGCAGGAGGTTTGGGAGGGGGTTTGCGAGGGTGGTGGTGGGTGGAGGGCGGATGTGGAGGGGTATTGTTGGCATTGCGGTGATTGTTGGTTTTGGGGGTTGATTTGTTTTGTGTGTTGTGGTGGTGCTGGTGAGGGTTTGGGGGACGTGTGGGGAATGAATGACTTGGGTGGTGGGGGCGCGACGCGTTTGGTATGACTCGTGTTGGTGGGGGCAAGGGATGATGTTGTGGAATGTTGCCGAGGCGGCGAAAATATATGATTTTGATGGTAACGATGTTCGTAATGTATTTTATTGGAAAAGCTATTTTTTGGGGGGAATCATGATAAACTCATCAATGGGTCTCTATGCCCTCTTTCCAAATACATCGTCAAAGTCTACAAGTGTCAACCTGTAGCGCACATTGTCGTTCTTGTATACACGCTCCACTGCCTCCTTGCAGCCGGCTTCGCTAAGCTTGATGGTTTGTACCCAGCTCTTGATGTTTTGCTTGCTAGCGAGCTCAAACATCTCCTCCATCTCTGGCCGGTTTCCGATATGCGACGCACCCATGGAGCATCCGTTGGAAGCGAAGATTTGCGCTTGGAAGGCTGGGAGCGGGTTGTCTGGGAAGCCGACCATGTGGAAGGTGCCGTTGACCTTGAGAGTCGAGAAGTACTCGGAAAGATCAAACTTGTCTGTGGCATCGGCTGTGCTGATGATGAAGTCGAACTTGAACTTGTGCTTCTCGTTCCATCCCTTCTCGCTCGTGACGATGAAGTCTTTGGCGCCCATTTTTAGTGCGTCGTCCTTCTTGTTTGGAGAGTGTGAGATCACATAAGTCTCGGCTCCCATGGCGACTGACCAGAGGACACCGAAGTGACCAAGTCCTCCACTAAAATATTGTCAGTTGGTGTTTACCATTTCTCGCCGACTCTCTAACTTACAGTCCAACTATAGCCACCTTCTTTCCAGGGCCAGCCCCTAACCTCTTCAGGGGTGAGTATGTAGTCAATCCTGCGCAAAGCATAGGTGCTGCCAAAGCAGTCTCAATATTATCCGGGATCTTGAAGGTGAAGTACTCGTGCGAGCGCATATGGCTGGAATAACCACCCTGCGCAACGGTGCCATCGTTGTGCTTAGCACGATATGTGTCGATTAGATTTGGGCAGTAGTTTTCTTGGTCTGCTTTGCAAACATCGCAAGTAAGACAGGCTCCAATTTGAGCACCAACGCCAGCACGGTCGCCGACCTTGAACTTGGTGACCTTGGAGCCAACCTTTACAACCTTGCCAATGACTTCGTGGCCCACGCAGAGAGGCAGAGGAAGGTCCTCTCCCCATCCACCAGTGATGGTGTGTACATCGGAAGCGCAGACACCACAAGCGTCAATGGCGACGTCAACGTCGTATTCCTCGAACTTCTTAAGGGGAAGCTGAAGGCTTGTCAATTCCAGTCTTACAGCAGTGCATGAGTTATCTAACCTCTTTGCGGGTGAAGGTAGACCAATTCTTGATGTCAGTGACGGCAAACGCGTCAGTCGTATCTGGGTAACCCATTGCGTAGAAATAGCGATTCTGGGAACAAGTAAGGATATTCGTAAAATGTATGTCTAAAAGTTTCGCGACGAAGAGATTGAGAAGGAGCAAGGGTTGAGGGGCAGGTTCGCGTTTTGAATGCTCCTCGAGCTCGAGCTCCAAAAAAAAGGCTTCTAGCTATCCACCAGTGATATCATCTGTTAAACCGACATGCAGTCTCCACTGTCCGAGCCCGGCTACCCTGCTTGATTGGGCGTCTGGGATGCGTCTAGCTTATACCAATCGTCACCTAGGCGTCAACGATATGAAGAAATTGTGGAATTGACGGAATTGAGCCACCGGTAAAGACTAGGTCTCGATGATTTGTGATGTTGTTAAGGCAGTGGAGGCCATTTTGTCAAGCTGTTTGACCCTTTTTGCAAGTTATTTTGATTTCTTCATTCCAACTTCATTACACGTGTCTCGTGACTAGCTTTCCCCTCCAATTATTGCCGCTTTCAGAGATAGTAACAGGATTTTGGATGTCTCTATCCAATCGATTTCATGGTGCTCCGAGCGACGTTCCGACGAGATGAGTCCAGGTCGGTTAGGCTAGGTTGGTTGTGGCATAGGTTTGCCGACGTCATCTTTAACCCTCGAACGTATTATTCGACTCGAAGAGACTATTTATTTGTGTACATCCTTCCTCTATGACTAGCCTACTACAGTGTGCCACCTGTGCGATTTCTTCGGGAGACCGCAAATGGGATATCGCGGCGCGAACAACTCGAAGCAGTACCCCGCATTGGTGATGGTGATGCGGGGTGGTTTTTGGAATTGCCGGATTCGGTATCCCGACTACATGCGACACATTTTCGCGTTGGTGATGGCCTTAACTGTTCAGGTCAATCAGTGCGCGGAGTGGTGTCACCGAGGAATGTGGTCTGACTTTGAAATATATCCAAACAGCCGAAAATGATGATGCGGGGCGTGGGTGGTGGTATGGTCTTGATATGGGAAGAGCTCCCCTCACTGGCGTCAAAGGTACCACGTCGCGACCTGCTCTTGAGTATCACCACTGTGCTTATCTTCCTGCTTCCTCTTTTCATAGTTGAAATTGATTTAATCTCCGCTCTATTTGATTCGCGAGTTCACTACTGATTCAGTATATTCAACCAAATGGCAACCCAAGAAACATACCAGCCTCCCCCAGATGGCGAAGGAACCATGAATGCCCTCCGCTTCCACGGCAAAAGTGACCTCAGATACGAAAAGATACCCATTCCCCAAGTAAAAGCCGGCCAAGTCAAAGTAAAGCCAGCCTGGGTCGGAATCTGCGGAACCGGTAAGATGCAAGCCACACAGTGCTAAAAAGAGCTTATTCACTGACATGAATCTCTAGATCTACATGAATATCTCGGTGCTTTTTGATTCCCTATATAAATAACTAGATCTGAGTACCTAACTGGTCCCCAGGTGGACCCAACCTCTGCCCAACCGTCCCCCACCCAATCACCAAAGAAACCATCCCCCTAACCTTCGGCCACGAATTTAGCGGTACAGTCGAAGAAATCGGCCCAGGCGTAACAACCTACAAACCCGGCGACCGCGTCGTCATCCAGCCAATCATCTACGACTCCACCTGCGTCGCCTGCAAAGAAGGCCTCCAAAACTGCTGCTGGCAAAACGGCTTCATCGGCCTCTCAGGCTGGGGCGGCGGTCTCGCAGACCACATCGTCGTCCCCACCACCGCCCTCTACCACCTGCCAGACAACGTGCCCCTGGAAATCGGCGCCCTCGTCGAACCCCTGGCCGTGGGCTGGCACGCGGTCAAAATCAGCCCGTTCAAGCCCGGCGATGTAGCGCTCATCCTCGGCGGCGGCCCAATCGGTATATCAACCATCCTCGCGCTCAAAGCGAAGGGCTGCGACAAAATTATCGTGTCGGAGGTTAGTCGCAAGAGACAGGAGTTTGCGAAGCGGTTTGGCGCGCATTTCATCATCGACCCGGGCAAGGAAGACATGGTGAAGCGCACCCGCGAACTCACGGACGGGAAGGGCGCGCACGTGGTGTATGATTGTGCGGGCGTGCAGGCCGCGCTGGATCAGGCGGTGCATGCGACGCGGGCGAGGGGTTGCATTGTGAATATCGCGATTTGGGAGAAGCCGTGTACGATTTACACGAATGATTTTAATTTCAAGGAGCGTTCTTATTTGGGCGTTGCGACGTATGCGGTGGGCGATTTTCAGGAGGTGTTGGATGCGTTGGCCGAGGGAAGTATGAGGCCGCATGAGATGATTACGCAGAAGATTAAGTTGACCGAGGTGGAGGAGAAGGGGTTTAAGAGTTTGATTTATGATAAGGATAATCAGGTTAAGATTTTGGTTGAGGTGGGTGGGGGTGAGTGAGAGGGTTTGTGGTTGGATAGTGTATGACTACGACGTGCTCTTGTTCTCTCGTCGGGGTGGTTTTCATGATATCTAATTTACGAGAATATAAAATGTGCTATTTTGAAGTGAAGATTTCTTATTACAATTTGAGCTACTCCTCGCAGCATGATGAGCGAGATAGGTAAAGAAAAGCTCCATCAGCCAAGTTCAGGCTCCTGGGCCATTACATATGATAAGAGATGTGATATGCTGGGTATGTAACACCATCAAAGAATGCCATGTGTCTTTGCCCTATGCCTCATCCAGGCCGCCACGAATTTTCAACAAAGGAAAAAGTTACAAGATGTGTCTGGGTATCAATACTATGCCAAGCCCCCTAAATGTAAAGCAAGAATACTCTTTACTCTCCCGTCACTGGCTTTCCACCCTTGAAAAAGATCCTTTTTGTCCCCCCGACCTTGCCTAGATCCCCAAACTCGGGCTTTTTGCCTCCGGCCCGGCTGTCAGACCGACTTTCGCTTCGACTACTTGCTCTTTCTTCACGCTGGAATGGCACGTGATTGGCAGCCATCACGTTGCCACTGACAGTTCGTGCTTGCTTCATCATGCCCTCGATCCATTCTAACTTGTCCCCACTGAGGTCAAGTTTTTTCGCCTTGGGCCCCGAAAGGCCGACTTCATCACCACCCCAGGAGCGTCGTGATGAATTTGTAGAAGGAACTGAAGTCTCTTCTGCAATACCTGGTGTCGATGCAAAATTTGGCATAGGTGGTACCCCGTCGTCATTAGAAGTACCCGCTGCGGTGGACTTGACAGGCGTACCAAGTGGGCTCGTAGGGTGACCGCTGCTGAATCCTCGTTCTCGCTTGCTCATTGCGCTCTCTGATCTCGTTGGTGAGCTCATTGTGTCCGAATTCTTAACCTCTAGACCAAGAATCTCAAACTTTCCCTCGCTCGCTGTTCTGCGTCCATGGTGCTCTGCGTATTGACGTAAGTATTCGCCCAAGTCAGCCCAGCCGCCCCCGACACGGACCATGACGCGCTCGCCATTCTCGCCAACCCGGCGGATGAACAGCTTGACTGGTTGCTCCTTGCCGGGCTGAGTGAGATGATAGACTTTGATGTCATTATCGGTACGCGCAGCCGCCGCCGACTTTCGCCCCGAGATACCACCTTCAAATTCATTCTTCGCAGGCGACAATGTGAGCTCAGGTGACTTCAAGCCGCTCACTGAGCGGGCAGCGCGGAGGAAACCTTTGCTACCTTTGGGTGCGACACCACGCCTAGGTTTAACCTCGGGAGCGTCCGCGCCAGGCCCTGAAGTAAGACGGATGTGAGCTGGGATAGTAGTCAAAATGTCTGATATCTTCCGCTCAAGATCCTCAGCACTATTCAGCGGCTTTTGGCTGAACTGGGATGGTGGCCAAGGTGCGCTGTTGATACTATTCTCGATTGTAGGCTTTGGCGCACGTCGTTTTGCCATTGCTGCATTCAGCTCTGGTCGGGGTGCTCGAACTGAGCGATTGGTAGCGTTGCGCACTGAAGGTGAGTCCTCCATGATGCCAGGAGGACTCGAGTCAAATGATAAGTCGGATGAAATGGAGCTGTTGCTACCTCTTCGAGATCGCGGTGTCTGTGGTGGGTCAAGGAATGTGCCATCTTGGCCATCATTGGTGATGATTATAGGAGCATTGGAAAGTTTAGCAGGCCTGCGTCGGAAACGCACAACTTCATTCTCTTGCGCATCCTCACCAGTCTCCATGCTTTTCACGATTTCGGGAAGAGACTGCGGAGCCCGCGTGATCTCTGGACTATCCTCTAATTCATTGTGGACTACTGTGTCACCTTCGTCAAACTCAGAGTCCTCGTCATCAACAAGCAACGCATCCTCTGAGCTTTGATTATGCAACGCAGGGTCCGTAACAATAAGTAAAGGCTCTGAATTTTGATCATGCAACACGGAGTCTGCAAGCCGAGTTACCGTAGCAGAACCTGCAGCTGGCAGCGGCTCGATTTCCTTTTCAGTAGTGTCTCCGTCCTTAGGGGTTGGAGGAGCAGAGTTTACCATAAACCATGGCTTCTTGGTCGGTGTCGATGTACTGGGTGGGGATGCGATAGTATAGTCGAGTACACTTGGAATCTGGGCTTTAGGCGCAATCACAAGTGGCTGTGGTTTCGCATGGGACCTGTTGAGTTGCTCAACTTCTGATCGTAGGCGAGAATCTTGTGCTGCCTCATCCAACTTCGAGGTAAGCAAGGTGTCATTGTTTGTGGAGCTTGAGCTAATAGTTGATGTCAATAGATTGCTGCTCGTAACTGAAGCAACAGGTGGTGTTGCAGCTTTGATGGGAGTGACAAGCGCATGGGGTTGGGAGGAGGCGATTTTGTCATTCCTTGGGAGAATTTGCTCAACAATCTCAGATGGGGGTGATGGCATGCTGTTGGGTTGGGTGGCTGGCTCTAGATCACCTTGCTCGATGACTGGTGGCGCTGTCTTGCTTTGTTCGGGGTGTGTCTCTGGTCTGCTGGTAACATCCTTTGGCTGGACAGCAGTGCCCTTCTGCTCCCACCTCCTTCGAACGTCAAAATCTATAGCTCTCCTCCTAGACTCGTGTGACCAGCGTCCGTAGTCTTGTTCGATATTTTCAAAGATATCAATCCAGCGATCCGGTATACAGTCGTCGCGTCCTTCCAGGGTGTCTAACATTCTATCTAGGCGCTTGCCTAGGTCACTCACTTTGCTGCCAAGCACGCCCGAGATGGTATCGGTGGCTTCTTTCCATTGAGTAAAAGCAGCATCGGAAGTGTCGGCAGGGGGATCGATAGCGTCCCAGCCAAGGCGCATGGCCTTCTGTGCAGTGCTGAGATGATCGAGGAAGCGAGGGACGGCCCGGAGGGTGGCGATACGTGCAGTCCATGTGCTCAGGCGATCTTTGAGCTGGGCGTGGTGCGGTAGGGCGGATAGGAGGGTTTGCGTGATGAGGAAGGAGAAATCGTCCATGGGCTTGTAATGCTGACGGTTCGCTTCAAACCCAGCAGACGAGGGGCGCGATCTGCCGGCTGGATGCATGTCCAGCACATGCTCCTTTAGCTCTTCTACATCAAGCTGAAGCATCTCTCCCTCAATATCATCCAGCCGAGCTTCATGCGACTGCACTTCGACGGAGAGCAGAGAACCCCAGTACTCCAACGGTGGCAGAGAGTTGGTAAGGTCTGCATCACCGACATGTTCCCGAATGCGCAACTCCAGGCTTCTTCTTCGCTTCTCCTTGTGTTCCTCGCTGGGCTGATCAAAGCTGCCAGACCAACCCCACTGCTCAATTTCGGTACACCAACTTTGCAGGCGCTGTGCAGCTTTTGCCACACGTGCACCCAAATCTCGCTCGGCGGCAGTGAGAGATTCAATGCACGAGAAGATTTTGTATTCGTCGTATGTGGTATCGAATGGCATGGGTTTTTGGGTGAAGGCGCGGAGGGTGGTATCCGGTGACAAGTCGCGTAACCGGCTCTCCTCAGAGCTGGCATAGGCTCGGCCCCGTCTGCCTCCCGGCGACATTATTGGCGATGGGGCTCTACGCGGTGTAATGGTGGGAAACAGATGCATGGGCGAAGATAGGGCTGCCATGGTGACAAAGTTTGTGAGGAAAGAGGGATGATACGGACATGTATAAGGAGAGAAGGTCCGACCGATGCCGTGCTGGAAGGTTCTATCAGTTGTGTTCCTGTTGCTGTAATGGTTAGTAGGTTAGTATCTCTCCTCATCGACCTGTGCCTGTCAAGACGTCTGCGCTGCCTGCAGCTCTTGATGTCTGTGGTCGTGTAGAGATTGCAGCTTTGACCGAACGCATGTTGCCCAACATGTTAGTCGCATGGATCATGGTCGCTAGGCTAAAATGCGTATGGTGCCAATCGACCACCCCATCACACAAAATAAAATTTGGCGGCTGAAAGCTTGGCCCAGGGTATCAACCACCAGCCATGTGCAATAGCCGGAGTGCACTCCACCACCGCCGCGTGTAAGTAGGCAGGCAATCACGGCAATATACTATCTACTTGTCTAAGGCCCTAGAGGCTAGAAGGTCAAGCGGTGACGGAATCTTACATGTTCCATGCCCACTGACTCGCAATAGCGTACTATGCAAGGGAAAACCTCGGGTGCGTTGACTGTGCCCTAGGCCAATCAGAACAAGGAAGAGACATGCGTCTGGGCCTGCCATTCGTCCACACTCGACAAGGCTGCGAATTGGCAATCGTGCAAGGAACGACAACTCCCAAAAAATACGCCACCCTCGACCAAACGCGGGAATAATGCGTTTTATCCGCACTGTGCCGCTTGCTATAGATGCCTCCCCAGTGCATCCCCTCGTCATAAGGCCCAAGAATGCTCCACCTCACCACGTATCCCTCACTTACCTTCCTGCTCGCGTTAGCTGGTTTCCACAATGATTCCTCTATCATGGCCCGAGAGGTCACAATCGCAGGCGAGCTTATCAATACACCAATCAATATTTGGCCGATATGTACCACGAGCAAATTTTCGACATGTTTGTCACTATCACTTTAGTCTGCCGTGGAACTACATAAACGTCATGTGCCCATACCTGATGCATGTCAACTCGACTGAGAGCTGAGCACTAGGGACGCCATGAAGACAACTCTGTTTCTGCTCGGCGCAATTGGCGCTCAAGCTTGCCAACGCGAGCGTGAATTTGTGCATCATGCCCATCATTATGTCAAGAGGCAGAGCACACAGGCTCCCTTCCCACCTGTTCTAGATGCCAATGAGCAAATACTACTGAATTCTTTCGACAATACGTCTATCGCAGAATGGTCCTACTATTATAGTACGTTGCATGCCACATCAGGCTCGGAAATTCTGCTGACCGAGTGAAGCTCATGGCGAGCATATTGCCGGTCACAATAAGACCATAGCACAGTGGACTGCAAATAAATGGACAGAATTTGGCTTCAAATCAAGACTGGATGAATACTGTAAGCTGATCCCTGTCACAGAAAGGAATTATCCAAGCCTTGTCCAAATATTGCAAAACGCATTACAATTTTTAGGTCCAAAGTCTGATGCAATTTAGTGGTCTATCTTAATTATCCACTCTCAAACTCACTTGTACTCTCATACCCAAATGGCAGCACCTATAAGCCAACTCTTATAGAGGACGTTTTGGCCGAGGACCCGACGACCGGCTACCCGAACAGGGTGCCTTCATTCCATGGCTACTCTTTTACAGGCAACGCATCTGCAGAATACGTTTATGTCGGAAGAGGAACGCTAGCTGATTATCAGCGTGTGAATGCGTCGGTGCAGCTCAAGGGTAAGATCGCCCTTGCCAAGTACGGAGGCCCTTTTCGTGGACTTAAGGTCAAAAACGCCCAAGACTTTGGCATGACTGGAGTCGTCATATTTACTGATCCAGGCGACGACGGTAATATGACTGAAGCGAAAGGTGTCACAGCGTACCCCAATGGGCCTGCTAGAAACCCGTCCACTATCCAGCGAGGAAGCGTACAATTCTTATCAATATATCCGGGAGATCCTACTACACCAGGATATGTTTCCAAACCAGGAGCTATACGAGCAGATAAGAGTAAGAGTGTGCCTGGAATTCCTTCACTTCCCATTTCTTGGATCGAAGCACAGCCCATCTTGAAGGCCTTGAATGGTTTTGGTACAAATGCCACAGAAGTCAATAGAACTGGCTGGGTGGGTGCTATTCCTGGTGTTTCATACAACACAGGCGCAGGTTCAGGTGCTAAACTATCATTGACCAATATGATGAACGAGACCTACAGTACAATTTGGAACGGCGTGGGTATCATTAACGGCACGAACCAAGATGAGGTTGTCATTTTGGGTAACCACCGCGATGCATGGATTGTTGGTGGAGCTGCTGATCCCAACTCTGGATCTGCTGTCTTGATCGAGCTGGCAAAGGCATTTGGCAAGCTCACAGCAACAGGCTGGAAGCCAGCACGCACCATCGTTCTTTGCAGTTGGGATGCCGAGGAGTATGGGCTGGTTGGCAGTACCGAGTGGATGGAGGAATACATTCCATGGCTCAGGAATGCTGCGGTTTCCTACCTCAACGTCGACGTCGCGGTGGCTGGTCCAATTCCCGGCCTCTCCGCGACCCCCGATATGCACGCTATCGGCAAAAATATCATGCAGAAGATCGTCTACCCATATCGTGGCACAAGTAACGCTACCATGTATGATGTTTGGATGCATGAGGGTGGTAGTGTTGGAGTTTTAGGAAGTGGGAGTGACTACACCGCATATCTACACCGCGGTATCGCCTGCCTTGATATTGGTGCAGGTGGTGGGCCAAATGATCCCGTGTACCATTACCACTCGAACTACGACTCCTATGCTTGGATGGCTCGTTTTGGAGACCCTGGATTCCACACACACAAAGCTATTGGCCAGTACCTGACCCTCCTCCTTTACCACATGGTCTCAGACAAGGTTGTGCCTCTTGAGCCTGCTGCCTACGGCCCAGAGCTTGTCAAGTACTACGATGCGCTTAACAAGACCATCAGCGCCACCAGCTACACCGTGGACCTGGCTCCTGTGTCTTCCGCTATCTCTACGTTCAACGCCCGCGCAAAAGAATTTGAATCACTACGATCCCAGGCTGTCCAGAGCAACGATGTGGCGCTAATTGCCGTGCAGAACCGCAAAGCTCGGCAATTCTCTCGTGGTTTCACGTCTCAAGGAGGCTTGCCAACTCGAGAGTTCTACCAGCATACTATCTTCGCGCCAGGACGCGACACGGGATATGCACCTGTGACGTTCCCAGGTATCACGGAGAGCATTACCTTTGATAAGAATCAGACGCTGGCGCAGCAATGGGTTGAGAAAACTGCCGATGCTATCTTGGTCGCGGCGAATATCTTGAAATCGTAATTAGCCAGCTGGCAGTGAAAGCTGTGCTCGAAACTAGGCGCAGCTGTGGTGGATTGGCGGCTGTGGCTGGCTCATGCAACGACATGTTTAATGATAATGACTAGGTAGATTATGCAAAGAAGTAATCATGATGAGCGCATGAAGTTCATGTTATTAGTATTGTTGACTGACTAGCCAGAACCGTTGGCTCGTGACTCTCAGGGTCTCGGATAATAATTAAACAGGCGAGACGCGCTCAAACTGGGGGCCGAAGTCGCGTTAAAGCGCGTGCCGAGTTGGCACCAGTGCACAAACTACTGAAGCTTGATATACTGTCAGTGCTGGGTCAGCTTCATGGTTGATCCATTTCTCAGTACGTAGGCTAATAGAGCAAAGTTACGTGCAACGCAAAACTCTGCTTATCAAAAGTCTTTGTCCGCTACCCGAGGCAACAGCCGCATTTGGCAATTTGTGCAGAACGGCATCGCTTGTGTCAGCAAAATCGATCACTAAATACAGTGCCGAACGGAAGACGACGCATTAGCATTTAGCTGACTTTGTTTTCGCACTTGTATTTAGTATGAAAAGGACCAGAAGCTATGGTTTCAACTGATCCTCCAACACAACACCCTTGAATGCATCATGGTACCTCAAATCCCCGGACTGGGTCGTGCGGGAGCGATCAAGAGGCGATGAGCCGAATACCGACATCTTCAATCGGGACACCATCCGATCCAACGATGGCGTGTCACACTGGCTTGAACTCTACCCCAGACCTGCGGCCGGCGCTACGATACAAAGAAGTATTTCGCTCATCAAATTTGGCAAAGGTCTCGGTGGCTTCCCGGGTATATGTCATGGTGGTGCTATCCTCATGCTTGTCGACGAAGGACTAGCGTACCTCTGGGTTGCGAACGATATTGGGGAGAGCAACCCCGATATCACAGGCTTGCACGCCTCCAAATGGGAAAAGCTACAAAAGCAGGGGAAACCCTTGGCTGAGGTGCTCCAGGGGTATTGGGTGACTGCAAAACTGGACATCAAGTTCCTCAAGCCAGTACCATGTCCTGGGATAGTGGGCATTGAGACGGAATTAGTCGAGAAGAAGGCGAACCGAATGAGAATGAGGGCAACCATGAAGGATGAAAAAGGTGTGCCACTTTTACAGGCTGACGGAGTGTGGGTGAAGATAGGTGGTGGATCTACAAAGCTTTGAGGATGCGACCGACCAGGCCATCGACTATCCCACCTAACAACATGCTGCAATAAATTGCACTACAACGATTAAAAGTCGACCAACCTCATCGTGAGTACTTTGTGCCGAGCCAAGGTCCTGTGCCTGTGTCATCGAATCGCACGTGTGCCGAATCCTTGTCGCTCCGCATTGACTTCGGGCACGCTAGCTTGTAGAGACTATCGAATACATCTGTGCTCCTTCCCAACGAGTAACATGTCCGACTTAATGCCTGTTGCAATATCAACCTCCACTCCCGACATGACTACGCGTGCCAATGCGCCTCTCTCTTATTCGATCAACGGTGCTGCAAGGACGATCATTAGCTATTTGCTGTAAAAGGAAATCTAGCTTTAATGTCATGTATAAGAGCAGGTTGCGGCCTCGACATTATTAGTTTGATAAGTAGCCAGCACACTTGCAAGCCACCATAGCTTTTAATTTTCAAAATGCGCTCTCTTCTACTCCAACCTATCTTGTACACGGCGCTTGCCCAAGCTGCCGGTACTTTTAATGTTGCAACTTTCAATGTCGCTGGCCTGCCTCCCATCTTCAATGGCAACGAGATTCCAGGTGACAAGAACACCAACACGGCTCGCATTGGCCAGCTGTTCAACCAGTACAACTTCAGTGTCATTAATATGCAAGAAGACTTTGTAGGTCATTTCAATCTAGTCTTGGTAGTATTTGGCTGATCATTCTTTAGAACTTCCATGCCACCCTCTATGCGAATGACAAGCACCCCTTCAGAACGCCAACTAGTGGAGGCGTGCCCTTTGGTTCTGGATTGAACACAGTGAGCAACTTTGACTTCACCAACTTCCAGAGGGTGAAGTGGAATGTATGCAGCAATACCGAGTAAGTCTTCTCGACATTCAGCTATGAGAATTTGCACTAACGTTTTCATCGCTTTTAGGTCGGCAGATTGCCTTACGCCAAAAGGCTTCACATTCATGCGCGTCCGCGTCGCCTCAGGCGTGACCATTGACATGTACAATCTGCATGCTGACGCAGGGTGAGTGCCAATCCTCATACCCCTTCAATATAAATAGTCAAGCTAATTCAACCCAGAACTTCTGCTGCTGATCTCAAGGCACGAGCAGCTAACCTCCGTCAAGTATCTGACTACATCAAGACAGATTCAGTCGGAAACGCCGTGATCGTGTTTGGCGACTCCAACACCCGCTACACACGTGGCCCAGACGACATTCCCGGCATCTTCGGCACCGAGAACGGTATGAAGGATGTATGGGTCGAATTGATCCGAAACGGCGTACCACCAGCGGGCGGCTCTGCCACCCTAGGCTGCGATAACCCCAGCAGGATTAACACATGCGAGACCGTCGACAAAGTCTGGTACCGCAGCTCTCCCGCCGTCAATCTCCAGGCCACCAGCTTCGACTACGTCGGCGACATGTTCCTCCAACCCGACGGCTCCATTCTCAGCGACCACAACCCCGTCCTCGTAGACTTTGCCTGGACGATCCCCCAGAAATTGAGCGTCAGCGATACTTTTGGTGGTGAGTTTGGCGACTGGTACAATGATTTGGCCACGATTGGTAATCTAAGTCCTGGCAGTGTCGCGACAGTAACGCTTCGTGGCCAAAACCGCCTCGATGCCATTGGCGTGACGTGGAAATCTGGACAGACGTTTAGGCATGGCGGAAACGGCGGAAACGAGGTTTCGTTGACGCTGCAGGATGGAGAGCTGTTGGTTGCTGCGACGCTGTGCAGGGGCAGAAGGATAAAATGACGAGGATCTTTTACGCGGAGCTGAGGACGAGCAAGGGCAGGAGCTTGAAGTCCGGTACCATGACGAGCGATTGTGTTGAACAATCGGCTCCTCAGGGCAGCGGGATTGTTGGGTTCCTGGGCCGAGGTGGTGATGAGGTGGATATGGTTGGCTTTGTTTATGGTTCCGCTTAAGATTGAGACGAGTTTACGACCGGGGATTTTAATACCCTTTTGATACGCATACCCTTCTATGAAATATATTTACCTTTTCTCCAGACATATGTTGACCAGAGCGAGTGAACATGACTAAATAAGCAAAAGTGTTGAAGTACAAAATTGAGGCTGAAGAAAGAAGTGGGTCTGGTGGATATAAGCGAGAGCGGCGTTATTATTTATTGTAGTTACAACGAAGCTCGGCTGGTATAGGTAACCCCACTAAATTAACTAAACAAGTTAATAAAAGACTAGTTCCATTGTACACCGGTGAAGTACTAATATATCTAGTACATAAACTACCACAAATACCCCATCCCATCCCATCCCATTCTCCCCCTCCCCCCCCCCCAAAAAAAACCATGGATAACCTATCCGAAGCAACCATAACCCACCTCTTCGACACCCTCGTCACCGAAGGAACCATCATCCACGGCCCCCACACAACGTACGAAACCACCACAGAAGAAAACTACCCCATCCAATTCCGCATCTGCCCCCCCTCACAAAAAAACCCCACTCCATATCCGCCCCAAACCCCTCCTTCAACCACACCCGCAAATGGGGCCCAGCATCCGACATGTTCTGCCCAGACCCCCGCCTCATCCTCTGCACACTAAACAACACCCACGATCTCGCCCTCAACCTTTTCTGCGTCGATCGCCCACAGCTGCTCATGCTGACGCTGGATTCGCACCGGCGGCAGCACGAGCCGCTTGGTGCGGATGATTTTGCGGCGGGGCTGGAGGTGCTGGGCACATGGGAGGGGTGGTATGTTATTTTTAATTGTGGGGAGAGAGGGGGGTGTAGTCGGGTTCATAAACATTTGCAGGGGTTGAGGGGGCCGCCGTTTGCGTTTGGGGTGTTGGTTGATGCGTGGGAGGGAGGGGGGAAGGGGAAGGGGAAGGTGCCTTTTAAGTATTTTATGTGGAGGGTTGAAGGCGGGGGGTTTAAGGGGGTTGGGGTGGGGAGGGTGGTGGAGGTGTATGAAGGGATGCTTGTTGAGAGTAGGAAGGTGTTGGGGTTAGCGGAGGGTGAGGTTTGTCCGCATAATGTTGTTCTTTGGGATGGGTGGTTGGTTGTGATTCCGAGGCGGAAGGGGGGGTGGGAGGGGGCGAGTGCGAATACGGGGGGGATGATGGGGTCGGTTTGGGTGCCGGATCAGGGAGAGGTGGATAAGTGGTTGAGACTTGGGTGTGCGAATGTTTTGCGAGAGTTGGGAGTGCCGCGATAGCTAGGCGGTATGATGAAAGCGAATGGACGCCCAAGGCGAGATTATAATTACCTGTTTTGTGCACTAGGACACTACCAAGTCTATAGTCTAAAACTTCGCTACATTGTCTGCCTTAACTGCGCTTGGGTAGGGTGCGCTACTGGCATTTCTCTGCCATCCCCTGATCAGTGTCTCTTCGACAAACGAAACCCTACTCTTATCTCTCTGCAGTTCATTGTTTCCATCCTTGAGAGTATCATCACTCCCGTCGGTAGCTGCCGTGAGTCGCCAGATAGGAGTTTCAGGCGGTGGCTGCGACTTTGACATGTGCCGCTCACTGACCCCATATCTCTTTTCTACGTCCTCGAAACTGAAACCAGCACCATCCCGGCTTACTGCTCGCGAGAAGCGGTTGTGTCGAATGACTCCGCCATTCATGTGATCAATATGCGCGTTGTTAGGCAAAGCAGAGCTGACCGAGAGCGCACGCTCAGTCACTGGTTCTACTTCCACGATTGGCTGAACACCTTGCCAGCGGTAAATCAGCTCCAGAGCCGGAATCGACAGACCGTGTACCACGATAGAGAAAAGCACAAGAAAATAGACGATTAGGCCCATGGCATGGAGCAAGTCTTCTTCTTCGTGGGTCTCAGCAGCATCGACTTTTGGAAATAGATGGCGTGCATGCTCAACGTAGAAGACAGCACCAATACCAATAGGACCAAGTACCCCATGAACAGCGCCTCCTGCCACGACTTGACCGTATTAGGCATAAGTTTGTACATGACCATCATGGCCGGGATGCGTCTGAGAAGAAGGACAAGGAGGCCAAGGGCGAGTAAACGGCCATAGGTTATGCCAGTGATATCTGGCCAGTTGAACTCGCCCCATGGCAGTATAGCGCCAATGTACATGAAGCCTCTAAAGTTGAGAAGAATATCGATGCTACTGTTGACTTCACCGTGTCGTTGGAGTGTTTCGTTAAGGTATTTGCCGTTCCAGTTGAAGGCTGCACCTGCACAGAAACATGCGAGAAGGTCATCAAGACCTGCGCAACCAGTAGTACCAATGATGAAGAGGCCGAGCGCTATTGGGTAAAGAAGGAGACTTTCGCTGTCTATCCATTTTCTGTCATAGCTGTTAGCACGATCGGCGACAAGGGTGTAGGGATACATACCTCTTCAGTGCATAGTTGACTGCGTACATACTCCCGATGCCAGCGACAGCCCCAACGATAGTACCCGTCAAGATGAAGTACAACCAGCCCTCGACAATCCAAATCTCGACTGCTTGACCAGCACCCCCTCCGAGACGGCCAACATCTCCTGCTCTGGCCGCGATTCGTGCAACACCGGGTTTGAAGTTGACGTCCTCCTCAGGGGTGTGTCGAATCAGGTACGTAGCCAGCAACAGGAAAGGAAATCCAAAGCCATCGTTGGAGCCAGCCTCAGCAGATATGATTTCTCGAAGTGCACAAGGAACTTATTTGTCTGCAAAAGGCCCTTTCGCTATGGCTTGCGAGAGTACAGGATCTGTCCATGTTACCAGAGAAGCAATGACCATGGCTGTAAGCGTAGTAAGTTTTGGAACCATGAGTTTAATGCAGCCAGTTGTGCACAACCACATGATGGTCATTACAGGAATAAGCAGCAGCGCCATGTCCCTCCATCGATGCCAGGGGTATTTCGCGGGGAGTTGGTAGCCAGCCATCACGAGTTGGATGCCAATTACCACGCGTGTCATGCCCTGATGTAATCTGATTAGCTTGAGTCGTACCAGGGTGATGTCTGCGGTTTGGTCCTCAACAGCAGAGCCCCATCGTTCCGAATCAATAAATTTAGCTGCAATGGGACCCAAAAGGATACCGACAAGTAAAGCTGGCAGCGCTTCTCCAAGATACCATATTTGCTTGATCTTGACAGATCCAAGTCCATATAAGATTGTGAAGGCACCTACAGGCAACGTTAGCGGAGGTTTAGTACCTTTTGTGTTGCTCCAAAACTGGGGAAACAGCAGAAACATTGATCATGGAGACATACCTAGTACCGCAATGATTATATTCAACTCGCTAACATCAAAAGTCGGTATCTTAACAGGAACTCCTGATAGGAGTTGATGGCACTTGATCAGTGACGGGAAAGTTGTAAAGGATTAAAGTAAGTGGAGATGCAGTATATACGCCAGGTATAAAAGCAGGAGATAATAAGAAGATAGAGAATAACGCACTATCTTTCATTCCAACCCCCATTCGACCTAAAAGGCCAAAAAATACCCACTTTACCTTAAAAAGGACCTTACTCCGAACCGAACTCTCTCGCTCAAAATGGCAAAAGAATCAGTCTGTACCGGCGAACGGAGGGTCGGTGGCGGAAGCGGCGGCGCGGCGACGGACGGGGTCGGCTTGAGGGGGGGGACTCCGTATAGACTGACCGAAACCCAAAGGATTTATCACGAGCAATGCCCGACCCACTAACTTGCGGCGGTGGACTGGAAGGGTTGTAAATATTTTGATATATATATAGACCAGTTGATATTTTGTTCAAAGTTTGAAAGTAGGGAAAGAGGGAAAGGAAGGTAGAAAGTGACGTGTAGAGAAACTGGGAGTGAAAAGGGCTTGTTGGGAGGTGAACGTGAAGGGAGTGAAAGGTCAGTAGAAATCTGTTCGGAAGGCGATGAGATGGAAACAAATCAAACGACTGCGCATCCAACCATAAATCACAATCACTCAACTATGCTTTCGTTCAGCATGGGTACTCAATTTTTCAGTCGATATATGGCCCGTCCGTCCCTTTCCCTTACTATTACAGCTTCACTGACCTTGGCAATAAATCTGGCTTAAGCCATTGTTCCTAATACCGATGTAGCTATCGCTCGACTATATCAAGTAGAAATAATGCATTTGACTGAGAATTATATCAATCGCATCGCGCAAGATGCATCCACCACTCCACTGGCAAACCTGATCTTGTTTGACTCTCAATTAATCAAACGACGCGAAATTTCAGCTCTTTCAAAACACACCCTGGAAACCCTCAACAGCCATTACTGTGCTCTCGAAATAATCTCGACTCCATACTAGCTGGTGACCCGATTCTAACACCGCCAACTCCCTCCCCTTGCTACAAGTCAAAATGGAGTCTCGAGCACCCTGTCAGACGCAATACGGTAGTCAACTACTTCAAAATGTTCCCACTCAGTAAGTGTGGAATGTTTGTCTAGTCATTTAAATACTATGCTTAAGAATACATAGTGAAAGTATGAAAAAGTGATCGTCATCAAGAGAAAGCACGATCCTTACGGCGTATTATGTGATACGACGACGTTCGGGAGCGAAGGTTGGGAGCATGGGTGTAGGGTGCATACGCAAAATATCTTCTTGAAGCATAGAAAGTGGATACATAAGATCTTGAAGCCAAAATATAATAGTTTTGCTGGCCCAAATATAGAAACAGATTCGGGTCATAAATCGTGATGATGAAGTTCAAACGCCAACAATGCATACATGGACAATGTTCCTCGAAAGCTGGTAACAAAAGGAGGTCTACATAGATCCCATTGCTGCTGCTGCAAATCCTAATCCGACCACTAGACATGCTGTCCAGCTCATCCCCCCTACGTGCACTCTGGCGCCTGCATTTCCATATCCGCCGTCTGATCCAGTGTCCTTTTTCACATTTCCCACATTGAAGCACTCGAATACCGGTACCCCCTTCTCGTACTCTCCCAGGGTGTTTGTCAGGCAGCCCTGTACTAATTCGGGGGTGTCTGTGACGCAGAATTGGAAGCACCCGTTGTCTGAACGCGCGTTTGAATTGGATCCTGGCGCAGAGTATGTGGCCATGGCATTAATATGACCATTGCAGCATGTATCGAGGATAGAAGAGTTTGAACCGCCAATAGGGACGGCACAGGATGCGAGGTTTGTAGGAGGATTTGGGACCACGTTGGAGTTTAGATTGCAAGACATCTTTCGGTGCTGAGATTTAGGAGATGATGTTTCGTAGTAGGTATGACTTGTACGGAAGCGCTTGTTTTGTAAAGGCGGGTTGGTTTGGCGATTATTGAACAGTCAATCGATCCGAGACCCGATAAAATCTAACACGACTTGCGCGTTCTGGTCTGTTATATGAAAGAGAAATTTGATTAAGAAATTTAGATCGCTGGTGACGCCGAAGAAATGCAACCGGACAAAATGAAATGAAAGCGATGTAAAAAGCTAATAAATCGTTCGCAGAACGAATGCAGAGCAATGAAATGAAGGCGATGGAAATAGGAAAATAGGTCTGTAGATATTCATTGTTGGTGTAGAGAGCGTTTCCATATGTATACAACGGGTCTAATAATAGCTATGGCGGTTGGTGGGTCTGCCAACGCAAGGCCGGACAATCTTCCAGCTAAGCGCCGCCAGTTTACCGTGCCACAACAATGGTTGGTCGGCAGCTTTCCAGAAGTGATCGCCCGAAAAACTTCAGACCAAATGTATCAAAAGATTCGAAACATGATTGAGCCTTGGAACCCTTTCGCCGAAGCTCCATGCTTGGCTGCGCGAGTACGCAACTAATTAGCGACGTGAACGCTATGTTATTTTTATTTTGCGTAATCCTAGTAAGTACATCCTTGACTGTTGCGCAGCAAAATAGAAGCTCAAGTTTAAAAGTCTGCTGCCTGGACCGGTATGTACTATCGCTCTCCTGCGAAATATAGGAATAAGTTATCCTTATAGACTACGCTCGGTCTTCAATAAGACCAGTTTTGAGTAGGTTTTTCAAAACTAATAGTTTGCTCCTCAACAAGAGACCGAAGATGTTTGGATCTTTGATTAGATGGCTGGAGCTTGATTAGATCAAGGTTAGATTTGATTTGAATGTTCTGTTCTGCTCTTTTAATTTTAGTAATCCTTAGATCTCTATAGCTCTATAAGCCTCAACCCTATCTTAGATCGAAAAAATCCTATATTATTCAGGCCGATAGTACGCCATAGGGTCACTCAAACGAGTTGATGATTTGGGGTTGACCATAGCTAAGGAAGCGCATACCCGCGTGCCGACCGCGCAAATGGCTCTTGAGGGGGAACTGTCTTTGGTACAAATCACATATGGTTCATGGCGGTTGATGATGCCCACCCATGTATCAATTGTAACTACGTTGGGTATAGAGGGTACGAGTGCAGGGCTCATATTCAGGCTAGTAGTTGTAATTGTCCACGTGATCCTCGCAAGTATATTGATGCTAGAGATATCTAGTACATGGGAGGTAATAGTAACGGTCGCAATGAATGACTGACGGTGGATGAAGGAGTGGGATAGTTATGCGAAGGGAGAAATTTCGTTCATAATACCAATTGAGGTGAAGGGGCGATGACTAATCAACCGCGACCTAGACATTCTTCTTTACCATAAAATTAGTTGTCATTGCTTGGATGGACGCCGCTTGGCAATGCATCGGTCGACTAGGAATTATTTCTGCAATATGTCTAGGCAACTCTTAGGCAAAGATATTCAATAAATAAACAATTTCAAGAACAAGAACAACACTCACATACCTGACGTGTTCAAATCCACAGATGCGTCATCTGTCCGTGCACCAACTCACCGCCCACGCTTGCCACAAGCAGATTTGCCCAGTCCCCTTCAACTTTCGATACCTACTCGACGAAAAAGCTACACAGCATGCGCCTCTTCCCTCTGGAATCACCACAGTCTATTTCCTAGATGAATCCTAATAAACACCCCGCCGACTCCGGAGAGTCATCCAGCAGCCGCGATGCGCCCCCGTCTCCTGGGTTTCGCCCTCCGGGTTATATGACGGTCGGCAGTGGCTCCACATCAGAAGCCGCCGCACGCCTCGTGTCCATGCTGGACGACGACTCTGGCTATGGAGGGAGTATACGGGATGGAGAGAGTGCTGCTTTGAACTGGCATTCCCGCATCAGCGAGGACCTGCCGTCGCCGTCTCCAACGCCTACGACTTCGGCCGAGTCGAAATTTTCAGAGCACGACCGACAGCGCAGTCATATCTTGCAGTCACGATACAACTTAAACAAGAATGCGCTAAGTAGGGCCATTCATGGCACCATTGACACGTTGAAGGGCTTCCAGGAGATGAATCTAAAATGGCCCGCCCACTATTCTACCTCCCAGCCCGAGAACCCCACCAAAGCACGACAGAATGAGCCCAGGCCGGGACTGCAGCACACTCAATCCGCAATAGGTGACTTGGATCCCGTGTCCCCCCTCGACCGCCCACGACCGCCACGACGTGCAGGAACGACCATTGGGGAATCTGCGGCCGAATCAAGCTCGGCAGCTTCCAAGGAGCGCAAGGAAGAGCCTCGGCTCGTGACACCAAAGCTGGCTCACGACTTTTCGGTTTTAAAACTGGAATTGCGTATAGGCGGCCGGACACAGTCAGATTTAGTGCACTCTTTGGAGAAAAGCTCCATTGCAGCACTCCTCGACGGTCAGATTCAGCAGAGTATACGGCATCTTTACTCTATAAAAGAACGAATCGAAGACACGTCGAGTAAGGTCCTCATAACGGGTGATCTTAATGCTGGAAAGTCGACATTCTGCAATGCACTTCTTCGCCGCAAAGTCCTCCCAGAAGACCAACAACCTTGCACAAGCATATTCTGCGAAGTCCTAGATTTTAGGGACAATGGCAGAGTTGAAGAAGTTCACGCAGTTCCTATTGGCTCAACATACAATCGCAACGACGAGAGTTCCTACATTACTTTCAATCTCAAGGACTTGGAGAAGATTGTTGTTGATAATGAGCATTTCTCGCAATGTAAGGTGTATATCAAAGATACACGAGATATCGATGAGTCGATTCTCAATAATGGAGTCGTCGATATTGCTCTTATTGATGCACCAGGCTTGAATGCAGACTCACTCAAGACTACTGCTGTATTTGCCCGTCAAGAAGAGATCGATGTAGTTGTCTTCGTTGTATCTGCAGCAAACCACTTTACCGAGTCTGCTAAAAACTTTATTTTTAGTGCTGCTCAAGAAAAGGCTTATATGTTTATGGTTGTAAACGGCTTCGATGTCATCCGCGACCAGCAACGATGTAAAGAAAAGATTCTTAAGCAAGTGTATGGACTTAGCCCTGCTACGTTCAAAGAATCCAGCGAGTTGGTGCATTTCGTCTCAAGCAATGCCATCCCCATATCCGGAGGTGGAGGTTCACCACCAGACGACAATAGCGATAACAACTCAGATGAAGGAGACGGCAAAGGAAAGGAGGCAGAAAAGTTGCATGACTTTGCAAACCTCGAGACATCTCTTCGGCGTTTCGTGCTAGAAAAGCGAGCAAGATCTAAGCTTGCCCCTGCGAAGACCTACCTTTTGAACGTACTGGGAGATCTACACAATCTCGCTATAGTAAATCGAGATATATCAGATAATGAGCTGACCCGCATCAAAAAAGAGATAGATGCGCTCGAGCCAGAATTTGAAGGGTTAAAGAAGTCGCGCATAGAAGCTGGAGAGGCAGGAGATCGAATGGTCGAGGATAAGACATCAGAGGTCTATGGATACACTAGAGATACAATCAGCACAAGCATTGCAAGAGTTGGGGAACAAGATTTGGGTATTGAATATCCTGGACTATTCTCTGCTTATCAGTACGCCGAAGACATAAGAGACTTAATGCTCTATAAAATCACCGAAACAGTGGGTTTATGCGAGGAGAATGCCAGGTCTCAGACTGTTCAAGGTTACAATGGTATCAAGAACCTGGGAATTCTGCATCTTGGCAACAAATTACATGCTGATGTCATGTTCCGCCCAGAAAGAATGTTTAGAAAGTCAGCACATGCGCTTGCCCGGCAAGTAGACGTTGACATTGAGCTACTAGACTTCTTTGATGTTGCGGAGCTATGGGGGCAGCAGGAGAAGGTCGCTAGTACGAGCATGGCGGTAACGGTTGCAGGTATGGTTGGAGGTCGACTGGTGGGCGGTGTGGGCTGGTTTGATGGTGCTCTCAGTGCTGCAAAGGTTATGGGCTCCAAAAATATGAGAAGGCTATTGGTTCCTGGCCTCATTCTAGGTGGTAAGTTGGCTGAGACCTATCTAGAGACGACTGCTAACGTTCATAGTTGCCATTGGAGTATCTTACATATTGGCATCCGTGCCCAAGTCATTACCGCATCGACTCAGTGCAAAACTAGCTCAGCAGCTAGCGGCCATCGACTACACCCACCAAAACGCACTGCGAATTAGCTCAGAGGTCCGCCGTGCACTTAAAGGCCCAGCTAACGACGTCCGCATTGGTCTACAGCGGAACGTCGAGAAGCTTCAACTCCAAAAGGAGGAGAAGACTAAGGCCAGAATCGAAAATGAAGTAGCACATAGGTATTTTGGCAACCTTGTTCGCAGCAGCAATGACTTGCGCCAGACAGTACAGGGAGTGGACTTGGAAGCAGCACCACCAACTGTGTTTGCTGGCACGAGTGGTTCAAATTGAGTTTGATTGGAAATTTATGCCTAAGCTTTTTACGGCACAGCGGGGGTCACACAACAGGGTTTGCTAGAGTTCAGACTGATGATTTGATGATGCACGGAACGTTTATTGCACATACATTATAATTCCCCTCTGATTCTTCAGCTTAGTTCTCTTTTGTGGTACACGAAAGATGTGATGTTGATGATGCCAAGCAGTGGATAAACCGACCCCTTTCCCCCCGCTCCCTGCCCCCCACAAAAAAGGTAACTATACACTATGGACTTTATCACACATGCTCACTTTTGTCTATTGAGGACGAATGGAATCGGTAAGGAGGGGAAGGCGATTGCCATGAGTACTAAATGTTGGTGGACAAAGTCGGTGTACGCAGGCTTGTGTTCCTCGAACCTATGTGGAGAAAGAGACGCCTCCTGACAATCGGAAAGCCAGCACTGGCCAAGTTGTGTACCAAGCTAATACTAATAAGCGCTGAGGCTGAAAATGCCCCGTAGGTGTCCTCGGTATAGGTCAGGGTCATGAGAATTGCAGAACCTCAGTAAAAGTGTGCCAGCCTAATATTCCGTAACGAGAATCTTGCTTACTGAGGGTATATAAGCTCTAACCCCAGAATGCTGAAGCCAGGACTAGAAATAACGGATGTACGCTCGGTGTTGCGAGAAAGGCAAATGCAAGCAACGATATAGGGAGGATGATCGCAGCCAGCTTTGTGTATACGTTCTTCTGGACATCGCGATTGCTAGCTTTGGCGACACATCGCTGATAGTAACGCTCTTGGGAGATATTCGTAGCCAAATCTAGAGTAATCCCAAAGACAATGCCGAGGAAAGAGATCGCGACTCCCAACGTGTCAAACCCACAGCCTTTGATTCTAAAGATCATGTGAAAGGCTGCACTGAACGGACGATAGCTTCGCTAGCTAGAAACAAATGGGCTGTTCGCGAGGGTTGCTTAGGCCCTGTTTGGTAACTGTACTGGAGAGGCCAGTGCGACCTCCAGTGCGCTTACAAAGCAGTACTGGAGTTGTACTGGGGCTCGTGTTTGGTGATTGCGCGTGTATTCGCTGGGCCAGTACACCTGCTCTCGGTAAACTCGAAAAGTGGGAAAAACACGCTAACCTACCAAACCCGATGCACCACCATAGTAAACACCACCCATTTTCTCAACATCTGCATATATATTGGTCTCAAATTCAAAACCTAGATGCCTTAGCAATATGCCTATCTCTAATTTCAACTAGGCGGCGTGGGTAATTATCTATGGTCCTATTTGTCTTCTCTACTCCCAGCTCTCTCTATACCTCATAGAATCTCTTCACACCTTATCTTGAGTCCTACATCTTCGTGAATAAAACTTCCTCTTAAGTAGAGATGCCTAGGTCTCCATGATGCTCATATCTGGCGATTTTGACGGGGATAGGATGTAGTCCATGCCATGTTTATCTATCTAGCTTAGTGTAGTTTTAGAGATGTGAGCTGAGTTACAGTCCTGCCATAACGTCCACTCTCCACCTCTCTCTAATATATAGCTCTGGAGAGCTAGGAGTATGACTTGAGTATATATACGTGAGTTTATCTTGCTATTCTGATTTCCAGCATTATATGGCACTACAAACGCGAAGTTATAGCCTAAAATACAGAACATATAGAAATATTTCTAGAGATTTGGGTTTAGATTACAATCTTTCTCATACTAAATATTCGATGGATTATACTTTAGACCATCTCCTAGTAATCTTTTGGTACTTTTCTAGTACTTGGGGCCAGTCATATAGTGTATTTCATCGCACTAAAGCACTGTACGCTGAGATAATCCTTGCGCATGGCGAGTTGAGTAGGCGTGTGCTCTTCCTTAACAACTACTCTATGAGTCTTCATCCCAGTATCACGCGTTACATGGCGCTGGATCGTTGCTGTATGCTATTAATTGTTCTCCTTGCCTTTAGCGTGGTCAAACTGCTTCACTACACCTGCTCTCTCTGCTAGATCTCTCCAAGGATCGCTCTTTTCTTCGAAATCTGCCTTACATATATATGAGGCAACTGCTATAGAATCAGTAGCTGTAAACTGGCAGTTTTGGTGGCTTTTTGAGCCACACGCATTAATTTCATCTGAGTTCTGTAGTTTCCGGCATCTCCCACTCCTTAAAACTCGGCTCGCAGAGCTTGACGCTACTCCAAAAACTCTCTTAATGCCTCAAGGTTATAAGGTAACTCCTCTCTTTGACAGAACTAGTATACGGCTAAGATGGCGGAGCGTTGTGGCGTTTGGAGCTGAGGTGTAGCATCATTGCAGTCGGGCGAGATAAGCTCTGGCGGCGGCGTTTTGAGCCGAAATTTAGGTCTGCCTATAGTTCAAGATAGTATAGTATTAATCAGAAGAAGTAGGTGTATCAATATATCAGCTTTTACTATATAA
This sequence comes from Phaeosphaeriaceae sp. PMI808, assembly GCA_021365335.1. Lineage (NCBI taxonomy): Eukaryota > Fungi > Ascomycota > Dothideomycetes > Pleosporales > Phaeosphaeriaceae > Phaeosphaeriaceae sp. PMI808. The sequence goes on from JAJTIZ010000007.1 coordinate 210,425, forward strand.
TTATAACTATCTGCGGTGTGCACACTTCAAATTGGAGATAGCACGCACACGCGAGAAATGCGCGCGCGCAGGGTTAGCGTGTTTTCTCCACTTTTCGAGTTTACCGAGAGACCTGTACTAGCGCTAGGCACGCTATCTCATTTAACACCCCTACAAGCGCTAAAAACCCTTGCTTAGACCCGTCACATGACTGTCCTGCTGGTCTAGGGCAGCAGTGCAAAGTCAACCTCCAGGACAGTCACGTGAAAAAAACTAGCAGAAATAAGCTTAGCCTAGCTCGCGCGTTCTGAGGGTCGCACTGGAGTAGCCAGTGCGTGCGCACCAAACAGGGCCTTATGCAATCACCCTGAATTATTGCAAGCTGCATAACACACTCAAAAAACAAATCGTATAATCATATTTCTTGCTTTTCTTACAGGATGCCTGCCGTAATTTCAGGCAAAGGCTTGCGGAATCGATAATGTGTCGTCCAATTGTGGAGGATCAGCGCCCACAAAACATGATACGTCGTATTCTTTATGGGTTGTTAGCCGCTTTCGGGGCCTCGATTTAGACCGAGGAAGCCTTGGGATGGATTGGAAAATTCACCATAGAATGAAAAGCCATTCTCATGACTGAGTGCGTCAAACCATCAAATATCGGCCTATATACTGCACGTAATAGGCGTCTTTGTGTGCTACGACTTTACCATCTCAAGGATGTGATTCAACAAGATCGATACAGATTCGCCGCTACTGGTATTCCCTCCTATCATAGTACCTTATTTGTTCGGTGACCTTTACCGAAGTTGTCGTCCTTAATATGCAGTGGAAGGAAACAAAAAGCAGCGCCTGTCACTTGTACCACGATCGGTATTTTCCGGTGGTCCGGTAGCGAATCAAAAACGCGTAAGCCACAAATGATGTAACCATCAAATGCAGGTTAACCACAAGCATTGCGTATGTGCCGGATCGACCAACGCTGTTTAGCATTATACGCTGGAACCCTCATATCGGGAGGTTTTTTCCCTTATTATAACGTCCTCATTCATCCTTTCTAGCGAAGACGGGGCAGAAAGACGATAATGGAGAGCGCACCCGGTGTCGAATTTCATGGTGGACGTATGTTGATACCAATCGCTAGGCAAAATCGACCTCGGCCTACCCCAATTTCAGTGGGCAAGCGAAGGGCGAGAAAAGCTGTAAGATTGATACCTAAATCTATACTCTAATCTAGATAGATCCACTAGGCTGACAGTCTTGTCTAGTGCACACCTTGCCGCGAACGAAGTGAGCATATCTAGTCTCATTAGACCCAGCCAGCTTCATTGCCCACTGCAGGAAGTCAAAATGAGAATCTAACCACATTTTTAGAGATAAAATGCGATGAAGGACAACCTGAGTGTACCTATTGTGTAGGGTATGGGCGACATTGTGTATACAAAGACAGTCGCCGAGATCGGTTAAGCGATCTCGTCGCGCAGAAACAGCTTCTAGTAGATCTAGTCCTGAGACTGAGACTGACTGCTACTGTTTCTAATCGAAAGGATATTGAAGATACGCTCGATGAGGTGAGTTGGGCATCAATTCATGTACAGTGGTAATCTACGCTACCCGCTCTGAAATTGTGCTGCACTTGACACAGTATCATCCTGACATGGTAGTCAGAGTGTTGCATCAACATTATCCATGCTAAAAAGCCCCACACCGAGCGCAGTTCACCATAGCGGGATGAGCTAGTCTAACATCAAACAGATAGACGAAGTATTCACTGCTATGCCAACTCAAGGTAGGTTCACCGGATGTGAATTCCACTCATATAGAAATGATGGCTAACCTCAACGGAGCTCATACCCCTCACATTAGCGTCGTAGCAGATGACGCCCGCATAATAGATCAAGGGCGAGCTGTTTCAGTGTCAGGGGATGTTTATGTACAAGAGCAGAACGAAACGCGGCGGTCGCCCAAAACGCATCAAGAGTCAATGAAACTGAGCAGCTTCAGCCCACATACTGGAGTGATAGAAGAAGAAACGGTTAATTATGACGATACAAATCTCAATTCCCCTAGTCAGGACATAGACTTAGATGATGTGCTTCAAGCGTACCAGGCACCGCCCAGAGACGTGGCTCATCGGCTCATTTTGCACTTCAAGAATACTGTGCACAAGTGGATCCCCATTATATCCACATTGTTCTTGGAGAAAGAGGTTCATATTTACTATGAACAAGAAAATCCTCTAGTTAAAAACATCTGGCTCGTTCGGTTGAATCTTGTTCTTGCAATTAGCGCCAGACACCTGTTTCTGGCCAACGGGAGCCCAGATGTCAACCACGGCAGTGAACGCGAAGATACAACATACCTAAACAAAGCGATTTTACTGTTTGGACTACATGATTCTATGCTCACACCATCTAAGCCTAACATAATGCTAGTACAGTGTCATGGTTTGCTATCTCTGTACTACCTCACTGTGCATCAAGTGGAACAGGCCTGGCTCTCGATTGGAGTCGCGGTTCGATATGGCGTTGCTTTAAATCTTCACCTCAAATGTGACGACAACATACAATGGGCCAGCGAATCAGAAACATTTTCACAGACATGGTGGTCTCTCCAAATCCTCGACAGCCTCCTTAGTGCCTGCACCGGCCGTCCTACCGCATTTTCACCAGACGCCTGCAATGCACCTCTTCCTTCTGGTCCACTGAATACATCCCACCAAGACAGACTGCTGATTGCAAAGCAGCAAGTGTATATAAAGATCGCCACAATAATACAAGAGGCGCTCTCATCTCTGTACACAGGCATAGCAGCGACGTCACCCTGGGACGACACCCAAGATCAAGTAATAAAGCTGAAGCTTGATCTCAACGCTTTATTACCGCAAATCCAAGAGCACCAATCCCCCATACTACAATTCAGCTGGTTTGACGCCATGGTCATCATCACGCGCCCGTGTCTCATTGTCCAAGAGCATCGCACCACACTCTCCACCACCGCCCTCCAAATCTCGCAAGACATGGCATGGCATTGCATTCAAAGCGCGCAGATCATCACACAATTGCTCCCAGATGAGCCAGACGAGAGCATATACCACACAGGTCCGTGGTGGTACCTTGCACAGTACATCATGCGAGCGATATTCGTTTTCAAACTAGCTGCCACATGCCACGTTTTCAGCACCGTCAAGTCCGACGTAGCGCTTTCGGTCGACAAGTTGACGCGCTGGCAGCATTGGATGCAACGGCGGGATTCCATGGCTGCAGAGGATTTGGCGGCTATTTTCAATATTCGGACGCCGGCGATGAGCCAGGCGGAGCTTTCGGGGGCGCTGGAACAAGAGGGGTTGGATTTTGATCGTTTGTTTTCGGAAAATATGGGGAATGTTACGTCTGTCGAACATATTCAGGACTTGGGCGGGCTTTCTTGGACAGAATAATAGTCTTTTGTTCGTGTAGCGTTCCTGCAATGTATAGGCATGGTTGGTTTTTTTTTGGGTTGGAATGGCGTGGATGGACAGTTATAACAATAGCCACATATTCATATCAGAAAGTTAGCATATATATGACTAGTGTAGTTATCTAGATTGGTATAAATAAGATAATAGATGTGGCTTCGGCCACTCGCAAGGTATTGTTTTTTACAAGTAATCCACGCTGAATGCGTCTATTCCGCCATGAAGCTCCTATAAATGCACATTGTGATGATTCTTGCGACTACGCAACTTCCTCCACCATGCGTCCGCTGAATGGCCTTTGGTTCTTTGGCGCAAGTTCGCCGGCAAAGAACTTGCCTACAGGAGCCTGTAGCCACTCGTCCGGTACACCGAGCTGTGATCCCTTCGCATTTTGAATGTAGCGAACAAACAGTGGATTTGCCTTCTCGACATCAGCGTCTTCCTCCTGGCCAAACTCTGTAACGTCAAGGGTGCGTCGACCGCGTTTGGGAGGCTGCTTTTTGAGGAGACGGTTGATGGTGTCCATCTAATGTGGGTCAGTATATGTACAATATCATAGTTGATGGGTGAATAATGACACACCTTTTCCTCCTCGTTGCGCTTTTCACTGAGATTCTTTCTTCGTCTTGCCATCTCCGCCCGACGCATGGCATTCTCCTCCGCAGTCAAGTGCTTTTTCTTTTGCGCTTCATTCGAGAGCGCCATGAGTCCGCCGTCACTTCCCTCCTCTACAAGAGCGCGCTGTCGCTTGGTCATCTTGCTCACGTCGGGTGTTTGGCCACGGCTTATATCCTCATCGCTGTCCATTTCTTCGTCCTCGCCATTGTGTTCACCCATCTCGTCGTCTTCTTCGCCCTCAGCATCCTCGTCCTCGCCCTCGGCGTCTTCGTCATCGAGTTCGGAATCAAGCTCGCTAAGCTCTTCATCGTCATCGTCGTCCATGGCCATTTCCTTTGCCTCGACCGAATCTTTTGCTTTTGTGACGTTGATAATGGGTTTAACGGGTATGTGCTGTTTGGTGGACACGATGATGTTGGGCGCCGGGGTATCGTCGTCCATGTCATCATCTTCGTCTCCCTCGGCGTCCATGTCCTCGTCGTCATCACCCTCGGCATCTACGTCGTTCTCCTCATCGTCGTCATCGTCCACATCCATAACATCGGCCTCTTCTGCCTCATCCTCATCTTCATCCTCTTCGCTGTCAACTTCGCGTACTATCCGACTGCTCCGCGACGCGCGCTTGCCTACGACTATGTTCTGCTTGCTTACTCTCCCCTTGGGAATGATGCCGCTGGTGGCTTGTCTGAGCTTGCCTGGGGATGACTTGACAGTGAGATGGATCGATTGGCGTGTTTCTTCAGGCGAAGATCGCTGGATGACGGCAGCGGCTGGCGACTGGTTTGCGGTGCCTCTTCGGGGACGGGTTGAAGATGCTGTGACGGCGACACTAGGAGCTGTTAGAGGAGCTGGTGGTGGGCGTGCACGTAGTCGGGGCATGTTGGTGCTGTTCTGTGTAGTGTGAAGAGGGGTCAGAAGGCAAAGGCAGACAATGGGAAGGATTGCGACCGTGTCAGACACGGGCGTAGAGGCGCAGGGGTTGTGGGTAGGTGGCAAAGGTGTTGGTGGTGAAGACGGAGGGGCTATTAGCTCCTTATCAGGCGTCATGCAGGTGGCATGCTGTCTTTACAAGTGCTTGTACTCCCGTTTGCCCTTGGCGCGTGTTGCACTTCAGCCACCACTCAACTTACCTGTTCCCATTCATCCATTCGTCTGTTCCTTCCGACTCTTCGTACTCGGTGCTTCGGCGTCGCATCCGCTTTGATGCTCGATCTGTCATGGCAGCAGCTCACTAATATGCAATTGTGTTATATAAAATTAAGTGATGATGGCAAAAACTGTTCAATGCACCTGAATAAGCGTGCGGATGTTTCTTCCCATGAGTGCTGTTGGCGATCGCAGTTTCCCCGGAATTCGCACTATCCAAAATAGGTAAAGTTTCATTTACTATCGACAATCGGTTACCAGAAATACACACCACAACATTCTCACTCTACGCCTCATGAACCAACTTGCCCGCAAATGCTACACGAACCGTCTTCTCCAAATCATCTTCAGGTATTCCCAGCCTCTCGTTCCATAGCCCCGCTGGTTCCAGGTTGCCAAGCTCCTCCTCAGCCCCGAAAATAGCACCCTGAATCAGGTTCACCATCCCAGAGAAGTCACCCTTCTGGAGCTTTGCGCGTCCTTCTTCAATATGCTGCTGGGCGGGCACGTTATTGACAGTCCACTTCTCGCCAGTAATTTTCTCGGCCATCTCTAAGAGTTGCTTCTGCGATGTCTGCGCCGAACTCACGTAAACGTACTGGTTCTTACTGAGTTCAGCCTTCTCGAGCAATTTGATCAAAGTAATACCGATTGTATGCAGATTGGTTGTCGAGAATGTAGCCGCGCCATTATCGAAAATGGTTGCGGTCTTGGTGATAGCGTCAAAGCCCAGAAAGCCGGCTTTTGAGACCCCAGTCAAGAAATGGGCCAGTAACGACACCTGTCCAACTGATCTCGCGCTCTTTGCTCTTGAGGTAATTCAAAGTAGCAAACTTCGGTTCGAAAAACGGCGCAATGACACGATTTCGCGAATCATCTGTCTTGCTACCAAATTCAGACGGAATGAACCGTTGCACCCCCGCAGCAATAGCGGCATCAATAAGCTTGTTTTGGTCGCCAGAAGCAGCACCGCCAACTAGAGATATTACAACGTCTTGGCCCTTGAAAGCATTCTTGAGGCTCTCTAGTGAGTTGTAGTCGGCATGAATGACATTAGTGCCTGGTGGGAAGGTCGAAGACGAACCCTCGCGTGATAAAACGGTAGTGTTGAAGGACGACTCGTTGACAAATGTATTCAGAACCGTCGGTCCAAGATTACCTCCAGCCTTCACAACATTAGCCAATGATATTCATGTGATGATGGCGTTAGATGGTCCCCAAGTAGAAGGAAGTCATCTTATCAGCATAGTAACTGTAAACTTACGCCAACGATGATAACATTCTTAAGGTTTGACATTATGTTTTTGTCTTTCGATAGGTTGAAGGGTTATCTCGAGCAAGTGCCAGTAAATATATTGATAGTGCCGCCTTCATCGAATACATATACCCCACCTCTCGCGATGTGGTGCCATTGGGTCATTGCCCAAGGTCCCACATGATTCCGCAATGACACATGATTCCGCAATGGCTGCCAACCTACTCCTCACAGCACCTCCGTTGGCTTAATAATAGCCTTTCACAACGCCCAATGAAAGTGTCTAAAACACGAGACATCGAATGATAGCAAGCCTGAACAGGGTTCGGTCCTCAGTTCGTACTACATCAAAATATGCATTACGCCTTCACTAGATATGGCGTCATATTTGAATCAAGAATGGCACACTGTGTTTGACCTAAACAGTAACATGGTGCGCATGCTCGGAAACGATCGATACCGTGACGCTCGGGCCTTTCTGCATATTCCCCTTCCATTTGTCATCCACATTACCCATCATCACTTCGCAATTCTCTTTGCGCTTACTTATTGGTAAGATTATCATCTTTCGCTCTTTAGAGTTGCCGACCTGTGGTAGCGAAACGCCCCCGAAGAGCATCATTTGCGAACAGGCAATGATAGACGTTGGCGCATATTAGAAATCGGCTGAGTGAGTAATGAAGTGTAGTGGTATCATAAACTAATGCTATGAACAGACTAACATCAATGCTACAAGCCTTGAAGGCAATGAGTCCCCTGTTACCCACGACAATATTACGTATACAAGATACCGCCAAGACTATGCTCGCTCATAACTTCAATCATCATCCTCAGCGCTCAAACGCTTTTCAACTATTCTCCATCTCTCCAATTGGATGAGAAGCTCAAGGGGGTCCTCGCCATTCCAGGCACTAATTTCCCACTCTGTGCGGTCCTTTGCAAGCCCTCTGTCGTACACACCAGGTATCTTCTGCATCGTCCAGACGATGCGTCGCTGTGAAGCATTCAGTTCGCGAACATACTCGCTTACCTTCGCTACCGCCGCCTCAGTGCTTCGATGCCGAATCTTGTTCAGTGGAGCTAGCAGGTAGGATACAGGGTGTCGAGAGCTCGTTTCAGAATCATTACGCATGCCAACAATTTTGGATATGATCGTTTGGTAGGTTTCCTTGGTGAGGCCAAGTTCCTCCATTTCCGGGTTATGTGGTGGGTAAATTGCGTGTCGGAATCCAAAGCTCAGAATTCGAAGGCGGGAGCCATGCTCAATGTTCAGGCGGCATTCTAATCTTCGATTGTGCTCGTATTTCGCCCTGTTCACCGAGCTGGGGGAAGGCGCTCTCAAGGCTTTGAATCCCTTCATCACCGCACCCCATGATAATCCCGGTGAAGCAGCTTCGGTGTATGCCAACACTTTGTTTACCAAAGGATCGTCTTCTTGTTCGATCAAGTATTTCGAATACGTCCTTGACTTTGTGGTAGAGTTGATGTCAGCTCTCATCCAGGACCGGTAGTAAGGATCATTCCCGTAGCGTTCCGCATGATCGCTCATCACCTGACGCTTACCGGATGGGATTGCATTTGGCCATAATGGCCATGGTTGTGAGCGATCGCGGTTTTGGGATTTCTTTTGGTGATATTTGGTACTCTTCGTAATATCCGACCCAGTTCGATCTTCCAACTTCGGACGAGATATCAACATGCTTCTGGATTCCGCCATGTCCAGAGAAGAGGTGTCTATGAAAGATAGTCGCTGACTGGATCGTGCCTCTGGCTTGGCCGGTCTTGCCAGTGTGAGCGGTTCAAGTGGTGCGTGTAGTATCTGGATATGCACCTCTGAAACCCGATTCGGAGCAAATAGAGAAAATGAGCTAACTCCGATCATAACCGGAACTCCCCTGGCTCGCAAGTTTGTCGTTATTTCTTCTACTAAGCGATTCAGTGCATTTGCCTGTTGCCTCGAGTCCCCTAATTGCTCGTTTGTATCGGGGAATGTACTCTCCCGATGGTCTGGTTCTGTTACGTCATTTTGTTGATTATCTAGGAAATATGGCAAAACCTCTTGGGACCCTTTTTTCATCTCGACTGAATTATCTTCCATGAAGTTCCGAAGTGCGGTAAGTAGCCGACTATAGTCTGAGTATGTGAGACCATGGTCCGCAAGTGCAGTAGTGTACTCGATGGGCTGACAGATACGAAAATTCGAAATGAAATGTGCAACCTGATGTGTGCATTGGGCTTTGTCGCAGACTCCTGGGCACACAATGCCTATCGAGTCCACGAAGCGCTTCTCCGGTTGCTCGGGAGGTGCGCTAAAATCTGCTGGCTCGGCAGAAGTCCTCTGGGTAAGCGGGCTGATTGTTGAGAATGTATTTGCTGAAAATGTACTCATCGAAGACTTTATGCGTTTTAGTATCGAAGGCGGCCTTCGATAACTGGCTGTGTTATAGATAGGAAAACTCTCGAAGGTGTAAATGCTGGGCGATGTAGCGGCTGATGATGTACTAGGCTCTGGTGAAGATGCTCGCGAGTGAGTTGGCGAATCTTCGGTTGTAAAATCTGAGCGACGATTCTCGGGTAAGGGGATATGTTGTGGGTGTGAAGATGTTGCGAGTACCGTAGCCTGGAATTCATCGCCAGACTCAAAACCCTCTGCACTAGTGGCGTTTACTGCGTTGACATGGCCAATATTTCTTGTTGGTGTTGATTCCGAAGATCTTTGATTAATGATAGGGTAAGTAGGATAAATTTTGCCCCATATTCGACTTGAAGGCCTTTCGTCCCTTGACTGTTCGGTTGTTGTCATGTAGCACAATGGCGGTTGCCCAGCCATACTGACGGCGATGGCCGCATTTGTTGTTGCTTGGCTAGGACTCAGGCATTAGTTATCGTAAAAGTGGCAATTGAGTAGGGCGATGCAGATTTCAAAACAGAGCTGATCTCATATTCAATATGGGTTCCTAGCCAAAGCTTGGAAGGCAAGGGGCCAAAGTCGACTCGCACGCATATCGTCCCAGCTAGCCTTGCATATGTTGCACAAAAGCGCACCAGAAAATTCAACCAGAAAAACCCGCTAGACTCGAATGCTGCGCCTAGGTCCTACACTGTGTGGTCACGTGATAATATACCGCTTTGTTCCGGGGTCCTGGCAAAGGGTCGAGCAAGGGATACCTAGGTTGGCTACTGACTGCATCTCTGACCTACGTCCAACCAAGGCAGAATACGACGTCATGCATAAACAGCCATCGCTCGGCGCCGCCGCCGCGGTGAGGTAGTAGAACTGTGTCTAGATCCACATCCGCGTTCCAATGCACTGGTTGTATCGGCGAGAACAGTGTTGCCCATACCTAAATCAGCAAATCAGCGCGTCTAACTAGGCACAAAAGTCGTAATTTCGATAAAGGCGTCTTTTTTCGCGCTCTCTATAGGAAGATGATGGCTCCTCCTTTCACAACATAAGTTCGCATACATCGGACCCCAGAAGCTCTGGCACGCGGTTCCGTTGCTTGGACGGCTAGGGCCGTGAATAAACCATGCGAAAGTATCAGGGTCCGTTGGCGATTTTATCAAGCCGACTCTACAAACATTGAAGCTCAAATAAATATAGGTGGGTATAGACGCCGTGAGCGTAGTTGGTGGTTAGCCGACACGTCGGACTGACGGTGCAGGAAGCGCTTTGTTTAGACGGCGAAGACATATCTTTCATTCTCATGACAAGACAAGAATAAGCTACTTGTCATCTCAATTTATGATCTAGATGATATATGAGTCATGGAGTATACTCCGACTACTGGTTTTTTGGGACTAAGGTACTCTTTACCACAGGATTGTTGTCAGCCGAAACAAACAACAATATCTATCATCGATAGCCATGTAACTTAGTTATCCCTAGTATTTAGCCAAGTGTTTAGAGACGCTTCACAGGGCTTTTTTACAAAGTTATAGTGACACAGAAAGCATATGAAGACTGCTCATAGCTGACGAGATTATACAGCAACATTGCAATGCAAAGAATGAGCAAGAGAGTTTTTCCAACAACTTTCTAGCATTCTCGTCATCAGTATCGACTCAACGTATGATTTATTGTTATCTCATCATCAGCATCCACTAAATATCTCACCATTGTGAACAAAAGTCAGAAATATAATTTTATTCTTAAATGCACATAGCTAACCGAACAATGTGCGGACACCTTCACTATGTGCGTAACCATAGATATAGCTTCCAAAATTCCTCAGGGTGACTCTTCATACCCCTCGTGACGCACAAGCCAAAGTATACCTAAGTAAAACTTCAGCAATATTCAATCTTTACCCAAGGTATACATCATCATGAAGACTTTCAAAGGTTTAGATCACAACTACCGCAAAGCAATCAGGGGCGGTTACACCCCTGAGGAGGCCGTGGTTTATGTAGCCAAGAACTATGTCGACTATCTCTACGAACTACACTCCTTCAAGCCCGATGTAGATGGGCAGAAAGTCCTCGGGGAGATTATAGTGGAAGAGTACAATGGACAGCGAGGAAGAGGAAAGTCGAAAGGTAGCGCATGGGCAGCAGTCGAAAAAATATCCAGAGCTAAAGCGAAAGAATGGGAAGAGGAAGCGAAGATAAATTTTGAAGATGCCTGCAGAGACAGATCCAGTTACAGAACTATGATTAACCCCCTCCTCGTGGGTGAATATCGTTTAGCGCGGGATGTACAACACGCTGAGGCACGACAGAACATGCAAGGTTCAATCTTTCCTGAACCACATCGCGCACAAAACATGCGAGAGTCAGTCTTTCCTAAACCACATCGTGCTGAGGCACGACAGGACATGCGAGATTCAATCTTTCCTGAACCATATCGGTCATGTAGATGCCCAGAATGCTTGTACCCTCCTAGTTCAAGACTACATACAATGCCTACAGGCGCAGGATCCTACTCTCGCTCGCCACCTGCGTTTCAGCCAAGCACCAATCCGCATCCCGCCTACTTTACGGAAGAGATTCGTCCAAGTGCTAGGGCATGGGCACCGCCTCCACCACCATCATATACCTATTCGTCTTACCGCGAGCAGGGTTGTAGATTCCGATCCTCAAGCCAGCCATCAGCCGGCTCTTCTCGTGGACACCATTATCGCACACCAGAACCGTCATATCGTCCAGACACCTTTGACCCACCGCCTCGCACTTATCGACCTCGCACTCCACCCGGTGCTTCCGGATCTCGCTCCCCACCTTCATACAACGGTAAGAAGCCCAAGACGTGTCTGTATACGGTTCTCGAAATCTCCCGTTCTGCTTCTCAAGATGAGGTCAAGAAGGCGTACCGTAAGCTTAGCTTGAAGCATCATCCTGATCGCGTTAGTGGCGATGAGAAAGAAAGGGCGACGGATAAGATGGCGGAGATCAATCTAGCAAATGATGTCCTTGGTAACCAGAAGAAGCGAATTGTTTATGATATTACGGGATGTTTGCCTTCTTCGAATTTGTAAATATTTTTCTCTTGTTGGGATGTAGTTTTAGCGCCGGTTTTGGAGGTAGAATTGGTTGGTTATTGAATTAGAAGTGTTGATTTTTTGTGCCTTTTAGAATGTATCGATCTAATGTCCGTCCCTTCGTCGAGTGACTCACCCTGTGGCTAGAAAAACTATATTTTGGTTTTCTACAGCCACTCCACCAAACGTTTTCCGAATAGACACGAAGCCACGGAAACCCAAACAAGTCCCTGACGCAGCAGGGATGCTCAAGCGAGCCGCGTTTGTATTAGCGCTAGTCTCATACAAAGAGATGACGGTGCTGTTGGTTTCCCAGGTACTATCGACACAAATTACATACACAAAACTTAGCAATGCGAGTCACTCTTACCCTTTTACGAAGTACAATATGTTAACTAGTTGCAGAACTGTAATTGATGACGACAATGGTCGTAGCTTAAACGCTCGCACTTTGGCTCCTCTCCACGCCCGCCGCTAAAACCTGCTGTACATCACCTCCCTAGTTTTCCCGTTGCTATTATATATGCAGAAATAGCCCAGCGGAAATCTGCTATTGCTTGGACTGTCCTCGGACCCGACTAGCCCTATGCAAGGGCTGCTGTAAAGCCTACATCCTAGGCCGCATCGACGCGATGGACTCCATTACCGCACCAAAACGGGTTATTCTCCGCTTCAATGTTAGATACGAGCTTGAGGAATACGAAATCAACCAGAGTTTTTTTACTTTCATTGGCTACGAGCCAAAAAATGACTACTACTCTCATTTAATGGCCCCTAATAATTCCTCTAAGATGCATATCATCCTTGATATCCATTGTAAAACAAATCCAACCATCAACAATCTTACGATACCATATGAAGTATACAAAGTCCTGAAAAAGGACGGTGATTTGTATGTGACCCTGCAACTCACTGTGAGCATACTAATGAAGAAATAAACTAGTACGTTTCAGCAGCTCGATAGCAAAGCATGCGACTTTGCTCGCGAGCGCTGTAGAAGGATTGGCTGGGGCACTCACCGATCTCAATCAGATGAGTTGGATGGCGTTCTTGCATCGCATGGAGGGCATCCTCCGCTTAGATTCGTATCTTGAACGTCAAGGGACAAAGGCAAGTCCCTCAATTGTAAACTTGTAGGCACACATAGCTTTTCACCTTGTCGGCCTCGTGCTGTATCACACCGAAGATAATTCCCTCTTATTTGATGTTTAGGATTTCGACGACAGTCGCGATGTGTTGTAACTTGGATAAAGCACATTTAAAAGCTAGATATGGCTGATCATTCGAGAATTTAACTTGATGAACAATAATTTTGCGACGCAACAGATAGAAATGCAGATTGGCTTTGACCAAATCGGATTGAAAAGGGGCGTCGCTGATAAGACGGTGGTGCAGTGCTGCCTGACGCATGTAGAGCCCCGCCTGGATGGACGTGAGGCTACCTGGTTGGTGGTCACTCAATGCAAGCTGCACATCTATGCAGGCTTCCCAAACCTAACATGTTTTTGTCGTAGCAACAGTGCTACTCTCAATATCAAAACAAAGGGATTGTAGTCGCGGTTCCATCACAGATATACTGATTCAAAAATCAGCTTACAATCGCTGAAGCACATCTTTGGGCCTCAAACTAAGGAGCAAGCAAATAGCAAACCACGGGTACTGATTTGCGACGCCTTTTGAACATACGAAACCGTCTGATTTCTGGATTTTTACCTTCGCAAATGATAGTGTACTGTGTCGCTTCCTTTCTCACACCTTGCATAAACTTCAGCCCTATGCCGTCGCCGCGTTTTCCTCGTTGAAGGCAGCATATCGTGAATAGGTTGATTGGGTAGAGCGGGGAGGTGTAAACACAATTGGCAAGTAGCACTTTGCTTCTCTATACAGTCTATCAAAGGTGAAGGCCGTCACACCTAGGAATATCAGAATTTGTAATCGACACAGCATTCTTATTTTAGAATAGCTTTAGAAGATAACTTATAGTAGGGTGTAGAAATTTCTAGTGTGGTGTTCAAGATAGAGTCGCTTATAGTCAAAAGTACTTTGATTTGTTTCATGTCAGGGGGCGTCTCTTGACGAAGTGACGGATATTATATTCTTTTCCTTGTAATCTTCTGTGTCTATTGGCTGTGATAGATTGAAAATCGGTTTTTAAGCACTGTAGTAAAGTATTTCCAACATTTCAGCAAACTTTTAGCGTTATTGAGTCCAAACCCTTCCGCCCTCCACCTCATAACACTCTCACTTCACAAACTTGTTAATCGGCAATCGATAAACATCAATAGTCCAATATGGCCTCCTCGTCCCCTCCCAGTTCTTCTTATCATGCAGTCCTTTGGGGACGTCGATTTCTTCCCAAACGGTATCAAAGCCTGCTTCATAGAGGTCGATTTCCGCAACTTTAGTATACACATCGTAGCAGATTTGTCGATCGGCACCAAGGCCATTGTACCATCCGAACACACCGTCGGATGCAAGTAGACCCACGACGTAGTCGGCGAAGAATTCTCTGAGCGCGGCGTAGTCTTCTGCGAATGTGTCGTAGTAGATTCCATCGAGAACAACGCCTTGCTCGAGGAGTTTAGGGAGCACGTCTTGCCACCTACCTTCGTGGATGTGGACGTTTGGTTTATCATACCATCCCTGTTCACGTAGGCGCTGGTGGACTTGGGGATGTGCTTCGATGATGTGGTGCTCCGCTGGGTTGTGTGTTTGGATGGCGGTGTCAACTATGCCCATACCGTGTCCTACGTTCATAACCTTGAGGCCAGATTTTGGGTTGATGGTTTCGGCATGACGTTGCATGATTTGAGTTTCCCAGTCCATCATTACCTTGGTGAAAATTAGTTTATACGTAATTAAGGGGCTAAAATTGAGATAGTTACCGCGTTGTCGCTTTCATCCAGAAGAATACCAGGCTTGTATCGCAATTGGCTCTTAAGATATGCGCGATTATCCAGCGAAACATCATCGAGAACTTGGGCTTCAACCACCTCTTGGATCTCCTTAACCTCCTCTTCCGAGACCTTCTGCTTCTTGACTGCTGGTCCATCTCCACTCTCATCATCTTCATCATCTTCATTATCTTCCTCCTCTTCAGCCGCATTGCCACCTAAACCCAACGCCTCCATCTTCGCAAAAAGAATCTCGGCCCTTACGCCCGCCTCAACCATTACATCGTAGATCTTTTTTTGCTCTAAACGAAATGCAATGCATCCTGGCGTTTCATCTTCCTTGTTTAGATCATTCCAGATGGCACCGTTTTGAAGCAGTAATTCCACTGTTTTAATAGCTGAATCATCGTCTGTCGCTTTTCCCTCACATGACGCAATTGCAGCATGTAATGGTGATGTTGCTACTGTTGCCGTGGGGTCTTGCACATTTGCGGATCCCTCCTTGAGCAAGATCTTTAGAGCAGGAACGTCGTGGCGCTCTGCGGCGCCGATGATGCGCTTAGCAAGGAGGATGTCTTCTTCTGTTGCTTGGAGAGCCATTATGAATTGTATTGTTGTTGTGCAAACTTTGTGCAGGGGGGCTGTGGGGTTGGAAACTTTTTTGCAGGGATTCGGATAAGATAAGCGAGGACTAGTCTTTCACTTCAATTACCGCTTCTGGTAAGATGCCTTTACTGCGTCTTGGAGCATCCAACATAATGGTCTGCAACAGTTTGTGGAAGGATCTTAGCTCCTTTGTATTCTTTGATATATCTTATAGTATTTCAATATGGGTCCATTTACTGCTATTCTCAACGCGTGTCCTCCTACTTATCATGTAACTTCCGTGAAGTGATCTGAGGAAGCAATAACAACAACAGACAACAAGATCGACAAATGACTCACACAAATAGTCAAACGTATCTATAAAAGATGAAACTGGTGAGGGACGTGTTTCAATCATTCCGGGTATAGAGAGCACAAGTTTTGTCCACAAGCTAAAAGGAAAAAGGGTCAAAATATTAAACTGAGTAAATCCTAAGTATGTCCTTGACATCAGTAATAAATATGTCTTGCCTTAACTCATCGCAACCAAGAGTAGGTAGTTGAGTCAAAAGTAGACACGGTCATATACCACACCCACGGTCACAATTCCAACCAAAGACTATACTGAAGTGAGTCAACTAACCCTACACCACCTAGCCTACGCATTCAAGACATTATAGACCCACACGAGTCATGGAATATTTCGCTCACTTGAATAAAAACATCATCCCCACCCACCAAAGCATCCTGCCGCGTCATCCCAAAACCCAAGACTCTCCAAGCCCAGTCCAAGTCTTCCAAGCATACCCACCCACCCTATCCCCATGTATTTTCACCAAACACAAAAACAAAGCATAAAACACAGTTGATATATATATATTTCATTCGCCTAAACAAATAAAACTAAGCTAAATGGTAACGCTTCCATCAGGAAAGTGATGTTACAAGCAATCCAATCCAATACCAATCAACAAAAAACGCCCCTCTCTCCTGATTTCCGTTTCCCAATCCTATATGGTGCACAAGCGAAGCAAGCTTTAACAACAACAGCAACAACAACACAAAAAACATAAGAAAAAAAGAGCCCAAAGTGACAATAAAGCGCTGCTAGCAAAATAAAATAAGAACAAGGGCCCCCGGGGGGTAGGAGTGGGTTAGAGAACAAGTAGCACGTGTGAGTAGCTAAATGTTTTGAGATGCCGGGGGCGAGAGAACGGGAGGGATCTTGTTGGTAGTACATTATGTATATATATACACCTTTCCTTGCAAAAAAAAGCCAATATCATCATCTTACGCAACCATCCACCAAGCCCCAACAAGAATGCCGACAAGAACAAGCAGAGTCAAGATACTAGCACCCGCCTTATCGCCCGTAGTAATGCTATTGAATGTAATGGGTGTATTAGGTACATTAGCGCCGGCGTCGGGGTTGCTGGCTGAAGTGCCGCCGGCCTTGAGGGTGGCGGGGCCAGGAGCTGCAGGGTAGAGGAGCGACTGTACGATTTCTAGGGCGGCCATTTGCTCGCCGACGCCGAAGCTGCCATCGTTTTTGCCGTTGTCGAGCCAGCGGAGGCCGCATTGTTTTTGGTCGGGGCCGGAGTTGCATTGCTTTGCGGCGGCTTGGGCGGAGGCTTTGAGGAGGGGGTCGATGAATTCACGGGTCCAGGGGGCGACGATGGCGGTGTATCCCATCCAGCGGGCGAGATAGGCTTTGAAGGAGCGCTGGTCGGTGTCGCATTTGCCGTTGTTTTCGCAGGCAACTTCGCTCATGACGTTGTCGATGAAGAAGATACCGGCGGCATCGATGACGCCCTTGAGGCGGCCCTTCCACTTGTCGTTTTGGGTCTGGCATGAATTAGTTGGGAATCGTGAAGGTGATGACGGTCCTACTTACCACATTCCACATGGCGGCAGCACCCGCCATATGCACACCGGCATTGTAGGTCCATTGGATCTGGTTGATCTCGGAGCAGTTCTTCTTGTCATCGGTTCCATCAAAGTAGTGGTAATCTTTGCTCATCAGTCCAATGGCCTGCTCCCACTCCCAGGCCCTCTCAGCCCAATCTCCATAGGTATCGTTTCCAAGGTACTTGTACAGACGTGAGGCAATGTTGAAGAAGCAACCGTTGGAGATGGTGTTCTTGTAGTTGTATCCGTTGTTGAAAGTGAAGATCTGCCATTTTAGACCACCACCGCAAGTTGCATTGTCCCATCTGCTCTTCTGTGTATTGAAAACGGCTTGTGCTAGAGAGAGCCACGAAGGCTTTCCATTGCCCAGGTCGGGCAACTTGTTCTCTGCGGCCGTCATAGCCGCCATACCCCAAAAGGCCTGATCATCGTTTCCGAGAGTCTTGGTCTGGTTGGGAGGCATGAAAGCGTTGAAGTCTCCAATCTGGTGCTCCATTGCTTGGGTGGTGATCTTGTTGTATTGGTCATCGCCGGTATAGTACCAGTAGTCGATGAAGGCATTGAACATGGCACCGCATTCCCACCAAAAGTACGGATCGGGAAGGTTACCAGGCACATCACCTACTCGGTCGCCTGTGTAGAACTTTCGCAGGCCTTGGGAGATGGCCTTGGCGGCTTGCTTGATCGAATCTGGGCATGGTGTTAGCGCGCGATACAAGATGCTGGGCGATATGCGTACCTGGCGAGTTTACGTTTAAATCGATCGCCCCTGCGCCAGACAGCAGCAGATTTGAGGCACATAGGGCCCCAAGGGCGGAAGTCAACTTCATGGTGTGAACGAGAATGCTAGGATATAAATGAGGTTTAAGCGAATGCGCGTTCAGGGTCAAGCACCGGGCCTGATGACGTCGTTGGTGCGCAGTGCAGTGAAGACTTGGGGCGGCGTTCTTATATCGACGACGGTAGCCAAGTGGTGGTGAGGAGAAGGCAAACAG
Source organism: Phaeosphaeriaceae sp. PMI808 (assembly GCA_021365335.1). Lineage (NCBI taxonomy): Eukaryota > Fungi > Ascomycota > Dothideomycetes > Pleosporales > Phaeosphaeriaceae > Phaeosphaeriaceae sp. PMI808. The sequence continues at coordinate 228,741 of JAJTIZ010000007.1, forward strand.
GGACGGCAACGGTTGAGGTAGGGTTGAAACGAGCGACAGGTGCAGTCCACAGTCCAGGGAAGAAGACGACTAGACGACCAGACGACGGGGTAATGATTAGGTAGGCTGCAGACTAGAGCCTAAGTTCCAACGAGCGTCTTTTCACACGTCAGGGTCTCTTTGAGGCTGGTGAGAGTGGTGCACATGCAGGTGGAGGAGGAGTGGTTTTAGTTGGCAGGCCATGGCTCAGGAGAGGCGCCGATATCTGCGCCTGGCTTGCGACTGGTAGCAGGTTAGCAGGTCCCAGTCCGCCAAAGCCTAGTCGAACCCCCCTTGGCACCATCACGAATGCGTGCAAAAAGCGGGTCATTGGATGCGTAACAGCGTTACAAAGACCACATGGAGCAGCGGCTAGGCTATGCACAGGCACGACAGGCATTCATTGTGCGTATTGTATTATTCGATTCACGCATGAACCATCGCGTTTGCCAGCCGACTGTTGCATTGGATGTTGCAGATTCGGAATCGGTGAATCGGTGCCACTGGAATTTCTGGCTGCCCTGAAATCTGAAGGCAAGTGGCAGACGAGAATACCTTTAGGTGCCTAGGTACGGTGGTTTGTTACTGTACCTATTAGAGTGCGGTGCGAAGGGCCGCCCAATCGCGGTTTAATTTCAGCTTCAGTGTCTTGTGGCCCAAAAGCCACGCCAGCTGCTCGTACACTGTCGTAATCGCTGCGGCTTGGTGGTCACGTGTCTGACTTGGGCTAATGGCTGTGGCGCAGTGGGGGATCCGGACAATGAAGTACCTTCATCGGATGGAATAAATAATATAATAAAAACAATAATGTGAGATGGTAAAAACGTTCAAACAGTTCTTGACTTGAGTGCCCGTTGGCTGCACGTCACACAGGTACAGGTACAGACTGCCGTCCATTCCAGGCCTAGGTGTTGCGTTGGTTTCACGCTCGGCATCAGCCTCACGGCTCAAACCAAAGCTGACACATGCGCCATCCAAGCTCAGCGTTCTTCCTCAACCCTACCAACACCGCATCACCTGCACACCCACGTCCACATCCACATCCACAACACCCATCGCTCAACCACCATCCCAACATCCACGCTTTTCGCATCCTACCAATAAACCTCACACACACAGTCTCTCTCTCGTCTCTTTATCCGTCATGGCGACCGTGAGCAACCCTACGACCCATACATTCCTGCCGGTGGCCAACCGGGCGCCCAGGGCCAGGGCCAGAATGGCAACCACCGCACAGCAGCACTCCAAGCGGTATGTTTGTGCCCTCTATTCACCCTCCCATGATTGCGCATAGTCGCTGCGTCGTCATTGAGCGCCTATCGTGCTGCCACATGCGCATGTCTCCCTTCATTCGCTGACTCGCCTCCAGGAAATCGACAGCACCGTCGGAATCATGCGGGACAATATCAACAAGGTCTCCGAGCGAGGTGCTCGCCTAGACTCGCTCCAAGATAAGACGGACAACCTCGCCCAGTCTGCCCAGGGCTTCCGAAAGGGCGCCAACCGTGTGCGCAAGCAGATGTGGTGGAAGGACATGAAGATGCGCATGTGCCTCGTTGTCGGCATCATCATTCTACTTGTCATCATTATTGTACCCTCGGGTGAGTTGCCGCCTCGCATCAATGCTGCGCCTGACATCGCTGACGTGAAGTAGTCCTCGTTAAGAAATAAACGCCCCAATGCCAGATACCACGAAACCATAGCCCTTATTAATTGCACGGAGGAGCGGGGGGAGAAGTGTCACATGTAGAAAGGGTGACGACGAGCCGTACTGTAGCCATGGACGGTAATTCGTGTAGGAGTTCATCTCTGGCGAATTGGTAACCGTGGGGGTGTCTAGTTTTTTCTTGTCTTTCTTTGTATTCAAACGGCCAGCTTGTAGCGACGGGATACAGTCTAGATCCTCTGCACCGGAATGACTCCACGTTAGCGACGATACCTCAAGAGCCTTGTTCCATGCCTGGCCGTTAGACGAACAAATGGAGTTTATCCTGGTTTGACGCTGACGCAGGTGACGCAGAAAGCGGTGCTTTCTTGTTTATAATGGCTTATTGCGCTTGATTGCTATTCATTCAGTTTCCAACATGAATGTGTTTGATATCTAAGTAAAAGTATATGTAAATGTGACCCATTATGTCAGCCGTCAGTCCAATCATAGAAATGGACTGTGGTTCCCCAGACAAGCGTGGGGATTGCGCGCCACTGGTGGGATCCAAAGCTCGACGGCTGCGTTATCGGCGAAGCGAATTTTGTAGCTTCAGTCGTCATTCCGGTCCTTTGCAGTGACTGATTCTGGCCTCTTTTTTTTCTTTCTTCCTTTGCTCTCCCAACCCTCCAATTCGACGTCTGCACCTCTCCTAACCAGATTTTCAAGCGCCCCGCCGGCGAGATGTCCCCCATGCAGGGCGTGGTACGTGGTGGTGCTCGTGTGGCAGCACGCTCGTCCCGCCAAATCCTGGCTGCATCTGCTGTCTCGCGACGCTTTCCTCGTGCCCTCGTCGCCAGCACGACCCCAAGTCGGCTGTATACCTCGTCAGGTGATGGCAAAAAGTCGTCTATATACGCCGCCTTCCTCAACTTGCTGGCCAGTGCAAGCTCGCGCAGAGAAGTCGACCAGTACCTCGGCCAGTTCCGTTCCGTCTCACCACACCAATTCGCCGTCGTCAAGGTTGGAGGTGCCATTCTCACAGATCACCTCCAGGAGCTATGCTTTGCCCTACAGCAGCTGCATGCAATTGGCCTGTACCCTATCATCGTCCATGGCGCCGGCCCACAAATGAACCAGCTATTGCTGGACTCGGGCGTTGAGCCGGACTTCATTGATGGCATACGCGTCACAGACAAGAAGACGCTGGGAATAGCGCGGAAGCTTTTCTTGGAGGCAAACATGGATCTAGTCATGACGCTGAAGAGGGATTGGGGCGTCCAGGCCCGGCCCATCACAGCTGGTGCACTCCAGGCAGACTATCTAGACAAGGAGAAGTGGAAGTACGTTGGCAAGATCAACAAGATCAACCCCAGGCCCATCATGGATGCCTTGGAGAACAATGAGCTGCCCATTCTGTGCTCCATGGCCGAGACTGAGGATGGCCAGATTCTCAATGTCAACGCCGACGTGGTTGCCGCCGCTTTGGCTCGTGAGTTTGAGCCTCTGAAGGTCATCTACCTGTCTGAGAAGGGTGGTCTGTTCAACCAAGAGACTGGTAAACTTATTTCACATATCAACCTCGAGGGCGAGTACGATACCTACATGAAGCAGCCGTGGGTAAGGTATGGCACTAAACTCAAAATCGTAGAGGCGAAGAACCTGCTAGACGGCCTACCACGGACGTCGAGTGTCGCCATCACCCATCCTCAAAACCTCGGAAAAGAACTCTTCACACATACCGGTGGCGGCACCCTGATCCGAAATGGCGGTAGTGTTAAGGAGATTTCCAGTTTTGAGCAACTGGATCTCAAGGCTCTAACAGAAGCCCTCGCCAAAGAACGCGGAGGAGCAGAGGCTTTCGACGGTGTCTCCAAGTACTTGGAGAACTTGAAGAATCGCTCATTCGAGGTATTCACTGATGACACAATGGGCGTAGTAGCTGTAGTCTACCCACCAACCAAGGATGGCGAGTTTGCTCAGCTGTCCACTTTCTCAACGACCAAGGAAGCATTCCGAACCAATGTCAGCGATCTTGTATTTGAGCGCATCAAACAGAAGTACCCTAAGATGTACTGGGTAGTTGAAAGCCAAGAGCAGAACCTGGTCAAGTGGCACTTGGAGAAGACAGATGGCTTCCTACGCCGCGACAAGGAGATCTTCTGCTGGTGGGGAGCAGCTGAATCAAAGGAAATCTTCTCACTGCTAGAAAACTACTCAAAGCAAGGCCGTGGGATACTGAGCGACAGCTTAGATACCCAGTTCAGGAGGGCAGCTGATTATGTCGCTAGCCTCAAGCAAGGCCAGCAGGTTCGAGCTTATTCAACATCTGCCAGCTCGCGTTCAATAGGGTACTCATCGAGGCCAGTCCTTGGACAAAACAAGCACGCAACCACATCAACTCGCAGCTTTGCGACAACAGCATCACGATTCGAAGATACTACCAACCCCAACCCACCATATGGCATTAAATTCAAGAGCAAAGATTGGCCCTCCAAAGTTGCCTTGATTGGTGCACGAGGATATACTGGGCAAGCACTCATTGAGCTCCTCAACAAACACCCAAACATGGACCTGAGGCACGTATCCTCTCGCGAACTTGCAGGTAAGAAACTCGAAGGCTACACGAAGCGCAACATCACCTACGAGAATCTTTCACCCGAGGATGTCAAACGTATGGCAGAGAAGGGTGAAGTCGACTGCTGGGTCATGGCCTTGCCAAACGGTGTCTGCAAACCATTTGTAGACGCAATCAACGAGTCTGGAAAGTCCGACGCCGTCATTGTCGACTTAAGCGCCGACTACCGATTCGATGATGGCTGGACATACGGTCTGCCCGAGACAGTCGACCGCCGAAAACTCGCAGACGCCAAACGCATCGCAAACCCCGGATGTTATGCGACAGCCGCACAACTCGGCATCGCCCCTCTCCTCGACTTCATCGGAGGCCAGCCAACCGTCTTCGGTGTATCAGGCTACTCAGGAGCAGGCACCAAGCCCAGTCCCAAAAACGACGTCAAACACCTCGAGAACAACCTTATCCCATACAGTCTAGTAGACCACATCCACGAGAAGGAGATTTCCCGACAACTAGGCATCGATGTAGCTTTTATTCCCCACGTAGCAGTCTGGTTCCAAGGCATCCACGTAAGTCTCTCCCCGTCCATCCAACCTACCTAACCTAACCTCTCCCCCCCCCTCCAGCACACAATCTCCATCCCCCTCAACCGCACCATGACATCCCGCGACATTCGCAACCTCTACCAAGACCGCTACGCCGGCGAAAAACTCGTGAAAGTCATCGGCGAATCACCCCTCGTGAAAAACATCTCGGGCAAACACGGTGTTGAAATCGGCGGCTTTGCAGTCCATAGTTCGGGGAAACGCGTCGTGGTTAATGCTACGATTGATAATTTGCTCAAGGGCGCGGCGACGCAGTGTTTGCAGAATATGAATCTTGCGTTGGGGTATGGGGAGTATGAGGGGATTCCTTATTGAGGTTTGGGAGGGGAGAGGGAGGTGTGTTAGGGCGTGTAGTGTGCGCGAAAAGTACGTAGTAGACAAAGAGGCTTGTTTAGGTGCTGTATATACCATCTCACGTTTTTTCTTCTACTTCTTCCCTTTTCGTGTTGGATTGTGTGGATTGACCTTTTTAACAAAATCGACTACTCCGGAGGAACATTTTAGATATCTGTGACGACGAAAAGGATGTATGATGAATGAGCGAGTGAGTGAGTGAGTGAGTGAATACTCTCGCACACGGCTTTTCCATCCATGTATATATTTGTTCAAACAGAAACCTGCTCGTAAGGTACGTAGTTTTCCGTTTCAACACCCAGCATCAGAAAAGCTAGGTAGTCAGAACACATTCTCACGCATTCAGGCGTACCATGTGCCACACGGGGATCTGGCTGTAGGCACCTATGTACAGTCGATCCCTAGCGAGCGTTGTGGAGTATGCCTTACGCGCATCCGCTAGACGCATCGGTACAAATCAGGAATCAGAAACGTCAGACACAAATGTGTGGCGTACATGCTACGCCATGCAACGGCGAGCAAATGGGACTAGGGGGGTGTAAGTCTCTGATGCGGTGGAGGCATGGATGGTGTATGTTGTGGAGGCGTACTGTGGCATGGAGGTACCCCAGCCCTCCCCCCCATTCTATCTACCATGCGCAAGGTTTATATCATATATATATTAGGAATGTTTAAAGCGCTCGATAGGGATTAATATGGGGTAGGTATCCGCTTCGCTCTCTATTCTCTTATTCGCACATATGGGTGACATTCACTAGATATAAATACACTGTTGCGAAATTCGCCTTGGTCGGAGCGAGACTTTGCCGTGTAATTGAGATTGAGTACGGCGTCTTATTCACGGGGAAATTGTGTGGATTACTGTGCATACCCTTATCTTCTAGCCTCTTGTTTCGAGTTCTAGCGCGGGTGTGGCGTGGTGGGGTGAGTCTCGGGAACTTAGGTTCGCGTGAGGGAAAAGGTGTTATATGTGATATTGTGGGTGGGTAGAAAATTTTCTGGTGAGTGTAGATCGTGGGCATGGTGTTGGGTAAGTATGTATGGCACAAGGGCCATAAGGATTGGGCTAGGGCTCTTTCGAGGTGGGAGGGTGTTGGTGTTGTCGTGTCAGATTTAAGAAATATGTTGGTTATGCGATCCGTGATTCGGAATGGTGCGGTAGTCCATCGCTGTGGTGCGAAGTCGCTGAATGACTGGGTCTACTCTCAAACTAAAGAGTCTATCTTGCCTGTTAGGTCATGCGAGAGATCTATCTAGTTGAGGTCGTATCATGCATTTGATCTTTGCTGTATGACGCGCCATATATTCAAAGTCATCTGGAGTACAGTAAGTTTTCTGACCTCAGAGAGTCTCCAACCAGAGCCTCCAGTCGTTGATCCACGCCTTTGGGGCGCAGGCGGATAGTTGAAGCAGATACAATCGCGCCGACTCGGTGATGCCCGCGATCGAGGCGGTGTTGTACCATATACCTACCTGTAGCAGTGCCCCTGGTGCGAAACGGGCGCGGCGCTTCTGCGGTTATGGCGCTTCACGTGGCAACGAGAAGTTGCAAGGCGTGCGGGAGAATAGACCCTAAATTCTTGTTCTGGACATTGTGAACGCCTAGTTATTGAGCGAGGCTGTCTATGGTTAAAGAAAGTTTAGCAAGGGGTGTAAGAGCCTCTACCGCATTCAGGCGGTTAGCGGATACAGCCGAGGGGTATCTTTGCTTTTCCTCGTGCTTTTATTGGATATAAATAGCGAGAGGGCTTTGTTCAGATGACGAGGCTATTGAAATAGAAGTAATCAATGAAAAAAAGGCTGGGCAAATATGACCCTGAATTACAGCAGTGCACAGCTCTGTAGGCCAATCCAGTGCTTGAACTCATGCGTAGGCGGCCGACAGGATCGCATCAGGCTACCTATCAGGCCCCGTTGTTATGCGAGGCACGCGACCTCGCTCGGCGATCATCATGATAGTGGGTGGCGAGGCATTTACAACTCTCTCGCCGTAAACAGGCATTTGAGTGCGAATCATGAAACAAACCAAAGAAATAGTAAGCTTCGAATAGATGGAAAGGGCCCGAGATTGATTGTCGGAATGGAGGGCGGAGGGTGCATTCATAGAGTTTGCGGCACAAGCATATGTGTGGGCTCGATTTAGCATGGCTGAGTTATGTGGATTTGTAGCCGAAAATAGTGTGGCATAGTGTTGCGCTTGTCCCCTTTTGGTATAATGGGCTCTGACTGATCAACCCGACCATACGGCACAACGAACACCCACACCTCATACACCCCGGCAGGCTGGCACCCTGGTTACAGTCTTTTGAATCTAATCCACCCCCATCCAAGCGCAAGACGTGATGGCCCTCGCCGTAAAGACAAAAAGGTATTTGGGGAGAGGTGCTGCTATATTCACAGTTCTTAAATGTCTTTCTCTTTCCCTTGCTCGCCCATGTGGTTCGTCTGGAGACCTCACGGACTTTGATAATATTTCTCATCTCAGCCGACGCCGGGTCCTTGCGCCACCGTGTTGCTATTCGCTGGCTTTTGAAGCTGCAGGTAGCACATTACTAGATCTATTGCTATTTTGGATTCGGAGTCTGGAGAGGTCCACTGCCCTGCCACCATGACTACCAAGGTGTCCCAGAGCTCCGGGTCTCATGAGCCAGTAATAACACAATCGCTCTTGCTGCTTATACTGTTGCAGCCCTCGAGCCCTCCCTGCAACTTGAATCTGACACCACCTCGGGGATCAAATGTTACCCAAAACACAAACGATATCCTGTCGCAAAACTCCAAAAGGAATGCACTGATCACCACATCCAAGAGGAGGATGGCTTTGCTTAAGAATAAGGGTGCGAAAAAATCGGTCACCATATTGCATGCCGTGCCAGAGACTACAGCATCTGTTACGGCCCCCCTCCCCGATCAGCGAGACACGACAGCAAAGCAGGTCAGCAGCAAAACCCAAATCGCCTTGAACAACCAATCACCATTATCGCCAACGTACTATCACATATCCACACCCAGCGTCCAAAGCAGTAATAATGTTGCAAATATGACTTCATCAACCCCACGCAAAAACTCACTCAAGGACTCTATTGGAATTTACAAACACGGCAAGATACAGTGGTGGCAAAAAGATCGCTTGGTAGCAGAGAGTCAGATCAGGGATAGTAACAACCGAGATAGAAGATCGAGGCCTAAGATACACGTTGTCATCCCCGACGGAACCCGCGAGCGCCCCCTTCCAGCCATCCCATTCTTCAACTACCCTAGCAAAAATCATATTGCAACAGCATACCAAAGCGAGAATGCACACGACATTTCACCTCCTTCTGCAAGCGCCAAAGTCGTTATGAGGGACTCCATCGTATCACCACTTGCCCAAATGCAGCCCGTCTCCTTTGGTCAATTCCAACGCTCCATGAGCCGCGTCGTTCGCAAAACATCGATCCGACCCCAAAGACAGCCCCGCAATGCACCAAAAGCGAGTGGTTCTTCTGCCGATTCTCAAGAGAGCGACTCAGCTTCAACATATAGTGTCCTGTCGTCAGAGACCAGCGCTGAGGCTGACAGCCCACCATTGGTTGAGAAGCGTAGGCAACATTACAGCGTCCAAAACCCCATCACCGCAGGTGTCTTTGATTCATCACCAGAATCATGTGTCAAGTTCTCGCCGCCGTCAGCCTCACCACCTCGCCAATATGCGCATCATCCACCAAGCAGACAGGGTCACTCATTTCAACCAAGCTGTCCACTTCCACGAACCCGCGACGCCCGTGGTAGTCTGACTCGCCTGTCAACGATAGGTCGCAAGCCATCAAAGCGTTCGAATCGTCGACGAAGTCTCGCAGCAAACAATGGCGTTATTGACCGTGCGATCAATCGTACAACATCGAGCCAGCTCTCTAACCCTCTTCGAGGTCCTAGCCCAACATTGAGTGAAGCAGAAAACGACCTTGAGGAACGACTTGCTTCGCTAAATGAAGCAGCAAAACCCGTAGCTTCAAATCACAATCAAGAGCAAGGTCTGACTGCCTTGAGTGAGGAAAGTTCGTTCCAATGGGACGCAATAATGGAGCCAAAGACTTCAGACGAGCCAGTTGGCCAGCTCCGCAAAGATTCTGTTACTATTGGCACAGCTAATATGCCACCTCCAGCTCTGCCCAGGAAGTCTAGCAAGCGACAGTCTTCAATGAAACCAGAGTCGTACCGGGTATCTCGTGTTCCACGCGATCATATTGCCTCTCAGATAAGCCAGTCTCAGGGAAAAACCCAAAAACTGACCCTTGCCATTCCGCAATCCAAGACCATATCTGAGAACCTTGCACTTTCTACGATACCCATTCCCCCGAAGCATACCAAACGAACTATCACGCCTACCAGTGCGGAACGCGTGATTCTGACCATCTTTCACAGTCTAGACTGTTTGGACGATCTTTTTGCTACTGCTGTAGTTGACCGAGGATTCCATCGTGTGTTCAAGCGTCACGAGCTCGACCTGATCAAGTCTACGCTGAGGAAGATGTCGCCACCGGCCTGGGAATTCCGGGAGATTGCCTTTCCAGGACATGACATGCTCCACGAAGAAGATCTCGAGATGATGCGGCCACAAGAAGAGTACACACCAAGTACTTACCTCCAGCTACAAAAGCGAGACTTTCATACTATTAGATGTATAAAGACAATGATCAAGGAGAAATGCCAGTCTTTTGTCCGGCCCGAAATTTCAATTGCTCTCATCAGCAATGACCTGGCTGTCACCGCACGGGTTGACAACGCTCTCTGGCGCATCTGGACCTTTTGCAAGATTTTTGGGTCTGGCAAGGGTCGTGAGGAGGATATTATTGGTCAGCAGGACTGGCTTAGGGGAGGCCTGCTGGTTCACCAACCGGCTTGTACATTTAGCGTTATGAACACCGACTACATGAACGATACCCTCGTCGGCGCTCCAGAATGCTTCGCAAAGGGCAATGAAGGTGGCTTGACCGCCGAAGAGCTATTCGACATGATGGAGCTTTGGAACTGCTTGGCTGTGCTTCTGCAAGGCTTCGAGGGCCGCACTGCTCAGGCGCGCGAGTATGGCATCTATGAAAATACCGAGATTCGAGGCGGGGATATTGATGGAGAGGAGCACATGCTTGGTAAGAAATATTACCATTAAATACTGTTAATTGTACTGACATTCATAGATGAGTGGTGCTACTACCTCCTCACATTCGGGCTCTCTTCGATCCTCGAGCTCGCTGGTCCTTGTCTTCAAATGAACCCCATTCCTTTCAAGATCGCAGCACAGCATGGCTGGAATGACTGGAAACCACCAGTCTTTGGCGGTAGTCGCCGCAACTTCCTCAAAGAGGCAGCATCCCGTGTCTACGAAGACAAGATTGCACACACATATGCCACGACCTCAACACGCGACATCCAGCGCCAAATGTCCAAGCAACGCATCCAAAATCACATCACCGAACTCCGACACCGCAAGACCAGCGGTCCACGCATGCCCATGGTTCACATGTCAGAAGAACGCCCCATGAGCGAATGGTCTACCGTCATCACCAACCTAACCCGCCCCCGCCCCCTACCCTCCTCAGAAAGCAACATAGTCTCCCACATCCCCACCCGACGCTCCGCCCTCGCCCAAGAACTTACCTCCTCCATCTCCGAGCTCCCAGCAACGAACACCCCCCTCCACACCATCAACAACCAAGCACGCGCTCTTCTTCCCCCCGCCGCATAGTCGCTCTCCCCCTCCTCCCAACCCCTCCCCCCTCCACAGCCCCAAGCACCCGCGACCGCTCAAGCATATCAACATCCCCCTCTATTCCCCCCTTCCCCATCCCCCCGCTATCCACCCACCCCGCCTTCCGCCACCACCAAAACCCCTCCAGCACACGCATCCCCCTGCGCATCCACACGCGCTCCTACTCCGCATCGTCGGACCCACATGCTGCAGCGTTCCAGCAGCATCCGGCGCAGGCCGATATTTATGCTAGCGAGGCGTACGAGAACACGGCTGCCAAGGCGATCCATCGGATTGTGGAGATGGGCTTTACGGCGGGGCAGGCGAGGGAGGCGTTGAGAATGACGGACCTGGGGGATGGGTTGAGGGTGGATCGGGCGGTGGAGTTGTTGTTGAGTAGGGGTGGGTTGTAAGGTGTGGACTGTGTGTGAGGAGAGATAAAAAGAGAATGTGTGTGTGTGTGCATGTGGGATAACGATTGTGGGGTTTAACTTGTGAGAAAAGGAGATTTTGCAGATTGTGTAAGAAGATGTTTGGTTTATTTTCCTTATTCTTTTTCTTCTTTTTCATTGTTGGATTTCGGCTTGAGATTCGATTTTGCGCATGATACCCCACCCCCAACAATCGTTTTGACATGGTTTTCTTTTTCATGTAGGACTAAAGACTAAAGTGGATATGGGGAAAATGGTACGAATATAAGTATTCATTGTCTAGCCTGCAACAGGGGTCAAATGGCCGTCTTTATCATATTTTGCTTTGAAAAAGGTGTAGCTCAAGGTCACAGTTTCGATACCCTTCATATTAATATCCTTTACAAACTCGGGATCAATATAAAAAAAGACAGGCATATCGACCGTCTCGCCAGCATTAAGGCGCTGCTCTTCGAAGCAAAAGCACTGTATCTTGCTAAAGTAACCGGCGACCTGGCCTGGGGTGACACTATAAGTTGCGACGCCGATGATGTCTTCGGACGACTTATTTGTGGCAGTGTAAAAGGCGAGCGCGGTTTCACCGGGGAGAACACGGACTTCGCGTTGCTGGGGTACGAATTTCCATGGGAGCACGTCGGATACGGAGCCATTGAAGGTGATGCGGATGCGCGGGTGGTCTTCGACGGGGCGCAGGCGTTCCGAGGGATCCTGGGTTTGGTCGCCGTGGGCGGCGGATTTGATGGGCTGGCCACCCCAGCCGGTTTGTTGGCAGATCTGAGGTAGGTGTTAGGGTAATTTCGAGGGATGGGTGTATATGAGGTTTAGAGGGGCAGACCATTTTGTACAGGGGGACTGAGCCGTAGGAGAGTGCAGTGGTACCGAGAATGATACTGAAGACGTAGTTCCTGAATGGGATTAGTCGTGTATATTAGGCTGGCGGTCTGTGATGGTATACATGACGGTTCTATTTTTTTTCTTATATTGGGCATGGATTTGGTCCATGGGCGGTGCTGCTTGGGCTCTGCGCGCATAGGTCCGTTGTGCCTCTTTTGTTGTATTGAGCCATCGCCGAGTGGGTCTGGATATTGGATTGGGAGTGCGCGGTAGCCGTGAAAGGGATCGAGAGCATGACGAACATGTCCAAGACCCGAATGCGCGCAGCGATTGCGTTGGTTGTAGGAGTGTGACAGGCATTGTCAATAGTACATGGACTGCAATGGTGGGAGGAGACGAGACGAGACTTTGGTGGAGTGATGAGTTCACTTTCGCCGCGGGATTTTACCCTTTTGGGATAGTGGCCCATACTGGACTTTTCTGAATGCACAACACCAAACACACAACACACAACCACCTGACCATCATGGCAGAAGCTCTATGTGGTGTCTGCAATACAGATCCAAAGAAGTACAAATGCCCAACATGCGCACTCCCATAGTCTGTCTCTCCAACTTTCCTCCCAACTCAAGCATCAATCACTTATACATCCTCACAGTTGCTCACTCTCCTGCTTCAAGGCCCATAAGCCTAGCCACGATAATGACGCCACTAACCCAGCGCCTACTGCACCCGAATCATCACTCGCACAGCTACAACTACCATCACCACCACCGCCGGCCCCTCGTTACCTCAGGAAGAAAACAGACTTCTCTATCCTCGCTACAAACCCAAAATTCCAAGACCTGCTCAAAACCTACCCTGCCCTTCTGCCCACACTACAACGCGTCTACGCTGCAACTATCGAACCAGAGCCCCAAGATGAGGCTCCACGGCGCGCATTTACCAGGGGAGGCTTTAGGGGCCGAGGTACGCGAGGAAGAGGACGAGGAAGAGGTCGGGGAGGTGACTTTGGTGCACAAGAGGGAAGGCCGTCTATATGGACACAGAAAAAGGGCGACGCCCATGCCACCAGATTGCTCAAGGGTTTGAGAGACGGCAGACATGGGGATAAAGAGAAGGATGCCATAGCCGCCTTTGTGCAGTTGGCTGAGGAGACGTTTAATACACATGGCGACATATCAGGAGGAGGATGAAGATATCCATTGATGCAAATATTCTATTATTCAGCCCAGGCTAGGAGTCGCTCGTATAAATCTCGACCGACTTCATCGACCTGCGCTGCTCGGCAAGCTATGCTCTCCATCAAACCGATGTTGGCGTGGTTTCCGGTATCCGTCTTCCGGAGGAAACTGTCGTGAAGCAAAACAGTCTGCTGGCATTATCGATGATTATACTGGGGTAAACTAACTAAGACACCCCCCAAAATTTACCTGATCTTCATGATGCTCTCGGCCCTAGGAATCAGATCAAGCTGCGTCCAAAGGGCTATTTCTCGAAGAGGATAAAAGATCTTATAATTCCTTGAAGCTGTAGCTATCAATATACTAGATGGATTTCAAGAAGTCGGAATTCATGGCGTCTTCAATTCGAATAAAAGAAATGTCTTGAGAAACATGACATACGACGACGATCGCGTCTGTTCAGTCACAGTTTTTTCTATGGAATCAATTCTTGAGTCGCTATACCTTTGATCCTCTCGCGATACATTGTTTCCTGAATTTGTGTAACATATTCCTATTTGGGGAAGATAAATGCCACGCCCCAGCCCGTCACGTGCTAATCCGCACGGCCCCACTCGACAGAATGGGTGTCTGCTGTACCGCAGTGCAATACCTGCTCAACTCACTATATAGACCTACCAGACGCTTTTTCTATTCAAAGCGCCTAAACCCAATCAATCAGTCTCATGTTCTGTTTGCTGGTCTAGTTGAAGCACTAAAAGAATTATGCCTATGCAGTCTGATAGCGAATTGATTGCTCAGCTACACAAGGAGACATTAAAGTAAGGTAGGACCAGTCTTCAATGAATTAATATACTAATTAATATACAGCGAAAGAGTAACATCAAAACTGAGTCAGCAAAAGTACAACCCTCTCATACCACTGAATAGCAACTTCCTAACAGCGTCAGTCTTGCTCGGGATGAACGAGAGATTGAGAAAATAATGAATATGAAAAAAAACTCTTGAAACACACAAAATAAGTCAATATCTCCGCGTACAGCTTAACGAAGCGTTAGTCACTTTCTGGGTATTAGTCTGCCGACTGACTTGATAGCAGGCATATCACGAAGAAGCTCATGCAATGCTGCGGGTAACTACTCAAACCAACCTTACAAGCAATACAAGCAAAATTGCCTCTTGAGCTTCGTGAAATGATCTACGAGTACTTACTGGACGTCAATGTCCCAAGAGTTGTTCCGAAATTGGAGCTAAATGATCCAGCCAACAAACCAGTGTCCCAGAAGCAACGCGGCCTCGATCCAAAATTTCGAGATTATAAGGGCCTTGAGCCTTTCCGATCCGAATATATGTTTGATAAAAGAGTAATGGGCATATTTACTTGCAGCGAAATTTGTGCGTATTTTCTTAGAACAAGGCCATTGTATTTCCGAGCGTTTGAGGAGCCGGGCGACCTCGTAAATGTTCTCGGTTCCAAGGTATACCAATCAAAAACTGTAGGAGATCTTGTACGCCACTTGAGAGTCTACATGCGGTGCGAAAACTTTTCAGCAGATGTGATATGTCAGGAGGCTGCTATTCCTGCCTGGCCTGGTGAACTCGTCACGACCATCAAGAAGGAGCATGCTGAACATTGGGTATATGAGTCTCGCAAAGCAGGTTTCGAAAGTCTTCGCAACCTACTTCCCAAAGGTCAGGATTTAAAACTCGAATTATGTGTCTTCCACAATTTGATCGATAGCCCCTATTCCTCAAAATCGGAAAACATTCGCAAGAAGTACAATTTTCTGGAGGCCGTCAAATCTACATACTTTCACTTCAAAGATGCCGGGGCTGGTGTCAAAGTACGCTTCGAGTATTTCTTCACTGGAGAGGGAATGGATGTATCGTGGGAGCTCGATGTGGATGCGGATGCTTGGAAGGAGGTATGATACTGCAAATTCCACAAGATTCATTTGAACACATAACTTACCGGGATGAAATAGCGAGGCGGCAGACCAATCTATGTTCTAAACGATACACCGGAACCACATCGCCAAGCATGGATCGATAGAATCGACGCCATGCGGAGCTCACGACCTGTGGAGCGCCCCAACACAAACATCAGCTGGAGACACGACCTTTTCCCAGGAATGTACTCTGGCTGCTTTTGTCATGTCTGCAACGATGCGCGGGCTGAAGATAGAACGGGGTACTCACCCTATAGTCCAGTTTTTAGTCCTACATCTCCAACGTCTCTAAATTATAGTCCGGTCCCTGATTCTCCCACATACGAGGATATTGAGTCTATAATCAATCAGTGGGATTAGTGCTAGTTTGTGGAGCATAGATGGGTTTATTTATGGCATCAAGGCGTTTGCGATGCTTACAAGAGAAATTGTAGGCTGGTGTAGTGAGGAGAACGATTCACGATGTGGTATATCTGTCTGTTCTTACCGGTTTTGTTGTATACCAAAACAAATATCCAGACATTCAAGACCAGCAAAAGAAGAACCACATTTTTCGCCACGCCAGCACGTTATCGAGTGAAAACGAACACCTCACGTTCCACAGCGAAAATCAAAAGGGCAAGAAATTCATGTTTCGGCAATCAAGACCGAACAAGAGAATAGTATAAACGGTACTTCTGACCTGCACTATGTAGGTAATATATACAGGAATCTAACTGACAAATGTTAAAAAAAATCGCAACAAGAAAAGAAAAGACGTTGTTTTGTTTCTCCTCATAACGAAGCCTAGAATTGGTTTACTGGGCCGTTATGCATATGCATTCGATGCACATTTTTTTTTACTGCTTACGGAGCGAATCGCGGAAAGCACGGCGAAGGTTGCCAATTCGGTTTTTACGTCCACAGTTGTCGTCGGTGTGGGGCCTGGGGGTGTGGCTGGTTACGACGGGTGAAGGCTTGGTTGGGGTGACGGCTGGTAGCTGGATTGGCGTGTTGGCGGGTGGGGAGGGGAGGGCGGTAGATGATGCGTTGACGGGGGCGGTGGGGACCTTGGAGGGGAGGCTGGAGGGAACGCTCATAGGTGCCTTCGATGGTACGGCGGAAGGAATGTTAACTGGTGCCTTTGAAGGTACAGCAGAAGGGACGTTGACAGGCGCCTTTGAGGGCATAGCAGAGGGGACGTTAACTGGTGCCTTTGAGGGAACACTGGAGGGAACGTTGACGGGCGCTTTTGAAGGAACGGTAGAGGGGGCAACGACGGAAGAGCTGGTAGGTGCGGTCTCTTCTGTGGTATTGGCTCCGCTGTCGCCTCCAGTCCAGACGGTTGGGCCGGGCATTGGGTACTCCTTGTATCCGTTGTAGATGCTGAAAGTGAAGGATGGATCCGTCTTCTTGTAGCCTCCAGGGAACTTGATGAAAGGACCTGGCTTGCCATTGCCTCCGCCAGTAACCTTGATTTGGGCGCAGCTATACAGCAGTTAGTCATGTGTTATAACATACCCATGGTAAGAGGTTTTCACTTACGAGTAGTAGAACTCGGCTTGTCCGACATGGTTGCCGTGAATACCAATGTGCTCGGGGCGGAGCAGGTACTCGCCATCAGGGAGGTCCTTGGGGATGGTGAACTCAATCCTGTCCTTACCCCAAGTGCACCAAGCGTCCCTTGTGAAGTCTTTGGTCTTGTCGCAAACACCTTGTTCAAAAATCTTGAACCAATCGCCTTCACCCTCGTACGCCTGAGCGGTGGTTGGAGCCTTTGACATGTAGACAAGGCCCGGGCCAGGGTGCAGCATCGAAGACCCGGCGCCGAGCCTCATGGCAACCTTTGACCCGGCCTTGACCTCTAGGGTTTGGGTCTTACCAGCATTGGTGAAGGCACCCTTGTTGCAGCGAAAGTCGGTGCTGTCTGGTGTCATATCGTCACGCACGTTCTCCCACGTCGTTGGGTTGTAGTTGGCTTGACGAGTGTTCTGGCGGACATACTGTCCAGTTTTAGCAGGCACGCCATCGGGGACGATAGTATCGAAGACGTAATGGGCAGAGGCAAGTTGGGCCACAGCGGCGGCAGTGAGAAGAGATAGCTTCATGTTGGCTGATATATAATGAGTGTTGATGAGTGTTAATGAGTGTGGAGAGCTGGCTCTATAGAAATGAATGTTTCAATGAAAGACTTGGAAAAAGAATGTAAAGTGCACGAGGCAAGAGAAAACCAGATGTCAATGAGGCTGTGGAATAGTATCGTGAGATGGTGATATAAGACCTTTATACCATAAGATATTCGCGTACGATTCAGCATGTGTGGGCCCAGCAAGGCTAGCTTCCATGAGTTTACGAGAACTCTCCACTCACGTTTGGCCCTTGAAATTTAGGTTAGTTGGTGCTCGTACCTGGTTGGGTTCACCTCAACTGCTTAGCTCGACACCACACTGACAGCTCGGCCCCCTCGACGATATTTCCCCGCGGGTGGTGCCAACCTGCGGCAGTGCAATGTTATCATACGAAACCCGACCCGCTTAAAAAGCTTATATTGAGACTCCAGGTGTGGAAGGCTACCAGTATACCATAACGCTAATGTAAGTAAAGGTGTTGTCCTATCGTCAGCTAGATTTGCATATCTTTGAGATATCAACGGCAATGACTCGCTGCGGATGCTCAAGGGAAATTGAATCTTGCTGGCATACTTAGAGACTGAGTTGAAGTATTGTCAAGCGCGCGGCTCCTTCACTGTCAACAAAATACGAGGTGAAGTTGCAAAGGGATTCGCGAACGCATAGACTGAATATCAAAACAACTAGTTTAGCTCCCGCTATCACGGAGGGTACAGTTTACTAGCGGATTTTTTTATGCTTATTACGGTTGTGGCTACCACCGCCTGTTTCATACAGATAAGACACCGATCTTAGCAACCGTGCGTGCATGACAGTTGATCCCACGCGCGGAATTTGGTCCCTATGCCTAGACTAGTCACTACTAGCACACTGGAAAGCGCTAACTAATTAGTCTTTTTGTTTTGTCCCGCCTGTGGCTTGTTTCATATTTCTCATCATCTGCAGCAGTGAGTTTCCCCGTCCACCGAATAACACAGGAACGTACGCGCCGCTGCTAAGTGGAAATGAGGGCAGCTTGGAGTTTGATATTAATGTGATCTGATCAGCAATCCTGCCCGCGAATTCTAGTACAACTCACCGCAATAACTCCGATAGTCTTGCTGGTAATATAGCAAAAGGACTTTGAGGATTCACCGAAAGCTTGTTTCTGGTTGGTGTGCCGTGTGCACCTTCCAGGTGGATTTGTTGATAGGAGAATTTGGGTGACTACTGTCTTTTCCAGACAAGATTCACAACCCCCAACCTCCGAACCCCATAGCAACTCACACTTGACTTTCCGTCTCAATAT
The DNA here is from genome assembly GCA_021365335.1 of Phaeosphaeriaceae sp. PMI808. Lineage (NCBI taxonomy): Eukaryota > Fungi > Ascomycota > Dothideomycetes > Pleosporales > Phaeosphaeriaceae > Phaeosphaeriaceae sp. PMI808. The sequence continues at coordinate 247,463 of JAJTIZ010000007.1, forward strand.
CTAAGACTTTTATTTCAACTTTGGTCGTCAACATATTTTCAAGATTATCGAGGTAGAAAGATATAGATGATTCGAGGCAGAGAGGTTCTGATATCCTCATCTGCTCATCTACTCACTCTCACTCGCGCAACAATCCGTTCTACCTGTTTCTACCCGATTTCCCTATTCCATTTGAGATCTTTCCAATAAATAAAATTAAGAGATACTTTGGAACGTCCGGTTTGTGTGTAGACTGAAAATAGAAGTAGTTAATTGGAGATCTATAGCACACTGCCATACTATGTAGGCGCAACTCGCTAATAGCAACCACTGGTACCTTTTTCAAGGAATACCCCTAACTGTGATATTGGGCCGCCTTCGATCGCGGGGAAGAAATACGAATAGCCCGATGGACTTTGGACCGAACGGTTCAGGTGTTTGTGGCGTCCGAAGCAATATTGCACAGAACCTATGACTATTTGCGTAAGGCTTGTAGTATGCCGAGTCTGTGAAGATTCTGTTCATAGCCTAGGATGTGTCATTGTAATTAGAGCCCAACCAGCATATCGCCCGCATATCCCTATCTATATCCACCTTTTTCTCACGGCATACTATGTATATCATTCGTACTACCAGCAAACATGCCTTCATCTCCGTACATAAGGGGCTTAACTAAGCCCCATTTTATTCTTTATCTGGCCCAAACCCTGTGCAATGAGTATTGGTTGTTGGCAAAATGAAAACTCTTTTGTGACTAATGAAAAACAATTTGCCTCCAGGAGAGCACAGGCTCCAACTTATTTTCCTATTGTTCGGTATCTCAAGGTACCGTCTTCTTGCTCATGTAGAATTAATGGTGTGAAAAGGTTTGTTGTCTATATGGCTCATTGGTACTGACTCAGTCGAGTGGCAAGTAAGGAGTCACTGACCATTTCCTAATCTTTGCATCTAGAATCTCACCTTTCGCGTCTGTAATTTTCTCTTGCGATACAGCTTGATATTTTTGTGAACATGCTCCACATGAAAGGGGGCTTCAAGTGAAGCATAAGAATTCTTCTGTTAAGTATGGCTGAACCATTTACAACATCTATGGAATCGTAACATGTAATAACCTGTAAGGTTGTGTACCCTTCGAATTTCTATCATAAGATCATGAAGACGGCATCACTCAGCCACTTCACTTCCAACCTTTCCCAAAAGCTCCAACCACACACAAATGCCCCTGAACCTACCCCGACAAATCCAACACAACCCTCCCCTTCAACTCGCCCCTCTCCATTTCCTCAAAAATACTCGTCAACTTATCCATCTTCTCCGTCCTATAATGCGTCTTAACAATCCCCCTAGCCGCAAAATCCATCGTCTCAATCGCCTCCCTGCGATTCCCAACCGCACTCCCCACAACCGCAAGCGACTTTATAACCATGGCGCCAGGCGAAGCAGACATGATAGGCACCACTTCGCCCTCGGGAATACCCACGCACACCATACGGCCACCGAAGCGCAACAAATCAAGCGAAGACCCGTACGCGGCGTTATTAGCAGTACACACTACAACAGCGTGGGCACCCAGTCCATTCGTCAACGCCTTCACCGCCTCAGCAATATCATCCGTGCCATCCACCGGAATAAAATGCTCTGCGCCGCTCTCGAGCACCAGCTCTTTTTTGCTCGAGTGGTCAATGCCAATCACGCGGTGGCCTATCCCCCTCGCGCTGAATTGCACACCGAGATGGCCCAGGCCGCCGCCTGCACCGGATATCACGACCCAGCTACCTGACTGGGCGTTGGTCTTGCGCAGCGCAGAGTAGACGGTTACGCCGGCGCACAGCAGCGGTGCGGCGGCGGCAGAGTCGAGACCCGGGGGGATGGGCGTGACGTAGTTTGCTGGGCTGAGGACGTATTGCTGGAATGTGCCGGGGGTGTAGTATCCTGAGACTTTCTAGTGTTTGTTTTGTGGTTAGATGGGCGAGGGTTAGGGGTTACGTGGGTATACGTACTGCGTTGAAACAGTTTACTTCAAAGCCTGTGCGGCATGGCTCGCATGCTTCGCATATTCCTGCTATCCATTTGACTCCTACTCGATCTCCGAGTTTGACGGCCGAGTTTTCGGTTCCAGGGCCCATTTTTACTATCTTACCAACGCCTTCGTGGCCGCCTACTTGGCCGGGTTGTGTTGGGAAGGGTAGGGTGGCCCATGTATTCGTCATGACGCCCATGTCAGAGTGGCAGACGCCAGAGTGAGTTCTAATGCAAATTATTTAGTAATGTACATGGAGAGTCATGTGGAACTTGATGAATTCATGTAAAATATATGTAGGTAGAAAGGTATATAGAACATACAAATTGATCAACACCTGTCCAGGCCCCGGTTCAGGCATATCCAGCTCTTCAATCTTTGTCGATATAGTGCCTGGCTTGTCGTATACGACTGCCTTGTACTTTTTGGGGAGATCAGTTGAAGCCATTTTAGCTCACTCTCTTGCAGCCTTTCTTGATATTTTGTTGTTTATGGGTTGGAGCAATCGAGATGGATTCGTGCAATTGAGTGGAAGAACAAGACTTGCACGCAAGTCTAGGATCTATCAAACTTTCAAGCTAGGGGACGAAAGTACATATATACCACCTGTCGAAGTGGTTCGCAATCGCTATTATTACCGCGCCTAGTATTCGCATCATGGATGTCAGACCGAGGCGCGCAGAAGCTACCCCTCAATGCGGGGGTGAATTACAAGCACACCCCAATACGGTGTCGGTTGCGATACAACGTGATCAGCCTAATATGGTCTCCGTTGCGTCCTGCGGCAGTTGCTGTACTCACTGACTCGAGTTACATGACGTGGAGGTACGGAAGCTTTGTGTTACTATGATATAGGTGAGACAATGTGCAAACGCTGGGCCAAAGCTTACGGGTAGTGTGGTCTTGGGTACAAACTAGACACTTTCATCAAAAGGGTATGCAAGGGGAAAGAGAAGGTTGGTTTGTTGGAGAAAATCTTGAATATAGGTGGATATAGTACAACTCGTTGCGTAACACCCCATTAAACATACGCAACTCCGAAATGGGTTGCAAACTCCAGACCTTTTTATACACCAGATTAAAGATCCCAAAAGGGGTATTGTACAGATGAATCTTCGTATGAACACGTCTCGGGCGTGAATAAAGAAATATGTAAAAAGTCCAAAAAGAGAACCGGGACCAGATCCTCTTTACCCCAAATTTGATGTCTGCCAAAGAAATATTTTTTCCGTCCTTTATGCGATATAGCGCCAAATCATTATTATGTTTCTCAGTGTATAGAGTCTATCTACAATGTAGACAGCTCAAAGGCTAAGCGCCCTGATTTTTGATAAATGGACTGGCAAGTAGTTCATCTGCACTTGGGCGCTTCTCATGATCAATAAGGAATGTCTGCGCCAAGAAGGATCGTGCCTCATCGCCAGCGTTCTCTGGGATGGTAGGACTTGCATCACCACTACCACCAATCTTAAAAATGGCCTGAAGCTGCGTGCAGTTGGGATGTGGGTGGCTACCAGTAAACATTTCGACAACGAGACATCCGAGCGACCAGATATCGGCTTTGCGGGTATAGGCGGTTTGACGAACAACCTCTGGAGCCATCCAGAAGACTGATCCTTGCAGGGATACACGCTGAGCTCCCTTCTTACTGCCACCCAGAGTGGAGGCTTCAATGCGCTTAGAGATACCAAAATCAGAGATTTTGACTGAGCCCTTATTATCAACAAGGATATTTGCACCCTTGATGTCTCGATGAATAATGTCGCTTGAGTGTAGATAAGAAAGACCCTGCAGAATCTGCCGCACAAAGTTTTGGATGAGGGACTCGCCAAGTGGTCCATAGTTGACGAGCATGGTAGCTACCGAGCCACCAGGGACATACTCGAGGAAAATATTGAGATGGCTGTCGTCTGAGTTTGAGCCAAGATACTGCACAATATTGTTGTGCTTGAGCTCGCGAAGGAGACCAATCTCGTGTTTCAGAGCCTCAATCATGTTCATCTTCCTATGTTCCATTTGGGATGTTCCTGTGAGAGAGGGTAGTTCGACTTGCTTGACAGCCATGAGTTCACCCGTCACAGCGTGCAATGCCAGGTATACACTACCGAAGGACCCTTGTCCGATAAGGGCACCCTTCATGTACTTGACGTTGTCCCAAGAGTCTTGTTGGAGGTACTCTGTCAACTCATCATCATCTTCTTCATCGTCTTCAGCAATGGCTTCTGAAAGACGTTTGTTTAGCGAATCGCCGTTCTCGGTATTGCTGGTACTGCTTCCCGTGAGACTGCTCACACCATCGTCAAAGTACGACTGTAAAGTAGTGTTTCCATCGGGATCAGTGACAGCAAGCGTATCTGAGCCGCTTCCATCTCCGAATGAAACATACGACTTCCGATTTGGCTCGAGCGGCGACTCCTCGTCAAGAGGCTCAAGAACGGATGATGCCATAGAATCCCGGTATCCAGATTGAGAAGGCAGGCCTAGTCGCATGACGGATAACGGTCGAAGAGGACGGGCTGTACTGCCACCTGCAAGCCAACTGTCTGCAATAGATGGCAGAGGGGGTGCATCCTTTAGACTAGAGGCGACACTAAAGTTAGAGGCCATGGAGAGACGAGAAGCTGCCCGACTAAGCCTGTGGGATCGACGAATAGACATGCGAACAGTCTTGTCGATTTCGTCCTTTCCAACATCCGGGAAGTACGAAGTCAGATCGGATGTGATGAGCTCACTAGGCGGTCGAGCGCCGTAGAATTGTTTAAGCTTGCGCGCTCGGGCTTGGAATTGTGGTGATCTTAAAGCTTCGCCAGGTCCCTCGAGATTTTGGGCCGTTGAATTGATGTGTCGTTCTCGCTCCCGTGCTGACGAGGGTGAAAGGGGATAGCTCACTGCAGCAAGTGATTCTCCGGTCAGTTTCTCGATCTTGCTCTGGCTTCGATTACTCGATGGCAGGTAGATGTTTTGCGTTTGTTGAAAGTTTTGTTGGGAATAGATGGCAGAAGCGGCTTTCAACTGGTCATTATCAGGCTCTCCAGCGTGAACCTTTCGAAGGATCAGTCGTCCCCGTTCGTGTTTATTTGAATCTTTGCATAGTCGGAAAAGTTCAATATCGCTCAACCGCTCTGCCAATGATGGGTCCGGTTCGCTGCTGTTCAGAATATAAAAGCAGTAGTTTCTCACTTGCGCTTCGTTTAAATGACCCTTTCTCAAAGTCTTCATCATGACGTCCTCGGCTGACTTGCACCCTTCAATATTTACAACGGATGTCCGCCCAAGTTCGAATATAACCCGAACGAGGGCTTTGTCTTGGGGCAATATTGCGCTGTTCGTGGCATCAAGGCTGTGGTTGTGGCGATGTGTAAAACGAGCCGTTTGGGGTGTCTCGGTAGGGGTAGTCCGTTGGTTTTGTGGATAACGTAGAGCTGCAGTTGTGCTCGATGCACTAAGAGGATGCCCTCCGTATGCTGGTTTGCCAGTATCCTTGGGGCTGTTCATACCACCATGACGCGCACTCCGAAGACCACGATTCTCTTGATCAACCAAAGGGGAGCTGGGCCGAGAGGGTGTATTCGTGCCATATGCATAGTTGCTGAGGTCGGTATTTGTGATCTGTCGTGACATGCGCTTTTCCGACCGCGAGCTGACGGGTACGGAGCGTGCAGAGTGTAAGGGTCGAGGTGAGCCTGATGATGGCGGGGTGTAGGCGGCATTATCCAGAGTTGCTAATGATTGCTGCAAGATGTTAGGAGTCTATGGGTAACCATTGAACTGAGCACTCACTCTATTTGAGACTCGCCGTGAAGCCTTCTTGTACTCTTTGTTTCGCAGCTGCTTTGCCTGCGAGCCGATGCGGACGCGGTCGCCGACTTTCTTGATACCCATGTCTTTGAGGTGAGTCTGATCCATCTCCATGAGGTTTTCGCCATTGATGTGATTGTCTATTCAGATCAGGATAAGTTATCAATGCCAAAGAGAGTTCAACGTACGCTTGAAGAGTTCAGCATATTGACTACAGTTGATGCGTTTCAGCCAGTCTGCAACTTTATCTTCATCCCAGTGCCTACATACGTCAGCTATAGTCTTTGCGGTGCGAAGGGGCAAACTGGTATACCTGACAGCGTCTGGGGCATCATAAATCTCCGAGAACTCTGACTCGGTCGGGGAGGCAAAGACGGAGTGCTCTGCGCGGGCGTTGGAGCCATGGTTTCGGTAGCTGGATATGCTGGAGTTGTACTGGGCGGAGGCCTGTGAGCTGGATCCGCCCAGTGAGGGTGTCGGGTAGGGCGACTTGGAGGCTAACATGGCCATGTCTGGGTTGGGAGGGCTAGAAGGGTGTGGGTGTGGGTGTATAAGTGGCGTTAAGTGAAGGACAGTGATGACTGCTCAAGGCCAAAAATCGCTCGATGATTTTGGGGTTGATCTCATATGCACATGCTGGGACTGGGGCAAGATGAGAGTTGGATGAATGGACAATGGACGGGCGAAGGTGGTGGTGAAGGTGAGGACAGAGGTCGAGAGTTGGTCAGGTTCCGTTGTGTAGGTGGTACGAGAGGCGGTGGGTAATACTGCAGTGTACAGACAGACAGCGTACCTAATGAGCCGGGTCACCAGTGGCGGCACTAGACAGCTGGATCGCAGCAACTATGTACGGGTGGATCGAAAGCCGTTTGGTGTTTGGTGTGTTGTCGGGCGGTTTGATGTGGATGGAGCAGCAGCCAGTGCAGCTAAGTGGGCAGTCCTTGACTGGTGGGTGCAGTAAAGTTCGTTGTTGAATGCGGGTGGTGGTGTGGGGTCAAAGGGTGCAGCACCAGCTCGCCCCCAAGTTGGTCCAGATGAAAATACCTAGCGAGATGAAGGAAGATTCAAGACTGGCGTGTCTAAGGAAAAGATCAACAGATAGAGTCAAACAGTTATTCCTGCGCGACCCAAATGGCTCCTGGTCGGCCAGCAACGCGCTGTGGCCCTAGGGCTTGGGTGAGAAGCTGAAGCACACTAGTGTTTCGCTTTAGCTCCTCTCCCGCCCATTTGCTCCTATTGGCCCACTGTGTGTGGTCTGCTGAGGCTCCCTTTCAACAGAGGGTCAGCGCCAACTCAGCCCATGTGAATCATTCATCAATCTATGCTCAACAAGCTCGTTCCATCGGTAGATAATAATTACATAGTAATCACTGACCAAAGGCAGGGTGACAGGACAGGTGATAGATGATAGGTAGGTCCCAGGACTGCCAGACCGCCTGCGTGATCCATGGTACGCTATCCCGAAATAGCCCATAGTACCCTGTCTTTGTACCACCGTTCGCATGTCCATCATCTATCTCTTGAGATTTGACATGCTGTTTGCATCTTGCCTGAGCGCCCCTTCCCCTCTGCGTAATCATTACCTAGCATGTCGCAGGTTCATGTCAATAATAACATCAATAACACCTTCATTATCGTCAAGGCGCCTACGTACGCCGCACTACCTATTCTGGCTTTCCAACCATACCAGTCGCGCCAGCTCGCGTGCAGCTTGTCTCAAGTAGCCAGCCGAGTCTACTTTTCTCAGCAGAGCCGCACTTTGCCTTCACATCTGCCTAGCCGCCCATGCTGACGATTGGCTGCAAGCACCAACGTTTCGCACCCCCCTTTGTCCCCGGTGGCTCATCGTTTCTGCCCGGCGGGAGCGAGGTGGCAGGGCTTCCCCCATTTCCGTCTAACCACTGTGCGGACCCTACCCCGATACAGCAAGTTGGTCGAAACAAAGCCATGGAAACAAAGTGGAAAACGACACCTGCCAGCTGCTGACTGCTAACTGCCCTTGCTCGCCTCCAGCCCCAGTCCTGGCCACGTGTTGACGCGCACCACTAATAACAGATCGACTGACTACCTTCACACACAATAATATCAACAACAGTACCCTCTCTCTTGTCTGCAGTTCTCTGGAGCAAAAACGTTCATGATGCAGGACGTGCATCTTCTGGAAGAATGGACATCTTCCATGGCGCTCGGTCAAGGTCTTTCCGTATGGCCACAGCTGCGGCGCCCCATGACGCAACAACAGTCTTCCCACTCCAACGGCCACAACAGTGTCATAATTTGCACTTGAAGCTCTCGCACTTGGAAAGTTCCAACATTTACTGTCAGCTTCATCATCTGTGCCCCATTCCTATTTTTCCCTTGTGCTTGCTACCTCGCCGCTGCCACCAAATTCAAACTGCCCGTTGACTACTACCATACGTAAAGCGCTAGAACCAACCCACCTGGCTGAGCCCTGTCTGCCCTCTGTCCACTCTGTCCAAGGTATATTCGCACGCACAACCCAAGCCGTGCCCAACAGCCTTCTCATTTTCTTCATCTTTGACAAGTCTCGCACCTGCATGACACCACTACAATAGTTGCAGCGCCAGTCTGCTGCGCTCCGTGAAGCTTAACCACTCAACACCGATTTAGCGACGTCATAGTCTAGCGCCGCAATGTCGTACGACACGTACCGCAGCCATTTAGATGCGCACCAGGCTTCCTACCCATCGTCCTACGATGACAGTCATGTGTCTTCCTCCCGCAACTATGATTCCCAATATCGAGCGCCCACATATACCAACAGTGCCCCGGACGGATTGCCGCCTCAGCAACCATTGAAGAATGCCATTGGAAATGCCTTCGAGAAATCCGATGCAGCAAGAGTGGTCGATCCGAACCTCATCGCTCAGATCACCGAGCAGGTCAAGAAGTCGGTGCTTGAAGAAATCAAGTTAAGCGTTGCAGCCAGTGCAACACAAGCGCAGCCTGTTCATGTAACACCGCAAAATGTGCCACATTCGCACACATCGTCCTTTGCTTCGATCCCCCCGCGGGACGTCTACACTCCCCCATCGCCAGAGAAGACTGGGCCATTTCGCCGTACATCCACAAGCCCGGATCCGTCGGCTCGTGATTCAGTACTCGACGAAGACAACGATACGCCAGTTCCTCAGCACGGGAGGACAGCACCTATCGATATCCCTTCAGAACAGCCGTCTGCACGACCAGCACCAGTGGCTAGAATGGCGACAGATGACTATACGCCTATTGAAAAGATCTGGCAACGATTGTTCGACCAAGATGGGTTGCCTTTGCCACGCCTCGGTCAATTCTTGCGTGGGTTAGCCTTGCACCTTGTACGTCACCAACCCTTTAACCACTACTAAGTAGCTAATGAGTTCATCAGGTGGAAGACTATGAACCCAAGCACAGTTTAGTGATTTCACCTTCCAAAATGCTCAAGTTCTATAACGAGGCCAAACTCGGCGACGAGACCTATCCATGGCACAGTAAGCATAGCATGCTCTCGCTCCCATACTATTATTCATACTAACTTTGTAAAGCAATCTTTGGTACGCTGTCTTATTCGGCGTTGTCTAAAATCTATCGCGACATGCGGTGCCAACACCATCTCATCCAAGAGCACCCAGCTGAACAACCCTCCATTCCAGCTCTCACTCCAACGGGCTTTCAAGAGTGGATGACTACCATGATACAGGCCTACCCCGAAGCTGAATATGAGCGACTGGCAAGGGCAGTTCTCGATAGGCCAATTAGCAATGCAGACGACCGCAAAGAACGATTCCCAAAGGAACTTCCACGACGGCTGTTCCCCCATGTCGAGAATCTATCAGCACAACAACGATGTGCAGCAGCGCTGTCTGCTGAAGGCGCTGGGCCTCTGCGCAAAGCCCCTACTTTCCCCCCGCCACCACCTAAGTGCCAAACCGCCAATGCAGCATCAAACTTAGAGCGGGAGCGCAGTCCTTACAATTCACAGCCTGAGCAAAGGATTTTCGATCCAGATGACGAATTCGAATCTTCCTCCCTTCCTATTGAGCGACAACGGAAGCCGTACGCTGCGACCCCAGGTGGCGGTAACCTTTATGATAATGAACTTCACCGCAGTCAAACCGCAGATGCCGCCATGTCGGATCAACGTAAGCGTAGACAGTCTACGGCCTCTCAAGGCCCGTGGGCGCCACCACCCACAGATACATACTACGATCAAGGTAGCCAAAGTCGTACTAGTGCGCAAGCAAATAATCGTCGAGCAAGAAGTCCTAGTTTCTCTAACTATGGTACGCAATCAGATCCGAATGTGCGAGATACCCCAAGCGGCCATTATGCCTCCAACCTACACAGCTTTGAAGAAGATTCTCGACGCTACAAAGATACAGACAAACAGAGGCGCGAACAGCACCGACGAAGTACTGCGGAAGTCGACAGCTCGTATGACTCGCAATCTCGGTCAGTGTATGACGATGACGATTACCGTAGTAGACATGGAAGCAATAGCTACGACAATAGGGGCTACGAGTCACGTCGTTATTGAAGCAAAAGATGTACGACAAATTTGTGTAGATAGCATTTACGCTACGACCTTACGACCTAGCAGTGTACGAACGACGATGGACTATCCCCTTGTTTGAAAAATCGTTTACTTTGTAGACTGTTTTCCTTTTTATACCATGGATGAGCTATACCCTTTATTATTTGGTTAGTCTACTTGGATCTAGCGGTGCATTTGCTTATTTTGGTATATATGGTTGAAGTGGTGTGGAGCACTCACTGATCGGTCACTTCATAGCTAGCTAGATGCTTCAAAATTAATAACATGTTATCAAGTACATTTCCTACAGAAAAATATTGATACTTTGATGCTGTAGTGTCATGCTGTTGCAAGTGATGGACACGCTTGACACGAATGGTTGCCAAGACCACTTTACACGCGATCCGCGTCGACGCGTATCCTAGCTCATGAAAATCAACAGTTGCGCGACACGTTATCACCAACTACTTCATAATGGCATTGCTCGTAGATAAGCATCGCCCACGTAATCTTGAGGCTCTTAGCTACCATCCAGAGCTGTCGGACCGCTTACGATCATTAGTGAGTTTTGAATTATCGTAGCATTGTCAGCTTGTCTTTGGCTAACACAGAATCTCTCCCCAGGCACAAAGTGGTGATTTCCCACATCTTCTCGTCTATGGCCCTTCTGGTGCTGGCAAGAAGACTCGCATCGTCGCAACGCTCAAAGAACTCTATGGCCCCGGTGTCGAGAAGATCAAGATCGATGCACGTGTCTTTCAAACCACGTCAAACCGCAAGCTCGAGTTCAACATTGTAGCCTCCGTATACCACCTTGAAATCACACCCTCGGACGTCGGCAATTATGATAGAGTAGTCGTTCAGGACTTACTCAAGGAAGTGGCACAAACCCAGCAGGTCGATCTAGGCGCAAAGCAACGATTCAAGGTCGTGGTTATCAATGAAGCGGATCACTTGACCAGAGATGCGCAGGCAGCGTTGAGGAGGACTATGGAGAAGTACAGTCCAAACCTTCGGTTGATATTGTTGGCAAATTCGACTAGCAACATCATTGCGCCTATCAGGAGTAGGACATTGCTAGTGAGGGTAGCGGCACCCACAGAGACGGAAATCTGCGCGGTACTAGAGAATGTTGGGAAAAAGGAAGGGTGGACAGAGGTGGCTAGCTTGAATCAAAGGATCGCAAAGGAGAGCGGACGAAATCTAAGAAAAGCCTTGTTGATGTTTGAAGCGGTTCATGCACAAAAGTATGTTTGGATTTGCCCTCTGCTTACACCTTTCCCCCAGAAACTTTATTAACAACAAGCCGCAGCGAGAAGATTACTGAAGCCACACACATCCCACCACCGGACTGGGAAGCCCTTATTGAACAAATCGCCCGCCAAATTGTAGAGGAACGGAGTCCACAGCGGCTTTTGCAAGTCCGCGCCTCTCTGTACGACCTTTTATCACATTGTATCGACTCGACTACAATAATCAAAACTCTTACATGGAAGCTCATACCAAAGACGGACGATGCGCTGAAGCCAGAGGTGATCAAATGGGCAGCTTTCTACGAGCACAGGTGTAAGATGGGCAGCAAGCAGATATTCCATTTAGAGGCTTTCGTTGCGAAGTATATGAGGCTATACGAGAGGTATGTACTTGACCTTCCTGTCACATTTATCCAAAAAAATAACCAATGCAGCTATTCCATGGGAATCGACTTTGACTCGGCATAAATGCGATAGGGGTACTTTCACACATACTTGCAGTTTGCGTCTGTTAGGAATTAGAGACATGAAATACATTCCGTATGGCGTTCAGGAGTGCTGAGTCCGCACGCATAGTTGTATTTGGGCATTACGTCATGAACATACGGCTTCCCTCGAGCATCGGTCATAGCTTCCAATACGCCATCACAACTACTAGTCTTACATTTAAAACTCCACATTATCCAATTTCTATCTAAACAACTACAGTCCCATCTTCTATAGGTCAATTCAACTTCCATCCGCCTATACGTCGATATGTCAGACAAACTCATGGATACGGAGCCTGGTGGTGAACAATCCCAATACGAAGGCGCTCATATCTTTGTCAAACCCCACAACAAACAAGGCGGTCAATTAGGTGGTATTTCTTCCCTTGCCTCATACTAGACCCTCGTACCCATTTCATGTACTAAAAGCACACCCAGACCCGTCAACCAGTGCCTCAACTCGGCAATCCACATCCGCAACTGACGAGCCCAACACCCAGGGTATCACCGAGGCCGACAAGATTCGATATGGGCAGAGCATCCAGGAGGGCGGGATGGGAGGCAAGACAACAATTTCGACAGGCGAGGCGAATACCGAGGGAGGATTTGGCGGGACGACGGCGGTAGAGGAGAAGAGTGAAGGTTTTGCGAAGGAAAGGAGGGAGCAAGGGTACGGTGGAGGAAAGGATATAAATAAGAACATTGGTGCGTAAGAGTGAGTAAGGTTGTCCAGGCAATACCGGAAGGCAGAAACGAAGATGGCAAAATGAAACATGAGTATATATACAACTAGTAATACAGTTATACTACAGTGCGGAGACCAAGTGATGCCGACGCATTTAAAACCTACGTGCTGTAATCTAACATGTACGCCAATGCTATGCAATCCAGGTAAAGTATGCTACCGTACCAACCAAGTCTATATAATGAGGAGGGATATCTTAGCAGAGCAGCAAGCCAAACAAAAAAACCATTGACATCATCAAATCCGTACCATTGCGATGGTCAAAACACCCCATCTACCGACCGCCCATGGCCTCATCAGCCCTCGACTCCGCCTTAGCAAGTCGTCTCGCCAACAAGCGCTCTCTGGCAATAACGTCACTCAAACTCTCCCCCTTCTTATTCACGCCAAAATCATGCGTCTCGCCCCTCATTCCACCACGTGTATTCCCCCCACCCCAGGCGCCTAAGCCCCAGCCCCCCTCTTCTCCTTCTTGCTCATCATGCTCAACGGCCCGTGTCCATACATGCTCACGCGCTGCACCTTGCGGAGCTTCTGCAGGCCGTAGCTGGCGACGATGATGCCGAAGACGGTGCACCAGGCGCTCACGCTCCAGAAGCCGAGGTCAGATTCTTCGATGAAGTTCTTGAGATTCATGCCGTAGAGTGCGGCGACGAAGGTGCCTGCTGTGATGGCGAGGGTTGCGACGGAGAATTTGAGATCGAGGAGCATGAGGGAGTTGCGGTTTGCGTCGAGGATGGCTTTGACGCTGTGGGGTAGGTTAGTTTAGTTGGTATGAAGGGTCAGGGTGTGTGTGTGCGGGGGGAGGGGGGGTAAATTTACATTTCCTCAGTGTTGCGAATGCTAGAGACGAGGTTTTCGGCTGCTTGGACGATTTCGTCAGCGACTTTGTGGTAGGATTCTAGCAGCATTTCGACTTCGGTGTGGTCGTCTTCTTCGCGGGTTTTGCCCTCGGCTTTTTCGGTTAGGTACATGGATGATAGATCGTCGTCGGCTTCGAGGAGCTCTTCGAGGGCGTTGCGAACAAGACGGGCTTTTTGTTCGAAGCTGCCTAGCTTTTTGCTGTAGATGAGTAGGTATCTGAGCTTATCCCGATCAATGTCTTCTTCGAGTTCGCGTAGAACTCGTACGACTGGCTCGCTCACACCTTCGAATTCCTTCTCTAGACTCAGTGTAACTGATATGAGGACAGCTTCTAGTGCCCGAAATTCATATGCTAGGGTTCCAGTTGCGGGAGATTCCTTTTGGCGTAGTTTGAGATCGAGGTCGTACATGAAGACAGATTGTGACTTAGAGTCTGTCGTTCCATATGCATCAAATACCAACACGCGATTGTGTTTGAGCAAAACCCTCAGGTTCAAGAGGTTGATCAGAATCGCACTTGGCCGAACAAGAATATGTGGGAGCAAACTCGAATCGATCTTCCGTAGATCTCGTGGGAGAAGACCGTATTTAGCGATCAATTCGCTCTTCTTGAACTCTCCGCTCACAAGCGTGACATTGCCGTGTTCATCCAGCTCCGTGCATCGCATCTTGAGTTCGTTTGCGGGTCGCATTATACGGCCGAGGCTGCTTCCAAAACCTGCGGAGCTCATGTAATCATCTTGATTCGGCGCGGAGGGTGCTGAAAGCTGGGCGAGTTTACGGCGTCGTGCGGATTTGAAAACATCCCAGATATTGTGTGATCGACTTGTAGAGAAGTCTCGGCGACCACAAGTTTGGAAGGAGTACGAAGCATTGCAACGTAGCCGCGTACTATCCGAGACTAGTCGCAATGCTTTTATTGTGTATGTGCATCGTTGGCTGGCTAAACGGGCGGATAGTGTTGTAGGCGAGTCGAAAGCATGTTTTACTTGAGATCGGAGGAAGCTCAGTACCGAAGGCGACGGGGCGTGAAGCACAGAAAACTTCATCACTCTCAGATCGGAATTACAATTTCCCTTATTCTGAATTGATCCATGCGCTCGGTGTGCAAATTCGTTGCTCGAACTTTACATGCACTTCACGGAATTCCGGTGTCTTGGAAAATCAGTTTGCACTAGTGACGTCACGTGTTTTGGTGACACCAATTTCAAGGCCCTATGACCTCATCACCACTTTTCGCATTACACTATTCTTTCCAAATCAATTGTTTTCAGATTAATGGTATGTCAGGTCCCGTGTACAATGCTCTGATTCGCACACATCACATTGCCTCTCGTAAGAAGGTTGCCAAACTGCGGCAGGCCGCTACGAATCACAACATCTACGCACTTCTCCGTTATGGGGGTTGTCCAGGCATCATGTATTGCCAAGGCTCTGAGTCTGGAGTGAAGGACTGGGTATCAGCAGTACAAAGATTACGATACAAGGACTTCCAGTTGGTGAAGAAACCTGCAGCACAAGAAGCCGACGAAGGGGTTCTACAAACACAAGGTGTCACTTATGGCAAATTAGAAGAGGTCAAAAGCGTCAAAGAGTTTGGCGCAAATATGGAGAGTCTAGCGGTTTGGAATTGGTGGAGGCGAGGAATGGGGTATGTAAGTGATAATTGAGAAATTGCAATATGTGAGCTATGCACATATTTGGTAACAAAAAAGCTCTATGTCCCTAAAGCTACTATAAACCCTGTAGTAAACATATGGGTTACCCTGAGTTTCGATCTAGACATGTTGGTCAACATCTTTGATGTCATTGAGACACCTAAGGTTATGTAGCTTATCGCTCCTTCATCTTGGTATATCCTCCGATATGCTCCTGCATTATGTGGCAAAGGTGCTTTCTCATATGATTTTAAAGGAGAAAACCCATTCCATTGTCCATTACATCGATTTCAGCTGTCATTCTCCCTTCGACTACAATTAAACATCGTTATCATATCATCCAAAGACGACCCGTCGCTCACAAACCATCGCTATGTCCAACGACAGAAACTCCCAGTCCTCCACTCTTGCCGACCAAACCGAGTTTCTCAGCGCCAGTAAATGCCACTACGAACAGGCAATCATTATTGTGGGAAGTGAGGACTCACCGAATGGCCTGCACAAATTTCATGTTTCGTTACCGCACGTAGCAAATATAAGTGCCTACTAGAAAGAGGCGATCAAGCGCAACACACGCCATTCACGCCGGCGTTGGCTAAAGGTTATCAAGAAGATACTGTTTCCGGATGATGACGCCAATGCAATGCGCTTAATCCTGTATCTCGCCCATGTGCAGACGCAAAAGCTACCCAAAAACCTCACTCTCGACGAACTGGTCTGCTTGGCTCAAGTGGCAGAACGATACGACCTCAACCATCTACTCATGGGTCACCTAGATGCCTAGGTAGCACCTCACCGTTCAAAGATTCTGGAGCCTGGATACGAACAATGGCTGTACGTTGCCTGGCAGTTCGGCCTCGAGGACGACTACATGAGTATCGCAAATCAGCTCGTAATGACATGTACACTTAACGAAGAAGGCAAAATACTAGCCCCCAACACATCCTATCCAATTAGTGAAAAAATCCCTCTGGGAGAGTCTCCAATACGTAAGGTCCTCGTGCTAGAGATTCGAGATACCCAGAGCTGATCCACCATATATAGACAGCTTACATGCCGCCCGCCGCACAATCCTCGCAACCCTCCTGAAAACCACGCGTAAAACACTAGACGAAATGCTAAACAAACCCACATGTTGCCTCACCAACAGCCCTTCCTGGGAACAAACAGTCTGCACTGCCCGAAGTTTCTACGGCCTCCACCGCTACCTGCGCAAGCACGAAATATACCCCATGCTTATGACCACCAATCCCTTGGACCATGCCTCCAAAATCCAATTTTCTGTCAGACGCATTACGCAGATCCTAACAGACCCGAGCATAGCGGAATGGATACAGGATTCCCATGAAATGGCTCCTGGGCATGTGCGGGTTGCGGAGGAGCTTGAGTATAACTGCCACGATGAAAATTGCCGTGTTCATGTCGATTTGGCGGGTCGAATACATGATGCTATTGGGAATGCGTGCTGGGCGTTGTCGGCGCGTGATCTAGAGGATATAAGGAGGAATGCTGACAAATTAGCACATGGCAAGACTTTCAGGAAATTTATTCCGCTCCCTACCTGGAAGTAGTGAGGATTCTTGTCGATCGTTGTAAAAGCACAGAATCTAGTTTTGACTGTTTCATGTTAGTCTTGTGGGTAGTTCCTTTGAGACACTGGAAGGTATGTTCAAACGCTTCGGTGTGATGCCTCTTCAAGGCAACACATTTACATGATTCATGGTACAAGTCATTTTAAGGCCATATCCACTCATTATTAATATTCATACACCGTCAGAAAGTAGACGCTCGTGATGTCCATCATCCCATACTGATCCCTAAACCCTGCCATAACGCCATAGAACGTGTCCTCGAAAGTGCAGCTACTTTTAGCTCCATTATTGCTGCATGTATCCATTTGGTGGAAATATGTATCATGACACAACCGCGTGAGTTTCAATCCCCTAATCACTCCTTAACATGCTCTCCACGAGATCGCCTAGTGGTCCCCAGAAGTCCTTGCTACCAGTTGCCAACCCATGCTCATCGATGAACAGCACATAGTGCTTGAAACTGGTGTTAAGGTGCGGTTCGAGACCTAGCTCAATGATGACTGGGTAGTGGTGGCAGTAAATGTGTGCATAGACACGGTATAGGCGCTTGAACATGTTTCGGATTAACAACGGGAAGGTCTTAGGGAAGGGTACGCCAATCCGAGAAGGGAACATGGATTCATTGTCGACGTTGGATTGCACCCAGGCCATGAGGTGCTCGACATATTGAGGAGCGGGCATCTTGGTGGGCTTCTTGTAGGTTTCCGAGTCCTGCCATAAATATTCGAATCTGTGGTGACGTTAGATGAGTATCAGATTTGATCTCTTCGAAAAGAATTACTCGTCGGTAGCCTTCATCTCTGGGCAGCTTTGCGGTGAGCAGAACTCGGTGATGGAGCCGTATAGTAGATTTATCTGGTTGTAGAAATCGACAACTGCCTGTAGCATTAGCAAAGCTTGCCTTGGCACATTAGCGCCTCATACTGTTAACTGCCAGCCATTCGTCTTTGTCTTCCCCTTCAGGTAGCTTCACAGCTTTTCTCAAACTGCCACTTCCGAGTGTAGCTTCCGCATATTGTTTCAATTGCCAGCTGCTTGTCCCTCGATTCGACTTTTGTGGCTTGAAGGGTGCACGAGTTCGTGGGTTACTAAAGAACGAAGAAAGTAAGCTTATGCCCATGAAATAGCTTTTTTTTCACTCAATAGGCGTTCCTGAGCCCTAGATGTAGGGTCAATGATGCTACTTGTGTCTTCTGAGCCACCCAAAATCGCCGCAGAGCCTATATATGTATCATCGACCATATAGACTTTAGTCCTTGAAGCAGTGGTACTTGTAAGAATAGTTGGTTATTTTATTTTTTTGGGACTGCTTGAACTCGCGGGTGGTTGAAGACATAGCCGAGACTTGGAATCTGGAGTTTTTTGAGATGGATACCAGCTAGCTTGTTGTGTTCGTAATGCTTCCTCGATTTTCTGTAGCGGGTTCTGGTACGTTTCCTGTGGCCTCACAAGATCGAATCCGCGTCTAGGGCGATCAATCTCAAACTTGAAGCCTCCAGCCACGCCAGTTTCTTCGCAGTCTAATATGCCCAAGTCCATCTTCAAGTTCAAGCAGCTGTGGCTCTGGGCGAAAGTGGAAACTGGAAGGAGGGGCTTGGGCCTCGTGGGGAACGTGGGGTGAAAATATGAAGAGGAAACAAACATTGTGGTTATGAAGCCTGACATGACTTATTGATAGCCGTACAAAGGCTTATCAGGAGACCGAAGGGCGTGGGGTGTCTAGTTACATCCCAACGATGGTTAGCAGGGCAATAGCAAGCGGGTGGAATGTGGTGAACTCACGTCTGTGATGAATCTACACTGTGATGTTAACGAGTCACAATTAAAACAAATTCGCGAGGTCAAAGAGTGAGAAGGATATCCGCTGTGCTCGTGGTGTTGAATTGAAGACCACAGCGACGGTGCTTGGGCCCCGCAAACAATCGCACGGCCCCGCCACGCTAACACGTGACTTCACAATGCGTCATCCCCAACGTGTGGTCGAAAGGCACACATAGCTAGCATAAGGTTGATTGGCAAAGGAAATATTTAGGAGAAAATCTTGGTTTTGATCTAGTCTAAGTCTAAGAATATAGAGGGATAGGGTGAACATCTTTTGTCGGTTGGCACCACCCAAAACAACCAGGTCACTCCATTGACGTCGCCCTTTTCTCTCTGCTCACTTGCTAAAGTATGGATCTTGCTCAAAGTAGCCGCCGCGTTCACGACGTTCCCGTCGTCCATGCCCGTTCGTCTTCCGGTCCGAGGGGCCATCATAGGTAGTTTCGAATTCGTCAACCTCTACGTCTGCCAAACCAGTCTTGACTCGCTCCAATTGCCCACTTACGTAGTGATTGAGCCTTTCCTGCATAGCGTTCTTCTGTTCAATGGCAGCTTCGTCCAAGTGAGCAACTGAATTCTTGCGATTGACTGGGCTCAGGCCCCCCTCCTCGTCTTCACCATTGGCCGAACTCTCCCAATCACTCCGGAAACCAATGCTACGGCTAGTGGAAGATCGGCGAAGGTGATGAGGCTTCTTCGGCCTGTTCGTCGTAGTAAAGACATCGTCAAAGTAGTGTGCCGCAGCACCAGTAGGCGTGCGTGGTGTTTGCGGTAAACGGCAAGTCATACTATTTAAAGGTTAGTATAACATTTCAAAGCTAGAACCCCAAGCTTAACTTACCCTGTATCGTGAATCATTTTTGCAATCAATCCAGTCCAGCCACATTGATGCGTTGCTCCAAGGCCACGTCCAGTGTCGCCATCAAAGAACTCATGATACCACATGTATTCTTTCCAGTTCGGGTCGAAGTCCAGCATCTGATTACCGTCATTGATGGCTCTTCTGCCGTCATCACCTCGGGTGAACAGATGTTGAAGTCGATGCTGCAGTTCCTCGGCTACATGACCAAGATGCATGTAATCTCCAGACCCTACGGGGCATTCCACCTTGAGGTCGTTGCCATAGTAGAGATGAAATCTCTGACAAGACTCAATCAATAGAAAGTTAACAGCCATCCAGATCGGGCCACGCCAATTGCTGTTACCGCCAAAAAGACCGCTATCTGAGTCGCCTGGAAGATAAGCTACTTCGTACTTTTGGCCATTCACTTCCATGGAGTATGGATGATCTTTATGGTACTTCGAAAGAGACCGAATCCCATGCTCTGCGAGGAACTCCTTCTCATCCAGCATCCTGGTCATGATGCGCTTCAAACGGTCTTCGCTGACCAACGACAAAAGAAGACGATCTCCCTGGCCGCGCTTTTTCATAGAGGCAATATTGCGCTCGGCAGTGTCCTTGCGATTGTTGATGAACCAATTTAATCGTTTCTTGAAGTTTGGAAGCTTGTTTATGACTTCCGGTTCAAGGGTCAAGGTTGAGTAGAGCGGGATCAGGCCGACCAGAGAGCGAACGGGCATTTGATGGCTCCATGGACCACCCCAGGAGATAGCATCATAGTAGAAACCATCCTCTTCGTTCCAGAGAGGCTTGGACTCGCCCCCCGTACGATACTGCATCGCATCGCTGATCATAATGAAGTGCTCGAAGAATTTTGAAGCCATGTCTTCATATATGCGCCGGCGCTTCGCGAGTTCGAGGCAAATGTTCAACATATTCAAGCAATAGAATCCCATCCAGCCAGTGCTGTCTGCTTGCTCCAGAACACCTCCTGTAGGCAGGGGGTCAGATCGATTGAAAATGCCGATGTTGTCAAGGCCTAAGAAACCACCCTCGAAAATATTCTTCCCGTCGGCATCCTTTCGGTTCACCCACCAAGTGAAATTAAGCAGGAGCTTCTGGAACACGCGCTCGAGGCAGTCGAAGTCCTCACGCCCGTACATCTTGCGCTCAATCTTGAACACTCTGAAGAGCGACCACGCATGTACTGGAGGATTGACATCGCCAAAATTCCATTCGTATGCTGGCAGTTGGCCGTTGGGGTGCATGTACCACTCGCGAGTGAAAAGGTCAAGCTGCTTTTTGGCGAAGTCAGGATCAATCATGGCCAAGGGAATGCAGTGGAAGGCGCTGTCCCATGCAGCGAAGAAGGGGTACTCCCAAGAGTCTGGCATGGATAAAATGTCGTCGAGATACATGTGTTTCCACTCTTTGTTCCGAATAGCTTTACGGTCTGGCGGTGGAGGAGGCATACCTGGATCGCCGTTCGCCCACTGGTCCCAAATAAAGTGGTAGTATTGCTTACACCACAGCATTCCGGAAAACGCTTGACGCTGAATATTCCGTAAATCGTCGGCCATAGGAAGTGGGCTGACCCGGTAGTAGAAATCGTCTGCTTCAGCACGGCGCTGTTCGACAATATCGTCAAAGAGCTCTTCGTCGAGATAGCCTTCATTTCTTCGAGAAAACCTAAACCGAACTACAGCGCATTCTCCAGGTTGTACGCCCTCATCTTCATCGAAAGCAAACCATGCAGCGCATTTGGTGCCAACATTGGCAGGGTTAACCGCATCTTTCTTGTCGTCAACGATCCGGCGATGGATACCGTCTTTGACGTATTGGGTCTTATTCTTAACTCCCCATAAGCTCTTGTAGTTGGTGTCATTCTCAGTGAAGAGAAGTTCTGGTTGCACGTCGTCGCCACTCGAACCGACACCAGGGGATGGTGATAGTTGGATGAACCGATCACCGAGCTTGTAGTGTTTTGATTGCGCTGTCGTTGGGCCAACTTTGCGGATAGAAGGCTTTTTCTTTTCGTCTTCGTGTCCCCAGGCCCAGGTATTTCTGAACCAAATATGGGGAACAATGTGCAAAGGGGCAGGCTCGGGTCCTCGATTGTATGCTGTGACCCGAAACAGCAGCTCTTCAGCATCATCTGCCTCTTTTGCCGTCTCGATAAAAATATCCCAGTAACGGTCGTCGTCAAAGCAATTTGTATTGACAATATTGTACTCCTGCTCGAGTCGGGTTCGTTTCGCGTTTGTCTTGATAAGGTCTTCATATGGGAAGGCGCGTTGAGGCAACTTGTAGAGAAATTTCATGTACGAGTGCTGTAGACTTAATTAGAGAATTCGTGATAAGAATTAGAGGCATACAGTGGGTGTATTGTCCAGGTGAAAGTGGGCTTCCTTGAGCGACTCGCCGTGGTTACCCTGTGGATTCGATAGACCGAATAATCGCTCTTTCAGGAAGTCACTAGAATCTGGTTAGATATCTAAAATGAACGTTGGACGGCAGCCACATACTCCTTCTCATTCCAAAAGGCAAAGGCGATGTTCTGCAGGCCGTGTGAGTCGCAAACACCAGCAATACCGTCTTCGCCCCATCGGAAAGCGCGCGAGCGGGCCATATCATGAGTGAAGTCTGCAATCAGTCAGTGACGTCCAATAATCATACCAAATGCACCTACGGCTCCATGCATCTCCATCAGGGCTACAAAGGTCTATTAGCATGGGGCGGAGGAAATGAGGGTAACAATTTCACTCACGAGTAGTCCTCGCGAACTGCCAACATGTTAGTATAGCTCATTGAAAACATTGGGCATGCGAGATCTAACCTGTAGCCCACTGCCTTTCGGCAACATAGGGACCCCATCGCTTCCAGTACGCGGTGCGTTCGCGATCGGCCTTGAGACGCTTTTCTTCTTCGCACAGATACTCCTGGTTCTCAATGAGGACCATGGCGATTGTGTGAGTACACTTATCTAGGTGGCGGTGTCGGTTCAAGCAGGGTGTGAGATAGGCAGATAAACAATTGGAGAATATCTACACAGGGAAGGATACAACGAATGAATGAAAGATAGGGCGGGAGAAAGAAAATGTTTGTGAGATCCCTTGTGTGTGTGATAGACGGCAAAGAGTAGACGGTAGCCAAAGTTTTTTGGATAGCGGCGCGCATGTCTCGTAGTTGCCGCAATGCATGCATGTGCAGGAAGTCGCAATGGGATTCTCAAGCGTCATAAGGGCCTGTGCGCGCGGAACCAGCTTATCGGCTGGCATCTGATTTGTTCATCTCACACACTTCGTACGCGAACTGCACAACATGGGCCAGAATCGTAAATCCTGAAAAAACCTTGAAAGCCGCAGTAACCTTCGCTGCACCATCCACCCTTCGCCTCTTCGTTGAGTTTTCCCATCACCAATCCCACCTTGCACCCTGAACTGTTGAATGCGCCTACTATCGGCCATGCCAAAATAAGCCACAACCGTTGCCCACAACGGCAAGTGTGCCTGAAGGATCACTAATACATGTGTAGGTCAACGTCGGTGTACTTATATGCTAACTATTTGCATCTTCCATGTCCATCAGCAGAAGCAGTTTCAGATCACTCAATAATCTCATCTTCCTTTCCATCAAAATATTGCCAGCTTCATTCTCCAGCATTCACCTTGTCACTTTGCCTGATGACGTACTTATTATCGGATATTGTTGATTGGTGTTGCGAGAGAACAGTGCGTTTGATTGGTCCGGACCTTTTGTTGCACTAACCGCCGGTACAAACCTCAATCGTGTTCAACAACACAACCTGTCACAATGACTAGCCCCAGTGATTGCAGTCATTTAGCACCGCTACTATCAACCCCACCAAGATCAGATGCAACAGGGCCAGCAAAAAAACCAAGAGACGGTACGTTGCGATTGCCTGCGAGGCTTGCCGCACACGCAAAACCCGAGTGCGCGGCCACTTGTCTTGTCCCAAAGTAGGGACTTCTATACCGTGATACTCACCCTTGCGGCGAGCAACCGCAATGCCGCGAACGTGTTACTCGTCAAATTATATGCAAGTACTCCGAGACTCGACTTGAGGCTGGAAAGGTAAATCATCCCATTGTCTTGAACTAATGTACACACAATTCCTGTATAGCAAAAGTACGAAGCATAGAAGCATCAACAATCTACTCATGAGGAGCTTTTCGATACGTTGAGGACCATGTCCAGCCAAGACTCGTATATGGTGTTTCAGCAAATACGCGCTAGCCTAAGTACAGAAGTTATCCTTAACCAAATCAGTGACGGAAACTTATGCAACCTTCTATTGTGCCAGAACGAATACGCCGCTGCGAGTTTCCATACCTGCGCGAAATGCCTGCGCACCTGTTGCGGCCCGAAAATAGGTACCTGAAAACACTTCTGACTGATATCTCTTCTCAAACTAGACCGAATTCACCTAATCTCAATGTCCAAATAAAGATACATTTTCCTGTCCTTATTGGACACCTTTTCATGCGAGGAACATCTTTGATCCCAGAATAGATGCGATCACACCATCTACATGAACACCGGTATCCTCTAATGACGCATTAATGCGGACCCTACTTGGTGACTTCTTCCTCTTAGAATATTACAGTATTCCTGCATTCAACAAAGACTATTTCCTTGAGGAGATGGAGACAAGTCAGCATCAATTTTGTTCCTCATTGTTGGTCAATGTTGTATTAACCTTAGCCTGTGTAGGTGCTACGTATGTTACTGATCATATAACTCTTTATTAGTCATGTTCCTAGTTTGGGAACCGCAGAGACAGCCAGCGACTAGAGTTTTGGAATCCCGGTACTTTAAGTTATCAATTTCTTGCGGAAGCTCGACGGTTGTGGGAAATAGAAGTCCTACAACCTAAAATTACGACTGTTTAGGCTACAGTTTATTTCGAAGCGATTTACAATTTGAATGGATCAGATAAACTTGGTTATGCGTATCTCTTGCAAGCAATCGCCATGGCTAAACATCTTCAACTCTTCAAAACATCTGTCAGTTTAACCACGAGACAGCAATGTGGCCAGGGCTTTACTGCCTGGGCTTTGTATATACAACGAGGTTATGTCTCTTTCAAACTCTTGGCTATGTTTAACAAGGGATCTTGCTGAATAAATTCACGCAAGAGTGCTATTATATATCGTTGCGCTAGACATCATTTCTATAATCTGCGTAGACGAGGAAAATCGCTGTCAAATTTCATTTGACCAAGTTCTGTCCTTTTATGCTAGACTTCGGGAGTGGTTCACTACACTGCCTGAGTCATTGAAGCCAACTCAACTCATTTTTCCACATCACCTACACCTTCAGTAAGATTCAATTGTTCCTTATAGCTACTCCAGTGCTAATAAAATACTCTATATTATGATGTATCACATCCACTTTCTCAACGAACCGATGGTGGTTGAGATGAAAGAACCCAGGCACATTACCCTTGTTAAACGGATACTTGTATATTCGCCTCGAGACATGCTCTCCATTACACAATGTTCGTACGAATCGTTGGTCCACCTCTACTACATTCACCACAGTTTTGAAGGAATGGATTTTATGATGGCGCATTGGTTAAGTCTGCTTGCATTCATATCTAGGAAGCTCTTGAAGCAAATCCACAAATAATTCCGTTGGAGGCAGCACAATCCACCATTGTACTTGCCACTATGGGTATGCGCGACCAAGCCTGTTCATACTATGAAGCGCGGATGATATACGACGTTATCCGTAACCAAATGAGACCAGAAGAGGTGCGCCCGGTAGATAAATTTGCGGGGCAAACGCAAGGGACGACACGGAGTCTCGGAAGCTGAGCAGGGTCTTTGAGCAGGCCAGTTTTGCAATCCACCAACCAGACGGGGCTGGCTTCCGAGGAAAGTGCATAGAGAAGACCTGGGGTGAACCTTCAAGTAACCCTCATAGCGTTTTTAGCTTTGGTTGATAGATTAACCAAAAACGGACGATAAAAAAAAAGTTTTTCCACTGGGAACTCGCATGATCTCACCACAATGAACTGATATTCTCTCACCAACATATCAACTCCTTTCACACACGGTGGGTTGCTTTCGAGTCACGATTTGAAACTATATCTCGTCCAGAAGCCGGCTTTTTCCGTTGATTTGAATTTTTTTTTCTGACTCCCTTACTCAATCCCGTCATTTCTAGGGAAATTGCCGTCAAGGTGAGCTATTCAAGAAACTTTCGCTTACACCAATTGCGCAACCGTCTTGCAGTAACTCGGGCCGTGTCTCGCGGGTGTCTAAGGACTCAACGAACAAGCATGACCGATGTCAACAACGCCGAGTGCTTGGAGCTAGCTGAACTTTATACCTAGCGCAAGGAGATGTGATGGAGGACTAGTTTATTTTTAGACTTGTTTAAATGCAATAACATTACCGAACCCCCCTGATTAAGACTAGAACTTAAATATATTATTTGCTTATGAGTCCCGTATAGAACGTATTGACTCGCCTTGCCCCATCCCTTATTATTAGAATTGGCAATATAGGGTGTATCAGCCGATTTTTCGGGATATTTGGTAACAGTAAGTACGGTGTACCATACAGATGGGATAGTAAGTAGAGACTGGTCCGTGCGACTTTTTTTTAAACCATACCGCCTTAACATTAGATCCTCGTGTCACATATATTTGTGCACATTCTTTACACGCACGTGACCCGCACTTGTAGTTAGTCCCAACTCTCAAAAATAAAAACGGTATATCCCCTATATATTCCGCGGCATTTAAACGATAACTTGGTAACCTACCAACCCTACTTATTATCGTACGTTTGTGTTCAGATAGATTCCTATATGGGGCATTAAGTTGGGAGGTGATACAACTGCCGCAACGGTACTTGCCGTCAATGTAGATCAAAGGCGCTACACGATTCCTTCTACATTTCAAGCCACGCGAAACAAGTAGTGCTAAGGCGCCTTCGCACCAGGGTCTAGATCTGTGGAAATGACAATGGCTGTGCGGAGGTGTTTCTTTGCAGATCTGCATGTTCGAATGTGATGGTACAAAGTCTACTGGGACACGTCTTACTCGCTCTGCGGGCACCCTTTCAGCTAGAGTTTTTCAGGGACAGGTAATAATGAAGGGATATTGACAATTACACTAGCAAACCATGACCGAATTAAAAGCATTTACCGCGTGTGAATAAACGTGTAGGTAGGGCCTTTTCGATCGAGATTCACGGCGTCTAATGGGGTGGGCGCTTAGAGAGCCATTGGGCACTCATGCGTGAAATACGAACATTGAATTCTTTAGCTGAACCATGACGTTGGTATCACCAACTCTGAATTGGGTTGGCAAGTGTGTGCGCCACAACGCTGAAACCTGGGAGACAAAGAGAGTATCTTCCCCGTTGTTTGGTTGTTTGGTTTAGTGTAACATGTTCGACTAAAGTAGGTTTGTATAAAAAAACTGATGGGGAGGGATCGACAATATGTGGGGTCAATTCAAAGAGCCCAAGAGTCAAAGGTGGCGTGGGAACAAGGCGAGGGCATGCTTTAGGTAATCTTACCGATTGGCCGAGATTTTTCGAAAAGGGATTTGAACATTGCGCCGAGCCAAATGCTTTGTGCCTTTCGCGAATCACAATGTGTGGAAGCCTATACCGTTGGGGCGTGGGTGCGATGCAAAAGAAGTTCTCGACCCCACCTTTTTGAAGCTGATACCTTTTCCTGCACCACGCTGTTTTGCACAAGATATGACTCTCCACACCAGCTGAGTCGTGGTCCAAAATAATGTTTGTTGACTGCCGAGTCAGGATTTAGGGCCTCGTGGGAAAATACTGATACCCAAATGCAAAGCTTGCTTCATACAGGTATGCTAACATCCGATCGTCGACTACTGAGGGTATGGCTAGAAACAGAGCGCGACCGCTAAACGTTTTTCGATCGATGAAATGTCTCCGGACTCTCGGTTCCAAGCTCCCGACAAAGTATCGTAGATCGGCGGTTTTGAACAAAAAAGCATCCATAAGCACAACCTTAATTTTGACTTAGCAAAAGGGCTAACAGAATAGCGAGGCCGATTGGGTCCACCACGCCGCAGGATTCAATCTGCATCCCAGTACATTGGTTATTAGCTTCAGTTCTACTGATGTAGTTGTTTTGGTGTGACTTGTGTAAATTCAAGGAGTGCTTGCTGTGATGCGATTGATTGTGGCGTTTCATAAGTTTGCCATTCGTTCGGAGCCCAATATCGTCCAAGCCTTCTGGATTAGCTTACAACCAGCTTGCATAATGAAGGCTTTATCATGTTACGTGTAGTAGAACCTTGGCAGATGTTGACACTTGCGACCAACAAGCCGCCTTCCTAAAAATGATGTCTAAATAATATTGACGAAAAAGTAGGTATTCCGTCATTCTTTCTCAGAAAGGAAGCCGAAATGCAGATCTGCCCTTGGTCCCAGCGATCCATCGTCAGGTGACCTAGGGCGTTGGCGCACTGGTTTAACTATCATGTAGTCATTAGAGAGGTCGTTCTTTTAGAAGACAAGGACCCCTAGTTCACCAGCGGCTCGATACATCCTTGTAGACTATTCATGACTAGCACAGCATGAACCTTATCCCACAGGTATCACCCACGGGACGGAAGTTGTCGATGTGTGGCTGATAAGTGTGTAGTGCAATCCCTCTCTGGCTCCAAGCCTGGTGGAGGACTAATAGAGTTGGTCGGCACTTGCCGGGGCGAGAATAGCAATTGTTCAGTTGACGGACTTGCTCGAAATACAGATGCTTTTCATGTAGCTAGATCGAGGCATGAGACAATGGTGCGTAAAAGAATCCGCTGGAGGTGTCAAGGAAGTTTGTGTTGTGGCATACAGAGCCCGAGCCAGGCTCTGCTATGTGGCTCGGATGGTGCAGTTCCGCTTTATTTACGTCTTGTGGTCGCAGATATCTCAATTATATTTTCCTGGATATCAGGATCACCATCTGGGTAATCTGTACAGTGAGGCGTGCCGATGGGAAATGATGATTCTGATGGCGCTGCGTTGGAGTTTGATGAGTTTTATATTGATGCCTGGATCCATTAGCTAATAACGTCATTTAGGAGAACAGGCTGGATGCTTTTGCAGGGCACCGCAGCAAACTCTGCAACTTGTACAAGATGTATGGCCAAATGAAGCTGAGGTGTGGTATAAATGCTGATAGTAGAATCAAAAAGGATGTCAGTAAGCGTGGGAATGTCAACAGGGGATCAGCGCTACCCCTCCCTATGAAAGATATATCCAGTCTTCGTCCGATTGTACTCCACCGTGGACCGCATTATCAGTTGTAAGAAAAACATTTTCATGAGCTTTTTGGGGCAACTATTTTTGCCCTGGAGCAGGGCAGGGTAGGGCAAAGCGCAAAGTAACGGCAAGTCAGAGACTACCTACCTACTGATCATGACTATGATTGTGGTTAGATTCAAATGTACTAGAAAAGGATTCAGTTGTGGAGGTCAGGAGAGTGGCACGGCACAGATACGTAATTAATCACCGAATCGTAGCTAATTAATTAGGTACGTGTGTAGGTGGAAAGCAGACCTGGTTGGGGAGATACTAGGTATGGCTGTAGCCGCGGTGCATTTGGGGTGATCCCAAGATATTGGGTCTTACGTATCCCGTGCAAAGGTATTGTACCTGTCACATCTCGCCGGCGGCCAAGACCACGAATTCAGCCAATGGCACAGAGTTGATAAAACAAAGCCCGGCACATATTGCCACGGATGGGGTCCTGCTATTTCGTACTTTGATACCAGGCTTGACACTTGCAAGGTATGAAATTCCAGGGTCAAGCAGTACGAGCAGGTTAGCGAGCCAAGGCCGAGGTAGTGTGCCTAGTGTCTGTCCCGCTGCAGTGCGTCGAAAGAAGCGCCTAATCAAGGCTGGTACGTTAGCGATGCAGAATGCAGAGGGATGGACACAAAGATTGAATTGCATGGGACGAATTGGTGCGATCGATCAGTTTCGGTTGTTTTGTGTTTCAGATTGGGAAGCCATTTAGCCAGAATGCCACAAAAAAGGAATGTGGCTAAACCAATTTAGGAATGGCGTGACTTGCAGTGTGTCCACCGGCGATAGAGAGCCTTACAGCTGGAAAAGAATCCGTAGACCCGGTACGGTATGGTAACGGAGCGACGAGCTAGGTAGACACTAGGTAGGTAGGTAATGCCAATAGCAAGTCTCTGCAGAGTAAGCTAATCTGGGCTTATCTGCCTGACTCTACTGATTATGTAGGGATAAGTGGTAAGTTTAGAGAAAACAAATGCTGACTACGAGGTGCATGGTGCAAGGCGCAAGGCAAGGTGCATGGAGTATGCAGTGACACCAAAGCGAATGCACGGAGTGGGCAAGCGAGCATGTGGAGGAGTAGGAGAAGGATGAGGATGAGGATGAGGATGAGTAAAAGTGAGCGTGGGGTGGCCATGGTCCATGGACGTTTGTTGTCTCGACTTGTTGGTGGTGCCAGGGCCTGAATTACCCAGGCCGGGTGGTGGCCACCTGCCTAAGCTTAGACTGTGCGAGACGTGCAGGTTGTTGTTTAAACGGATGGGATGGAATGGCATGATAGAATGGCATGTCATGATCCATGGAGAGAGAGAGAGAGAGAGAGAGAGAGAGAGAGAGAGAGAGAGAGAGAGAGGTAGGTAGGTAGGTAGGTAGGTAGGTAGGTTGGTTGGTTGGTTGGTTGGTTAGTTGGTCAGTTGGTTGGTAGGTGCAGTTCCCACGTGCGATTACCATGTTGAGCAGGCGTGCCCCAGACGGTGGGTTTGAAGCGCTGCTGCACGCATGCACATCTCTCTCCTAGCCAGATTGCTGGGTCAGCAGCCCCTCCCCTCCCACTTCCCACCCCCTACCCAACCCCCAATGGTCTACTAGACTATCACCAAGCCCACCACTTAGCACTTAGCTTTGCCGACCTAGCAGTGACAGTTCCTCCTACGGTACTACTGCCTATAGGGAAGGATAGTGACGCTCCACTTCTCTCAACCTCGATGATGATGACGACGCTGGTCTGGTGGAAATGAGCCCAGTCTTTCAGGGCCCCCCATTAGCGAGATGAAGATTGTGGAGACGGAGTGCGACTTTCGCAGCCATCTGTGTCAGAAGAACCATCCATGACAGCCAGTGCCAGCACCAGCACCAGCATAGCATGCATCAATGACCCATCCCTGTGCCGCCCTACTGCGTCTCTCGGATCATGCTCGTTAGGGCTGCTTTGCGCAACGTCACCATGTGTGTGTGTGTGTGTGTGTGTGTGAAAGAGTCAGTCCAATCATTTACTACTCGCTACTCAGTCGTTGGCTTAGGCAATTCGGGCCTGGGGGCCCTCGTCTCCGTCTTCGTCATCTGAGATGCGACTGTCTGTTGAACAATAGCACCCCTGGCGAAACCGCGTTGCCCCAGTCATCGTTCGCGCGCACAGAGCCGGAAGCCAGTCTAAATTAACCTCTCTCACCTTTGGTCCTTTAAGTTGCCTCCTGCAGCATGCTTGATAGCGGGCCCCTTACATGTTAAGATGAACAACCCCCCGGCCCCTCGGAAACAATCACAATTCAATACAATCATAATACCATAACTAGGGCTAGAAACCATGTTTGGACAAGTGATACCAAGGGGTTTTTGGCACAGTGGGTCCAACTGCTTCCGATACGATTCGGCCGCTGCCGCTGATTCTGTCACCATCCGGCCTTCACCACCGCGACCCATCCCGCACATCACTGCTGGCCTGTGCACGCCACCAACACGCAGGGTTTATCAACACAAACTGCCTGTCAGGACGATCTTACCCCTCTCGGAAGGAGCAGACTGTCTATTCACTCGAGCATCTCACAGGCCTCATACCCACTTAACCCTTTCCACCAGTAGCGTGAGCTGCCTCGCCACTTTTAATCATCCACCCAGTTCGACCAAACAACGTGTCTGAAAAATCTATATTCAGTCAGTCCTACTTCATTCTGTCTCTTTGCAGCTTTGTTTTTGGCGCCTGGTATTGTGCTCATCGCAATTGCGCCCACGCTAGTTGCCTATGTCTTAACACATAGCTAACATTGCGTGTCACTGTGTGTGCACAATTGCTTTACCATACCCATATACACCCATTCTCCTGGTTCCATCAAACACCAGGTCCTGGCCCAGTCTCTGACCCTTGGCCTGGCCGCCGCATCCACACCCGCTGCATTGATTGCGCCTAAACGCCCCATGGCACGGTGATCACTCCCTTCATCCCCGCCAGCTACTTGCGAGATTTCGTCGTGCGGGCTCCAACGTTTTGAGGCTACTCTGCTAGCAGTCTAGGTATGTGTGCCGTTTAGATTCCTTTTGACATAGTGGGGCTTACCAAACTCTAAACATTCAATATACTAATAACCACAGTAGTCGTTCATGCACTGATCGATCCTGGATCTCGATATTCGGGTATTGCGACAACTTTATACGCCACACATGGCTGTGGATACTGAAAGGCGTGCGAAGAAGACTGCCTCAAGATTAGATCACTCATTGCTTTTACAACCCATTACAACCGCAATGGCCCACAACCCCCAGATCCATAACCCTGAGGTTAATGCCCGCCGAACACACAGCAATTCCATTCCCAGTCCTGTGGGTCTCATTCAGTCCAAGCCTACACTGACTGGCCAAGAGCATATCTCCCAATCCCACCAGCTATCAGCTAAGAAGCGGCGGTCCTCTAAGAGCAAGGTACCTGGAGAACTTCGACGGTCCTCTTCAACACCTCATATGCGCAGCCTTGCACTTGGTAATTCTGGCGACTTGTCGCCGACAAGCAACAAACCGCGCAATAAGCTCGGCTATCATAGAACCTCCGTCGCCTGCGGTAAGCGATACCAGTACCGTGTTTGCCTTATGTACCAGGTCACTGATGGACTATTGCAGGACATTGTCGACGAAGAAAGATTCGATGCCTTCTTGCCCCAGATGATCCCCAAAACCGTTGTGCAAACTGCATCCGCTTGAAGAAAGATTGCAACTTTTATCCAGTGGAGCACACTCCCGATATGCCCCATGCTCATGCCACGGGATCTAAAGACACAACACCGGGGCAACCGTTAACGTCAGCAACATCTTCACCACGGCATCCCCACTCGGTGTTGGGAGAGAAGGTAGGCGAGTTTCGCCAGCCATTTCATGGCGCCTCCTCTACACCATCCAACCCTGGATTCGGCTTCCCAAGCGACTCCGAGATTGAAACATATCAAGGTCCAACTGCAAGTCGGAGTATGTAAAGTTGAGTTGTATGATGGCAGGTGTGCTAATAAGTTCAGTGCCAGTACAACAACCGTCGTATCCTCATCCTCATCCAATAGATACCCAATGGCCGCCAACAACCTCTTTTCTACCTTCATCTACAATTTCCGAAAGCCCTTCTTCAAGTAAAAGTTATTGGCGACAGTCACCTTCTACAGCGAACTCGACATCGGCTTACGGTAGTGAGTCGAACGTATCTGGTTCACATACTCCAGCCGCTATGAGTACCAGCTCAACTATGTCATATGGTCACCCAGACAATCACTCCTGGGGCGCGCAAGCGCCATTCCAGCCCCCTGGTCGAACCATGTCTTACAGTCATATTGAAGGATTAACAACCCAATATCCACCCCAAGGGCTCGGAATCCAGAATCACGACTTTCACCGACGAACTTCACCCTATCCGTTTCCCACCAGTATAGACACAAGCTCCTCGAGCATACACCCCACAACAGTTGGCGGATCTACCTCAGCTCCTCTTTCTGCGCCAATTGTGCCGAACCAGTATTACCCTCCAACTTGGAGTTCGTTTGAAGGGATTCCACCTCAGGGGCCCCAGATGCAAATGCCTGGTCGATCGATGAGTGTGCAATGGTATGGGGAGGGTGGTCATTTAGATAGGGTGCAAGAGGAGGGAGCACCGCCCGTGGGGTACAATCAGCATGGGTTGCAGCAGTATTATTCAGGGCCATGAGAGATTCCTTAGTCTACACAATGGCTATTAATCCAGAGTCTCGAAGCGGCTCGTCCCGTGTCTTCGTCGGGATTCCTCACACCAGCTACGGGAGTAGCTTTTGCCTGGGTGCAATATGGACGTTAAAAGGCGTTTTAGGGATGCATTTTCTATGCATAAAGGATTGGATGATACGGGGAAACCATGGGTTTTGTCTATGCAAATCTTTATGATTTCTAGGTGAATTGTAAACTAAACGCATTCCCTGAGGTGTTTTCCACATATGCTTTGTTTGGAATCATTGGTATTCGCAGGTGCATGGGGGTCGTTTGTTTGAATTTACGGCACTGGTGTTTGAGGTTACGGCACTGGGCTTTTTCCATCACTGTTTTCAGTTCCACTTCTTTCAAATGTATAACTAAGATGAACCTGATATAGCGTTCTAACAGGGCCTTGTAGCTATAGGTAACAGCCTTTATGGTGTAAATGAGATGTCTTCAAGACTGAGTTGGCAACGTCACAAAACTTATCTCAAATACATTGACTCAGTATTGGTATGGTGTTTTTGTACAGACCATGGCATTGGGTATGAGTTGGTTGCCTGCAATATTTGAAGTCGAACGAGGTGTTCATGTGTCATTTCATCAAGCAAAAGTTTCCCTGACTACGCTACATTGGCAATTAGGTCTAGGTTTCCGTTGGGCATCAAAGCTAGAAGCTAGACTTATGGCGGCACAAACATTAGGTACTTAACAACGGCAATACTTCCGGCGCAACTTTGCTCGTTGCGCAATTTCGGACCCTCTAGCCTTCAGCCATCACTAAACACCTAAAGGATTTGTCGGATCCTTGTCGAGTCATAGTCAAAGTATTCTTAGGATTAGCGATACGTAACTGGGTATGTCCCCATAAAGGAATCAGACTTTTGACTAATGCAGACATGCTCCGTGATAGATCTTCGATCTATTTGGGAGGTCTTAGGCTCTTAGTGAGCAGTTGTGAACCTCGGAGTACGCGTTTTTCGTCGCGTGCATGCCAATCATGCAATGCAAGTGACGTCTACGGGCCGGCAGCGAACAAACAATAAATGCACCGAATACGCGTGGAGGCTTTTCGAACACACGAGGCCCAAACACGTTCAAGTGTATCAGATGCTTTGACTTTTTTTTCCTAACGAGTCTGGTTGATGGATGAAGCTAACGTGCACAGTGCACATAAGGTGATATTTTATTTTTTTAACCTCGGTTCCCAACCCAAGCGAACGATGAAGAAGGTCCTTGCAATTCCGACCAACAACGGCGACTGTTAAGCCTTCCATGGCGTTTGAGCTATTTTGCAGCCGATGCTACTATCCTGGTTAAAGACAGTTGAATGGAAAACGAGCGTGTGACACTCGGATGTGTCAAACTTCGGGGATTGCAGGAACCTGCCTATTTTACCTACCACGTTTAGGTTCCATGGACTATGGATCTTTTTTTTCCAAGTGTTACAATTTTGCCTCCCATTACCATCTAGCCGGGACCAGGGCACATTAACGTTGCGTCGGAATAGGCCTTAATCCATTCGGAGTAAGGCGGTCGCAAAAGCACGCAAGAATCGCCTGTGATCAGTTGTAGCTTGGGTTGGTTGGCGCCTAAGCACCAATGCTACAGGGTTATCATCTACCTATCTATGTCTACCACATGGCATGCGCGTCATGCGCCGCACATTCACATACAGTTACTGCGTACAGTAGTACACATCACTGTAAAGGTTGGTTCACGTTACCAACAACCCCCTCCATCCTCGCACAAATCATCATCACAACTCAACAGAGGATCCGTCTGACTTGACATCGATAAGAGCTTACTTCGTACTCTCTTATTTCCGGGACCAAGACTAGTTCGCATGTGATTTCCTCAAGGAATCTACCAGGAAATCTTCCCTTCGCACCACCGCCGGCGCCAGTTTTACCGCTCTCGCTCTTCGCGAGCCGTACACGCCGGCTCCACTCTTCTCCATCCGCGCTGCCCACTGAACGCACCGCACCGCTCCGTGGATTGTTCTTTTTGCGATGGATACCCACGTCACATCGCTTAAATCATACTTGGCCTAGAACTCAATTCGGAGTTCCAAATATTGCCCTAGTCTCCGACCACAAGGCTCCATCTCTCAACAGTCATGGATAGGCTGATAGCTGTTTCTGAATATCCTCCAATCATCACATTTCCGTGTGTACTAGGAATAACCTTCTACGCCTTGTATGGAAGTCAAATCTACGCCTCAATAAGCGCGGCATCCAACATCCTTCTATCCGAATCAGTTTCTCCCAGCGTTGTTGCGCTGCGCCGTAACCGTACAGGTCGTGTGCATCATGTGAATGAAATCCTCTGCAGTTGGTAAGCTGCAAGCAATACATTCACCCTCCTTCTGAACAGACCGATCATGCACACCATCTGCCTCGTTCGTGCATGTGCAGCTGCACTCCAGGCTCTTGGCATCACAAGTATGTGGATCATGGCGTCCTTTCTTGGCGAGTGCGTGTTGTCGGTTGTGGGGGCGGTTTGTGTGTAACACAGCTTGTACACATACGTATATTCTGTGAGAGCATGAGGCTTGATGATAACGTTGTTTGAGAATGTACCTCATGATAAGAGTGGTAAGACATCGCATGCTTTACTAGTCCTGACAACAACATTCAAATTTTATCAAGTAATCTCATGACGCAAAAAGCCATATATTTCTCCCCTATGCCTATCAGGACACGTCAGAGCATATAATACACCAATACCAACAAGCATGCACCACCTTTGAGGGCCCCAGCCTCTGGTTGACAGGCTATCCTATCAAATCCTCGCTTACATCCCTCGCAAGGCTATAGGCAAGTGACTCTGCATATTCCGTTACACTCTTTCTTTCATACCACAAAACTATATCCCTAAGCATAATATTTGTTTCTAGGAACAGGGAAAGTATACTTTGCGCTGCCATTAGCAAATATATCCATTGTATACCCAAGGTTCATCAACCTATCCAACACTCATCCTGTTTCTTCATCCTTCATCATCTCACTTCATAACGTACCATCCATCCTACGCAAATACAAAGACTAGTCCAAAAAAAAAGGAACATTCGGGAAGCTTACCGAATCGTTCTCGCCAACATGGCCCGTGTTCATTTATCCGCCCATACATGAATCCTTCCCGCAACCACAACAACTAGTGTGACTCGCGGCCAACTGTCGAAAATAGAATTGACAATTGGGGGAAGCACGGCGCAGGATTTCAGACGTTATTTGGAATATTGGCGCCACTTGAAGTATCGTGTATGACGACCATCAACTATGCTAACTAGATCAGGAGTGTGATGGTGGTGGTAACTATCGACTAGTCTCGTGAGGATTTTTAGCACCATGAGGCTGTGCCACCGGCTATGTAGTAACAGGTCTATGTTTATTGAGGCGAGGATTGCCTCTTCTTTGTAAACTGAGATGGTAATGTGATAGGCTGCAAGGCAACATATAGGTATCAAGTCCCAGTGGAAGGTTTTCGGGGATTTAAGCTCAATATAGAGTCTAGGTAGTGACAGCTGCACAGCGAAATAAGACAACCAATGATCCTTCGACATGCGTTGAGCGAAGAATTTGCTTTAAAGAGTAAGTGGAATGCGGCATAGTACTAGGGTGATCGCTCGGCCTTCTTCGTAGGAAACCAATGTCCAAGTGGTAGAAGAAATTTGGCAGCACCACAAAGACCTCGCCGATAACGCAACCAATATCAACGAGGGTTTCAATTCGTATGGAGAGTTTACAGGTCTTTTGGATAACAGCTGCAATCAATCAAGTACGTTTATGGTTAGCAGGTCTGATGGAATGCATACATGTCCCAGCCCAGGTAACTTATTGAATCTCCAAATCAGTTCCAGGGAGTGTTAGTAATGTCAAGAGACGTGCTCAAAGTTATCTTCTATATATTCTTCTCATCTGTTGTCTTCTGTTCATTCAAAGGCAGTCCGCTTGTGTGCTTTTTTTTTAAAAAAAATCGTTCGAAGTAGCTATAGGCGGAAACATGGGGGATGCATTGTGTAACGGCCATCACTGCATAACGAAACACTGCCAGTATTTTTCATCATAGCAAAGCCAACAACAATCAATAGGCGTAAGAAGTCTCGGAGTAGACACATTAAATCCTAGGCTTTGTCACTGCTTTGTGGCTTTTACATACTGACCTAATGCTATATTTACTGCACCCACCTATGACAGCGTCACTTCGGGAAGCCTCGGATATATTCAATAGCCTTATACATCAAGTCGCAAGCCCATAAAGTTATAGATATAGTCAACACCTCAGGAAGGTTATAAGCCAAGCTAAGTACAAAAATCTTTGAGCTCGTTGTGCCTTAGCGATAACCTAATGCCTCGTTATACTATCTTAATAAAGGAAAGCCTCATTTTCTTTCTACATAACAAGTCTAGAAATATTATATTTGTATTGTATTTATACTTATATCACAGCTTCACGCTACAAACATGAGTTAGGATAGACGCCCAAGTTCTATACCCCGCGCACGTGGAGCTTGCGGCTGAGCACCCTCGACCATACAACCAGCCCTAAGCGCCTATTCAGTACAGTCAGTACCAGCTTGCTATCTTCTCAATACTACGCTTCTACGCTTGCATTGCGACCTAACTCAACCAACATTATACGCTCAGGAAGAACACACGAGTGTCACAATGCGCCTTTTAAAGCGCTTATCAGATGGTAGCTTTGGACTCACATCTTTTAACAACGATAGTCTTCCTCCGTATGCCATTCTATCGCACACCTGGACTGAGGGTCAAGAAGTCACGTACAATGAGCTGGTAGCCGGCATAGGCCAGGATAAGGCTGGCTATGCTAAAATTCGTTTCTGTGGCGAACGAGCTGCAGCGGACAGCCTTGATTATTTCTGGGTTGATACCTGCTGTATCGATAAGTCTACCAACGATGAGCTGAGTACAGCTATCAACTCTATGTTCCGCTGGTACCAGCGAGCACACAAGTGCTACGTATTCCTATCAGATGTCTGTGTGCCAGAGGAGGTCACTGACGCCCCAGCCTATCGTATAACGTGGGAGGACGCCTTCCAAAAGAGTCGATGGTTTACACGTGGCTGGACGTTGCAAGAGCTTTTAGCGCCGCCTAGCGTTGAGTTCTTCTCTAAAGAGGGCAAGCGGCTAGGTAGTAAGATATCGTTGGAGCAAGAAATATACGATATCACCAAGATTCCTGTTGTTGTACTAAGAGGTCAAATTCGTCATACCGAGTCAAGTATTGAGGAGCGAATGAAATGGGCGGCCAAACGAACAACGACGATGAAAGAAGACAAAGTATATTGTTTGCTGGGCATCTTCGAGGTATTCTTACCGCTTATATATGGAGAGGGAGAAGAATATGCAACTCTGCGGCTGAGAGATGAGATACAGAAGCGGCAGAAAGGGCGAGGAGTAGAGAGTGTGCATGACTTGTCTGATGTGCTCAATCCAACAGAGCAGAGTCATCTACAACGACGCCCTTCTTGCACCGTTCCCTTCGAGCGCGACCGCGACTTCGTCGACCGTGGCACTCTGCTCGAACAGATACGCGGGAAATGCAATGCACCGGCATCGCGCACAGCGCTAGTGGGCCTAGGAGGTGTAGGGTGAGCTAGGAGAACCCTATGCCAGTGCACGTCACTAACGCCGACACAGAAAGTCACAGCTCGCTATCGAGCACTGTTACCGGACCACAGATAAATTTCCGCAAACTTGGGTGTTCTGGGTGCATGCCAGCAACGCGGCCCGCGTCGAACAAGGCTACCGAGACATCGCTGACCAGGTCAGGCTGGTTGGTTGGAACGATCCGCAAGCAGACATCTTCAAGCTCGTTCACAACTGGCTCCGCAACGAACAGAACGGCAAGTGGTTGCTGGTCCTCGATAATGTCGACGACGCTGCTGCCCTTATTCTACTGGCAAGCAGTAGAGATCACGCTCGCCCACGGCTTCTCTCGTCGCATCTGCCCCGGAGCAAGAACGGCTCGGTGCTGTTGACTAGTCGGACGAGGAGCGTGGCGTTGCAGTTGGTGGAGGAGAGCGACATCCTATCTATTCAGCCTATGGACGACGCCAGCGGCGCAGAGCTTTTGCGAAAGAAGCTGGGAGAGGAGGTAGACAAGGATGGCACCGCTGAGCTAGCAAGGACCCTCGAATTCATGCCACTCGCTCTCGTGCAGGCGGCAGCATACATTCGACAACGAGCACCCAGGTTTTCAGTGCAGCAATATCTAGAGGAGTTCTACAAGAACGACAAGAAAAGGACAGGCCTACTTGACTACAATGGAGGCCATCTTCGGAGAGACGAAGAAGCTAAGAACTCTATTCTTATAACGTGGCAAATCTCGTTCGAACATATACTCCAGGCAAGGCGGTCATGGAGATGTGGAAAATGGTGACGAAAACAAAATGCAGAGCGACAGCGACAGCGGCGTTACTGATTCAGAAGAGAGCCTCGATGACGGGTTTGAAGAGGATATTCTTATGCTACGGAACTACTCGTTTATCGGGATCACTACTAATGCCACCACATTCGACATGCATAGGCTTGTGCAGCTAGCCACGCGGAAGTGGTTGGAAGAGCAAGATCAACTAGAAAGGTGGAAGCAGCAGTACATTAACCATCTTTGCGCAGCATTCCCGACAGGCGATTACGAGAACTGGGTTCAATGTCAGGCGCTCTTTCCGCACGCTACGTCGGCTCTATCACAACCGCCTAAGTGTAAGGAGTCTCTTCTAAAGTGGGCTAAACTATTGTATAATGCAGCATGGTATGCGTGGAAACAAGGAAATATAAGTGATGCAGAGAAACTAGCAGTAAAGTCAATGAAGACCTCAAAAAAGCTGCTTGGAAAAGAGCATGTAGACACGTTAAACTATACGACATTAGTAGGGCTCGTAGTAAAGCTTGCGGGGCGATGGAAGGAGGCAGAAGAGTTAGAGGTGCACGTAATGGAGATAAGAAGGAGGGTGCTTGGAGAGGAGCATCCAGATACCATAACTAGTATGGGCAACCTAGCGTCAACGTTTCGGAGTCAAGGGCGGTTAAAGGAGGCAGAAGAGCTACAGGTGCACGTAATGGAGACAAGAAAGAGGGTGCTTGGAGAGGAGCATCCAGATACCATAACTAGTATGGGCAACCTAGCGTCAACGTTTTGGAACCAAGGGCGGTTAAAGGAGGCAGAAGAGTTAGATGTGCAAGTAATGGAGATAAAAAAGAGGGTGCTTGGAGAGGAGCATCCAGATACCATAACTAGTATAGGCAACCTAGCGTCAACGTTTCGGAACCAAGGGCGGTTAAAGGAGGCAGAAGAGCTAGAGTTGCAAGTGATGGAGATAAGTAAGAGGGTGCTTGGAGAGGAGCATCCAGATACCCTAATGGGTATAGGCAACCTAGCGTCAACGTTTCGGAACCAAGGGCGGTGGAAGGAGGCAGAAGAGCTAGAGTTGCAAGTAATAGAGATAAGAAAGAGGGTGCTTGGAGAGGAGCATCCAGATACCCTAATGGGTATAGGCAACCTAGCATCAACGTTTTGGAACCAAGGGCGGTTAAAGGAGGCAGAAGAGTTAGATGTGCAAGTAATGGAGATAAAAAAGAGGGTGCTTGGAGAGGAGCATCCAGATACCATAACTAGTATAGGCAACCTAGCGTCAACGTTTTGGAACCAAGGGCGGTTAAAGGAGGCAGAAGAACTACAGGTGCAAGTGATGGAGATAAGTAAGAGGGTGCTTGGAGAGGAGCATCCAGATACCCTAACTAGTATGGCTAACCTCGCCTTCGTACTAAAATCTCAAAGCCGTGATAAGGAGGCCCTCTCTCTCTTAGAAGCGAGTTTTCAGCTTCGCAAACACATACTTGGCGAACAACATCCTAAGACTAAGACGTTGCTTGATAAATTAAATGAGTGGCAGGTGGGAAATCTTGAGGTAAACCTATAATGTAGTATTAGTATGTAGAACATAACGTAGAACAATATAAGCGGTGTAACCAAGCATGGTTATAGATATTATCTGACAACGCAGTGGTGGCAGGTACAACAACACGCACGCACTTAGGCTAGGCGAGAAACGAGCAGGCGTAGGGCCAAGCCAGGCTATGAGCGAGCCTAAAGTTAGTTTATTGTAGTTAGCGGACTTGAATTAACACAGGACTACAGAAGCACCTCAAAGTCGGGTACAGCTCTCTGGATAGGACTACCATATACTCAGCTATATGTTGACAGACTTTTGTCAGGACACATGAATTTTCGACGCACCTGCTATCGGTCAAAGTAAGGCGGCCGCGCGATGCCCTTAGTAAGTCATCGTATTGCACGAAAATCACAGTATATCCTTTGAGGATACTAAGAACGAAGAGACTATATGATGCGCAGTTGCCGTTCTGAGAATACCAGTCTCTTTAGCCTCTTGTTAACTTTGCCGTATTGGAAAGAATTTGTAGCACATCCCCACACTGTGTCTCGCTACGCAGTAAGCGGCGTTTGGAGATTTGCGTTAAAAAATAGTTCAAGGAGGAGGCTGCAAAAGGAACTATGAACGTTATGCTCTCAGCGACAAAAGACTTTGGGGTGACGAAGTTCGCACAAACTAAAAATTGTCTATCACATACCGAAGGAATAGGCAGTTATCTTTCAATAGGATGAAATGAAAGGGACGCTTAATAGACAGATTATTATCCATATCATCAACCTAGTTATCAAGTACTGTGTATGCATTCATATTGAATATATCAGGCATCAAATATACGGCCCTACTCAATTCATTGACAAGTCAGCAAGTAGACCACAAGGCTTTCTTATCGTAGTAAATTGGTAGGATAGATAGTATAACTTGAAGCCGAGCATCTCGTGTCTAGCTAAGAGGCATAGAAGGTCAATTAGGTAGTAATTTGTACAAAATTAGTCGATTTTTATTGGTTTATGTAGAAGCTTCGCAGACGTAGTACTCACGGGGAAGAGTTACATACATGGGCTTACATACATGGGCATAGCGGCTAATCTTGACCTTCAATTGGTTATCGCGTCACAGCGAACATCTCACGCATGTATCCTGATCATTCTCAAGGAGCGGGCCGTATCTGGGTATAAATACTTTCAATACACGCCTTTAGGAGACAACTATACCACATGCTTCTCAACTGATGTCATCAAGGCATCATTTTCTTGCGGCCATCAAGCCACGAAAAGTCGAGAGCCAATCGTAAATCTTTTTGCGCTGGCTTCGACAATATTTGCATATCCATAAGGTTGTGCGATGTTACAATTGGTTCTATGGTACGGCGCGCATACTGGTAGGTAACCTTGGAAGCCAGCGCCTAGCTGCAAGAATTTAGCACTCACTTCAAGTCTGTCTTCGCTGTATGACCACTGTGACATACCTAGACAGATTTCTGGTACGCATTGAGCACACGCATGATATATCGTTTTCTATAAGTACTTGATGCAGCAGTGTTTTACATGGGGGCAGTTGACGATGCTTCTGTACATGTTCGTGACTGTTGGTCAGCAAAGCTATCGCAGGCGGTATCTCCATCACCACTTTTTGGTGGCTCAGTCATGTGGCGCTGCTGAGGTTTTTGCGATGTGTAGGATTGCTCGCAAAAATATACGAAATTAGAAAGAATTATGGCCCATAAAAACAAGGCACTAAATGCATATGACTATATCCCTGTGTCTACGAAAACATCCCAGAAGCTATGAAAGCAAGTTTGAACAGTGGCACTAATATTGCAGCACTTTTGCCGACAAGTTCTAGCTTGAATTGGTACCTAAATCCCCTTTCTTGTCAAGTACCAAATCATATCCGACATCAAGCTAATGGTCTCAAATTTGTCTTATCTTCGCTGATTTAAGCAAGGGTCTCCTCCTCTTGAACTTGTTCAGCTTGCTCTAGTATCACCTCAACGTGCTCTTGCGACCTGCTGTTTCACAATTGGGCTCCCCGGCAGTCTTTCCCGGCAACACACGCAACTCTCACATCCAAACCCATACGAATCGAGAATGAGAGAATTCACCATGCCTTTAATCAGCCCAAGGAAATGGCATAGTATAACGCTCAAGTTATGCGTTGATCTGGTAATCTTGTCTTTGGCGGGTATCATGCTGTGGCGGAACTGGGTAGTTTCTACCCATACCATGATACCCTGGCGGTGCGAATGTTCTTGGTTACTTTTTGCTTGGTACGTAATTTCCCATTATTCGAAGCAAGAGTAGAAAACTAATTATACAAGGCCGCTCGGTTGCATGGCGTGGCTTGTCATTGCCGTTGGGCTTCTTTTTCTCATGAAAGAATCCATAGAGATCTATGGTAGCTATGGCCGAAGGTTGGAATATACTCCGTGGGATTTGATGTGCATCCCCTATAGTTTCACATCGATAAAACCTGTTTGTAGTGATATGCTCTCTGTTAATTCCATGGATTAGCAT
Organism: Phaeosphaeriaceae sp. PMI808; assembly: GCA_021365335.1. NCBI lineage: Eukaryota > Fungi > Ascomycota > Dothideomycetes > Pleosporales > Phaeosphaeriaceae > Phaeosphaeriaceae sp. PMI808. The sequence continues at coordinate 291,499 of JAJTIZ010000007.1, forward strand.
ACTAAACCGGGAACTGTATTAAAGCTAGGGGTAGAACATCCACCGGACTCATTTTCCGGTCAGGGTAACGTTAATGTGCTTGGTCGCCCACCCATGCCGCGACGTTTTACAAACAGTAATGACACTACTATATCCTACGAAGGCAACTACATTAGAGCTTGCATTGCTATGCCCTCGGATTTTGGAATACGTAGTTGGTGCTGGTATGAAGTAATTATTGAGGCGCTGACTGTAGGGCTCTATTTTTATGCCACGTTTGTCCTTCCCAGTACTGTCTTGAACGCAGACAAAGCTATTATTTACTCAACTGCCATGACACTTTGTTTGAGCGCGACGAGGGTGTTGACGATTTTATTTTAATACCCAGGAAAGCGGAGGAAGTAGAGAGAGCGGAACATAGTATAGCAGCCTGGCGGTGGCAATTCCTTCGCGAGCAGCGTGAGCGGGATTATGTATAGTGTACTAGAATTGCTTTGTGCGTACAAAGTTTGCATGATTAAAATGAAAACAGAGTATCATTAGCTTTTAAAGCACCAGGTAGTAGACAATGAAGTTTTAAAGCCACTGGAGCCCTTTTGCATACTGTGTCAAACCCCTGAATATCCCTTCCGTCATATGCTCCAAGATATGCTATAGAAGTGGTTGAGATTTAAAAAACGAAATCATCGACAATCATTTCACAAGAACAGTCGCGTTACTTGGAGAGTTTTTACAATGCACATTTGAATTTGAAGTCTGATTAGAAAGCCATACCCAAGAAAAGACAAACCTCAATTGAAATCATTGTGGTTGTGTAGGCTCATGTCCTGACTCTGCGAAGGCCTCTTTTCTTCGCTATCGTCGTGGGTATTGGACCTTGCGCCGTTGCTGGTACCGCTGATTGGTTCGCCGGAGCTCTCATTGGGTGTAATGATGTTTCCGTACTTGTCGACCTCCTGCCTCGAATGTTAATTCACGTCGCCACTGAACGAGTTCGGAGAACTGCTTACAGCACCCTTGGCAGCTATGCGAATCTGCGTCGAGCTGGCTACGCCATTGACCACAGCCTCACGTGCAGACTCCATGACTTTTGTCTTGCGACTTTCACCTCGAATCCTCTCAAGATGCGCAAAGTAGCCATCGTCGACAGGTGTGACGTACTTGCCGCAGAATACACCTACTTCGAACTTTTGCGTCTTTGGATCACGCGGCGAAAGTCTAGCGCACGCACTCTCGAGATCCTCCAATGACTGAAATATGACGTCCTCTGCACCAATGTGTTTTGCAATCGCTGTTGAGTCTCGACCGTGCGCAACGAGCTCTGAGGAACAGGCTAGGTCGATGCCGTAGATATGAGCATTAGTGATTGGTGGCGCACACGATGCAAAGTAGACCTTCTTCGCACCAGCCTCGCGAGCCATTAGTACGATCTCTCTTGATGTAGTCCCACGAACGATAGAGTCATCTACTAGCAAGACATTCTTGCCAGCAAAGTGCTTCTTTTTCGGATTTAGCTTGGCGCGAACTCCCTTCTGACGCTGTTTTTGTTCCGGCATGATGAATGTGCGGAAGATGTATCTGTTCTTGACAAATCCACCAAATTCATATGGCTTCTTGAGCGCTTCTGCAACATACATGCCAGATGTTATGGCCGTCTCCGGAATGGGTATGACGACATCAACCTCCGCCAGCTTCTCTGGGCCCAACTGCTTCTTAATTGTCTCGGCGAGCGTAAAACCCATGTTGCGTCGGCTATCGTCAACGTCGATACCATCAATGACGGAGTCTGGACGAGCGAAGTAGACATACTCGAAAATATCTGGGGTATAAGCCTCCTGCTTCGCGACCTGCTTGAATACAGGCTCCTTTCCTTTCTCAATGATTACAGCCTGGCCGGGGAGGATATCCTGAAAGTCAGTGTAGCCACATTGTTCAAGTGCAACGCTCTCCGAAGCCATCATGTAATCCATTTCTTGGCCTGTTACTGATTGCCTGGAGCCGAGAACCATGGGGCGGATGCCGTAGGGGTCGCGGAAACCAATGAGGCCAAAGCCTACATATTGTAAGTGACCATTTCTCAAAACGAAGGATGCTTCCTCTTACCAGCCAGCATAGCAGTGCATGCCCAGCCGCCAACACACAGCTTGTACATGCGCTCCAGAGCAGCGAAACAGTCGTCAGCATTGAGACGTGCCTTGCCAGTTTCGTTAAGCTCATCAGCGAAGATGTTTAACATGATCTCACTATCGCTTTCGGTGTTGATATGCCTATGCGCGTTGTGATCGAGATGCTGCTTCAATGCAGGAGCGTTGATCAAGTTGCCATTGTGCGTCATGCAGATGCCGTACGGGCTGTTCACATAGAATGGCTGAGCTTCTGAATTGGCACTGCTACCAGCAGTTGGGTAACGTAGATGACCAAGGCCCATGAAGCCAGGGAGATCAGAGACGCGAGCTCCATTTTGGAATACGTGGGAGGCCAAGCCGTTGCCTTTGCGTTGGTGGAAACGGCCGCCAGAGCTGCAGCTAACGATACCCGCCGCGTCTTGACCGCGGTGTTGAAGGAGATATAACGCTGCGTGAATTTCGGCAGACGCAGATCGAGATTGCCTTCCCTTCTTAGTATGGCCTTTGGGGTATGAAGCCATGTACTTACGGATCGCCATGGATCACAGCAATGATGCCACACATGGTGAATGTTTTGTGAAATTGTTCGACACGGGTGTATTCAAATTGAGTGTGTTATATGCACAAAATGGGGGAGTCTGCAGCAGCGTATTAGTCTGCGGTATCGGCACACAGATACGGATCTATCGGCAGTGTAGGGTTGGATCAGGAAGTCGTCTTTCGCTCAAACTTTGAAAGTCGCAAGTCTAACATCTTTATAATGACTAGTTCATCATGAAAGGTAAGATTATGATGGGTTGTTGCGCATGAACGTACATTAGAAATATCCGAATTGAAAACGCGGTGGGTCCTCAAGTGAAATTGAAGTGGGGTGTGAGTGAAGTGATGTATCCAACGACGTTCAGAGTGCCATCTTCATCTCTCATATAGCAGTTAAGTGTATATGGAGCTTTATCAGACAGACAGTCCTCGGGGTGAAGGGTGGGTAGATACATTGTTTCTGGAAGCAGAAGCAGTTGAGGTGAAGCATGATAAACCAATTTTTTTGCGCCGCAACGAGAATCCTTGGCACCCGTGCGGCACCAGTTCCGACACCCCCACTACGAAGGAGCTCGTATTTTTTGAGCGCTCGGGCCCGCCCCACCAGGTGCGCGCCCGCATCAAAGTTAGGTGACACGCCTCACAAAATCAATGTTTACAACCACATCACATATCCAAATAAGCTATAATCAATGAGGCTATCTGTTTATATAGTAATAGAGCTAATATGAGTTTTTCTTGGTGTTTTAATCACCCATGGAAGTTGTTTTTGCCGCCTGAACGCAGGATCCTTCTCACTATCTCTAGGACGTGATCAACCCACTTATTGATAGCCTCTATTAATAGATTATCCCAAGCTTCTACCTATTGCCTCTCACACTCCTATTCTATACGTGAGGGAGTGAACTGCTTTGTCACGTGCTTCCTTATAATAGGCCAGGCATGTTCAGCTGCGTTCACATTAGGACTGTAACCCGCCCACTAAATCTTTGAGATCTTCTTAACTATTAGATAGTTGTTAGCTATACGCGATTTGTGAGTAGGAGCTCCATCTTCAAGTAGCTTACACTCAAGTCCTTGGTGTTACATCTCTTAGATCCATAGCACCACTTTCTTGAGAGCTCCTTCACAGTGCCTATACTTATCTACACCTCCCCTTGAGCGTATACCACGGTAATAGTCGTGCTTCTTAACGTATTAAAGCTTTCGTATACTCCTTCGAAGATTAACGTCACTCTCATTAAGGACTATAAGGGCTACTCGAGCTGTAAGCTAAGAGCTGTTAGCTTAAGCTTTAGTAATAAGATTCTCCTACTCTAATGCCCGCTCCCCCTCCTTAATCTCCTCTTGAGTTTCATGATAATAGACGTAGTACAGGCCCTTATTATTGTATCTAAAAGCTCTAAAGAATTGGAGTATAGTACTAGGGGCTTTACAGTCCTTCTTAACGTCCTCATTATAGACCTCATCATCCTTACACTAGGTTCTTATCATGCCACGTTCATCTCCTATTCAAGCAGGAGTCTCATCAGTAAAGTAGACTATACGGAAGTTAAAGCTAAGGTTATTATACTCTTTATAAAGATTAGGGTTATAAGCAAGAGCCTATACATAACGCTCACGTTCTTAGGTAGGTGTAAGAGGAGGTTTCTATCCAGGTTTCCTTCTTGAATACCCAGCTTCGTACATGATATTTTCAAAGGTTGAGATGCTAATATTAGGTACAACACTATCAAAATTGCCATACTTTATTACCTACCAGCTCTCCTGTTCGCGGTGCTGGCGATCTGATGTAGTGATAGCGATGATGGCGTCCTTCTACTCCTAGCTCAAGAGAGTACTCCTTCCTCGCCCAAGATCATTCTAATATAATATATCCTCCTATATATCAAAACCTCCTTCTTCTACTCGTGATTCTACGCGTCGGACAAGGGCAGCCAGGTTGGATTAACTGCGTTGCATCTACTTTGCGAGGAGGTGTGATGTAGCATAGCCATCGCGCGACGCGACAAGCGCTCCAACAGCAAAAGCACGCTGCACTACGCTCATTTCTATGCGCAGAGTTTTAGGAGGTTTTATTACTTTATCTTGCTTATATTTGAAAGGTTTCCGTCTCTTCAGATTAGCCATATTAGGTTGTGGTAGTGGTGTTGTATTATCTAGAAAAGCTATGTACGCTGGTGTTGATGTTCGCGCGCGATGCGCGGTGGGCCCGAGCGCTCAAAAAATACGAGCTCTCCTTCGTACACGGGTACACTACCAGGCATGAAGATACTTGGTTGCGTTGAAACCTTATCCATGGACTGGCCGATGGATATCTCAACAGGGCCAAGTCGCCAGACCGTCCCTACTTCGATTCATGCTTGTTATCAATCAGTAGGTTCTGTTTTACCCCTCACAACCTCAGTGCACATGGATCATGAGGTCACAAAAAAATCAGAAAAAATCAGAAACTTTGCCGAACATCGATAGGAATATAGTTAACCGGAAAACTTGCTGAATTCATGGGGTTTGATTACTATTATCTTTAATGAGTCGCAGTGTGACTATGCGGTATATACATTCAGTCTAGATTATTTTTTCAAAATCTACACAACGTTCATTGCAAAATATGTTTTACATTACTTGTTAAAAACTATTCATACCAACATTTGGAGAATCTAAGTAGCACCGGGAGCGTCCCAGATCTTACTGAACGGATCGTGGTGGGAATCAGTCTCGCGATTGTACTCTAATGACATGGAAAGATATTCTGCAACTGCTTCGCCGTACACACGGCCTATCCATGCATATGCAATGTCAATGCCAGCGGATATACCAGAAGAAGTCCAAATATTGCCATCCTCAACCCAGCGAGCGGTAGGCACCCAATTCACCTTTGGTCCCGTTGATGCGACCCACTTATAGGAGCGCTTATTTGTTGTTGCGTTTTTACCGTCGAGGACACCGGCACGGGCGAGAATGGAAGATCCGGTGCAGACGGAGATGATATATTTGAGTTTCGGGTACAGTTCCTTGACGAACGCGATTTCCTCAGTCATATTCTGCCTAGTGCCTCCTCCACCGGGCACAATGAGAACTTCAATATCGCCTCTAGGATCCTTGGGCGCTGCATCTAAAGGGGCTGATCCGTTTATGTATTTGGAGTTTGCCAAATATTTTTTGAAAGTTGCCGTTGGCACAATGCTCTGCGCCATGCTGCCTTTGCTGCCCTTCATGCCGGTTGAAACTGGGTCCATAGTTGTGCTAAGAATTGTCAAGTCTAAAGTGGTGTAGTTGCCGTAGAGCATTGCAAGTGAGTTGATGACATCCATAGGACCAAACACGTCAAGGGCCTGGAAATGTGGGAAGACAAGCAGACCAAAGTGGGTAGGAAGCTTAGTGGTGTTGGTGAATAGTGGTTGTGTTGGGACCGCAAGAGCGGGTGGTACTGCTGCCAGCAGCGGTATTAGGCTAGAGCAGCGCATGTTTGGTGAGGTGTGTATAGGAAAATGGGGCAGGTGATGTGTTAAAGTTGGAGAAAGACGCTGAGTCTAGAGTCGTAGTAGACCTGTCAAAGGCTAAAACAAGGAGCTGTAGGAATGAGAATGTAAGCGGGAAACTACCTTATATCCTCGCTTATCAACATTGTAGAAAGAAAAAAGTGAATGTTCTTACACATTCCCAAAGCTTGAACGAAAGTGTTAGCCTGAGGTGTAATATCCGTCTGGTTGCTTGGCTCCACCCTGTAGTGTCAAGTTAATATGTCGTATATTGAGTGATTGGTGACACCCGGCTCGCCAGACCATTATGAAGCGGATAGTGAGCAAGTAATATAGGGTCAAGTGACGCGAAACGAAAAAGAGTGACAGAGTAGGCACGGGGATTGGCCACCGAAGTGCAAAGGGCGTAAATCCTTCAATTCTTGAGGTCAAGTGCACATAGGATGGCCGTGTAGGATCGATAAACGGGTACTGGTATGATAGATGAAGCCCAGACGTTGATATTGCAAGTCAGATTGGCCAGCATGCAGATATGTATGGGTTGGCATAGTCGATCAGGGGTCAATGGGTCTTTGATTGGGCCTTTGTGTGCTGTTTCCTGGTTTCAGACTTGGGCTCAATCTGTTTCGACGCACGCAGCGAAACGGCCACGGACCACTCATAGGAACAGATACCGCCACGACAAAAGTCAACGGATACGGAGAATTCGGTGGTATTTCTAGATGCGACGCCATGCATTCACTGCCTAGTGGATGTCACAGGGAAAAGAGGGTAGGTAGTCAAGGTATGCAGAACATACTGGTGGTGGTACTGCTGACGGAGGGCGCGCATCCCGACAGGCACTAGACGCCGAGGGCGACGAACGTTTTCACCTCACCCATCAAGCGAACTCAACACCAGAAACAGACATAACATATTAGATCAGGCCTCGATGCATGCAGTACCTCGCATACCACATCCTGCCTCGACGAGGTAGATCGCGCTCCTCCTGACTTTCCCGTCGGCCCTACTGCCCTCGGCCCCGTCATGAGCACAAGACGGCCAGCCATCGACACGCGCAAGTCGTCAACTCTTCACTACCAGACCTTTCCTACCGCACCGCCAAGGTCACGGGGTAGACCTATTTCCACATCGGTCGATGGCGACAACACAGGTGGCAGCGGCGATGAGGACGACCACCAAAACCATGAGTCGCCCCTACCCACGCGACAGCTCATCGTGCTTGCAGTCATTGCGCTCGCCGAGCAGACTGCCCTCAACTCCATCAGCCCTTACTTGCCTGAAATGACCAAGAACTTTCCAGAGGTCAAAGAGGGCCAGACTGGACTTTATGTCGGCCTGATTGCGTCATCATTTGCCCTGGCTCAGTTCACAACAAATTTCTTCTGGGGTTGGCTGTCAGACAAGATTGGCAGGAAGCCCGTCATCATCACTGGCACCTTCCTGACCATGTGCTGTTTCTTGGTCTTTGGCTTCTGTACAACCCTGTGGCAGGCTATCATGGTGCAGGCTCTCATGGGTCTGGTCAATGGGAACTCTGGTGTTGTCTCGACATGTCTGGGCGAGATCACCAACCGAAGTAACCAGTCGCGAGCATTCACCTATCTTCCTGTCGTCTACGGCATCGGCGGTATCACAGGGCCTATTGTAGGTGGATTACTGGTCTTTTACCAGAATCCGCTCAACGGAGACAAGCCGAATCCCTTTCCTTACCTCTTGCCAAATTTATTCTCAGCTGTGGTGCTTGCCGTTGATCTGGTTGTGTGCATGCTATTTCTAGAAGAGAGCCTGGACGAGGCAAAGAATCTGCCACCATTAGGCAAAAGGCTAGGTAATCTGTTCACATGGCTATGGCAGTTTTCCAGCTCGTCACGACCGACCTATGTACGGCGCCTGCTGGGTAAGCGCAATCATCACGATTCGCAACACCTTAATGAAATAACGGAAGAGGACGAGGATGAGGATGAAGACGACAATGTATCAGATATCTCGGCAGAATCTGCTCCTACTCTGTTCCCTCACACCAATGGTGAGGTGCCTACCAGAAAAGAGATCCTCAACCGCGATACTATACTTCTCCTAGCCACGTACTTCATCTTCCAGCTCGCAAACATTTCATACAATTCTCTATACCCAATCTTCGCCGAAGAGCTCCCGCCAACTGGGCGTGGCTTGAAACCCAAGGCTGTGGGACTGTCCTTGTCTTTTGCAGGTGCTATAACCATTGTATTCCAAGTTGGCATATTTGGGAGACTCCGGAGCAAGCTGGGCAACAAGGCTGCCTATAGGGTCAGCTTGGCGCTATTTGTGGCTGCCTTCATCCTCATGCCTTGGGTAGGCTACAAGAATAGTGACTCTGATAAGGGCATCGGGAATGGGACAAGCTGGCTTTGGATTGAACTTGGAATTATTTTAGTGATCAAGACGATTGCAGGGGTTGGTGGCCTAACGGCTGCATTACTTCTGGTAAGTTTTTACCGTCTAGTTTTATTGAATCATGAAATGCTGATGCCTAGTCAGATCACTAATTCCGCACCGAACCACAACGTCCTCGGTACCTTGAATGGCCTAGCACAAACACTTTCTGCCGCTGGCCGAGCGGCAGGCCCGTTCATTTCAGGTTCACTTTTCACTGCAGCTACCAAGATTCAGCCCAAAGGAGAAGCGCTTCCCTTCGGCATATTTGCCGGTATTTCTTTGCTGGGCTTCTTCATGAGCTTCGGCATTCGTGGCGAAGGATTAGAAGAGGAGGGATGGAGTGAAGAAAGTGATGAAGAGGACGAAGAGGAGGAGGATGTTGAAGAAGGTCCAGACGAGCGAACTGGCCTAGTGCGAAAATAGATTCTTGTTAGTATAGATGACATCTGTGAAAATATTGTTAGCCTGGAACATATAGAGTTTGTTACTTAGATCAAAGGAGGAGGATCACGGTACTTAAACCGTATGCTATTGGGGTTCGTATGTACAGTATTTGTCAGTAGATAGTAGATACAGATAGAAAAGGGCTCAATCTCTAAGAAGGCTGACGCTTCAAAAGTGAGCCGGTATTTGTGTAGAGCAAAGGAGCGATATTATTGCGTTAGCGCAACGTCCAAGGAGCTGAATTGCAATAATCCTTAGGCTCCTACTAAAAATAGAAACAACCCCAAAACTTCGAAATTAGGCAAGTGGGCAGTCCCGAGCCGCAACCCAAGGACAAAAAAGCCAAGCAGATCATTGAGGCTGATATCAGCGCTACAGCTAGTTTGTTGTAGCGCGCAACTAATCGACGGTAAGAATTATAGTCAATTTCGCGTGCAAGTCAGGATTTCAGAATCGAGATGAAAGAATGAAAAGTAGGCGGGGAGGTCGACGAGTTCCTGATGCTATCGGTGGCTGCGCAGCTGCGCATGCGATGCACGATGCACAACGGGATCTTGTGAGTATATCAAGCTTTTGCGACAGTGTCAGGCTTGGTTGGGAGGCTGGCTGGCTCTGCTGTGTCCAAGCCACCACTGGCTACCCGGCGGCCCGTGGTTGGACCATTTTGGCTTGGAGCTGAGTCTGCAATCTTCCCCAGTGGCCGTGTACACCTTGACCTGCACGTGGAGACCTAACTTGCTTCATTGGCATAATGGACCACGGTTCTGGATTGCTACGAGACCACTTTGGTCGTGGCGCTGTGGGTGTTACCCTCAGCCCCCAGCCCCATGTGCGCCGTCGAATTGGCGTAAAGCTTCTCCCAACTTAGCTCTCAGCCGTAGATGTTGAATGGTGCACCAAGGCGAAGCACGGGCAGCTGAACAGCCACAATAGAGTGCAATGGGGGTTGTACTAGCGAAGATGCGTTGGTGCTGCAGCATACATGGGCCCAGCCCTAAAAAAGAACACGCCTAATAGACCTGGGGACGGTGTCGCATGTGGAGCTCGAGTTGTGTTAAATTGCTGCATCCCGCCGGGCTCATGTTGTCAGCGAGGTTGTTGTGTTCCCAATCGTCGACTGAATTTCTTTTATCATCACCTCTAACTAAAGGACAAGATGGGACTCACATTTCATGGTCATAAGGTTTGTCGTCCGACTAGGCCACAGAGTCGAGCATTGAACTAATGTTGATTAGAGGGATGTGGATAAGGAGAAGCACCTGAAGCGAATGCACCAGTCCACGCCTTGGATTGAGTCACCACTAGTCGGCGCAGATCACAATTCACTCGTCTTCTCGCAAAGACACGAAGCCAATAGCATTGAGCTATTCTTTGATCTGTTCTTCGTAGCGAACTTGGCAACTTTCACCGCATACCACTCGATTACCGATGGCGATTACCTCCTTGGATACATTGGCTTCTTCGGTATCTTGTGGTCGACTTGGTTTCAGATTACGCTTCACGATGTTCGCTTTGCGCGAGATTCGCTGTATGAGCGTATATGCAAGACTGTGCAGTTCATTTGCTTCGTTGGATTGGCGCTTGTGGGCTCACAATTCAATCCCGCAAGCCCCAAAGGAGACAATCTTGTACGTTTGCTCCATGAACGAATGATAACTAAGCTGCCTACTAATGCTGCCTAGAACTTCCGAATTCTATGCTACACCCTAGTTACCTGCAGAGGGTTACTAGCTATTCAGTACATGGTTGTGCTTGTAAGTATCCTACATGCAATGTTTCTTTTACAATCCTCTAATTTATCTAGTTCTTCACCTGGAAAGCTCGCTATGCCAAATTATACCTTCCCATCGGCCTTATGGTTCTCATTTATGCAATCGCCATGGGTGCGTTCGCTGCGATGACACCAGCATTCAAGGGCGAAAACAAGGACCATAGACTTGTATATCTCGTCTGGTACGCCGTTGCGCTTCTTGAGTCCATTGCCGTCATCGTCATCTCTTGCTCTTGGAGAATGCTCAGTTTTAAGAAGACGCATCTGATGGAGCGTATGAGTCTGCTTACCATCATTGTCATCGGTGAGGGGGCCATCGGTGTTACAAAGACAGTGAGCAAGATCATGGGTAAACACGGCCTAGACGTAGAGGGTTGTTTCCTGATCATGTGCATTATCATCATTCTAGTAAGTCCTGTTCGAGCAAGCCGCAGTTGTGAAGCAAATCAAACCTCAAAACTGACACCTTTGTCTACAGGTCTTTATCTGGGCGCTTTATTTCGATAATTTCCCCCATGGCCACTACGGTACTATTCGCCAACAAATATGGTCTCTCCTCCATTTCCCGTTTCAGCTTGCCATTGTCGGTGTTGTTGAGGGATCACAACAACTCGCACTAGCTCGGTATACCATTAAAAACGCAGCCAAAGTCGCAGAAGACATTGTGAAATACTGCGCTGTTCAAAACCTCGACGGGGTAAAGCTACGTACCAGTTTACAAAAAGTCCTAGATTATTTTGAGCTCGACTCTAAGCTCGAAACACTCGCTTGGAATGAGATGGCAGAAGACTATATTTACAAGATTGGAAACATGTCTGGTATCTGTGCACCAGCAAAAGCGTCTGGCTACGAAACCGGCGAATGGCCCGAGGAATTTTCCATGCTCAACTCTGCTATCTCCAACGGAGCTTATGTTGGCCTCGGTATGAAGATTCCTATCAGCAAGCTCGAGAAACACGAACCTCTTGAGATCGCACTCAAAGGCTGGAAACTCGTATACATGTACTACTGGAGTTGTTTCTGCGCGCTGATTGCCTGCCTGATCATCTTCCTCTTCCTCATTCGACGCCACAAAGCCGATCTTTTCGACTTTACCTCTATCATCAGCCGCTTCCTCGTTCTCGGTATCGGTGCTGCTTTGTTGGGTCTCATCGCTGACGATGATCGACTCTTTAATGCCCTTTCCACCCCGATGCTCCTACCAATCTGCGTTATCCTGCTGTTCCTGGTCATGGTTAGCGATAAGTTGAGCTCAATATGGTGCAATTGGCGTTTAAAGAAGAGCGGGCAACCTTTTGCGCTCGAGGTCGAGGAGCATGAGCACGGCCACGGTCATGATGCGCACGATGAGCATGACCATGGCGAGTTGCATGAAGCGACTCCCCTGAAAGGTCATGGCCACCATGATTCCGTCAATCTTGAAGATGCACGCAAGTCTGCACACTACAGCATGTACTCGGACTTGACACCAACGACCGAAACCCACACCCAGTACCATAACGGACAACAACATGAATATGCTATGGCGTCGATGATGAGCCCGCCTCTTATGAGCCCACCGCTTATGAGCCCAGACCCGACTACACCTGGGTTTGGAGCCAAGCCTACTGGCCATGGTGGATACATGCCGGTCAGTTCTGGACAGAACTATGGTGCTTGAAGGGTGTGCAAATAACATTCTTACGACATACTGGATTGGGTTTATATCATTAGCGAGGCGTTTCACTTGACTTTTCACAAAACACGATATCCGCTGTTATTTTATGGACGAGAAAATGGTCCTAGAGTTTAACTCGTTGAGTATAGCATGGGCTATGGTTAGGCATAAAATTTAATGATTTTGAGAAAGCGTCTTGGAGTGCCAGTGAACAATATTGCACATGCAGGTTGGTTTTTCAAGTACCTGTACTGATGCTACACACCGAAAATTTACAGAGTCGAACAAATGCTGTTAGCACATGCAGTTGTTCCTTCCTGCCTCACACATGGACACAACAATCACAGGCAGCGACGATCAGTCGCTAACGTTGCGAGCTCGGTCACTGCTTCCCATATTTACATTTTAATTCCCCTCGCTACTTGATTCCTTCGTGGTTTGTGGCATAACTCTACATCTGCTCACATTGAGATGCAGGCTATCCTCCCCTTTCACCTGCACAATACTACCAACGTCACGCTCGCTGCAATCACTTGAATCTACTAGAACCACCGCTCACACAGGCAGAAAAAAAACGCCGAGCGCTTGCGAACATCTTCACCACATTCCCAGAAGAGTTACAACCTTTTTTATTGAGCGAGCAAAGCGAATCGCGTTTCGTGTGTGAGGAAACAGGCTTTGGAGCCGAGTCGGCACGATAAAAGTTTGAATACCGCATAGGTGCTACACACTGTCCACCGTCAGCTCGCTATGTTCTCCATGCTAGCTATTCAACCTATGCTGTTTGTCTGGCTGCTGGTTCTACTTTTCTTTGCCAGTATCGCTCTCGCTGCGGAAGAGCCACATTATGTTGTGGGCACAATCAAGGGAAAGAAGTACCGAGTCAGAGATGACAGACCACCGGCACTGTACACGGCCGACTATGGCGATTGTTTAGGAGAGAGTCTGATCAACGTTACCCACTTCGACGCTGCATACTATCGCGACAACATGACTATTTTGTTCCATTTACAGGGAGAAACCGCTCTGAAAAATGAGAGCATCATGATGTCCATCGGCGTCTACGCATATGGCGAAAGTCGTTTCGATTTGACTTTCAACCCATGCAGCGCCAATATTCATAGGTAGTTGACACCATAGATGAGCTGAGTCCATGCTGACTTCTATAGTGCTTGCCCTGTTCAGGCTGGAACTCATATCGAAGCTGAGGGTATTATTCCTGTCAGCGAAAGCGACGTCTCTGGCATTCCTGATTTGGCTCTATCCATTCCCGATTTCGAAGGTCAGGCCATTCTGAGGATCTTCTCGAACTCGACACAAGTCGAAATTGGCTGTTTTGCAGCGCAGATCACGAATGGGCACAGCTTCCGACAGAAGACAGAAGTAGCCACGACCCTTGGAGTCCTCACGTTTGTGGCTGCTCTAGCTTCTTTCTCTACGGCAATGTATGGCGATGATATTGTCGAGATGCGCAAACACCATGCCCACTCCCTTTCGATCATGGTTGTTTTTGCTATTTGGCACCACATATACTTCAGTGGAGCTCTGTCTATGAACTGGCCAAATGTACTTGTTGCTTTCTGGAGCAATTATGCCTGGGCCGGAGGTATAATTTACTCAGAACACATGCAAAATACCATCAATAACTTCATCGGCTCGAATAAAGGCAACACATCCCACGTTGGAGCTGCTGGCACTGGCGTCAGTAATCCAGACCTCGGAGGAGGCTACAATATTCACGCTATATACAAACGAGAGATTGTCGACCCACTCAGCGGTTTCTCATACAATGGACAGCCAGTCAAACCTGGCCTGCCTCTCCCAGGAAACTTTTCCGGATTTGCTGGGACACTTGCGCAGGACCGAATCCCAGCGTCGAACGCGTTCATGACATGCTTATTCTGGTCACTTATATTGATTGCCTTCCTTATAGCGTCTATTGTAGCGTTTAAAGTCTTGCTTGAATCTCTCAGTAAGGCAAGCCTGATGAACAAAGAACGTTTGGTCTACTTTCGAACTTACTACGTTGGATATGCAGTTCTCACTGTCTTACGGGCGGTCTTCATTGAATTTTTCATGATTATGTTCGTTTCAATGTTTCAGTTCTCATACCTCAAATCGGCCAGGTCTGTTGCTGTAGCTTGCGTTGTTTTCGTGGCTACAGTGTTTGGCATTGGAACCGCCGCAGGACTTGCTTGCTATTGGAGGATCGGTGGCGGTAAGTACGCATGTCAGCTTGAGACTCTCAATTTTGAGAGAATAAGATTGTATGAATTCTTCCCCTGGTATAGGTGCTCACGACAAAGTACATCTCCACGATCCGAGGACAAGGTGTACGCTGCTTCGATTCCATGGTGGAAAATCCAGACCTCTCAGGAGGAGAAAGTATTCGAAGAAGACGAAAGGTTCATAAAGACTTTTGGTTGGCTTGCCTCACGTTACCGAAGAACAAGATGGTGGTTCTTCACAGTTTGGCTAGCTTACGAGTTTACCAGAGCCTGTTTCTTGGCTGGGGCTTCCAGTCGGCCACTGATCCAGGTCTTCGGATTGCTCGGTGTGGAAGTTGTTGCTTTGATTTGTATCATTTGCATACATCCCTTTGAAGGCCAACGTCTCAATGTTCTGATGGTATACCTTCTTGGTTTCAGCAAGGTGGCTACAACTGCTCTCTCATCTGCTTTCGACACACGCTTCAATCTTCCTCGAATCCCAGCCGCCGTTATTGGGATCATTATTATCGTCATCCAAGGCTTGCTAACAATTGCCGTCTTGATTGCGATCCTCCTCGGTGTAATTACGAGCTACTTTTCCATCATGCGTGACTGGGAAGGGATGCGGCCAAGAGCTTGGGTACCCATGCGCAACAGGTACTTCGAGCATATAAACTCTCGTGTACATGATGTTCCGCAGAAGCGTTGCACGCGTTTTGAGCCTGTCCCCGTGGAAGTGCTGCCCAAAGATGTATATTTCAGTGTCAACCAAGTCAAGCGCGTACCGAAAGTTGAAGACGAGGATGACGAGTTCACCCAAGAGATCAACGACTATTCCGTATCTCCCCACTCAGTAACTAGCGACCATGTTATAAAGAATATACGAGCAATGCAGCGAATGCGAACTGCAAGTAACCAATCACCGGTCTCCATCTCTGCTTTGCCACGTGCAGCGCGTCGACATCGTCCCAGTTAGGCTTCACAAGACTTTGCTGTTGCCCGAGGCGTAGGACAGACTAGGACCATAAGCGACATATTCACATGATATCAACAGCATCATATTGCTCGTTAAATATGGCCTCACATTTCTGCAAGTCAATGACACAGCATAAAGTTGGACCGCTTCATGATGGTAGCATGTATCAATTTCGCGCATTGTGTACCGAGCATAGTTGAGATCAAAAGTAGTATAATAGCAGTTCTACACAAGGAAAAGAAAAGTATAAAGTATAAAGTATAGATTAGAATAATTAGAGCCCCCCGCCATTACCCGTTGACCAGTCTCCCGTTGAACGGCGTGACGCAAGTGTACTTGAGCCACCGGAGCATCCACACAACAAGCTCGAACCAGTGTTAGCTGCCGTGTGACGAAACATGAAATCTCATCTCGCCTGAAGGATCTGCCAGAAGTCGACCGCACAATGATAGCACGTTCATTGCCCGTGTATCAGAAAGTGTGATGAGGCATTGGCTCAAATCTCGCTGCCCTGTTTTTGGCGAGATTGCCCATTTCTAGCTCACGTTTAGGCTATGGCGTTACCGTGTCACCGTGTTGACGAAGCGCGGGAGTGGAACACACGGGTGGGCTGACTGAACAGTGATGAGTGCACAGCTACGTCAGCATGAAAATCTGCAATGGGCCCATGTGCGTATGGTTTGGAATGCAGGGTGTGGAGAAGGAGGGTTGTCAAGGACCATGGTTGGCACGATAGCAAACCGTCAAGGCCCGTTGTTTCGCCTGAAGCGACGTGTAATATGGTTTATCATTTCGCCAAACCTTCTTCTTGGCTCGAAATATTGGCAACATCGCGATCTAAAAGGCTGGATCGAAGTCGCAGCCACATCAAATGTCGATTGTTGCTGATTCTGCTGTCCATGACCTCACACTTGTGGCGCAAAGACAAGGATGTGCCCTTCGCCATGGTGCTAGAAAGAGTAATTATCGGGCAATCTTTACCGCATTAGGCGCCGTGGACAACGTCAGAGCTAAGAGCAGGTTTGCTTGGTGCAGGGTGCTGTTTGCGGTTGCGGGCTGGTGCAATTCCATCGTATCATGGGATTGTACGGAAATTGGCATGCAGGGCGCGTGCCTGTCGTCGACCTTCTTTTGCAGGTGCGGTGAGCGAGAGAGCGAAGATGGGTGTACGTGACGTCACATTATCGTACTGAGACCCGCTTCTGTCAATATAAGTCAGGCGCCACGCTCTCTGTTTGTTAGTGATACATTCCTCACCAGAATATAAACACTTTTTCTTCCTTCAAACATCTGCATCTACCAAATCATAGCTTCAACACAGTCTACCACAAACATCTAAACAACACCGCAAACATGGGCGCCGTAGTATCATGCGTACGTACTATCGCACACTCACATCAGCCTCTTTGTTGAACATTTTGATTAACTTGCTCTTTAGATCAAGTCTGTTTTCCGCACGATTGGTAACTGCATCATGGCCATCGTCAACGCCATCGCAGCCGGTCTCAAAGCCATCATCAACGCCATCGTCGCTCTCTTCGACATCATCATCAGTTGCCTCACATGCGGCCGTGGTGGCTCGCGACGACGGGGCATGAAGACTCGTACTACGCATATGAGCAGAGTCTAAAAGGTTCCCGCCTCCTTCTACCTCGACGTGTTAGCCTCAAGGTGGAATATCATCAGGCGGGAGCGGTTACAGCGAGGACACGGAGAGCAAAGTGGTGCATTGTGCAGTGAGGAATGGAATAATGAGTTTGAGTGGTGGATTATGAATGCGTGTACGATTGTGGAAGGGTGGGACGTGGCATTCTTGATGAGCGCATAGATACCCCAGCCTATGAATGGATTGCATTTTAGTTTATTATGTCGTACTCTTTTTTTTGCGCATTATAATATTATTGGTGTTTGCTCGTCGACCTTCAGGGATAAAGGCTTAAAGGCTGATACAAGTAATATCTATGGTGTTTGTACCATAGAAAGTTCAGTGGCACTAACCTTGACACGCAATTTCGAGCTCAAGTCACCCATCTGAGAATTGAGTATCAGCCTAGCATTTAAATCTGAATAATATCATGTCTGGTTAAAAGCCCATACAAGCAGTTTCATCGCATATCGCATATACTCATAGCACATCTTTTGAGAGGGTGACTGATTATGTAAAGGTCAGACTGTCATGTTTCGGAATTGGTCACTGTGGTGAGTGCACCAGCCACAGGGAGCACACCAGCCACATAAGGCCAAGACATTGAGCTAGCGTCACTTTGAGACTAGCGAGGCGACACTTCGCACACAATGAATTCGACCTCTAACCGCGACCGACGACAACCCCAAGACTAACACAACAGGTACTGCCCAAACTCCGCCAACATGCGTACCTACGACGATTCCTTCAGCGGCCAAAAGATATACCCGGGCAAGGTGCGTTCCGCCGTCCCCCACACCGACCGGCCAGACGTCCAAAAATGCGCCATCGCGCTCCAACACCATGCACAACTGGCCGGGCCGGCTTTAACGAGGCAATTGGCGTAATAATCGCTGACGGAAACTATAGGGAAAGCTGTACATCCGCGGTGACAGCAAGATCTTCCGCTTCCAGAACGGCAAGACCGAGTCCCTGTTCCTCCAGAGGAAGAACCCCCGCAAGATCTCATGGACCACTCTGTACCGACGGATGCACAAGAAGGGAATCTCTGAGGTGAGTTTTACAATGCTGTACATGTGCACGACTGGCGATACAACATGGGCGCTACACGAGATATGACATCAGTCAAACATCCAGTCCATGCCCAGGGATGACTTTGGATGCTATTCGAACTCTCTCCTCTTGTCTTCCACTACACATACAACTAGCACAACCGTAAAGCAAATGCTAACCACCATGGCCTTATAGGAAGTTGCCAAGAAGCGTACTCGCCGCACAGTCAAGCACCAGCGTGCCATCGTCGGTGCATCCCTCGATGTGATCAAGGAACGCCGCTCCCAGCGCCCCGAGGCCCGCGCCGCTGCCCGTTCAGCCGCTGTCCAGGAAGGAAAGGAGAAGAAGGCTGCCGCCGAGTCAAAGAAGAAGGCTGAGAAGGCCAAGAGCGCGTCCTCAGCTGCACGAGGCCAGGCACAGAAGATCCAGAGCAAGCAAGGTGCCAAGGGCTCTGCACCCAAGGTGCAAGCAAGGACCCGTTAAGTGGGCTAGCAAGTGTGCATGATCGGGGCTTTCTTTGGCAGGTTTTCGGGATGGCTCGGTCTTCTATTATACTCTCTGAACCACTCCAATAACAGCGGGAAAATGGAATGAATGGCATGATGATATACATCTTTTGGGACCGGTGTGCCGGATACTTGTTCCGATGTTAGGGTTCGGCGTCCCATAGGGCAAATGCAATACCAGGTCCTCACGAACACTATGATTGAGCTTGTTGCATTGGACTTTAAGTCTTGTTTCCTGAGTAGATATACGGACCGTACTGCACTCATGACATAAATACCAGCCCGTTGCAACACCCCCTTAACTGCAGCCACCACTACTAACCCAAACGCATTTACTTTACTACTGATCAATCGGCCACTACGATTTCGCACCAAGCAATCCCTCTATTCATTACGAACACACCTAAATTAACATGAATGTCCGAGTCAATCTACATCACCAAACCACAACAGGTAATCACGCATGAAACCAATCATCACGCAGAACCCAAATCGCTTCCTGAAGATAGCTTCTTCATAATTAGACTTGTACACACAAAACCACACAATGTGATGCTGGTTGCGCAACCAAGAAAAGCAGCTATACAATCACTACCAAGCACGCGCAATCTAACATTAATTTTTCCTCCCACCACCGATGCCAATGCTGCCGACGCTATAAAAGCAGACATTACGAAAAAAAGGGATGCATTAGCATTAGTGAATTTTATGCTGCGATGATAACGCTGAGGATTTCGGTTTCTATCAAATATTAAGTGAACGGTCGTGAATTCGGAACGTAAAGTCGTGAGCGAGGGGAAAGAAATGGGGGAGGGGAGGCTCATGTGGTCAGTTGCATGGATGCCAAAGTAATCTTCGTTGCTGCATGTGTTGCAGGAAGAAATGTTTGGGGGGGAGATCGTGCTTGAGGATGACGAAGCTTAGGAAAACTTCAACCCCCCAATGAGCAAGGGAATTCGTGGACTCGGTTAGTGGGCCAGGCGTGTAGTATCAAAGAGATCCGTATCATCGGACGCTCACGCATCTCCTGTCGTCGGCAGCTTCGTTTCTGTCCAGGATCTCCTAGTCCAAGACTTCCATCATGGCCGCCTGTTTCTCAATGTCTTCGACCAAGATGCAACGAGCACGGCAAACGTCTTCGATAATATCGACGACTTTTCGGAAGCTCGACGCGGCTCCGCGTGTTTGGGTGAAGCGTGCGAGGCAAAGGTTGGCCCGATGACCATGTTCGAGAACGACGAATAGTTCAATAACGAAGGAGACGGGTTTAATCTTGAGGTCTGCAAGGGTAATGTGTTAGCATATCGGTAGCAAAAATTTGAAGATCAAACTAAAAAAACGCAGCATTACATCGCAAGACGCTATCCACATCTAGGACTTCGACTTTAAAAAGCGAGTTCACGAGGCGCCACTCGCTAAACACGAGATTTGGGCAAGATCGAGAAATATACTTACGATTATTCTTGTCAACACGCGCATTTATGATGTTTGTTTCGCGATCAAATGTGACATCACGAATACCAAAGCGTTGCCAATCTCGTAGTAGGTTGACGAGGTCCTGTCGAACCTTGCCACGGCCAATATGAAAGCATAGCGTTATATTTGCGGGCTTGATGTGTAAGAAACGCGAAAGCCAGTTCAGCTGGACCTCTGGAGGACCAGTGCGAGCCGCGGTATTACCAGACTGCTCTTGGCTGAGATCGAAACCGGAGAGAAGCGAAGAGGATGTGCTAAAGTTTGCCGCTAGGTCTGTGTTAGAAAAGTCTGGGTAGGTAGCTGTATAGTGCGAGATCTTACCACTTAACTCCATGGGTCGTCTACCCTTCTCCTCCTTACCCTTCTTGCCGAAGAAAGCAAAGAACCCCTTTCGCGGCGCGCTCTCACCCTTAGTCGTGGGCGCGTTGCTATCGCGCATTGGAAACTCGCTATCTTCGCTGCCACCAGCCTGTTTCGTAGCATGTGTGGGATTGGCATTATTTGACTTTGGAGGGTCATTCTTGATTCGATCGTCCAGGCTTTGCCATGCTTCTGGTATTTTGAGTAGGCTGGTTGAAGTCTTATTCTTCACCTGAATCTCCTTGTTTTCCTGATCGAATTCCTTATCCTCTGTGTTACGACGAAACCACAAAGACCTTTTTTTTTTTACTACAGTTTCCTTCTTTTCTTGTACCGGGGTTGCTTGGGCTGTACGCACAGCAAGTAGTTCGTTCTGTACTTCTTGATAAGGCCTTACAGAAGTGGTTGAGGTTGGGCCGGGCCACGGCACAGAAGATCCTTCGTTTCCACTCTTGGAGTTAACGCTGACACCACTACGCTTGCGAATGTTAAGAGGGGCCACACGCGTGGGGGACTGTTCAACAAGTCGGATGGTTTGCTGCTCGTTCACCGTACGATAAGCTAAAGGACTAACAGGATTAGTGACAGATCTATAGTGTGCACCAGAGGGTTGTGCAAACCCATCTCCTCCATCATTCTTCTCCTCCGGAATCACATGCAGAGGTGCATGACGTTCTGGAGATCTTGGGGGAGCAGAAACGACACGCCTGCCATTTGCAGTAGGCAACAACAAACGATCCAGATCCAGAAGAATTTCTTTGTAGTCATTATCATGATCTCCGTTCTCCTCCAGTCGCAGAGCAATTTCTGCCCGTGTCTCTTGTAGCTTACGGTGCACAAATGTTTTGGGCGTTTCGTCTGGGATGGGTGGAAGTGGACGCTGAGATAGTGCGCTATTTGCAGTAGGAGTGGCAAGGGAACTACCTCCCGAGTTCCTGGTATTTGAGAAAGATGTAGGAGGGGTATCATACTGCGACATTTCGATGTATGCCCCTGTGGTTGAAGTACGGACGCTGGAGCTCACAGAGGAGCGATTGAACGCCTCCTCCATTACCCTACCAAGCTCCGAACTGACCTTCCTCGCCTCGCTCTGAATGTATTTGGTTGGGCTGATAGGCTTTCGGACTCTCAAGCGCGGCAATTCCTTGTGAGCAGTGGCTCGTGACTTCACGCGCATAGCCGACGACGGTTGACGTGTACTTGAGCGATGTGATGAGCTATAGTCTGACGACCCATATGAGCCAATAGAGGTATGAGGACGATGAACGGGCGTGTTCTCATCTGAGCCATATGCCATAGCACCATAGTCAATGGTGCTGGCGGTTGCTACAGATGAGCGCCGGTCACGCAAATGCGAGAAACTCACACCCCGCCTGCCAATTCTACCAGAGCGAGCGGTTATAGGAGGACTGCTTGGCCAATGGGAGCTTGCTAGAGAAGATCGTGACATGGATCGTTGTTTGATCGATAATGAACGATGGGATGGGCTGCTCCGGTTTGATGAACCTCGAGACATAGCAGAACTGCGCTTAGAGTTGTTGCGTAGGGTATTAACACGTAGAGAACTTCCTGTAAGATGATGGGTCTGTGATGTGGCTGCTCGAGGCCTACGGCTTCCACTCGAATTGCTATGGCCTCGATGAACGGTGACGTTTTGATTGATGACACCTTGTTCAAGCATGATAGGCTGCCTCGACGCTCGGAAAGGATCATAGCTAGCTTCGGACGCAGGCGACTCATAGAAGCTATGCTTAGAATACATATGTTCGTTATTAAGTATCGAGTATGCTGACTGGGAGCGTTTGTGTTGATTGGAAGGAATCAGTTCAATGTCCTTTTGTGTAGGAGGATGTCTAGTGTTATGATGGTAATCGCTGTTTGACTTGGCGACGGCATGATGAACGTCAGGTTGATAATTTTCTAGCTGATCGGTGTGGTAATTTAGCAGGGCAGAGTAGAAGTACTTTTCCTGGTTAGCTCTGGTTGCTTGTTAGCAGGTACAATCATATAGTTGAGAATAAATAATGCTCACTCTTTGCTTAGGAGGTGCTGTATTAAAACCTCTTCCTTCTCACTATGCCACAGTGTGCGAAGGTATCGTAGTATCTCACGATCAATTGTTCGTCTCTCAAGAGTCCTCCACTCCGTAATCGATGGAGAAGGCCCAGTCCAAACATCCTGGCTTGTGCTTTCCCCAACAAAACCAAGCTGTTGCTGGTATTTGCGCAGAAATGGATGGTGCCAGATATCATCCAAGCCTATCCTTCGCGTGGGATCAGGGATGAGGATCCTCCGAATGAGATCTGAAGCTTCAGGTGATAGATTATCGGGTAGGACATATTTCGCGAGTTGAATATCACGGAAAAGATCCTTGAGATGTCTATCCTCCCCCGAGTAGTCGAACGGAGGCCTACCCGTTAAGAGCACATAGAGTATAACACCACAGCTCCAAACATCTGCCTTTGCGCCATCATATGCTGTAGTTTTGATAATTTCGGGCGCTGCATAGTGTGGACTGCCGCAAGGCGTGGTGAGCTTCTTGCCTCTGGGCTGCAACGCAGCCATGCCGAAATCGACCAACTTGATGCCCATTGTCTTTCGATCTAGTAGTATATTCTCTGGCTTCAGATCTCGATGATGTATGTTGATTCGATGG
Organism: Phaeosphaeriaceae sp. PMI808; assembly: GCA_021365335.1. NCBI lineage: Eukaryota > Fungi > Ascomycota > Dothideomycetes > Pleosporales > Phaeosphaeriaceae > Phaeosphaeriaceae sp. PMI808. The sequence goes on from JAJTIZ010000007.1 coordinate 314,798, forward strand.
CAATACAGGAGGGCTGCAATGATCTGTCTTAGAATGTGTACAACGTGGACCTCGATCAGACGGCCTTGTTCATGTATGTAGCTAAATAGCTCGCCACCTTCGACATACTCCATGATAAGGTAACTGTGTGGGATCAGAATGAAAATAGGAAAGTAGTTGCAGTAGTTCCTTACAGCTCGTTACGGTTCTCCCATATATCGTACAAGCGGACGATATTCGGATGGTCAAGCAGCTTCATGATGCAGATTTCTCGCTCGAGGCCAAATGGGATGACAACTCTGCCTTCAGGATACAGAGTTGAATCCTGTCCAGGAGTCTGGAGAAGATTGGCTAAGCTCAGTGCCCGCACCTTTTCTGCCGTAGCCTTTGATATGATTTTGGCAGCGCCATATTGGCCTGTTCCACTATGTCGGACAAGACGCACACGAGAGCAACCGCCACGTCCAATGGTTCTTCCTAGCTGCCACGGTCCAATATTTGTCTTGCGTCGGCGATTGGCAGTGGAGGTGTCGATACTCGCATTGGTGCTTGCGTTAGAGATCTCAGAGTTACGCTTTGAGTTGTGTGGGCGAGACTCAGCGACGACTGCAGATAGGCGGTTGTTCAAAGGTGAGGGCTGCTGCTCTGGCCGGACTGCAAGGGTACCGTTGGGTATAATGGACTCATTGTGTGGTAGTGACTTTGGTGACGAAGATGGCATGTGGTCACGGCTATGCTTGTCTCCTAGACGCTGGGACTGGGGCAATTCGTTGGCACGTGAAGAGCCATCCCCAAGGGCGCGTCGGCGCGTCGGGGGACGCTTCGGAGCACGGCCATGGTATTGCTGATCCATGCTGTACAGATAATGGCGGAAACGTGTAGTTAGTGGCCAAGAGGTAGAGATATAGGCACAAAGGCCAAAATGTCCAGAATAAGGTATGCAAATTCAGATACGGGTGTGTTGGTGTGCTGTGCTGTAGACGTGGGCTCAGGTGGGTACCATGGTCCAAAGTATGTACGTATGTCTTGTTGTTTGTTATGTATTGATTTGTTGTCGTTACTGAGGCCGTTCGATGCCCCACTTGCTGCACGCTGCGAGACCGGTAAAAGAGGGACGGTATGGCTGTGCAATGGCAATGAAACCTACCCGTTGACCAAAAAGCTAACAAGTGTTGGATGCGTACAATGCCTGACAGGAGGTAGACATTGAGGAAGCAATGCTGGAAGGGTAGAAGAATCTGCGCACGGACTGGACTGATCTGATATGCCTATGTGGAAAGAGCGTACTGCGTGTAGACCAAACGCTGGGACGGCAGGAGCTCTCGATAGAGCTAGAAGCAGCAGCAGTCCCCGCGAGCACATGTGCAGGCATCGGCAATTGTACCCAGTGTCCAATAGGAACGACATGCAATTCTACGATGTAATTTGACATGTAGAGACGTAGAAGGAAAGGATGTTGTGTCCCAAATAGAACGAGAGGAGTGGGTTGCTCAGCGAACTGCTAAAATGTAGACCAAATATAAACGAAGAAAACAACGTCAAGGAAAACAACGTCACCTTTGAACTGAACATATTAATGGAAAACAAGCTCTCATATCAACGTTGCTTGTATGCTCCAGCTTCCTTCGCTTTCCCTACCTGTCGTCATTGGCCTCTTTCCCCCCAAGCTGGTCAGATACGTGATCTGAGGCCAAAACACCACTGAGAGCATAGTCATTCCGGTCGCAAAACACACTAGATACTAAGAAAATACGAGAATGAATAATGATGCGTAATGGGTACTGTGCACGCGAAGAAACATAATGCAAAAAGAGAAAGTATGCATATGAACAGGTACCAGGCACGCCATGGGAAAATGTCAATGCGACTAGAGGAAGACTTGATCTCGATGCTGAGCATTCTCCAAGACATTTTTCCATAGTATAAAACATAAGCCATCCATGATGGTGTAATCCAAAGTAACATTAGATGACACCAAGAGTGAGGTTAGAAGTTGGAAGTTGGCGGTCTGTGAGGAAAGCCTCTATCCGTTAGGCGAGCATGGAAGATGCCGTCGTCCGCTTCCGCACCGGGTACGTGGGTCGAGGTACCGACAGACTGAACGCAGCCATCCAAAAACAACCAAACCTTAACGCAGCGTCTCCTCTTTTGAGCACATATTGCATATTTGCCTCACAACACACACTTGCGGCCGGCGACATACTCTGGTGCTCGTTTCTGAAGTCACAAGTGCATTCTCCTCACATCAGCAATTGTGGCAAGCAGGTTTGAACAACAGTAAAATCGCGTTTTGCTTGGTATATGCATGTAACCTGTAGCATCCTTTTAACCCCCCTGGCTCCTCCGGTCCCTCAATACCAATGCTGTGCATGTGTGCGCCGAAGCGGGATATCCCTAGAGAACAGGTGCTCCAACACCCACCATAGACCCAAACCTGAAACCGTGCCTGTGCCGCCCCCGAAACACTCGATATGCAGGAACTCGAACTCAAGCCTGATAACAGACGCACCTTGGCTTTCGCCCTTGCACACGATACCTGATACTACCCCCGGCAGTGCCCCAAACCAAGAGGTATATGATGTCGCCTATCTGGCAAAGTAAATCCAATGATGAGGCAAAAAGAAAGGAAAAATATGTCGCGAAACCGAGACCCATACAACGCCAGCTTAAGGTATATCCAATGCGTGTCCCAGGGGTAATCCCAAACCTTAATAAACAGTAAACATCAAACATCAAAATCGTAGCTAAATACTTGCAGCGAAGGTATTGACTGGGGAGTAGAAACCATTCCCCTGGCCGTAAAACACGAAAGTGCGTAGTTAATACAAATAAGAAAATGAAAAATGCAGTAGCCAAACATTAGGCACAGCTTTTATGCGTGCGATGAGATCACTGGCTTAGTGTCGATGGGCTCAGATTTCGGTGACCCACTTTCTCGTTTAGTGTCGTCGTTTGAAGCAGCGACCTTTCCGCAGCCTTTGACGAGAATGTGACGCTGTTGATTGTGTTAGTATCTGAGATAGGAGACAATGCGTTTGATCCTACATACCTTGAGTGCGTCTTTCCTCGAGAAACTCTTGTCGCAATGATTGCATGGGAAAGGCTTGACTGCCAAGTGGATTCTCTTGTGTCGCTTCAGGTCGTGGTTCCTGTTGAAACTTTGGGGACACTGATCACATTTAAAGGGTCGGTCATTCGCAGTCGGCTGCTGGTGAGGAGGATGACCAAGGAAGTGAGGCATTGCTGCCGCATGGCCGCTGTTGAACCCTGACGACATCATTCCTGGATGCATTCCGACCAGAGCAAGCTGACCGTTGGGATTTTGGACGTTCGAGTACACAGGTGCCGGGCCTGGCTGGTAACCCGCTGGTGGTGGTCGCTGGTAGGGATAAGGAGAGTGTTGTGGGTTGTTGGATGGGACGGATGGGATTGGCCCTTGCGCAACGGCTGGAGACATTCGTGGCATCGATCCACCAGCACTTATTGGGCTCTGTTGTTGGCTGAGAGTCGGTGATGGTCCTGTCGAATAAGAAAAATTCGAGTGTTGTGGTGTGCCTGATGGCTGGTAGCTGTAAGTTGGTGTCGGCGGTGGATGTGGTTGTCGAAACGACTCTTGAACCAGTGCTGGAGACTGCTGAGGAGCTGATGTTGATACGGGTGTTTGTGCATGCTGGCTCATCATATGATGAGGCTGCTGCTGGTGTGTGGGCATTGAGGGCATACTTGGCGCATTTGACGATGGCGTAAAAGGTGGCAACTGTTGGTTCATCTCATATGGTGGCGGGTTTAGCCCTTTTCGAAGTGAGTCCTGGTGCTCAAATTGATGATCATTGCGTGTTTGAGCGAACATACCTCCACGGGCTTGACCATATTGAGTCTGCTGCTGTTGATGTGCAGACGGGTATCCGTAGTGTGTCGGTCCCTGTGTTGGTGGAGAGTAAATATAGCTACCGTTGGAATAGGCCATGGTTGTTGGGTTGGGACCACTTGAAGATATTCCGGAGGAAGTTAGGGCATCGCTGTGGAGAGTATTTGGTGGAGTAAGCAAGTTACCAACGCTGGCAATGGTCGTCGGTGCCTGTGATGACTGTGATGCTGTGACCGTATTGTTGAAGGGATATTTGTGCATTGGTGGTGGGGGAAGCTCAAAGCTACCTAATTGCGCCGCGTGAGGCCTCCGTTGCGAAAAGCTAGGAGGCACACCCATGGGGTCAGACCCAGGATGCATCGAGACCGGGTGAGCCACTGCAGCAGCCACGTTGACGGTTGTGTCCCGGATAGGTCTTGATGACCTACCAGCTTCGGATGGAGATTTCCAGCGAGGATGTAGTTGTGACGCTGCAAATGGTGGAGTTGAACCGTGAGCGCCAAACTAATACAACCCACGTGAAGGCTGAGAATGAGCAAGAAAGGTGACTGTCCAACTGTAGCTCAAATACACAATGTGAAAAGTACAGGCTCTAGTGAAGGGGGACAAGGTGCTGATGATAAGCAAATAGTGGAATGGAAGGGATCTGGTAAAAGTCTTGCGTGAACACAGGCGCTTGCTTCGTCTTGATCCTTTACGAGAGTGTCCCCGGTCTGGTTTTCCGCGTCTCCGAACGGCGAATGGCTCCCTCGTATCTTAGAGACACTGCGATGAATGAACTGTTCTGTAGATGGTACCTGCGCTGGCTTAGATGGGCAGTGATACCGACAGATGCACGCCTGTCCTGAAATCTTCTAGAAAGTCTCAGTCACTGCGCGGCATTAGTGGGAGTTGGTCGTCGCAGGTCGAGGAAAGAGGGCGTACAGAAAAGCAAAAGCAGACACTCGTGGCACTGTGATGACCTCCGGGACAAAGTGGTGGGTAGAGCCCGGTTTCCAGGTTGCGCAGACGTAGTGCTACTTGGGTGGTTGCACAGGCTGTAAGAAAGATGATATCTGGACAAGTCTGCTATACTGTGCTGGTGTTGTCGTCTGACTATCACACAGATGTATTCCTGGATTAGTTGATGATTGGCCTGCCTAGCGGTAGATTCTCGAACCACTGTGCTGGGTGTGAGCGTGGAATATCTAACAGGAATCTAAAAAGGGAAGAATGCTGTTCTTGATTCCCACGATGGCGTTGCAAGATCCGGAGCAGAGGTTGACGATGTGGTCCACTGAATCCTATGGCGGAGGGGAAGGGAAGCCTTGTGTGGTAGTAGTTGTGGAGTTGGAGGCGTATGGAACGGTGATCTCTCCTTGTTAAGCTCAGTACCTGGGCGCCCTAAAGCAGCGAAGGCGGAGAGGGCTGGAACCTGGGTGGGCTAAAGGCTTTGTTACCGGGAGCAAGTGGAGTGCGGTGGCCTTCACGTATATGTATGGCGGGCCAAAGGTGTCAGGGGAGTGTATTCGCGTGGCTGACTGGCGCACTGGGGCTTCAAGAATCCCAAGGGCTCAACCAGGCGTTAGGGTTCGTCCGAGCGTTAGGGATCTGGATCGGGTTGGGAGATGAAGAATGGCACGAGAGCAAGCCTCAGGTGAGCGGGCGGAAGCGCTATTCACAGACGCACTATATCGCAAGCAGGCAACGCAAACGAGGCACGGCAGAAGCAATGCGACGAATGAATAATAAACCATCCATTTCGGTTTTGGTTTGGAGAGCCAGACAGGCATGGGGCCGCAGATAACAATGCGCTGCCGGGGGTGAAAGCACGTAGCGCAGCGAGACCCTGTCCACTGGCTATCTGTCGGAGTGCTGGCGTGCGGGACGGCTTGGACCAGCACAGTGGAGGAGCTGTCGCTTGCACCGGCCCGGGAGTCTATGAAGGTCTCCTCCATTCACAGTCACAGTCACAGTGTTGTGATGCTTGCCATCCATCTATCTCGTAGGCTCTGGTCTACTACTGTGAGCTATCAAGCAAGCGCGCGCGAGGTTGACTTTATTGCCATGCGGCTCTCATGACCCAGACATGCGGCACGACAGGAGACGGACAGTCAGCAAATGCTTTTGTTTTCCCAAGTACCAAGGGTGAGGAGCCAACAGACTCTCTAGTGTGCGTCGGGACTGGCGCCAACAAGCCTAGAGGTCTGTAGTGCACGGACGCAGGTCTGGCCCAAAAGCGTCAGTGGCAGAGACAAAGACCAGACTTGAAGGCAGCTTGCCCTTGTTGGCTCACGCTCGCCGTTTCCAAGAGACCAATGTGCAGAGTTAGACGCGCAGATCATGGTGATGGCTTGACAACGTTGGGATGAGGGTGGCAGGTATCGAGGTAGGGATTGAGCGCTTGGTCGCGTCCTCATCACGCTGCAGCACAGCCAACCTACCTCAGCGTCAAGCAAAAATCAAGAGACATGCAGCCAGGCTGCTGCCTATCCCTGCACAGAGCTTCGGCGACCTTCACTGCGACCGTGCTCTACCGCTTAGCAGTTGACGATGAGGGGCGCTGGGGTGGGCTGGCGCTAGCCCAGTGGGAGCATAAGGGCGAGTTGCACATGATTTGCGATTCGCGATGGGTTGCTCGGTATCTGTGGATGTGCTTAATTTGGCCTGTTTCAAGAGCGGAGAACAAAGAGTTGCCAGCCAGGACTAGGCAGGCGGCAATCTGTCTCTTCGCCCATGGACATGGTAACGATTCGCTGTTTATTGCATTATGACTTTCTCTGCAATAATGCAATCAAGCACTGGGTCGTGACCCGGAGAGTGCTTATTGGCCCCGAGTGTGTATTCATTGCGTCCTCGCAAGATGGTTGGGGTGTCTATATTTAGATGAGAAATTATATTGCTTGCGGCACGTGTAGATCCGAAGCGGCATGGTGGCATAAGCTGAGCGTATGGTCCCTGCTCCATCTCATTTCTCTGACGCCTGTCCCGGCGCACCACAGTCGTACAATTCACCAAGATGGGGGATCTCCACGTGGAGTGTAAGTGAATCACATCCATCCGGGCCCAAGTTTGCGCGCGTCTGCCCAGCTAGTGCAGGTGATGATGCTATGGTCGTGACTCGTACAGACCAGGTTAGCCAACGACAAGGAGGCCCGAGATCACATCGCGCAAGGCGCATCACACAATCGATGCAGTCGGACCCCAATGACAGCTGCTGTACAAATGCTGTAGAGTGAGTTTGTTGATGGTACATTGAGAAAAAAAAAAAGAAAAAAAAAAGGGGGGGGGGGGGGGGGGGGGGGAAGTGTTATAGGCGCGTGGAATGCAACCAAATGCGGAGTAGGTGGTGTTAAGCACAGCAGGCACGTACGTACGGCAAATACGTTCCTGGGAGGTAGGCAGGTAGGATAGGTATTGGATGTTGGATATTGGATACTGATAGGTAAGTATGTGTATTGACTTCTGGCGTCTGTACATGTTGTGTCGTCGACCAGTTTCCCAGCGGCCTGGTTAGGTGGACTGGCGGGAGAAATGAGCGACATGGAGACATGGAGCGGGGGACAAGTTGGCTGTCGATCTCAGCGCAATGGGCCATGGCTCTCACCCAAGAGCCTGCCTGGCTGCCCGGCTGCCCACCGACCGTCTTCTTGGGGCAGCCCTCGTCAACGCCATGCCGGATAGGGCGCGCTGCAGGGCCAAGCCAGCGCAGCCATCGTCTCGTAGCCGCAGCCGAGTGTCGCTCTGTGGAGCGAGGCTTTTTGGGCTTGCTTGCTGCCCCTCCCCGTCCCGGATCACGGTAGGCGTCCCGCCCTAGTCATCTGGCCAAAGTGACACCTGTCGAGGAATGAGGAACAAGTAAACAATGGGTGAAGAAAAGCAACGGATTGGAAAATGGAACAAACCTGCAGGCTCGGCACAATGGAAACACGGTAAGCCTCCCCTTCATCTCGCTCCCTCGCCTCCTTCGTTGGTGTTTGCGCACATGGTTTTTTGTCACGCAGCAGACGAGACGAGACGAGTCGGATCGCTCTTTCCTTTTCGTGTAATCCTGGCTTTTGTCCAATGAGCGTGCTGAATAAGCGAACCCTTTTCGGCTAATAACCCCATCACTATCTTGACCGGTTCAATATTGCTCCTTGTCACTTGTCTATCAGCAATAGGATTGTCTTCCTACCTATGGTATCTACTCCGTTCTCCGGACTCCGGATTGCGTCGACATACCTATCTACTGTATTGCAAAATTATCATCATCTCTACTCAGTAGCAATTCTCGTCTCATCTCGTCTCATCTCTTCCCGTCTGGTCTGGTCTGGTCTGGTCTGGTCTGCCCGAGTCAAACTCAAAAATCTTCCCTTGACCTCAATGTCGAGGTAACAATTTGGTACCATGTATAGTATCGGAACCACTCCACCCCTAATTTCATCTGCCTGCTGGTTCTGGCACGCCGCACGCGTCTAATCATCCTGGCTACCCCACTGCTATTGACGGCCTGCTGTCGCCTTATCCGTACGCACTATCCATGGTACGGCTGTAGACTGTATCACCCTGTGCCGTCATTGGTGTGACTCTCCCAGCCTTGCGCTTCTTCGGCATCTCGTTGAATCATCGTCATCATCCGCCCAATCCTCCACTGCGCTAGCATCTCATCCGTCAAAGATTTCTGCCAGATCTTCACACCAGCGCCGCTCGGAGTGCCCGGTCTCCACACCCTTCGCCTTGTGACACACAGGTTAATCTACACTCACTAATCAACGCTGTCTCTTGGTAGCGTTGAGAAGCGGCCCAGCCAGCTGTAAGTCCTGGGTTCGTACAGTAGTCTCATGCCTTGAACCGAGCACGCCCGACCGGTCGGTTGGGATTCCGTTATGCATCGTTAGAAGAAGCATTTTCATCGCTTTCGCTATCGAGTTCTTACCGGCCTCCCTCAGCGGTTGACGGCGGCCACGTTTTGAGCCGCACCATCCATCCTCATCTATTGCTTATTTACCTAGATCAGTATACACTTCGCTCAATAAGCGGCGCTCCATTGCAAATACTCAGCCGCCTTGAAACCATTACTGCTGCAAGCCAGACTATTCAAGGGCCATCGATTGTGCTTTGATCTGTACTGGGAACCCATCAAAGGGGGCAACAGCCGAACTGGGGAACCATGTGTTTTCCGCCTCTACAAGCCGAACAAGTTTTGAGACGGCTGTTTATGCGTTACCCCACGTACTAGGTTTGTGACTTTCGTCTCGACAGATGCCTCCTGCGTGATGCAGGCCGCGTAGGGAAGTCTATTGAGTGTTTCCTAGCCCCCCTCTGAAATAGCGTGAACAGGGGCCCCTCGCTAAACCCTGCCACAGCTGTGCCGTGCGCATCAACACACGCTTAGGTGAAAACCTCCAGCTCGTTCATCGCTTCTAACCGCTCTCACTTCAAGCCCATCCGGCCTAACATGATTCGCCCGACGCGGTCCAATTCTCGCTGATTAGAGTCCCTTTCCCTCACCGATGGGCCAGGTCTAGGTAACGAGACACACTTCTGCTTCAGCTGCTCACAGCGACCATTCCTAATTCATTAGTCACATCCCTAATAGGCACTTACAAAAGTGTTCCATCAACAAATGTGGTGCAAGAGGAACATCAAACCTACTAATGGTCGAGTGTGCACGTTCATCTTCATATTATGATGTGATATCAACATCGACGAGCGGCATCGTTGTACCTGCATCAGACTGGCGATGGTCAAGCACAAGTCTCCGTAGCGGACGCCAGCATCTTTGGAGATCTTGTTGATCTTCTTTTAGTCGCCGCCATTCATTGCCTGAACGAGTACACCCCAGCGCCCGCTAGACCTACGCCAACTAAGCCATCCCGTCTGGGTCGTGCGCACTCATGGTCGCGGTTGAACACAGGGAAGCCCAGCAAACCACAATTCTTCAGATGTAGAAACGACCACTGTACTCATCACTTACTACGTTTTGAAGAGGGCTCTACTCAGGTGTGACCATCATGAAGAGCAGAGACAGAATGCATCCAGTAAAGACACGGAATTGTGCGCGCGCCTCGTCCTCCAAAGGCTAGAATCAGGAGCTACTGTCAGAAAATCCTGCAGTCGCTGATGGCCGTAAGCAAAGACATATACGAACGCGCAACATCATTCGTCCTTTGAATCAGCAACCGCTCCTGTGCGTTCTTGACGCTCAGTTTTTCCTTGGCAACTTCGACCGCACACATTCTCCACTTCTTACGAAACTTCACCAATGAACTATCTTGTCGATCGTACAATGACCATCTCGAGTAGATCTGCTTTCTGCCAATACTCACGCGCCCATCACTGAATGGGGCATCAATATTGCTCATGGATTGTATTCTTGGATCGTTGTTCATAACTCAGCAACCAGTCGACTGTGCTCTCAATAAATTTTATCAACGCGTGGGTGAATTTGACTACCTTTATAGGCCCTTCTCGATTTGCACCAAAGCCACTTTCGCTTATGGGTTTACGGGCACAATCAGCCTATGGGGGCCTTCCGCGCTACAGCACACCCTTCCTCCAGGAAGATTTAGTCCGGTAGGTTTTGTTTTTCGGCATGGTTGCCCTGCAGTTTTTCATGCTTTAGGTGTTACAGCCTGGAGTTCAACATTTGTCGCATGGCGCTCAGCTTGCTTTCATAAGCTTATCACTCATACGCTACGATCCAGCTGGCCCAGTAATGTATGATTATGTTCAATACTGTGTAGATCCTGCCTCAAGCACAAACGCAGGATGCTACGTGTGAAAAATGTAAAACCCGGCAATCGGAGCATAAACGCAGACTCGCGACAGCTATTGATGACTACGGCTTACTCTCCACGTGCATCAACCCAAACCCTGCCAACACTGAATGCTTCACATAGCCGTCTGACATAATACTGGTCATGGATTCATAGCGAGACAAAAGTCAACTATTTGCCCCTATTTAGCTACATGTTTACTGCCACACGCATTCTTCACATGCATCCTACAAGGGCACCGATGCGAAGGCATCGCTCCCTATTCCTGATATCTATATACGGGTTACCATGGTATATGATTTGGCAATGACAGGTTGCTGTGCGTCAAGGCAATCTTCTAAAATAGTGTGAAAAAGGTTGTAGTCACGCAGCCAAATGTTCTATTTATGGACCATCGTAGCTAAGGTCATACTCCTCTGGAAAAAGAGAGGTCCGCTCACCGATTAGTCAAATCCGTTGGCAATGCCGAAACCAACCCAACTATAGGCAGCTGAATGGTGCCAAGTGGAAAAGCACAAATGCTGACTAGTCATCCTTCAGGCCAACAAGTCTAACATAGTACTCTATGCGGCGATAAACAGGAAAGGGTAAACTGGCGCATAATCATCTTATCTGATAGTACCAACAGTCCGTACTATTTACAAGAAGTTTCCTCTATTTCGAGATGGCGCCAATAGTGCCCCATACACTCAGCTTACTGCCTGGAAGTGATTGTGCTTAGCCCGATGTAGGGACGGGAAAGTTGCCTCATGGGTGTTTGGTCACACCGACCCCCAACTCCTGGCTTTGTTGAAAAGTCTTGAAAGCATCACGCTGGAGTATTGCCAGCGACTAGCAACCTTTGACGTGTCCGTGTATGCGATATGTGTACTTCTCGTAACCTAAGTGAGCTTCCTATATTGGATCATCTAGCGATGTTACGGTTGCACTAGAAAGCGAGACAGCGACACGGCAGCAAGCATGGCGCGGCTCTGTGAGAGTGCCTGTTTTTGCTCAGGTATTGTCTTCACTTAGTCGTCATAGTGTCTTGTTGATCGGCTACAGCTTTAGTCCTAAATTAACACACAAACACAATATGGCGTGTTTACTCGTGTCACAATAATTTTCAGATGCCTTGAGATAGGCTGGGAGAAAGGTGGTGTTCAAGACAACTGGAGAAGAAAAGGTGTTGTGCTCAATAGGACTGTACAATGCCCCACGGACTCAACACTCTTTGCAGAACATGATATACCTCGCACTACAATCGCTCCACTTATTAGCGCTCCCTCTGTGACAACGATGTCGTAGCCCCTAATCAAGTGTATGATCAAGGTTTCAATTGAGGAAACGATGGTGTTCAAACCAGACCTGCTGTAAAATTGGACAGGCTGGACTGCCCATCCCAGTGAAGGCTAACTCCTAGTAGCCGCACAAGCGAAATTACTGACACTCAGGTTTGTCGTCGGCCTCCCCGAGGAGCCTTAGTTGTATAGTTCTGATATATGGCATATCGATGGCTAGTAACCTAGCTGATGTTATCTTCCCGCTACAGCAACAGCCGAAAATCCATATTTGATCCATAAGCAACGAGTTACCTATATTAGCTGCTATATCACCCACTTTTCACGTCTTCCTTAGGCAGTTCTTTTCTTCAATATTCAAATTTTTTGAGAGAACAAACAGCAGTAAATGGAGCCCTTTGACAATAGCTCTTTTTGCTCAATTGCTAAATTTTAATCAAACAATTGCATTTTTGGTTTCCACAATTTAATCAAGGTGATAGGTGTTAACTTGAACGGGGTCAAAACAGACTAGGCTCTCTACGGAAACCCACTCACAGGTATATACAGTCTGAACATGAACAAATGGGCTCAAATTGAAGTGCGCAACTTTCATGTCAGTTTGAGAGTTGAACTGGAAGGACTGAAATGTTATATGGTTGTTTGTTATTTGGTCAATTCAATCGTGAACGATTTCCACAAACCCAAAATGGGGATTGCTTGTTGTAACCTTGAATTTGCAGCTATTTTGTCAAATTCTACATTCTAGTTAACATTGAGATTTAAATACATTTATGCACGGAGTTTATCTACATAGGCAACTTTCTAACCCCAATGGCAATGTCTTTTCATGCCGTGGTGAATCAGACACCCTCAAATAATTTTCTATAGGTCCATGTGATAGCTATCAAGGTCTACAATCTACGACTTGTATCAAATGCTTAGAAAATGCATTCAATGAGCACATTAGAAACTATCATCAATCCCTAGGGTAGACAAACCCCCCGAGTTTATACAATAATAGTTGCAATTCACCGCCAGCATCGCCTCATACTGGCGACGTGCCCAGTGCGGCGTTTAGCAAGCAGTGCACAACTGAGTAGATGAAGGAGAAAGCCACCGAAAGTGCGCACGGGAGCCGACTCGAAGTTTTCCCCATGATTATCTTCTAAATTGTATCGCTAATAACACTCTATTACTCCAATAAACTATTGTATTTACAGCTAGTATTAGTATTCGAATAGTACATGGCCTTTCGGCAATTGCTTGTCTGTAAAGTCAGTGAGTTGCTTCTTATGTCGTGCATAACGTACCTGACGTCAAACCTGTGATACCCAAAGGGTGAGCTTCGAATAGTTTTATTCGTCGCGCCATATAACTTAGAGCCTGATCATGGTAGATATACAATATGAGATGCTTGCAGAACGTGCGTCAGGCCTTACTCGTGCCGAACGTATATGGTGGGCATATATGCGCATTGTTCAACTCACGGAGGTTGACAGCACCCGATCTTTTACGCTCGATTCATTTAGTTCCTCTCGCTGAAATTCTACTATCCAAATATGGTAGTATCTCATTATCCTCGCTTTGGATGGGCGAGGATTTGGGACCGAGTAATAAAAAAGGTAGAAAGCTACTCAATATTGCATACAGTGTTCTATGAAGCGACCACGTACATATCCTATGCCATCACCAATTTCGTGTCCATTTCTATTGAAATGTTTAGCTGTTCATCGATTCAGAAGGCTACCTATTAGTCGAAGGAGTATTTCGCGAAGTATGGCCGAGGCTCCGATATGGTCAGTAAATACATTATACAATAAATATACTCTTAGGACCGGCAAAGACAGGAGCATTTACACATCTTTCGACCCAGGCTAAGACAGTGATGAAATAGCGGGATGGCGTGTCGTCGCAAAATCCATCCCAATCACAATAAAAGTATTCACTAGAAATTGGTGCAATTCGCACCACTGGATCCAGAGTTTTCATCCATCTTAATCATAATTCCTCTAGGTGTCGATGAAGATAAGGAATATACACTGCATTGTGATATTATGACATGTTCATCATCTAACATCATGAACAACGTCGGTATGTTTCAACTTCTCAAGGGCCTCAGCAAGTACGCCAGAAAATCTTTCAAACGCACGCTCACTTGAAATCTACCTAGTGAATCTCAAACCGCTGCTTCGTATGGCTGCTGCTAATCCGCTTTCGCTCCCGTTGGATAAAAAAGCGGGCCCCAAGCACCTCATAGCTCGTGACTTCTTGCAAGTCACAGAACTCTACCTCAAACTATGAGACTCTCCTGTCCTTCTCACATAAGCCCCATTATTTTGGTCAATGACTGCACCTTACGAAGTAACACTACCTTAGTATCTCAAGAAACCGCACAGATTCTTCCAGTGAGTGCTATGTTACCTTATGGGATGGCACGAAAGAATACAGATGCATTTCTAAAGCGCGGTCATGAAATTTTATGAAAAGTGCTTAGTTTCTGTGATTGATGGTGGATTTTCAAACCTGCTGGATTCTCGAATTTTGGACATCGAACGCAGAGTTTGTATCTGCTTTCTACTCGAACTTTAGGCAAGGTTATAATCTTGTCACGTAGCCACCGGTTTCATCTCTATTCTCATTTTGTGCCCAGCCGTACCCCTTACCCCTTGAACCTTGCTATGGTGATTGTACAACACATCAAGATCTCAACCTATCATCTCATAGTCTGAAATTCACATACCTAAAACCTTAATATCATAAAAGGGTCTCCCCCATTGTCGTACTAATTTCTAAGCTTGGACAGATTCTGCACCTACCCGTTAGTCAAGCGCCCCTTCCCAACTATGCGTCCACCTGTCCCAGTATCCACTCACTCGGTAGAAACTACAAAACGCTATTCCAGACTAGTGGCTTCAGTTTAACACACCAACCGGAGTGCGCGGTACAGAAGTAATGTGTGCCCATTCGTACTGGTGCAACATTGGGAACGTCCTGAAATGGGTGGCACCGATACAAGTCACAAGCGTGACACGGGATCGCTTGTGTGGCTAGGGCAATAGATCGGTGTGTCAAAGAGGCTGGTGCCTACAAAAGCGGTAGAACATGCGTAGACTTCGGGTTTGCGATGACGGAGCGAGCCGTAGTACAAGATATACCGCGGGGTGAGACAAGATCGACCCTGCTGGGCCCTGGGTGTAGGACATGTATCTGGCCAGGGCGTTACAGGGATTTTTATTGGAATTGGTAATATGCCTGAAAATCATGGAGATCTCGGCCTCCGAGGCCATATTTGTACTTTGTTGTTTTATCGAAAGACATATATTTGCGCTTTTATTCCGATGCTTATTACGGCTAGCATGTCGTCTGTTGTGGTACTTCGAAGAAGCATGAGAATATCACCAAGCTCCTTAGACAAGGGTCATGCTGCCATATCATGTTTAGTCCCTTGCCCCGAGTCTGAGTAATGACCTGATTATATTATTTTGTAGCTTTCTGGGAGAGAAGTGCATTCTTGGTAGTACAATAGACGCGGGGTTACCTCCAGTATGACGTGGCTCTTTCTTTAAATGTGGTACAAATGACTCGTTCCAGATCAGCTCTTCATCTATAAAAGGTGTCAGTAATGCTGTTGTAGAGACTCTCAATTGCTACGTCGCAATTCATAGGCTTGGAAAAAGTCGAAAGCCGTCAGTCAAGTTGTATATTTGTGTGACCCTCGTGGGCTGCACGTCTTGTAGAACGATCATGCATAAGTAGTAAGAATGATTCAATCTCGAAATTTATCACGTGCTCTCCCACACTCACTCATTGCGTCATTGACCGAAGGCAAAGGCCACAGAACAAAGGATATTTAATCTCGTAGGTTCCGGTCATACCCCACTTCATACACCCATCACACCCATCACTGGTTATGACCATGAGCGAGCCTATGCCTACGAAGCCAACTCTCCCAACGTTTGATCCGAAGAACTGTCAGACGTACAATGCAAGTTGTCATTGTGAAACGGTGAAATACGACGTCCTTCTTTCTCCTCCACTGCCACTGTGGAAAGTCGTATCATGCGATTGCAGCATCTGCAGTCGTAACGGCTACCTGATTGTATATCCAGAGAGGTCACAGTTGCGTGTGAAGAGTGGCGAAGAAGCGTTGAAAGCCTATTCGTTCGGGAAGAACCGCAATCTACACAAGTTTTGTACGCAATGCGGAAGTAGTGCATTTTTCGACCCAAGGATGAAAGAGTTTGGAGAAGCGCCACCAGATTTAATTGGAGTTAATGTAAGGTCTTACAATGTTCCTGCTTCACACAGTCTAATGTGTAGCTGATATGTAGGTGCGGATGTTCCACGGTGTAAAGCTAGATGAATTGGATATTATGCTTGTAGCGGATCAACATCCAGGTCGATCCTAGAAGTGTGTCCGGCTTAGTATTCAGGACATGGAATTCTCCTTCTTAGATGTAGTTGCTGAATATAATTATGAGAGTTCAATTCTTCGTAATGTCGAGGTACACATCGATGCCAAGCCACTAACAAACGGGCCTCGGGCCAATTGAACTCCACAACTATCCTCCACCTCTCTATCCCAACTCCAACTCCAGTCTTTCCTTCATTAGACATCATTGATTCCAGTAGGGTTGTTTATCGATTATGCCTAGGCCTCGCCTATTGATTCGCCGCCTATTCTTAAAGCTTTACTGCCAATCACGCACCATCCCAAGCCATGTTTTGTCTCGTCAACTCCAACTACCCCTCCAGTCCCGCTTTCGCTGGTCGTACATTTGGTACGCTGGCATCCTTACCTTAGGTATTACAACTGGCCTCGGCGCCCGGCAATTTGCTGCCCCTATAGGTCTACCTGCACTCGGTTCACCAGATGATAAACGCATTCTTCAGTCTTTAGGCCAAGATATCGACAAATTAGATATTGTACAGTCACTGCGAAAACAGAGCTTCAATCTCCACTCAGACACTCCTATAACAGGAATTGGAGGTAGGGGTAAGTTTAAAGTGAAGGGCTGGGTAGAAGTCGATATCGATTTTGCAAAAAATGAGGGGGCAGAGGGTAGCCGGAGTATTTTGGATGCCATGAGTGGGACACGAGGGTTGGGTGTACAAAGAGCATTTTGGAACGCAGAGACACGGGAAATGGTCGTTGTGCTGTGGCTTGGGGGAGGATTGGCTGGTTGGCCGGGCGTCGTGCATGGAGGGGCCATTGCGACCATATTCGAGGAGACTATGGCGCGCATGGTGAAGGGCCCTGTTGGCGCTATAGGTATGTGTACAATCCAAGATTATGTCGCGCCAGCGGCTTTCCGAAATTACTGGCGAGTATGGTAGTGATGTTAACATATCACACGTCTAGAGCCGATCCATCGCCCAACCTCGCTGAGCATAACATATGCAAAACCAACATACAGCCTTGACTTCTATATCCTTCGCGCATCATTCTCGCAACCAGATTTACCACAAACCGAACCTCCCTCCGCGCCAGCATCGCAACCTACAAGAAATTGGCTGGGCTGGTTATCGCCAACGAAGGATATGGCGAAGAAAGCCGAGTCGAATCACTCCACTGAGATCATAGGGACATTGGAGAATATGAAGGGAGGATTGTGCGTGAAAGTCAAAGGAGTATTTGTTGTGCCTGGACCGAACATGTGAGACGTTATGGCATGGTGTAGGTACCACTGCCGTATCTAGGTTTGTACATACTTGATGAGATACCCTGAGCTATGAGATGAGAGATTATTCTATGAAATTTCAAACCTAACATAAGAGTGCAAAGCATGGCGCTGGCATCTTTCTTGATTTGAATGGACACCTCACGCCATGCTTACTGACAAGAACGACTTTTATATCACACTTTGCGACTTGATATTCGGAACGAAATGCACATCTACTAGCAATGATCGTTTCACGAACCCATCAAGCCGATCAAATTCTACTTCAAGTTTCATCAACAGAACTTCTGCCAGTGTGAGGGCAATAGTGTCTGAAATCTTTGGGCCGCACGACATCTTCATCGTTTGTCATGCGAACAATCAAGATTGAAAGGAGAAAATTATGTCACTTGTGCCAAAAAAAAATCAGGGGAGAGGTTCTATACCTTCTACTACACTGGAAGAGAACGAGGCATTCATTTGCTTGCATGACGCCTGTCAGGCTCCGGCCGTTGATTCGCCAAGCAAATATGGCCTGTACCTAGGTATATCTCTTCGTTTTGATTACCATCTTTGACGCCATGTAGACCACTTCGTTGCAGCATCATTAACACCTTCCCAATAGTGTTGAATGGCTGTTCCCTTCCTTCCTCTGCCAACCAACGCTGCATCATAGGCGATACAGCCTCGGTTGTCTCAGTGGTGCACAGTATTTTTGCATAGCTTCGTTCAGAATCCTGCCACTTGCGGCTCACTGCACAATATTGAGTATCAGAGACAGGAACACTACTCCCACGTCCATGAACACCAGGCTATGACTGTTAGAATCATCCAAATTGAAAACTAAAGTGCATCCTCTCACCTGACCGGTCGTATTCTTAAGAGTCATTGCCTCCAACGCCGTTGCTTGTGTCGATTTTGACGTGGATGGATCACTCTTGGTGCCGTGTGTGCCCAAATGTAACTAGTCAGAGTTCGTTCGAGTGAGCCAAATACTGATTGCGAGCGAAGGATGAGTGTTTGTTATATATTCACCCTGCGTTTTGGGCGAGAGACTCATACAACTTCCGAGACTTTCTCGAAGAGAAAATCAGAAATGGAGAACCTTCGGCGAAACGCGTCGAATTCGGGTTAGATTCACAGTGTCATTGTTTCAATGAACTTCTCAGAAACTTTGTAGAGGTCAGAGTTGGCAGCGTCCCATTTGCTAACTGAGTCATTTCGACGATCCGTTACTTGCTTCTATAAATCCTGAGTACGCTACACAAAACATTTCATGTGCCGTACAAAACCTGAACTTTAGGAAACTTTTCAATGATCTTGGGAAAATTTGACACCGTCGAATAATTATGAATTTCCCGCTATGCCTTAGCAAAGCCAAATGTTTTGCGAAGTTTTACAAATTATTGAGACTTACATGGGCTGTGACACCTGGTTTCCGGTCATTGGTTGCCAAAAATGTTGGTGTCACGAACTTGACCGAACCAGCGAATAAATTGGGGATCAAACGTCGAAACCTCCTACTACAAATGACGGATGCTCGACCGCACACTTCTCTCCTAATCATAGTTCCTAGTCACACATATTCCAACTCATGAAAGTATACACCATTCATTCTGTCAAATTGCCTCCTATACTTTTTTAGTTATAATCCTATCATAAATCCCATCACCGGCCACACACATATATATACACACACAAATCCACACCTGACACTACACACCTCTCCTCCCGCCAACAAGCCTCATGCCCTCCCTCATCGTTTCCGTCAAGCTACTAACCAGTAACTCCTTGACCCCCTTATTCTCCGGCTTGGGCATAAACCCAAGCTCAATAAGATAACTAACATAGCTACCCACAGTCTCCTGCGTCACCGCGCCACCTGTACTCCAATCCTGCCCAGTCCACTTCTCATCCATCTTCAGTGCCGTCGCCGCATTCTGATCATCGAGTTCTGGAGCTTTGGTATCGGCAGGTAAATCCCCGGTTACAAAATGATAAAGTGGGAGAAGTGCATTTTCTTCCTTGGTTCCAGAGCGATCAGCGACGTAGGATTCCATGGCGGCTTTCCATTGGGGGTAGGGCACAAGAGGGACGTTGTACCCGAAGTTTTCGAGACTACCGAGGAACTCGTTGAAAGTGATGCGTGGATGCGAAGTAATTTGTGCGACACCGAGGGGGGTGATGGGTGGGTTGAAGGAGGATGCTACGACGACGCGGGCAACGTGTGTTACGGGCACCATGTTGATGGTATTTGTGATATCGGGCCGCGATTTGAGTTGGATGCAGCCTTTGAGGATGCGCACGAGGAAGTCGTCGGTGTTGGTGGTGCCGTACTCAGGGTCTCCGAGCACGTAGCCTGGTCGGATCACGCAGCCCGAAAGCCCCTTTGTGCCAGCTTGTCGTGTGAGATATTCTGCTGCCCATTTCGATTGTCCGTAGCCCGTACCCAGGTTCTTGCGTGCGCCTTCTAGGTCGTCGGCTTCGGGTACACCGGCGCCGCCTGCGGCGAGACTTTGCTCGGAGAGCTTAATGAAGTAGTCAGTATCAAGCACAGAAGTTGAACTGACGAGCCCGAATTTTTTGGCTTTGCCAACAGCACACATGGCTAGGGCTGTCATTGTCGATGACACGTTCGGTCCACGGAGACGAGAGTACGGCAACACCCAATGCACGAGTGCACCGTTGTGAATGACTACATCTACAGAGTCGGCGAGCCTGTTCCACGTATCTGCAGAAAGGCCAAAGTTGGGCTTTCCTAGGTCACCAGTCAGAGTTTCGAGACGGCTTCCCCAGCTATCTTCCCAGATACCGTACGCTTGGCATGTTTGCTGCACTCGGCTCAGCGCAGCATCGGCATCTTTTGCACGGACCAAAGCAGTCACTTTCCCAGATCTTGAAAGTAGATCTCTAAGGATGTAAGCCCCCAAGAATCCAGTAGCACCAGTCAAGAACGTGTGGATTTCCTCGCCTGGCTTCAGTGGCTCCCGCGTTTTGAAGCCCTGCAAATGTGTAGCTAGGTCTCTCGCATCCGCAGAGTATGCCTCATCTTCTGGATCGTCTTCGATAGCCTCAGCTGTATCAAGACGAAGACCAATAGGATCCATTGCTTGGTCGATGTTGGATGAGAAGCCACGTAGTGTAGGGTACTGGAAAATTGTCGTCATTGGCACATCGATATCCTTCCACTCCTGCCGTATTTTGAAGAAGAGTTGCTGTGCAATGATACTATGTCCACCAAGATCAAAGAAAGAATCGCTACCACTTATGCCGTCCACTGTCACACCGCGATCGCCGAGAAGGTCTGCCCAAATAGCAGCCATAGCTTTCTCCGTAGGTGTGAGAGCTTTACCGAGTTGCGATGGCCGACGAGCACCTGCTGCTGCAAGCTGTGCGGGCTCTGGATATGGCAATGCTGGTCGATCAATCTTGCCGTTCGGGTTCAGAGGAAAACGAATAAGTGGGACTATGACTGATGGAACAGCATATGCTGGCAACTTCTTCTTAAGATGCTCGCGCACATCATCCCGAAGATATTTGAAGCGCTTTAGTAAAGTAACCATGTTAGTATCGTCGACTGAGGCGGTGTCTTCGGTGCCTCTTTCCTTGAGCCAATCGTACCATCGTTTCATCTCAGGCACGATGTAACCTAGATGTTGAATGAGCGGTTAACATGATTATGATTAGTGGCAAACTTACTAACGAGGGTTGGCTCTTCGTAGGCATCGCGTTTGAGGAGGGTGACATTCTCGCGAACTAACGGATGCGCAGAAAGGTGGGAGTCGATCTCACCAAGCTCAATGCGAAAGCCGCGAATTTTTACCTGTGAGTCGACTCGTCCTGTACAATGTACATTGCCATCGGGCCCATAATGACCCAAGTCTCCTGAGCGATATAGCCTATCTCTTGGGCCTTTATAGAAATCTCTCCAGGGTTCAGCTGCCCCTTGAGACTCAACCCTTGTCTTGTCCTGGTCAATCCATTTGTTCTGATCAACAAACCAATTGTCAACGAATTTAGTCGCTGTTAGATCAGGCAAGCCAAGATACTCCTCTGCTAGACCCCCGGCTCGGACATAGATCTCGCCACTTTGACCCGTTTCACAGATTTTGTTTCGGTCTTGGCGATCTACAACTAACAGCTGGACATTATCCATGCCCCGGCCTGCAGGTATGACTTCACCGATGCTGTCCAGAAAATCAGGGGCTTCGCTGCAGCTCGGCAGCTCGTAATAACTAACGGCTCGCTGTGTCTCAGTAGTACCATACATGTTTACGATGCGGACATTTGGTGCGAGGTTCTGTAACCTCCTGCAGTCTCGCTTGATCAGCAAATCGCCAACAAAAAATGAATGATGCAGGCTGGGGAATATGGCAGATGCACCTCCGACCAGGATCTGACCCATGGCAGGCGTGAGATGGGTAACGGTTGCGCCATACTTGCGCATCCACTCGGCAAGCATTTCGTGCTGGATGTCTTCTTTGCTCGGAACTAGAAGCTGTGCGCCGAGGAATAGAGGGGTGAAGATATCTCGTTGAATGGGGTCGTGGGCAATACCAGAGAGCATGGTGAACTTGTCGTTTTCCGACAGTCCAAATGTCTGCGCCATCCATGGGAAGTAATGGGTCAAGGAGAAGTGTCGTCCCTTTACACCCTTTGGCTTTCCCTCTGACCCAGATGTAAAGGATAATGTGGGGGTTGAGTCAGGGCCAACCAAGACTCCTGGCAGCTCTTGGATGAGCTTCTGCTGCTCATCCAAGACGTCTTTACCATCCTTTGTGCCTCCGACCAATGTTGCATTGTCTTTTAGCTCCAGGGCAGGAACTTCAGTCCTGAGTTGTAGATTTTCCTTGACATAGGTTCGCACTTGTTCTGAAAGAGGACCGGCTTCTTGGGTAGCCTTGTTGATGACTACGAGGGCGCGGGGCTGTGATACTTCGAGGTAGATGCATTGGCGGTCAGGTGGGTATCTAGGTTTAAGTTAGTGCGATGTTTACCTTGTTGGTGTGGTATAAGGTTGGAGTCGCACAATGGGTCTAGCACGGAGAAGGTCGCTCCTGCTGCTAATACAGCCATGATGGCCACAACTAGGTCCACGCCGCGATGTGCGAAAATCATGACCACATCACCTCTTTGGATGCCATTTTGCACAAAGTGGTGTGCTAGTACTGAGGTGGCCTCGAATATTTGCTTGTATGTAAACTTGCGCTCTGGCGTCCTGCCTGTTGCGGTTTCTACTACACATGGACGCTCAGGGTGTTTGCGAGCATTTGCGGCGAATATCTCGTGGATTGGGCCCTTGAAGTCAGACCAGCCAAGGTCTGCAGTGGGGTCTGGGATGGTTGTTTTGTTCAATGAAGCCATGATAGCCTTTTGTGGGGGTGGTGAAGGTGCACTAATTGTGTGCGATTGTGTGTGCGCGCAGAAAGAAGCTCCAACTATCTCCCACAACTATGTTGTAGTCAACGAGAAAAGTTTAGCTTTATAAAATTGAGTTATTTTCTACAAGACGAAAAGTCAAGCAAAGTGAACTTCAATAGTAGTAGTAGTAGTAGTAGTAGTAGTCGTCGTATGACGCATAGCTAGAAATTATGCCTTCGACTCATGCGACTTCGGCGTCGAAGCTCAGCCTTATCAGCACCGCCCATGCAGGGTCACCCCTGTCAGAAATCCTCCCACCAGGCCCCCTGGGATGCCTAAGTAAGCTTGACGCGTATCAGCCGTTCTATCCAGGCACCAAGGAGCAGAGGCAAGACTTTGTACATGTAACCCTCTATATCTAACAGCAATGTCGCCATAAGTCACTCTTCGTTGCAATGCCCGTTCAACGCATCTTCTTCGGCCGCCCGGTCAGGCTTCAAATGCCCCCGCCCAGATTCCAGGTTATCTTCATCCTCATCGGTTTCCTCATCTTCACTCTAGCCACCTATGGCCCACCGTCTAAGAATGACCTGCCGACTTTCGAGCAAGTAACCGAAGTTGTGAAGCACCCACAAGCTCATCTACCTGACGTAGGCGACCTCCCCGCCATCCCACGTCCGTTTGGACCCTCAGCACATAAGCCACCTACTCCACCAAACAGCACTACCACGAGTGCATATCGTGCCATTGAATGGATCAGCGACTTTAAGTGGAAGAACCCTTTCTCTGCCTCAATCGCTCTCGACGAAAACCGCGCCGTACTTCCTCCTCTCCGCGAACGCCCGGCCATCTACACCTACTATGACGCACCCGCAAAGCAACCAAAAGCAGTATCCGATGCAGAGCACAAACTGATATTAGCATGGCGCCGTGCGTGGTGGGCCCAAGGCTTCAAGCCACAAGTCCTGTCGCGTGCTGAGGCCATGAAGCACCCGCAATACCAACTTGTCCAGCGAATGAAGCTGGAACCAAAGACTGAGGTAGAGATTATGCGATGGCTGGCATGGGGACACATGGGCGGCGGCATTCTTGCCAACTGGCTAGCTTTCCCCATGGCTGAGTACGACAACGCCATGCTCGGTTTCCTACGACGTGCAGAATACCCAAAACTATCTAGGATACAAACTTTGAACAACGGGGTCTTCTTCGGAGAACGATCCGTCGTCGACAGCGCACTTAAGAAAGTTGTGAACAATGAGCTCCTCAAGAACGTCACCCACAACAATGAGAAGATCACACAATTATCAAGAAAGGAAGGAGGGGCAGTAGTCAATCTATTAGCCGCGTCAGACGTTGCAATAGACAAAAAGGCCAATGGTATCGCATACTACACCACCGAAACAATCTCTAGCAAGTATGCTACCGTCAACGATAAACTCTCCAATAAGACTCAAGCAGAAGGCCTAGACCTACTCGCCAACCTCATCAACTCTCATCTTCACCTCACCTTCCAGGAGCAGCACCCGGAGGGTGCCGTCATCGTCAAACCTCTTCCAGAACATTCGACCGCTCTCATGTTCGAAGCAACCCAGATCGCCCGGAACCTTACCCAATGCCCCACGACCCCCATGCCCAAGTCATGTCCACCCAATAGAGCTAAATGCACTCCCTGTGATGCGAACAAGGGTATGAAGCTGCAGGAGTTTCCTGAGTTTGTTAATTCTACCAAGTTCTTCACCATTGGAACTGTCCCACACCCGTACACCATGACCTCGCTACACTATACTCGCGACATCATCGAAATGACATGGCTTCGTACTATCGCCACCCGCGATCTCTGGATCAAGGAGTTGGCAAAGAAGTTTGCCGGCAAAGAAAAGACCGAGTCATATCGCCTTGTGCAATTCAAGGAACTTGTTGCAGTGGCACCAACGCACACACTCTGGCTAACAGCAGAACGCGTCACACAAAAGGACCTCAACTGGATTTTTGGTTTTGATCTACCGCAAGCTGCATCTGCTACCAACGAACCCAGCTCGCCATCCGACATTTCAGAACTAATCATGTTTCCGCGCCCCGACGCCCCAAAGCCCATAAAGGGTCAGGAAGTGCCTGACGAACAGTGGATCAAGAAAGAAGAGATACGATTAAACAAAGCACGCGACGCTCTTAAGAGTAAAGACAAACGCATGAGGAGTATTGTTGAGGCAGTCGAGGCATGGAGTCTTGCAGATACTGAAGCATGGAAATTCGCAAGAGCGTACTCGGCAAGGAGGAGAATGGAGCGAAAGATATGGGAAGAAGACGAGCAGAACTTTGCAGGGAGCGAAAAGAAAGCCGGCATCCGGTAAGACAATCATAAAAGGCACTGAATGGTTATGTGGGAAGTTAGCGAATACTATGTTGCAGCATTGGTGTTCAGGCGTTTAGGACAGGCATCGAGCTGTGTTTGATAGAAATGTATCATGAGTCACTAATTCGTATATATATGGCTGGTCATGACTGCCAGGTTGCAATGCGAGTTCCTTGGGGCCTGCCTATTGAGCAAGCTGGTTGCAGATGCTAGGTAAGATTTGGTAGTGCGTGTATCGTGGAGTAGACGCTCCCTGGTGCCTATATTTATGACACAGTACATTGCCCCCGTGAGTGGATGCGCATCTCAACGGGGCACATGTGATGAAAAGGGTAAGGTGCGTTTTATGCAGCCGTGGTTGCCTGCAATCAAGGCCAGCCTAATGAACCTCAACAACCTTCAGTCTTGTCCTTTCCTTTTTCCTTTCATGTCTTTACCTTCACTAGGACACAAAGCCCGCACATGTGTCATCTTCAAATACAATCAGCGACGTCGTTAATTGACCATCATTTCACCAAAACTCAGGTCACGCGATTCAGAATTAAGTTAGCTGATTGAGCATACAGTACAGTATAAGTGAAAGTATGACCCGCTAATTGCGTCACGTGTTTATACTCCACCAGATAAACCACATACACATGGCAGTCTTTACATCTGCACCACTTTACCCTCGCCTCAACCTCTTCAAGAACGCAAACCCATCGCCTGGTACCTGACATAGAACGATTTTCTTGGAACACTCATCAAGATGACGGAAAAATGCTGCGTAATCTGCGGTAGCGATGAGGCTCAAGGCGAAGTTCTCGTCAAGGCGCCTTGTGGCAAGCACTGGGTGTGTCCAGACGATGTCTCTACTTACTTTGAGCGCGCAACTAAAAATGAGAGCCTTTTTCCACCCAAGTGCTGCGACCAAATGTTCATTCTCGACGAGTATGATGAACATGTACCCTTTGATATCGCCTGGGCCTATCAGGTAAAGGAGCAGGGTGAATATGCGACACTCAAAAAGTAGTTCCTTGCAAGAGAGAAGTGTTAAAGGACTTGCTAACTAAAATAGGTTCCGTGTCTACTGCGCGACTCCAGCATGTGGCAAGTTTTTGCACCCTTCAAACCATATTACAGATGAGCACACGCAGGTTACACGCGCCGTTTGTGAGGATGAGAAATGCGGCAAGACTACATGCACCGGCTGTAAGGAACTACTCGAAGGGGATGTGCGTAATCATACTTGCAAGAAAAACGAATGTGAGGAGAAATTCCAGCAAATCGTCGATGAGAAAGGCTATCAGACATGTAAAATATGTGGCGCCACAGTCGAACTATCGGAGGCATGTAACCACATCACGTAAGTTCATTTATCCCAAAGGCTCCACATTCAGATGCTAACACTCCCAAAGCTGTTCTTGTGGTCATAGCTTCTGCTACGTCTGCGGCAAAGACTGGACTGGTCCTCATGCTTGTCCACACTACGGTCAACCCATCTACGACGCCGAAGGCTACAACCAGGACGGCTTTCATCGTGTCACATACCTCAATCGGGAGGGTCTAGCACGTGGTCAATTGATACGTCAGGCCGAAGACGACTCTGATGATGAAGGGGATGACGATGACTGGGAAGTGCTACAGCATCTTACCCCTGAGCAACGTACTGTGGTTAATGGCCTTGGGAACACTGAGAGAACTGATGTGTTGGATCAGTTGAGAATCGATTTGTTTGAGCAGCAGGGCATCATGTTTGAGGGTGTACGACCAGCACGGCACCCAGATGATGAGGACGACGAGCGAGACGATGGTGATAGTAATGACCAAGACGATAATGAAGAAGAAGGAAGCGATGACACAGGTGATGACCAGAATGACAACGAATCAAACGATAAAGCGAGCAACGATGGGATCCGGGGCACGCTCCCAGCCGACCTGGGTGCTGCCAACAATCCCAGCCAGAATAATGAGACAAATCCAAGGGCAGTTCGTGGGATCCCCGAAGAAGAAATGCGAATTATGGTTGCTCGAGAAAATGAGGCGATTACACAGAGCCGACGTGAAGAAACTGCACGAGTTCAAGTTGAAATTCAATCCATGATTGCGGCTCAACGCCAGGCTAGCACCGAGAACCAAACGGTCAACGATTCCGCTGCATCACTAACCGAACCACAAGACGACAATATCCCGCTCTCTTTCATTCGCGAGAGCAGGTATTCTGCAGTGACGGAATCAACTCATGCGAGTTCTGCTACAGACAACAGCGGTGGTTTCTCTATTTTTAAAGAGCTGATTATTCCTGATGATGTTGGCGAAGGGCGTGTGCTGCGAAAGCGAAGGGATGATCGCTGGGGAACATCAGGTGCTGAGCTTGCGGACGATGATGATGAGGAACTGTAACCCTTCATTCTGTATGCCGATACGAGAGTATGGGAGATGGGGTAATTGTAGTCTGGTCATGCTTGGTTCAACCAAGTATTTAGATGGACAATGACATGATCTTTGACGGTCACTGAGGTCGTCTGAAACTGTGTGTATAGCTGGGGCGCGATCCTATCCCATCCACAATGTAGGGCGGTAGGTTGATGTGACAAATGTAAATATAGTGTGCCTCACTGTTCCAAATACCATAATTAGTACTTTTCCTTCACTGCTGCTGGTCTGGTCTGTGACAGGACGCTAGAAAGTTTGCAAATCCTCGACTCTTCAAACTGCCGCTACAGGTAGGCCGTGGTAGCGCGTGGCTCTTTGCTAGGTAATCCTTTCCCCATCGATTCAGACACGGACTCTCTTACCATGCCCGAGATTCTGGGACACCTCCGCCAGTCGTTCCCGTCTCTTTATGACAATCCGCGCGTGCCTGAGCCTGATCGTCCAGCAAAGTATCACCACCGCTACCTATATGCGACGCTCGCAGCAGGAAGCCTTGGCATCATGGGCATCTGCAGTTTCTACTTGAGTCAAGTCCTAGTTCGGCAGCAGACAAGCATATTGCGAAGAATTTGCAGACTTCCAAATAGGAATCTAGCCTACAAATAGATTCGGCGCAATACAGTCTGCGCTCCGCATCCAGACGATTTTACACCCAAAACCAGGTTTTCCCCCGGATCACTGCACATTATATTATAATAATATATTAGCACAGGCCGCCGGCAGATGTTTCGTCATATGCATTCCATCACCAATTCTACGACTGTAATGCTCGTAAATGAAAATGGATGGCATTTTCGTTATCGTTGTGACAAGCCCACGCCCATACAAGCAGTGTTACTGCCTGAAACGTGAACGACGCAGACATAGGTCCACCAATCCAATGCTAACGTCGACACCGTTCTTGTGTGTTACTTGCATCAAGCATTGTTCTACGGAGGCGTTGTTCTCGAAACGTTGCCTGCAGATCTTAATACCCATTCAGCTACACCATGGTTCCTGGAATCTCCACGTCGTCTCAACGATTGCCCTGTTACTTTGTGTCCACTGTCGGTCGAGAATCGTACGTACTTAGCAGTCATCATATGATAGATACTTTCGTCTGGCTATACCCACCTAGGCTTAAGCCCGCGGCTTCATGTAGATTTCTGTTAAGGGCACGTTATTGGCTAAACCGGTTTAAGCGGCGGCAAGAGATTGTTAAGAC
Source organism: Phaeosphaeriaceae sp. PMI808 (assembly GCA_021365335.1). Lineage (NCBI taxonomy): Eukaryota > Fungi > Ascomycota > Dothideomycetes > Pleosporales > Phaeosphaeriaceae > Phaeosphaeriaceae sp. PMI808. Next base: position 343,640 of record JAJTIZ010000007.1, read on the forward strand.
CAGCATCAGTGACCAGAAAAAGCTCAGACCAGAGATGCTGTCCAGGCTTGGGGAGCAGATGTGACACGAATCCTTCCGTTCTGCTAAACGTTGTTCGGTGGCCTTCGCTCATGCGACTTTAGCGAGACTTGCACCACCCTTACCCTGATCCAGCCACGAATGTGCTGCTTGACAGCCAACGTAGGTCAAACATGCCGCGCCTAAGGCGTCGGAAGCAAGGGGACCGGCCCACGGTGCGACTGTGATGTATGAGATCCAAGATTTGACAAAAGAAACTGGAAACGATTGAGAACGGGTTCGTCGCACCATATACCAAACGAGTCCACCTCCATCACGAAGAGGCGAATAATATGTGCTGTAGGGTGGCCATTAAGTGGAGGTCCACGTGAGCGTGGCCGACGGCAGATCCTTCCGCGGGACGAATGAGGGCATGTGGAGCACCATTTGGCGCAGGAAGCGTTAATATAGACAGTGCGGGGGGTGGACAGACCAGGAGGGCCGCATGTCCGTGCCTGGGCATTGAGGACCAGGGTTGTTGTACCCCATCCTGTAGATTACGGTGGTATATGAGTGGTGGACACCCACAAGAGCGCGCGAGATGTGGTTTTCGCGATTTCTTCTCGAAGCAGACAGCAAGTCGTCGAGATGCCTACCTATCCTCTACAACTCACCTGCCTGGGGACCATCTATGGTACTCCAGCATTGGCCGCCGTCTTCGTCGCCTTGAGGATATACACACGACGGAAGCTGAATCTACGGCTGAGCTGGGGTATGTACTCAATAACTACTGATATGATTGGTGTTGACAACATTTTCAGATGACTGGCTGATTATTATACCATTATTGTTGTCAATAGCCCTGATCGGTCCCTCTCATAGACGTCAGTATTCCAGACGGAATTGAAAGAAGCTATTGTCACTAACAGTACGTAGATGTTAAGATGTGGCATGTCGGCATACACGTGTGGCAGGTCCCATGGAACGAATTGGAACCAGATTATGACGAGTACTATGCCGTATGTACCTTCCATTCGATATTATTCAAGCAGAGCATTGATTCTTGCAGGTCAACATGAGTTTTACCCTACTCAATCTCCCAATATTGCCCCTCGTCAAAGCATCTATCATTCTCCTTTTACTTCGAGCCGGCTCAGTCATCGAGTGGCTTAAGCGTGCTCTTTACGCCATTCTGGTCTTTACCATTGGAAGCGCATTGATACCATGGTTTCTTTACATTTTCGTTTGTCCACCACAGACTGGAAACACCTGGAAACCAAGGACATTTGGCAACCTTCACTGCATGGGCCGGCACAAGATGGGCGAAATGCTTCTTTGGTCTACCTGTGCCAATCTCCTTACCGATCTCCTGATTCTCCCAATTCCATTCATCATTGTCCGAAGGATGATGAGCGCGCGCTTGCGATCACGACTGGTCGTACTCGCAGTTTTCACTTGCAGTCTAGCAGTCACTTCAATCGGTGCCGCAAAGATCTACTTGACCTATCGTGACCGCCTGTATTTTCTCTATATTCCGGACTGGACATATCCCATCGACTTTTGCATTAACCACATTGAAAACAATGTTGCCATCATCGTAGCCAACATTCCCATCCTGCGCGGCCTCGTCACACGCTGGGTGTTCAATTTTCGTACCAAGGCGACACCCGTCGAACGCGAGCGCGAACTACGCGGAGATTGGCAATGGAATACTTCAGAATCAAGCGACCTCGGTCGATACGCCCGCGGAAACCGTGTCGTTAAGAAGATTTTCCCCTGCATCCAGGATGATTTCTCCTCAAGTCTGGCATCACACTCCGCAGACATTCGAACTCCGCTTCAGCAACAAAAGCCGGACTTTCCGCCACGGCTCATCACGACAAGTGACTACCGGAAGAAGAATCCGTACTTCCCCCGCTCAAGACGAAACAGCCTTGATCGATACGCAACATCCGACTCTTGTGAGAAGGGCGACGTGCTAGAGACGGTGCGCAGCATAGGCAGTCTAGGTAGCGCGCCAACGCTCGTCGAGTGCAGAGAATTAGGCATGGACTGGAAGGGGTTTGATCTTGACAGCCCGCCGCTGAGCCCCACACGAAGTGATAGGAGATATTCAGTGGACCCGCGATTCTCTACCGATCGACGGTTTTCGGCGCAGACACTTACAAGTCCAATTACGCCTGTGGCGCCGTGTAGGTTGCGTCACATCGAGGATAAGGATGATGATGATGAGATATACCCATACCCCAATGTTCGATGATTTGATAGCATAGCGTAAATGATTAACAATATGATATGATTCTATATATAAATATTTTGTTTCATGGATGACATGGTTTCTGTATGTGTGGTGTTTTTTCCTAAAATGGAGACTATTATGTATGGAGTCATATTTCAATATGTTTGGTAGATATGACTACTTGGACAAGGCGCGCGTTGTCGAGGCTCTGCATGCGGTGTCTCTCTCTCTATTGGATTGGAAATAATTCTCGTTGCTACAGATTATATTCTCGGAAATTATTTTCCTCGCAGAACGTGGTAAATGCAGCTGCTGAACAATCAACACTGCAAGTGTGCTCCCAGTCTTCACCGTCCCGTCTCTCCGGACATTGGATTATCTGAAGTCCTCGAGATGACCTCAGATCGGACATTATTAATCAAGCACACTCTTTCTTTCTAACATTGCAATCCAGGCGATTAATTGCCAATACTGCAATATTCAAGGTGTGAATATGTCATCGTTTCGCAATAACATTCTCTCTGCATTTGTGGTGCTTTTCTTTCTACATGTAAATGTAATCTCTCTACTGGATGCAGGGGCTCGGTACGGCCCCCAATCCTCCCAACAAAAGTATCTGCATCATGCAACGCATCTATTTCCCCAGATTTCCCCAGGCTGCCGGCACTCGCAACTTTGGTACCTCTATCTACCATTCTCTACATACTACTAACTTTGCGACCACATCCAGACAGCCAGCCACACTCCAGCCGGCGTAAAGGCCCGCACTCCGCACGGTCGCACCCTGGTAAGGCAAACCAAGTTTGGGATACTACTCGGTCGATCTTCTTCAAAGTCCGTAATAGGGCGATTGGGAAACGAGTGGGTGGCTGCCGCAGGGGCGGAGGTGGTCACACCTTGTCACACACCATCAGCGTTGCGCCGGAGGTATCGCCAAAGAGGAAGTATCGATGCGGTCCTCAATGCAGGTGACGGCATACAACGGAAGGCTCAAGGCACGAATGGGCTTCTCTCTCTGTGCTATAAGCATGGGAACTTCGTTCGCGTAAGAATTCTAGACAGAACCATGCTGCACCTACAACCTGTCGATGTGCTGTCAAGTGTCAAAACCCCACAAAACAGCGCGGGAGCTAGTTGGAGCGTGAGTATGTAGCACGGGTGGAGGTTTTCTAGTACGCTTTACGCTATGATGTTTGAATAGGACACTACCTAGGTACACGGGAGAATTTAGGTACTTAACATCATGTCACTTCTGGCCTTATTATCCAGTATTCCAACAGACATGATACATAAGAACATGTACCGAAAAGAATAAAATGAGTCATGTGAAACAACGCCGTCGGTGGGCTCTGAGACGCACCTCGTCACGACTGTCCCAGTTATTTCCGACTCGCAACCTCACACTTCCCGCGCCACCCTCCCACTCGTATGACACAGCACTAGGGGCACGCAAAAAATTTCCCCAAAAGTTGTGTATACCAGGGCCCACATTATTTGCCCCCAGCAAAAACGATCGAGTATCCTTTGATCGGTAAGGGTGCGCACATCGGCTGCTCGGGTGAATATGGGTAAAGTGGCCTTGCCTTTTTGCGCCAGCGTCGGTCACTCCAGACTATGATCAGTGGGACTTTCATTTGCCTAAATGAACCAGCTATACTGTAGAGGGCTATAGGCTGTGAGTAGTCCAAAGTAATGCGTGACTAGCAGCTACACAAGTTAGCCAAACTTTGCAAATCCTGGATTCGCTCACGAGTGCGGGGCGGCGTCAACGTCGGCGGGCTTGTGGCATGTTCCATACGCAAGTGAGAAGCATTGATGAAGGAGGATCAATAAGATGGTGGTGGTGGAGAAATAGTGATAGGATTCTCCTGATGCTATCTAGCGGAGGCCGCGAGCTCCGCGTTTCAACCGCGTACCCAATCCCACTGTTCTGCGACAGCCTCGAGCTCCAGAGTACCAATACTACGCGTTGCGTTGCATCTCAGACAAAGCGAACGTCATGAATAATAAGTGGGGACTCCATAGTAATTCAACATTCCCTTCAAAAGATAGAATTAGGGCATGCTCCAATAGGTGAAGGCCTGTATGGCGCTAGAAAACAACGCCATTAGTAACACCTGACATGTCAAACTCGACATTGGTAGAATACAATCATGATTTGCAGCCTCGCATTGGGCAACTAGAAAGTCGGGAAATCCGTTTTCGTGAAACATTCGAGGCCATGTATGGTGCCTCATAATTGTGGAGATATTACCGAGCATCGACCAGGCAGCGGCAAGCTTCCGGGTTTGGTAGTGCAGACATTTTATTGCTGGGTATCCATGCATGAAAATGACCAGGGCAGTTCCATCATCTGACGATGCTGGCCCAGCCTAGCAATTGACGACAAGAGCGAAAATCGTCGATCGTAGCAAGTCTTGAAGACGCTGGTGATTGTGTCGTCACAGGTGCTATATCGATAGTGCTCCGAGTAAAATGGCGGCGAATGCAGCTGATTTTGAAGATACTGAAGAGGCGCTAGAAGACAATGATAGTTTGCCACTTGCGAGCTGTGCATCGTCCTTACGTGCGCATCCCGATAATTTGGTGAGCTCAGCCGGACAAACAACGCGTTTGAACTTCGCACTGCGTGGTATTAGGGTGGTACCTGTGTGTGTGGTGGAAATCAACATACCTCGGATACGATGCGTCCTTGAACCAATCAAACCGCCAATTGCAGCCATCTCTCAAGGGGCCTGGCATATTTTGGCAGTCCTCCTTTTTGCTAACGCCCTGATTGTTCTGGCCAAAAACTGACTGGCTCACGCCAAATTGCTGGGCGCATGCATTCTGAGAAGTGGTGTTCCCACCGGGGATCTGTAAAGTCTTAGCTTGTGGCAATGTTGATATCGGGAAGTGGGTGGGAGCTTACCGCAAGGGAAAATCGGTTTGTAGTAGTTACATCGTACGCTGTATTGGAGGCTTGTAGAATCAGACTCTTTCCTCGAAGCGGCTCACTGGTGAAGTCCAGTTGGTAACACGCACAGCACCAGGCACCTTCTATACCACCTGCTGTAAGGTCTGGTGTGATGAATGCGCCAGCGAACCCGTACGAAAATGTATCGTTGATCGCCCATGGTTGCTGGTTGGAACATTGATAAGCTGATCCTCCGGTACCGCACGCTGTACCAGCAGCCATATCGGTTGGTTTATTATCGGCTGTGCATGATAGCACTGGCTTCGACACATCAGCTTTCCCATTCCAAGCGCATGATGGTTTACAGCAGTCCCAAAAGCGAGTCGTTATAGCTTCGCCAGAGTAGTTAAGATTTGCACATTGTGCAAGAATTACGAAGAATCCAAGGGAGAGGAGAGAGTTGCGAAAGTAGTGCGGCGTCATTGTGTGGTGAAAGATGCTAGGTTGACGCAAAAGCTCGAGAGCATGGTATGTCAACAAGGAATCTCGCGGTGCCAGGGAATTGTATTTGAATACTACTGGGGAGGAGGGGTCCTCTTAGCCCGGCCGCAAGGAGAAGTTAATCTGGTTTTGCTATCCAGGCCGAGAACATGAACCATCATGCCCGTTGCCACGCAGGGGATCGGCGGAGCTTGTACTGAAACGGGAGCTAGGATTATGGCTTTTTGATAGTTCCTACCCCCAGCCACCACCCTTCCAGTCAGCTCAACCTACCAGATCTTGTAATGTGCTCACGATGCTTTTTTCCTTGGCCCCTGTATTCACCTCAAGGTAAGCTTTCCCCACACTTCCCATACAACGTAGTATTCACCCCGCAATTCGGTAAAGACGGAAAGGGTCCCAGAGGACCGAAAGGCATACTTGGTAGAAGCCATGAGGGAGAGTGCACACATTCCTCTCTTCTGTCCAGTCTTGGTGTTGTGCCCGAAGCTTGTTTCTCCACCGTCTCATGGTGTTGTCCCACAAGCCTCATCTCGGCTAAGCTCAAACGGACCCAACAAACAACGTCGCTCCCAAGTTGCAAAACACTTGCACCACAACTTGTGTAACGTAGCCTGCAACGCTCAGGGCACGTGGCGTGCGAACACCCATGCCAGGGCCCGAGTCATCAGCAGTCCATATTAGGCTTGACGATCTTAGCTCAGGTGCCGTAAACAGGGAAGATACACCCGATTGGCTGGATCTTTTGAATTAGTCTGCCGAGGACACTCAATGGAGTCGAACATAGTAAATGGTTGTATTCGACAGTTACTGTTACACATCGTCGATAGCAGGCGGGGCGCCTAGCAGCAACAGCCGACGAGTCAAACAACTTTTCATCAAGCGAGCACAATGCTTCGTCATGGTTTCCATCTCGTATTCGACCAGATCGAGCGAGACGCCAATAAACCGCTAGGTAGGCGAGGGTATAATAAGACAACAGTTAATCATGCACGTGAGACAAACGGTTGTGATAATAATGATGGTGATGGGAGGAACCAACACAACTAACTTCAACTGACAAGCCCTTAAAGCTCTTGTCCCACTTTGATCACCCTGGGCGTCCATCATTAACGCATAGATTTGGATTGTCGCATTTCTTGTTCACCCCTTACATAAAACATTACTTGCAGAACGCAATGTGCCTATCCGTTGACGCCACTTTCAACGAGGCAAGGCTGCTACCGCACTTCAGGGAACTAGCAATCGAGCTCTCCTCCGGCTATTATGATTGGATACACAATGGTGAATTAGAAACGGACCGTTTTCTTCGTGCTGGTACTAGCGCGGGATCACACTTCAACCAGAAGAAACATCATGCAAGGCATTGGATAGCATTTTTCATGGTTCCCCACTCTGCTGTATAGCCTGAGTGGCATTAAGTGATATATTAAGAGCTAGCGATACTAACCCTTACTCTGTAAACTTACTGGATCTATTAGGTCAAGCCTGATGGAGCCTGTGGGCCCATCGCAGCATAACTATTTCAGTGGATGTATGTTGGGGAAGGTAGTTATCATTGGTGTAAACTTCTCATTTGGGGCTAGTTTGTAGACTGTATAGGAAGCTCAGCCGAGTAGTTCAATAAATCACATGTTGAATCAACCCGACTTCAATAGAGAAGGTGACATCCATGCCACCATGTGCCGTAACATACTTTTCGAATAGCACAATTCCCGATTTCGTCACATCATAATCAGGATCGGTAAGTCGCTGCGGCACAGATCTTAACGGAAATGCCCAATTATTCTTTTGCTCAACACATTCAAGCATTTTCTTCGTAACTCCACCCGTCGATTTTATGTTTCAATTTTATCTGTGCATACACCCTCATACTATGTTCTAGTGGCATGCATGCTCTTGTATAGTTTCTTCGTATCCTGAACATACGTGAATGAAAACATAATAGTTAACTACTTCCAATACGTATATGAGCTTCTGCATACACCCTGGGTACTTAACCACTAGGCAACGCGGCTCATACAGGTGTTTCAAATACCTAGGTGCTGTGATGTTCTAAGAATGATGCTTGTAGGGCGTCCGGAAAGGTCGAATCCGCAGTGCTGGAAATCAATCGAGATAGTGGCTGTGTGGCTTCGTTTCAAAAGCGTCTCCGGGGCACGGGAAACCCATTTATAGTCACACTAGATTATCACTAGGCCCTTGGAGCTAATATTTGAGACAGATCCTTCTGAGGAATTAAGCTTCGCTCTATCAGCACATTTTCAGCCATTGGGTGCAGTATATGAACAGGTTATGAGGGTTTGGCGCCGCGTCGTCGTTTATGTGCATTTCCATGCTGCAAGTTATGATAAGAGACATGGACAATAAACGACTAGCGATTTGACGCAAAATGAGCATAAGATGGCCAGAAGAAAAGTTTTTGACAAGGATAACAACACTTGAAATTAATGAATATAAAACCCATCACCGAGCTTGAGTCGTCTACATTCCTTTAAGTGCGGGTATGTCCTCCTTTAGGTAATATGCAGTAATGTATCAGCAATCAAAGAGTCAATAATTTTGCCAGTGAAGCGACAAGCACTTGTAAAATATTTTAAGAACACGTTTGAAGGCGAGTAATCTATTTTGTTGGACTTATCTCTAATCACCAATTCGCATAAAAAAATCGGCTCCGAGTTAGATTCTTACCCATCTTCCTCTATTATTTTGATTACATACCACTACTTGATGTTCTAAGACCCTCGCAGAATCTAGTATAAATAACAAAGTTTTTCGCAAAAAGCTGTAGTAACACGCAACTTCATGATCACGTTGATTTCGCCTTCAAAAATATGTAGTGAAGAATGTCAATTTATGTGAGGATGGTTCTGGAAAGTCATGGAGGAAGAATAATTGGGATTTCAGGCAAAAGATACAGGTTTATCAAGGTTTTGTGCAGCCTCTTCGAGTAACTGTTGGCCGATGTGCTTTTGCGCCGGATGCTATTAGGTTCAAAATAGCCTTGTATGGGAAGTCTGCAATGCTCTATGTACTAGTCTGCCGACTCAACTATCAGACATATCGTGACGTTTGTGCTACATGCCCATGAGGAAGAGGCTTCCGCTGTTATCCCTCCCCCTGCCCACTCCCTAGTGACTCACCGGTGTACAGCATATCTAAAAACTAGAAACTATACGATTAACACAAATTACAACCTTCAACACAATAGATCAGTTATATAGGGCTTTCTGCTAGGTGCCACTTTTGATGCAGTCAATCGACCGAGATGTGGTAATAGCTATTATGCATTTAAACATATATGCCATGCAATTCCAAACTATCAAGCCATTGTATGAACTGAATACGGCTCAGTACAAGGGTTTTTCTTTTGCCTACATGACCAAAATTATTGGCTACTGAACTTTTCTGAACCTCTACGCCGGTTTTCTCCCTACTACAAAGGTGGAGATCATATAAGGTATCCCAACCGCAGATCCAACACCAGCTCCTCCCAAGACAGCTCTCCCAATGCTAGTAGGTATGACGCCTCTTCTTGCAGCCACCACACCAGCAACTGCTCCAGTACCAATCCCACCTAACGCTATCCAATCGGTCTGCACCTCTCCTTTATTCTCTAGAATTCTCCATGCTCGATCCTGCCACTCAATCTCCTCCTTACCTCGCATACGTCCCCATGTTGCAAGTGCTCCAACCACTGTGCCCAGGGCGAAAGCACGACCGGAGGATTGTATGGTGCGTGTCATTAGGGCCGTGACACTGAGAGGTGCCTTGCGGTTTCTAACTAGCGTGATAGGAATGTTGAAGAGGGAAACAAAGCTGAAGGACATTGCGGAGGCGCGCATCACGTGGAGATAGAGTATCGAGTGCGCGTTTGGTTGGTCCTCGGCGAATGGCGTATGTGGGAAGAGGGAAGTCATGTTGCTGGCGGGGACTTGGCGTCAAACAAGGTTGATGTCAAGTATGATAGACCCGATTTTGAAGTGTGGCGTGACTTCGAAGATTGTTCCCTGTTGATAGATATTCTGGACACCCGTAAATATGTCGGAGGACAATCAGCAAATCTAATTAGTTGTAAGATGGTAGGTACATCATGTGTAATGTTTGGGATATACCGTAGTTGGCTTTAGGCGGGCATTCGTTGTCCTCATCACACCACCAGCTGAGGTCCCTAGCGGAGTTCCGTCTCTGTCGCGATGTTGTCGGCGTATTGTTGAGGAGTTCTTCCGACCACGATGGAAACCCACGCTAACATGCGTAGCGACAACGAATCAGATGAAGGTTATTTCGCTCACCTGGCATTCTTTGAACCTAGTATGGGAGGCCTAGATTGTTAAAGTCCCGGACTCCGATCTTGTTTCAGGCATAAATAAAGTACCAGGCGGCAACAATCGGTAGGTCAGATCAGGTCAGATCAGATCGCTGAATTTGGCTACGAATGCGGACGTAGATCAGAGGTGCAGGTGTAGAACAAGGTGTGTGATGGCGTTCTTGATGAAATCGACAAGATTTCAAACATAGACAATAATCACCTGGGCATAATAGAATCTAATCACCATATCGAGATAAGACCATCTGTGCCTGCTACCTTTTCTTGATGATATTTGGCTCTGTGATAAGCCTTCGTTTTGCTGGATCATTCAAATCCAAATATATCTCCTGGCCACTTGCACAAAGGCTAAATGCCTTGGGCAAAAGTCGTGTGAAGAAGGTGGCAAGTATCGTTCACCATGAACGTCATACATGGCTTTTCAAATTTGCTTATTCCTTCGGCCCAGTAATTAAAATATTCAAGGATGAAAACCTGAAGTCAGCGGCGGTAGAACAGCCATACGCTGCGACGCGTCCTGTTTCCAAAGCCACGAGCAACCACGAGCTCGATCTTGTATGACGTCACACCTAAATCCACAAACATGAAATGCCATTGCTTACCACGAACACGGCACCATTCTACAACCATCTAGTTCAGAACCAAAAGCAAACTTCAGTCCCCACTAAGACTAAATTTTATCAACTCCATACAAAACTTACCAACCGCTTCAAATTATCAACATGCCTATCGGTCAGCAAGACTCGGGCGCAACCGTTGGCGCAAAGTTTGTCACCTCAACCGTCGGTAACACAGTTGGCGGTGTCACAAACACCCTTGGAGGCGTCGTTGGGGCTCTTGGAAGAGGAATCGGCGAGACTGTCGAAGGTGCAACTGGAAGTGCTGGACGGCCTGTCGCTAAAGGTCTCACCGATGTGACAAATGGCATTGAGAAAGGCACAAGTGACGTTGCTGGTGGTGTGAAGAAGGCTGGAGAGTGGAAGTCTTGATAATTTGAGTGGAAGAGAAAGATATGAGATGGCAGATTGGAAGGAGACAGGAAACATAACAATACTAGATCCACTCTTATGATACCCACCAAATGAGACCTACAAATATTGCAACTACGACAACATGTGAACAGCTGGCACTACGATAACAGTTGATTTTTGTTGCATCGTAACACCGTTTGGTGCGGTTCTACTACGTTGTTGGCCTGTCTGTTCTTTGAGCGGATGAATGGCAATGAGCAGTAGGGATTTTTAACTTCGATTGAGCTGGCTGGACCTTTGACCACATGCTATTTGAGGGATGTGAACATGGAATGGATTGGGTTAGAACATTAGAACCTTGGAAGAAACCCAAGTGCGGAAAGAGAAAGATCTAGTTCCTGAGTTATTTTCGTTCATTGTTCTTTAACGGTGATCGGTAACCACAACCGAGTGTTCGGATGTGGATCTGCACTGTACTCGATGCTAGCCGCTTTGTTGACCTTGGGGCCTCAGTCCGTTCGCACAATGGAGGGCATTTGTGTTCCACCAAGATGCATTCCGAAGTTGATGGCTTGTCTTTAAGAAGAATGTATGTGATAGGTCATCATTGCGAACTAGTATAGCGATTACTATGTTCGGTTGGTGGGGTGACGTCAGTTGTCCACGCGTCTGATACTGCAACAACCAAACCCTTCCACTGGTTGACATTCCGCATCACTTGCCAAGTGGTAATGGGGATTGAGTTTCAGCTGCATGCACTCCTCATCTCACGATCTCCCTGGATCATCAGCTTCTCTCGCAAGAGTCTACCCCCATGATCAGCCTCGCGTTTAGCTACCTAGGTGCATTGTGCAATCGATAGCGACCTCACGCCAGCCTCCTCAAGCCTTCCAAGCGCCTCAACGAACCGCGCATCCGCGGAGAGCTACCGGCGGCTGGACTAATACCCAACAGTAGCCACACTTCCCCACAGATGTGCACGACAAACTAAGTTAGGCAAGCATCTTTACCTAATTGGTACGTAGTCTTGACATCACTGAGTTCTTTCATGCGATATCGTGCCTCAACACCGATCCCGTTTCAGTTATCCTTGCAATTCGATAGTCAGATGGAGCGAACTACTTTCACGCCATAGACGACCTGCAGATTCTTTCACTTCTCAGCGAATGGCCATTAAGTAATATGTGAAAAACAACCCCTCAAGGCGTTGCTGTGGAACGAGCGATGCCAGCCATACTGCCTACAATTTACCCTAAGATAGACTAATTTCAGCAAACCTTTCGGAGAGTAAGACACTCTATGTGACGTAGAAAACCCAGTAACAACTACGAGGCTTGCAAGTCTAGGTCATGTGTCATCCCAACTATGGTAGTCTCCAAGCTCTAGCAGAGACCAGAAGTCAAAACCTGAGCACGGATATACATGGACACATAAGCCAGGCCGTTGATCTGCAATGGCTTGTAATTACGAGAGCCAAATGCAGACAAGAGGTGGGAACAGTGTTTGTCATTGCATTCCAAGAGGTGGTGGGGCTGAGAAGGAGGGGTTCGGTCGAATGAATTGCCCAATGAGACTGACAATGCTCCACTGTTGTGGTGTTGTTTGCAGCTCCGCTCATGCTCATGCTCATCTAGCCTCGAATTTTCGGAGCGGCAAGCGGGAAGCTGATCGAACCATCGGTTTGCGTTAACTCGTGTGGTTGATCCCTTTCGGCATGGCTGGACGCTTGCACTGCGTTTCGCTGCGGTGCTCAACGCATTGTCCAAGTCGATTGACCGGAGTATGTTCGATGATGTAGGCTAGTGTAATAATACATGGGCTAGGTGCTGGGTATTTAGCTGTCTTACTTTCCACTCATTATCGTTTTCATCTGTCACTCTTGGTTGTCGTGGTTACTGCCCTCGTCCACTATTTGCATCATTGTCAATTCAAAAGACTGATAATTCGTTCATCAGTCCCCCTTTCGTTACCATTACTTACTATTAGCATCTTCACATCCCCTACCTCGTCGTCAGCCTAATAGACTTTCTAAAAATGAAGTCTTTTATTATACTTACCTTTACAGCCACAGCTCTGGCCCAAGTTACTCCTCCAGCTGGCTGTCAGGCTTCGGCTTCAGGTACCTTCAATATTCAAACTGTTAATGTTACTGGGCCAAGGAAGCGTGATCTTTCTACACGCCAACTCGCTGGTCCCTTGACTCTGACACTTCAGAATGGTAACTTGAAGGACCAGGCTGGCCGCATTGGATATATTGCCAGCAATTTCCAGTTGGTTCACCCCATTTAATCATTAATGTAATGATGACCTTATTAACATTGTCCTAGACTTCAGTTCGATAACCCTATACAGGCGGGTGCCCGCGAAAGCTCTGGTTTCTCGCTTTGCAGTAATGGTTCCCTGGCGCTCTCCAGCTCTTCTCGCACCACTGGTGCTGCTATCTGGTTCCAGTGTTTGTCTGGTACCTTTTACAACTTGTACAGCCAAAGCACTGGCGCGCAGTGCATCCCTATTTTTATCCAAGCTGTAAACCAAGGCTCCGGCGGTGGTGCCTCCCAAACAGCCACCCAAAAACCCGGCGTGTCCCAGATCCCTGATGGCCAGCCACAAGCCTCCTCCCCCCGCGCCCCGATCATCTCTCAGATCAGTGACGGACAACCTCAAGCTCCCTCTGCTCGCCCTCCCGTAGTCACTCAGATTTCAGATGGCCAGCCACAAGCTCCCACGCCTAGGCCTGTTGGACCTGTGGTGACACAGATCTCTGATGGCCAACCACAAGCCCCTATGCCTCGCTCTTCTGCCCGTATTATTTCCCAGATCAGCGATGGTCAGCCTCAGGCTCCTACACCCGCCCCACCTCGCCCCGTTGTTTCTCAGATCAGCGACGGTCAACCACAAGCCCCTACACCCCGTCCTATCGTTTCCCAGATTAGCGATGGGCAGCCCCAGGCTCCTGTTGCAACACCTACTGTCCGCACCAACAGCACCGTCGCCACTCCCTCTGCTCCAGCTCAGTTCACCGGTGCCGCTGCCATTGGCAACGTCGCTACCGGGGCATTTGTAGCTGGCCTGCTCGGTTTGTTCGCCCTTTTCTAATTATTTCATGAACATATCATCATGAGTTCTATCATACTCAATGTTGCTTCTGTAATGCACCATCATCATCATTATCGCCCGGGGTTGACAAGGCTTACGCCATATAATGAAGGATTGAGAGGGGGATTTTCTTACGACATTCATTAACGATATCACGGACTTATGAAACACTCCTTAGATATACATGTACATATACTAGGATATGATAGTTTGATGTACTTTAGCATGAAGCAAAGGCTCATATCCTCCTCATTTATGTAGGCTCAGGATAGTTAGGGATAGATGGAAATAATATTGAATGGAACATATATATATTTCTGCACATCGATCTTGAAATCAGCCCTGCATTCCGGATGATGATGTTATTCTACTTCCTTGGCCTTGGATTCCAGTCTTGATGATATTTTACATATACACGCTAGCGTTGACACAGAGCAAGTAAACTTTAATATCGTCCTCTGAGGAAACATTGTCAGCCCGCATGATCTGTATAGCCCCATGCCTAGGTGTATTACCTGGATATTCCAATCGCATACCCAAGAAAAAGAAGAAAACTCTTCAATCATTGGCTTTTTGGTTTGATTATGCATGCAAATAGATTTATCATGAATTATCCTGTTCTATCAACCATAAGACCGGAAAGAGGTGTAAAAGGCTGTGTGTGGCGATTGTTCATGGCACGTGACCAACGACACGTGACAAATCGGTTCCAGTGTTGAACGTCCATATCCCTGTCATTAGACCGCCGCCTCGACTCCGAACATCTTGCCTCCACAACTTACCGCTCACCCAACCCACAATCCCTTAGGCTTTGAACCTATAAGCGAAACAACTATCAACAGTCCGAACTCCTACCGCAGCCATGTGGATTATTGATTGGTAAGTATAGGCGAGATTTAACTGAGGACATTATTGCTGATCTTGCGACAGGTGTAAGTTGTACCTCTTCCTGCTTGCCCTCGAGCTTTTTCCCATCCCTCGTACAACCATGTTTGTCTTCGATTCGAGATGCAAGAATGTACACGCAGGCTTAAACAACAACATCTTCGCACACCTGCTGGTTGACTTGCGGTGGAAACTTGCCATCTTGACGTTATCGCATTCTCGCCGCATATAAATTTCCGTATTTGGTACTATCAACATGGATAGCTGGTGCTTTAGATCGTATGATACAGGAATGTGTGCTGATATATCATGGTAGTTTGGGACGTTTTGTCCTCGCTTGGTCTGATGAACAAGGTAAACACAGACATACGAGAGAATAACGGAATCGTGCTGATGAGGATTTGACAGCATGCTAAGCTCCTTTTTCTCGGACTGTATGTACACCCTTTATTTGGAAACACTGTAACGAAACTAACTGGCTATAGTGACAATGCTGGAAAGACCACGTATGATTAACACAACATGTTGTAAGGCAAATAACTGACAAAGATCCAAGGCTTCTTCACATGCTCAAGAACGATCGTGTTGCAGTCCTGTAAGTGCCACGTAATGCTTTCAGTATTGTAACTACTAATACACCGACAGTCAGCCAACCCTGCATCCTACCTCGGAGGAGCTCTCGATAGGCAACGTCAAGTTCACAACCTTCGATCTAGGAGGTCACGCACAAGCTCGACGACTATGGCGTGATTACTGTTGGTCTCCCACGTTATCCCCTATCTATACTTAGCATTCTAACACAACTATCCTCCAGTCCCCGAAGTATCCGGCATTGTTTTCCTCGTCGACGCAAAAGACCACGAGCGTCTCAACGAGTCCAAAGTCGAACTTGACGCTCTCCTCGCCATGGAAGAGCTCAAGAACACGCCCTTTGTCATCCTCGGCAACAAGATCGATCACCCTGATGCTGTGTCTGAGGACCAACTTCGCGCTACACTGGGCTTGTACCAGACGACGGGCAAGGGGAAGGTTCCTCTCGAGGGCATTCGGCCTATTGAGGTGTTTATGTGCAGTGTAGTGATGAGGCAGGGATACGGCGAGGGCATTAGATGGTTGAGCCAGTATGTCTAGTCACGGTATGCGTGCAAGGTGGATGGGATGGAGAGGAATGGAGCTGGCGGACGTTGAGTAGAAGAATGACCGAGTCGACACCATGTACGATTGTCTTAAACTAGCAGGTATCATGAATCTTGTCAAATTAATCTATCGCTCAACTCTCGTACAATACGCGCAGCAACAGTTTTAATATTCCCGCCTTTGATATGATGCAATGTTCCTTGAACGCCGACCCAATGCAATGAGGTGTCCTACCATCAAAGTCATCTCACTCATCATACTCGACCTCTCTGACACCGCAGAAATCCGATCCAAAGCACGAATCAATTGCATACCAAGCTTTCCAGTATAAGCTCGCAGTATCAGCATCGAAGCTTCCATCCTCTTTGCGGGGAACCTGATCTCCAACAATGCCCTGGCCCGACCCAATGACCCAACCGATGACAGGTAAGGAGCCGACTGTCTGCTGCCACCGGGGTGGAGCAGGCAGAAAGGCTTTTTCTTGGGGAAGAAAGATAGCTGGTTTGACGTTTGCGCCTTTGAGACGGAGAGTCGCACGTGCAGAGCGAGGATGGAGTGCAGTTGTAGTGGTTGACGATGTCGAGGGTGTTTGCGCGGGGTTCTGTGCTGGGGCTGTGGGAGTGATATAGTTGTCCTGGGGAAATGCGCCGCTTGCGCGGAGGAATTGGGGTTCTACTGTGATGGCTGTGGCTGAGGAAGCAGTTATGGAGGACTGGGAGGCATTGTGGGCGCCGAGTGTGCCGGAGGAGAGGGTATTTGGCGAGGCGGTTTGGGATGGGGTACCGCCTATATTTGCTCGTATGGCGCGGTCGCCACCAGTTGGGCGTGTTCCCCTGTATGGCTCCGCAAAGACTGTGTAGCCCTGGATACTGTGGGGACTATAGTGGCATGCGCGCTCGGCTGCCTCGGCTGAGTCAAAAGTGACTTTTATCCAGTGGTCCCCTCCTACATATTGGTTGACTTTTTGTAATACCGATTTGTTCAGGGAGCGGAAGGCCGATGCACGGTGGGCGCTGAATGATGTGAAGGAGACGCCAACCTTGGGGTTGTGTGGCTCACGATCATAGTCTTCAAAGATGGTACCATTGGATACTTTCTCGTAGTGAGATATTGCGGCCCATTGTACATCGATGCCGTAGCCGTAGATGATGACTTCTTTTGGTTCCTTGGGCGCTATATTGGTCGATGCGCCGGCTTGGAAAGAGGCAGATAGACCACCGACGTCTATGAGATTGGGTGCAGATGCTGATGGCGGTAGAGCAGCGACTGAGCCCCGGAGAGAGCGCTGGTTGGCTGCTTCTTCTGCTTTGTAGCGCCCAAATATAGCATCAATTGCGTCGTTGTTGTCCTTCCTTGCCGCATCGGCAGCGCTGTTGGTCGTGGGTGTTTTTGTTCGTGACGAGCCGCGCTTACGAGCTTTTCCGAAAGGGCCTTTCTCTTCAGGCACGCGACGCTGATTTTTATCTGAGCTGTCCATGTCAGTTGTTGCCTACACATTCGTCAACAACCACTTACTCTGCGAACTCATACGCCCAAGGCAACCTCCTGCCTGTCGAATCATACGCGCGTTCAGAGTCAGGTACCGCGTGGACCTGCATATTTTACTGAAATGCTATTGTGATTATGGTGCAAATGGTTGTCGCGCGACAGCTTCTCGTCAACTAGGATTGTTTGGGTGTTGATGCAGTCAGGAAACAAAAGGTTAGCCTCCTATGGAAACCAAGACCAACTGGCCGCGGCAAAGCCACAGTTGTGGCGCATGATGATCGACAAATCCCAACCCACCTTTCCCTATCTAGCATTCTGCATCCAAAATAATTCTGCTGCCTAGTCACAGCAGTCGCATAAAGGCTATGCGATGAACCTTACACCTATCAAAATACGAGGCCGAAAGCGATCTCATCCAGCCTCGCGTCTAATCTCAAAACTTCAATCTGCAGCCACAACATCCTCCCAATCATCTTTAGCATTGGAAACTAAACGTCGTCGACAAACAAAATCAAACAAGGAAACTACACCAGCTATGCCGACCTTACAGGGTCTCCCGCAAGAACTCTTGGAGATGATCTTTCTCGAAAGCATGAACATTGCTCTTCCACAGTGCTCTCCAACCCTTGGCCAAAAGCTATCATCACAAACCGTAATATTGGAGTTCACCATGCGTGCCTTCTTCCACACCGTAGACCATAGAACCGTCGCACGAAACCGGACCAAAACCTCGGATTCACGCCTCCAATCAGCCATTTTATCATGCCGCTTCTTCACCTGGCCCTTCTTCCTCAAATATGTAGATCAAGCTCGCACAGCCATGATCAAAGTACGCGGCAAAGCTTGGGAAAAGACCGGTGTCGAGGTTCCTGGTGTGGACATGTTTGACGGCTTGTTGCCGTTTCAATTTACTAAGATTCCGTATCTGAGTTTTGCTGAGGGATTCCATGTTCCTGAAAAGTTGTTGCACGGGCCTTGGACAAAGGATTCTGCGTCTCTACTCTATGTACTGGTGTCGCTGAATGGTGAGATTGACTGGGAAGGTAGTTTGAGTGGAGAGACGGCCAAGAGTGGGATGCGAGACGCCATTAAGGAGGGTAATGAGCATGCGGTTGCGGCACTGGCTGTGTTGTTGGGTGTGCCCAAGGCTATCACGACGGAAATACTTCGGTATGCCGTTATTGAGTGTGGCTGTAACATTAACACACTGAGACACCTTTTGTTCAATGCGCAGATTAGGGCTGGCGAGACTTCGGAGGAAACTCTGCACTTCCATGACCCCAAACTATGGACTTGGGCAGAGGCCAATGGCGAAAAAGGAGACGTTCTCAAAGACATGTTGAAGAATGCCGATGAGTTTAGTCTGGAATTTTACTTTGAGGAGAATTCAGACTGGAGAAGGAGTGTTGCCTTCCCGTATACAGGAAGCAAGTTTGATGCGAGAACGACGTTTGACCAATTGGTGAGGGAGCTATTGAGAAATCTATATCGGAATTATGGCCGACGAATCACCAGAGGGGGACGTTCACATGTACTAGAGCGCGTGAATAGAGACATAGACGTTGGTAGTTACTAATAGTCTAAGCAAAATTATAACATACAATACAAAGAGAAACTTCGACTAATGTCACAAGATGTGGATCAGGTCTGTTAGGAAGTGTATGAAATTGCACAACTACTTTGCCTACCTGACTGGACTTATTGCGTCACGACAGCTTAGAGAAGTACCCGAATATCATCACTATTCGTATTAAAAACGAATTCACCGGTTTCCCAAGCGTGGTATTATACATTCGATGGTTCATCTGTCAAGTTTGTCAGTGACTAGTCGTAGAGGTAAGTATTGTGACAAAGATGATGGATGTGTTCTTCCTCAGTGATCTTGGTGTATATCAACGTAAATCATACCCGGAGGTCATTTACTATCTAGGCGTGATGTGTTTTAATCATCGGAAGGGGCAGGGGGATGACAAGGAGGGCTAGAACTTACAGGACAATAATAGCTGAGCGCTGCACCGAATTAGTTGGACAAGTGAAGAAGAGCATGATCAATGCTGGACGCATCCTGAATCATGATGAATCAATCAAGTCTCAAGGAGCCTATGCCAGGTCAGTTTGGATCTTTGGCATACATAGCAAAAGTAAAGCTGGAATATCGAAAAAGCTCAGAATATGTAAGAAATGAAATGTCACAGACGCAAAGCCGTTACAAGACCCCGGCGAGGGTCTCCGACTTTGA
Organism: Phaeosphaeriaceae sp. PMI808; assembly: GCA_021365335.1. Lineage (NCBI taxonomy): Eukaryota > Fungi > Ascomycota > Dothideomycetes > Pleosporales > Phaeosphaeriaceae > Phaeosphaeriaceae sp. PMI808. Next base: position 363,419 of record JAJTIZ010000007.1, read on the forward strand.
TCTCAATCGCAAATTACGTCATCATTGGATGATGTAGAAGAGATGAAGAATGGAGATGGACTTACAATAGAGCGTGGATATGGAAGAGCAGCAAAGAAGAGCAGCAAAGGCCATTGTTGATCTTTGTTGTGTTGTGAGAAGGGAGGTTGCAAAGAGAGGAGGAACTTTTCAGTTTGAGCGGCTCGACTCGCTAAGCTAGTGTTATGGTCCGTGCATATGTCCGCACTCAATTTCGAATCGCCCGAACATCACCCTCCAAATTCCGACACGACAGCAACATCGACTCCTATTTCCGACCGGTACGCTCTGGATTCTACATTCCCTCGCTTTCTCATAAACGGCCTAACATAGATTAACAGCACATACCGACGAAATGGGTGACGCCAACATCACAACGAGCGCCTGGAGGCTGGTCGAGGTTGGCCGTGTGGTCCTCTTCAACGAAGGCCAGTTCGAGGGCCGATTAGCGACCATTGTCGAGATCATCGACCACAAGCGCGTACGAAGGATCTGCCAATTGGAAATTGTTCAAGGACTCACATAAACAGGTGCTTGTTGATGGTCCATCAGAGAAGGCCCCCGTGCCCCGACAAGAGATTGCGCTCGCAAAGCTCTCTCTCACCCCGATCGTCATCCCGAAGCTTCCTCGCGCCTCTGGTGTCGGCCACGTTGCAAAGAAGTGGGAAGAGGCCAAGGTTCAAGAGAAGTTCGATGAGAGCGCATGGGCCAAGAAGCGCGCGGCGATGCAAAAGAGGCGAGGATTGAATGACTTTGAGAGGTTCAAGGTCATGAAGCTGAGGAAGCAGGTATGTTGCTGATCAGGTCTGCACTGTTTCAAAGACATGGTGGCTAACATGAATGACAGGCCCGCTACGAGGTTCAGAAGACGTTTGCGCAGATCCGTGCCAGCGCCAAGGCATAAGTTCTCTAACTACTGTCGGGAGACATGGTGTGGTGGTCGTGGTTGCATGCAGGGGAGGGTGAGGCATGATGTGCATTTTCATGAGCATTCGAGGGCGACCCTAGGCATTCAAAAATTCAAGACCTGGAATTCGGGCGAATTAGTCCAATGGCTGGCACGGTGCAATTCGGATGGGATGGTTCACTCGGCTCTCGCATGCGTTCACATGTAGCAAGAGAGTCCAATCAACATTTTCATGAAACCACAGACCGCAATTAGAACGAACTGCTGAATGATACCCTTGTACTGAGCAACATGATGTATGTTGGTGGTGTGACGTTTTTATTCTAATTTTATACATGGATCATAAGCTGCGAATGGCTCCATGAGGGCGATAATTAATAGTGGTGATAGCGACTGGTGAATTTGTGATACCTAGGTAGCCGGTCGTCATTCTCTCGCTAAAGCTAAAGCGCCCACCACTAAATTCAGGCTTGGCAATCCAACCCCAACTCATCGAACTGCAGCACCAGCAACACCACCTAACCGTTCAGTGTAATTAGTCAATCCACCATATCCGACAAAATGGCCAACCCCCGCATTGAAGAGCTCCCCGATGAGCCTGAGAAGAAGAACGCACAGGTCGAGGAGGAGGAATCCAGCGAGGAGTCTGAGGGCGAGGAGGGTGCTGAAGCCAACATCCCCGCCGGCGCCTCGGTCGCTGTGCATTCGCGCAACGAGAAGAAGGCTCGCAAGGCCATTGCTAAGCTCGGATTGAAGCACATTGACGGCATCACACGCGTCACTCTGCGCCGACCGAAAAACGTGAGTGCACAGAGAGCTGTTGGTGGGGTGGGGGTTTGGAGAATTGGACTAATAGATTATAGATCCTCTTTGTGATCAACCAGCCCGATGTTTACAAGTCCCCATCAAGCAATACCTGGATGTAAGTTGCACCCTTTTCAATTTGCACACAACAAATAATACACACTACACATTACAAATTACATATTACAGTCACTAACCCCGCACTAGCATCTTCGGTGAGGCCAAGATCGAGGACCTCAACTCGCAGGCCCAGGCCAATGCTGCCCAGCAGCTCGCTCAAGCCGAGGCCGCTTCGCACGACCATGCTGGCCACGACCACGACCATGACCATGACCACAAGGGCAAGGGCAAGGCCGTCGAAGGCAAGAAGGACGAGGAGGAAGAGGAAGAAGACGACGACGACGATGAGGAAGTTGATGACTCTGGCCTCGAGGCCAAGGACATTGAGCTTGTCATGCAGCAGGCCAGCGTCTCGCGGACCAAGGCTGTCAAGGCACTAAAGGAGAACGACAATGATATTGTCAACTCCATCATGTCTCTCTCGATATAGTGACCTCGCACCTATCGAGGCGATGGGGGCAACGACGACGACTAAAATCAACTGTATAGGCATTGCATTACAATGCAGCCATCAACCGATCCAATTCAAATTAGTGAAGCATATTAGTTCGCCCATGAGTGACTTTGTTTATGTATAGTCTATCGAAATATCGACCTTGTGTGGTGAACCAAAGTTGTGTTGTTGGCGTTCGAGCAGGGATCCAAAACTGACAATGAGTGAGTGTGAGTGCGGCAAGTTCCGCATAGGGTCAAGCGGCTTCCCGGTCTTCAACGAAGAATCAACCACACGCATCCATCCCCACAACCCCATCACATTCATCACCATGGCCGTCGGAGTACGTTTAATCCCTTCCCCTGCGCCCATAGAAGCTCTTCGAAGCTCAATTATGGCACCTGCAAAGCTCCCTCGCCCGCAATGGCACCCGCAGTCCTAAACATAGAAAACTGACTCTCATCCCCTCACAGCGCAGCGCCGCCCTCAAGCTCGACTGGACCAAGCTCGGCACGCAGCTCGGCCTCAAAGGCAACACAGCCGCTGCCCTTCAATCTTTCAAGAAGCGCAACGATGATGCGCGCCGCAAAGTAACCGTGCTCTCGGAGCAGGCGCAAACCGTCGACTTCGCCCAGTACCGCAGCCTCCTCAAGAACCAGGCCATTGTCGACGACATTGAGAAGCAATTCAACGCCTTCAAGCCCCAAACGTACGATGTCAACAGGCAGGTTAAGGCGATAGAGGCGTTTGAAGCCCAGGCGCTCAAGAGCGCTGAGGAGACTAAGAGCGTAGTTGACAAGGAGTTGGGCGATTTGCAAAAGACGCTGAAGAACATTGAGGAAGCTAGGCCTTTTGCTGATTTAACTGTGGTGCGTATACTACAGTGTGGATAAGGAGACCGCATGGTATGCTGATAGACATGTTTCTAGGACGAAGTTGCGGCTGCTCAGCCAGACATCGACGCACGTACCGAACAACTCGTATCCAAGGGCCGCTGGGCCGTTCCAGGCTACAAGGCAAGTTTTCTAGATGAAGTCAATCAGTTTGTCCAGTTTGCTAATATTGGCATAGGAGAAATTTGGCGATCTATCCGTTCTTTAGATGGCTCCTTCTCTCTAGCAAAATCATGCCCCTTCGTCTGGGTTGTATTACCACAGTTTGTGAATAGTTCCCGGAATGCAAGATTAGAGTTTTGTCTTCACTGCCTTGCACTGTCCTGTATGAAGGTGTTGATGGCAGCTTTTCTACATTATATGCTCTTACTCTTCGACAATGACTATGAATGAATAGTGTATTATTAAGTGATTGCTAACGTAGCTACCATAGCGAGCACAATTATACAAATAGAAGGCCGACTATTTGGGTAAATGGTAGGATACTTGACGGGAAAACGGTCAACTTTAGCCTTGACCAACCACTCGGATTCTCGCGGTATCGTCTTCTAGACTAAGAAATAAATTTAGCTCTTGTATGACGACAAATATTCTTTTCTCTCCATAAACTCACTCTGGACTAAATTTCGTCCGGCCCAGGAAATGACTTTATCCAGGTATCTGCCCATATTGATTTCATTGGTATGGGCTGTTGACTTGAGTAACTCAAGATGCACTGTGATGTGACTCTTCAGTGGCGATTATCCAACCTCAGAATTAAGGTAGAAGAGAATAGAACTCATTGTTAAGCATATTCGAAAGCATCCTTTAAACCCCAATCCCGAACAGGATGCTAATGCTTGTACTCCTTATGCAGTGATCAACACATGTATTGATATACACTTGATAGAAGGATACCAATGACATGAATGCACGGCCGTAGTCTAAACACCCAAACAAACATTCAACAAGCGCGCTAAAACAACCTTGATATCAACCTTAACTTCAGCTCCGTGAACTTGGGACATTCAGGGCGTTGTAGACCCAAACTTGGTGATGGCTGCAATCCCTATTGGACAGTTTCACCTGTTTGTGCAAGATTTGAGCATGACCTGATTGTGGGTAGTCAGCTGGAACATGCATATCTCGTTAGCTGGCGATCTCCGAATGCTTGGTATTTTCTAGCCAGTCCACTTCAACCCTTCAGTGCCCGTCTGAGTGAGATGGATGCCTGTAATGCTTAGGGCTTGCGTCATGGACGTACTCCACCGGAGCTAGACCTAGGGTGTATGCAAAGTCCCATGTCTGACGCGTGTGGGTGCTGCGGGTTCATCTTCAGCCTCATCAGCAAAGTGTGGCAGAAGCGAAGAATTGGGCCAGTAAGATGCTAGGTAGAGAAGGACACCTTGGATGAGATCGATTCCGTGAGACCTTACATACGCACAGCCATTGTAGGGGCCGGACTAATCTCACAGGTGTGCTGTGGCTAGTGACCTAAGAATCAACGGAAAATAGCCCTGCCCAAGCATGCGAATTTTTAGAATCTACATAGATTTTATAACAAACTTCATAGCCATGATCACAGTTGCTGCTAGTTGATGTCAACCGTAGTTCAATAGAGCATCAACTGTGGAAGGAAAAGCGGTGAAGTTCAACGTTTATGTGGCTTGGCTGTGGCTCAGCACGCGCTAAACATGTGCCGCACGGCGCACCCGTTAGCTTACCGAACTTTGAGTAGTAGTTTCGTCAGCATGGCCATCAGCATTAGCCTTGAATATTCTTGTCGCACTCAAAGCGCTTAGTTATGACTCTTTTCATGGCCATTTCCTGATATACAACGGATAATCGACTTTCCGAACACTCCTCTCGCAGATTCCGTGACCCTATGCCTACTGCCTCCACCATACGACTTCACAATGGCACGCTTAGCTGAAGCTGTGGGATGCCACTTACTCAAAGCATACTGGATCGTGAGCTATGAACTCTTGATTACTTTATTTTGAACGTCTATACTGACCAAATGGACCCACTTCTGCTCACGAAATCTAAATGTCAACTGCCACACGACGAATCAGGTACCGTGGCGACATGTTCATCATCCAACATGTGGCTGCAAGCATACTGCCACCATTTACGATGCTGCTCCACACCATTTCGTCCGGGCTTTTCGACCCAGGATCGATTAGACTGTGAAACCTTAGCCCACAGCCTAATATCTTACCACAGGTCTGTTCATCTTCGACAAGGCGGGGGATCCGTCGGTGTAAGGCAAACTACCTATCACGGACAAGTATCTGGCTGCTAGTAAATATCATGAGTGCACAGAGCCTGCAGATGATATAGGGCTGATGTTTTGTTACGCTTCGAAGTGGGGAGTCTCACTGTATACCCCTACCCTTGACGTACAAACAGCTGGCATCCGCCTTGCGATCCCAGGGACCTGGATGACTGCGTGAGTGATGGGGTGTTGTGGCTTCGGTGGAATGTCCATTCTTGGATTTGGAATCAAGATTTTGAGCCTAGAGTACTCCATCTCATTCACACCTCAGTGGCCACTGCTCAACTGACGGAATCGTTACACATAAATTTGCCTTGTCATGTGTGTATATAACTCTTTACCTTCCCTAGAAAAATATTAGACTCATAACAGCAAGAAGAGCTGCTCCCATTCTTACTTAGATCTACTTTTGCCATCCGTTGCGTTTATCAACATATCACCTCCAAGATACCTCGCGGTGCCCACAAGCACTTCTCTTCGACCTCCTTCCAAATTACCAGGACTAGATCATTTCGAACACCAGTTTCTACATACCCCTCCGTTTTCCGAGCAACGCTTGATTTCTGAGCCAGAATCTCATACACTCGAGCCTTCAAGAGAGACGGGACTGATTAGTCACTTGACCTCATCAAGGTTAACTCAGCCGACTTCTCTCTCCAAACGACTTTATATGTCAGTTTACTCAACATCGTCCGCCGACAGCAATTTCAGCGAATTCAGCAATCCACCTATCCGCACATATCGCATTCCGAATTCACACAAGATGCCTCGCAAATTATCTACAGTGGGTCTTACTCCAATCCCGGGAGCGCCAAAGAATTCATTGCTAATAATGTTCGTTCAGGCGGAGAAGGAGCAGTACATCCAGGCTTTACGAGCCCATCGGGTCAATACATTGGTGGAGCTTCGACGTATCGAAAAAGCGTTTGCAGTCCTTGGAACGCCAGACGTCAGCGAACCCATGACCGCAGCATGTAAGTGGATGCCGAAACAACATTGGGTAATGACTACAACTAACATGGTACTAGGGTCTTATTATGTCGATTCGCATGGTCTCCTTACTGAACTTCGTGGAATAACGAGAAATTATCCTTTCAGGTAAGAATCGAGCCGTTCAACCTTACAATCACAATACTGACCACGACTTTTTTTCATAGCTCTCATTGTCTAGATGAAGCCAAAAGTCGCGTTTACACCGATCCTGCATCGAACCGCTCGTGGAACTTGTGCTGGTTGGTTCTCAGCAAGATCCAGACAGAGTATGTATATCTGAATTGAGTGCCTAAAGAAGAGTCTCTCATATTTGATTAGTCAGCTCATACCATACTATGCACGCTTCCAGGCCTCGGAGCCAGCCATGTGGGGCGGGCACACACCTTCGTCTGACCAGATATCGCAGCTCACTACTGCCTTCGTTGCAGAGTGGAACTACGCCCTTGGACAAATGTTGCGTCACTGGGATCAGCCACCCGCGCGATGAGTTTGCCCAATGGAAATGTAACGGTCCTATCTACAGGCGTTGATCGCTTCAATGAATGTGACCAAGGGGGCGCAGGATTTCATGTATAGAGAGTTTTCATTTCTTGTGTCTGGTTTTCACTTTCTCATTTTCATCTTCACTTTCATCATATTTCCTTCTTTCCTACTTGTCATTCCAAACCTTTCGCTTCTATCCTTCGTTTCTTCTTCTTTTTCTCCTTCTTCGTCACCTTCATCTACTTTCCAGCTCCTATTAGTTCTACACATTGTCGTTTCGAACAGTCTAGCAATTTCGCATTCAATCCACTCAATCAAGTCTTTCTTCTACACTTGCTGCTTTATTCATGGTTCTCATCGCGCGCGTTGTTTTGCTAATGTTCATTTATCCTTCCTCGGATCACAGTATTGGTAAACGACTGTGCATTGTTATATTTCCCGGACTGGATGCTAGCATTAATCTAGCATGCGGTGATTTGGGGCCAGAGAAGATGGTAGGCCTTCCGAGTGATGGTGCCGCAAGTGTGATCTTGATAGCGGCAACCTCAATCCAGGTTGCGAGCACAATGGGTGTGTGCTGATTAGAGCTCTATATGGCAGAGCTTTCAGTGTCATATCTTACAGGGCTTTGTATGTGGCCACTTTTTGACCCGGAATGATTTTATCCAAATGATGACAGGACGAAATTGGACATTATAGCAAGTGCGAATAATGAGATCCACGTGGGGGTAATAATTTGTCGAAGGGGAGCAGAAGAGAGAGGAGCACCTTCGATCTCCATGTCTTCTGGTCGAGGCCTGAGAGATTAATTAGCACCTACGCAATCACAACACCAAGGAATACGCACACTACATCCGGAGTTCCGAAGTACGCAAACCGGCTTCGTTCGCCATCTTGCAGATTATCGTTTGTTAAAACGGATGCCTCATTTGGGAAGTCCATGATAGGGACGGTTGGGTAAAAGCCCTTCTCTCTGATTATGTAGCGCGATTGCGCGTACAAAGCATAATTCTATCACGGACAAGAGTTAGTGGCTGGGTCATGTGGAAGGCTGAGACTGCAATCAACTTACCTCGGGGTTGTTGGCCGCATCATAGGGCATCTGGGTTGAAAGTACAGCTAGCAGCTTGGATCGCGTAACGCCATATGCGTATTTCAGTGTTTGTGTTTCAACTTGTTGATTGCCTTGGAGGCGGTCGTTTAGAACAGCGGCTAGAACAGAGACATTCATGGGTCCCTCGGTCATCTTTAGCGTGTACTCTTTTGTTGCATTTGGTCCACCAGGGACGGGTCGCATAACAACAGCTTTCCCAATTTCGCCAATGTGCATCACCATCCTTGCCCATATAGTGGCTCTGGTGTAGTATTCGCCTAGTTTGTCTCTCTCCATCTGGTTTTGCGCTGTCCTGTCCACTCGCTTCTTAAGCGGTTCCATGTTGAAGTAGTCTGGGCAGAAGTTGACGTGCGGTTCGTTCCCAATGTTGTACGCTGTGTGGAAGCCCTCGATCCAGTTGCCATATCTGCATACGTCCATCGGATCGTCGCATCGCACATGTACATCTGAATTGACTGGCCCACTGCTTCCCTGGACCTTTGCGTAGTTTGCAGCACGTTGGAGGTTGCCGGCAACCATTGCGGTGTAGTTGTGGTCCGTGGTTGGGTTGCCGAAGAATTCACGCGAAACCTGGCTGATCTCCTCATAGGGTACGGCGGCCTGGAAAATGACTGCCATTTCTGCGAAGCCGAACCGGATGTCGAGGATGTCATTGACGCTGCAACCTTCTCCTCCAGTCAACGATGTTGCCAGTCGGCCCCGGGGCACGCCTCCATCGCCTTTGTCTTCGCCGATGACGCCGGAATAGGCAGGGGTGGCGAGAGTGTGAGCGATGAGGTAGGATAAGAATAAGGTTGGGTGTGAGATGAGGTTGCGCAAGGAGAACATGGCTATGGCAGAACGGCTGTTCGTCAGAGGTGAAGGGCGGATGAGTTTAGAAAGGCCGGATGGGTGGCGAAATCGTGATATGTTTCACGGAATGCGGTCGTGTTTGGCATACATCCGAACAATGATCCTCTTCTTCTTCTTTGGGAGCCAAGGTTCGGTGAGCAGTGGAGTTGGGGAGAAGCAGAGTCTAGTAGGTACTCTGTCCCTACACAAGACGCGAGACGATCTGGAACGCATTAAGTGTAAGGCTGGGAGGAGTCAAGGATGGATTGCGTTTGACAACCCTAGCTCCCACGTTTTCCTGAAGCGGCTTGCCAACTCCGCATATTTGGGTTGGCGCAGTTTTGAGACGTCGCAAAACCTTGGCAAGGAGTTCCACCCATGGTGTTGAATATGGATCAACATCATGGGTATCGCAGACTCACATAGCAAATAAACTTGCTTCTTTGTCCTTTTTTTGCGCAGAGACATAAACACGTGTAGTTTATTACTGAACGACGGCCTTGACTGGTAGATTACTACGCCTACTGATCATATTCGGCGGCTTTTGCTTTGGTGCATTCGGACTTGGTTTGGGATGCGTCTCAAGACATCGGAATAGGCAAGTCTGCCCTCGGCGTTGGAACGTGATATAGAGCTAAGACACATTAGGTTAGATATGCTTCAACTTACTTAGGTACTTGGTAATCATCAAGTCACATGTTCGGCGGCTTTCATCAACTTGTTTTGTTTGATTGGGGGGCGGGTTCGCCGGAAACAGGAGAAAAGCTTGCTCTTCGTGGTGGCGCGGGCGGTGGTAGATTACAAATGCTGTGTGGTCTAGATCTTTGTCCTACTTGGCCAATCTCCTCGGTTATCTCCTTTCGAGCATATTTCACCATCATCTTCATCATACCGACTCTTTTACAACCAGCACTCCATAAAGCTGTGTCTTTCTTTGCGGATATTCTCAACCTGGTGCAATGGCTCAAAACGTACTTTGCTGAAAACGGCCACTCATTGACTCCTTTGCGCCAACACGTCGCACTCAGCAATACTTATGTCATGGTACTATGGCACTATGCACAATTTTGTCACAAGGGTGTCACACCCGGTATGACGATACTAAGACTATCTATTCCGTGGACAGAGCAGCTGCATAATAATGAACAAGCAATTAAAACCGTGGCAATAACTGCCATGACAAGCCGCTTACCCACCATATTGGGATGGCCGTTGAGGCTCTGCGGAAAGGAGTGTAAGCCGTACGGAAGAATAACTTGACATTTGTGCGCTAGATTGGCTAGAGTATTACTAACTGTTGACCGTCACTCATTACTGTGACTATTACAAGGACTAAAATTATTACACAGTACTTTCTACGTACTGACTTCCGCGCTGAATGAACACATGAAGACAATGATCATCGTCAATCTGAATAATAACCCATAGATGAGGTTCTGTTTGTCTCTCTGTCCATCTACCAACCACATCTACTCGGAACGTGCTCCACTACCCATGGTTCTCAGACACGGTACACGAATACACCAAAAAAACTTCGACTCAGCTTCGGCAGGATTCCACCGACCACCCTAACCATGAATAGTGTTGATGGGACATCTGGTTGACCATACATTTTTCTCGAATGCTCCCCGTAGTACTACGGCAGGAAGTCTCAAATAAACATTTCCTTGCAACGATCCCGCAACAGTCAGAAGCCCCGACAGGCTGAATGTAATTCGCTCGAAGAAGCTTGGTGGCCTGTAGCCAAGTCGATCTTTGCCCCACACGATCGCACGAACGGGTCTGCCTTTGGTAGGTTCTGGACCCTTACGGCTATTGGCTTTCCATTCCTCCACAGCCTTTTGGTAGGCATCTTCCTGCTCTGTGTAGGCCTGGCCTTCCCACTGGACTAGGACGGCCGCTTCCGCTTGCGTTGGTGTACAGGTAATAGACTGGTCCACGCGACGGGGGAGCTCGCCAACGATTTGCTCTCCGTCGAACCACTTCGTGGTCAGGCATCTTGATATTCCCAGTACCACCATTAGCTGGCTCATCCAGAGGACGATGGTGTCGAGCTCCGCCCTTCCAAGCGCTCCCCCGCTCCCGACTTCCGCTTGAGTTTGTCGACCAGTTTTTCCATATTATTCACCTCCGGGAGGGTGAGTGGGTGTAGCACATCGTCCTTTGGTATGCCCTGCCACGCCCTGTCCTCTCCCAGGACCTGAACCAAGAACCGCATTGATTTGATCGCGCCGCTTCGATCTGGTGTTCCGGACGCACCCCATACTTTCAGCCGGCGGCCTGATTCCGTACGCAGCTGCGTTCTAACATTGTCCATGTACTTGGTCATCACCATTCCCGTAGTCTCTCGGTGGCATTCGTCGACCAAAGGGCGCATCATTTAGCCAACCATTATGAAACCATGTGGACACGACATATATTTAATTTTAATACGATTCAACATTTACCATTCAAGAACTGTAATATTGATCTTCTCGACTACCTCCCATGTTCTCAAGTCATGTCCTGAGTAAGGTTTCTGCTATACCATATAGAAAATAGGTTAGATCTTGACCCAATGTGCCTCCCCTTTTATAACGCCTCACGCGTTGTCAGATATACCCGCTTTCTCCATAGCCTGCACAGCATCCTTCGCGCACACCCTTGTCTCATCACTAACCCCCTCCATCTCCCCAATCTCAGCAAACCTCCCACTCCACAAATTCCACCTCTCCCTACTAAACTCCGCCTTCCCCTTCCACAACTCGCCTCCTCGTGCCGGATTACCAAACTTCCTATCCTTAGGCGTAAGATCCACTTCCTTCAAATACAGCGCACTAGACGCTCCCGCGACCCAGGCAAATGCAGCCGGCACGTACGTATTGTACTTTTGCAGCGCAGTAGATTCTTCGTCGTCAGTCTGGGGCGTTTCAAGCGCTTGTCGCATAGCCCAGATGGCGTAGAGCGAAGTGTCCGCGACTTCCTTGCTGGTAAGCAACGCGTAGAAGAAATTGAGGTTTGCCCAGGCCAGGATCTCGACATTGGTGGATGATCCAGGGGTTGGCTCGTCGTTGTATGCCTCGCGACAGGCCATGGAAAAGTCGGTTAGAGAGCTGTAGATATGGTTGGACTTCTCGTTGCTGGGTATGGAGTGGGTTTTGATGTTGGCTACAAGATCGACGAGCTTTTGGTGCTCATGGGGAGTCCGGAAGCTGATTCTTCGTGCTGAGTGGATGATGCTGTACCACAGGTCTAGAATATTCGCATCATCGAGTCTTTCTGCGGAGATCAGCTCGTCGATGGGGGCGAGGAGCTCCTTGGTGGTTTCTTCGACTGCATTCTTTGATGTTAAGTACCGCTCGACAATAGGATAGTAGCGACTATCATCTTCTTGACGAAACCAACCGCGGACTTTGGCGATTTGATCGATTTTGATGGTGTTTTCTTCTTTACTTGATGCGATTTCCTGGACCTTCCGGTTTTGCTCCTATATCAGGACGTCAATTTTGCGGGCAGGACGCTTTAGTGCGACTCACTCCAAGAGGAGACATTTTTGCTGATAATAACTCGAAGGCCAAATTCGATCAGAGATGTTGCAGCTTGAAGAGTGAGCTTTGATTTGCGACCTATGAGTGACGTCTTGGCGTAGTTGAGATGACCCGATTCCCCGGATATGGACTAGATATCGGGACTAAGAACCTCCGATCCACAGCGCGGTCGTACAATGATTCTGGTACTCAACTTAACTCCGTCCTAGACTAACAATCCTATCATTACATGGTCCCCGTCTATCGCACGACTTCCCATGGTATGGTAACCATCCGTCAGACGGCTAATCCATGACCTCTCCATCTAGAGGAAGCACCGGATGGACACAAGACCCTGACAATCCTCATTGCTCATTCAAATATATCCAAGAGTATACACCGCCTGGGATTGTTAGGCGTATCAGCGCGGGTAATTCATGCTTCATAGGACTTTTTGAAGATGGTACTGTTCTTAAATACCCCCTAGTAAAGGGGGAAGGCATGGAGAGTCTTGCTGTTGAGAAGGCTATCTATGAAGCTCTTGGCCACCACAAGAGGATCGTCCGGTGCTTGGGCATTACTGGGAATGGACTTAAAATGGAATTCGCAAGCCAGGGAAGCGTTACGGATTACCTTAGCAAGGATCCTTCCACTAAACTTCGATTGAGAGGGTGTCGGCAAGCTGCTGAAGCCCTCGCCTTCCTCCACTCTAAGGGAGTTATCCATTGCGATCTTCATACGAACAACCTTTTACTAGATAGCCAACTTAATGCCTTACTCTCAGATTTCCAAGGCACGTTCAAAGATCTTGATGGCTACGCTATAGAAAGCATTCGATATTTCCTCCCACGGGAAGCGACTAGTCCACCAAACGAAGTTACAGACATCTTTGCGCTCGGTATACTAATTTATACCATAACGGTTGGAATAGAACCATACCCAGTTTTATCAGATATAGAAGTGGAAGAATACTATAGAAAGCAAAAATTTCCTAATACTGATAATATTTTTTGCAGGGGGATAATTCTTCGATGCTGGAGCGGGGAATATACAGGCGCTGAAGAAGTGGTTCAAGACCTTGTATCCTTAGAAAAATAGCACTGAACTCTCGTTTCCGCTCTCCATCTCCTGGGACACGTCTATGCTTTTCCTTGCTAATTCCTGCAGCTCGTCAAAGGTAACCGTATCCCTGATCGTACGGTCTCCATGGATCCTCAGCACCCGGGAAAATCACAGAGCATAATTCTGACCGCTGTAAAGACCATCCTATTTCTTGTTCATTGACTACTAGTGCACAAAAGGCACAGCCCTTCGACTTGCATCGCTTGCGATAACTCAACACGTCCTGCAAAAATCGGCGCGTCGTTAGTAATGATCTGTTTGGCGGAAGAAGTATTTACGAGCTTTATCTGAGATAATTATCACGTGGGACGCGCTTCTTTGTAGATCCCATGTGACGGTCTGGAATTGTAGTGCATGATGATCCGCATGGTACCATATTGTAGTAGACCTTTGTGTGCCCGCAGGTGTATACGTTTGTATGGACTTTTCGAACGCAAACACTGGTGAAAGAAGGAAGGTTCCTGTTATACAATAGGGATTAGAAGCTGAACCTTCGACAATAGAAGCGACAAGGATACTCACGAACACTTTCCTAACCTGTTTATTAGCTCACAGCAGCACTATTTCTTCTTAAATAAACGGTTATTGGGAAGAGTTATTATAATTTTGGCAATCTCTGGAAAGTGTGTGGATATTATATAGCATCGTCATTTGCCAATAAGTAGGATGAACACATTGCCCGTATCGGCGATTTCGTTATGTTGACACCCACGCGCTCCACTCAACTTCTCTACAAGATTACTGAACAAAGATAAGAATAAATATGCTTGCAGCTGAGGGCACAAGGTTCTCAATTTGCCTACTCCTGCATTGCATGTGACGCTATTTTTAGCACAGGGCTCTGGGCTGGTTGGTGGCTTCGACGGACGCGTACGTTTACCATTCAGCTGCCTAAAGGAACCGTATATTTTCAACAACGCCTAAAGCATACTAAAGTTCAAATTGATTTCAGTGGTTCAGTTTTAGACATTGATGACCGTTTTTTGGTTGAAAACATTCAACATATCACTGCCTTGCTATGCTCCTTGCACCGATGTTCATTTGCGAAAGACCATTTTTAATCTCAACAATATCACCGAGGTATTGAGACATGAAAATCTCAATCCTGTAGCTTCAGTGACGCATACTTCTCCATAAGGACATCCCTTAGCGCACCGCCGTCTTCAAGCCATTGCGCAAGAATGAATGCATTCTCTGCCCACTGTTTGCATTTTTCATCGTTATCCTGTAGGAAACAGTCGACAGCGTGATTAAATGTTGTAGTTGCTAGCCATTCGAGTTCCGTTGGGGGATATCGATTGACATCCTGTTAGGACGTTAGCCGAGTTCACCTCAAACCCATCTTGCTTGCGATATGAAATGTTGGAGAAGTATTCAATCATGATGTATGGCTAATAGAACCATACACTAGCAACCGAGGTAAAGAGAGCACAAACTCACCCCATGATGCTTTGTCGCGAGTGTTACCGCTTGATCTATGCACTTGAGACTGATGCTCTCGTCACATGTTAGCGTGATGTTGAAGAGGCAGCGAAGCCAGCGGGAAAGTTTGACAATATCCACCTCAGTATGTCGTGAGGTGAGATTGATGATCTTGTGCAGTACTGACAGTACTTCTATAACTTCAATTAGGACCTAAGTAACAAACAGATTACTTATTAAATTACTTCTCTGGTAGCTCCCACCAACATTGGCTTGCACTATGCAAGAGTGGATGACAAGGACGAGATCAGCTAACGTCTCGTAGTGATCTGGTGTTTTGTATTTCCAACATTGCTCAAAGAGATCGTCGAGCTCATCCCATCGCTCAAGCTTGAGTACCGCTTCGAGTTCAAGCTTGACGACTTGAAAGTATTTTGAAATGATGTCTAGTTGAGCAGAGCCGCCAAGGTTATCAATACCATCTGCGGCAGCGCGTCGAAATTCCTGACTGTGCTTACGAGTCTCCAAATAAAACTGTAACTGAATGGTTTAGTTCAATTCAAATTATATGATGCAATCAACTCACACAACTTTCAGTGTTGTCTTCTGCCCGAGCTAACGTCGTGTATGTGCAAGCTGCGAGAAATTCGCAAAATACTAAGCGGAGGCAGAGGTCGCCTTCATTACCTAATGTACTCTGCTCTTTAAGTAATTTGATAAACTAAAACCGTATTAAATCTTGTTGTTTGCAGAGGGTCAGGACATGATACCTCTATGCAAGTGTTCAGCAGCCTCACAAGGTGGATGGGTGCCATTTCAGCACAGTACTTGAGTGATAAGTTGTATGTGTTCTTAGAGAACCATTCGAATTCTTGCGGGTTGAATAGTTGCTGCATCACGTTATTCGGCCTGCGTCTAGATGCCTTAGCCTGCGTGAGCGCTTCTAGTTGTTAGCAAAGTCACTATCTCCAAGGCTATACCACGCACCTCCTTCAAAGATTTTACAAATTTGTGGCATGATATCGAATGAAACTGTACCATCCTGTATGAGTTCGGATTGAAGAAGCCGAGCTGTACATCTACTGTACTTAGAACCCATGATGCAAGTCTGAGCTATGAAACTGACCGTAAAAGTGCAGGAAGATGAATACCCGCAGGCGCACTATAATCATACTTCTCGAGTACTTTTTCGAGTGCGAAAATAGCCTGACGTTTGTCTCCAGAGTTCTGGGCTTCTATCACACAAGCGTATAAGAGTGTTGCGTCTTTAGCAGAGCTACGGCACACTAACTCCAGACACTCAATAGCTAATAATGTTATTACGCAGCTGTGAATACACAGGGGAAGGGCACGTACTAAGATCTACATCGCCACTTTGGAGCCCTGCTTTATACATCAGATACCGCGTCATTGGATCGTCTCTGCTAGCCTCGGGCATCAGATGGTAGGCTTCTCGTGCCGCTACGTAGTCCTGTTTTGATAACGCGCATTGGATGAGTTTTCTGCTAGCGTCAGCGCTTCATTTTCACTATGTTGGTGCATGACTGACCTTGAAACTTTAGCCTTGTTGAATGCTCCAGCTTTTTCGAATATAGAATGCAAACATATACGGCACCATTCTTCAGCAGCAGCAAATTGCCCCTGACTTGCTGCTGATTCGACCAGTTTCCATAGGAGCTGTTTTCTTTGAGTACAATATATCATCCATTGGAATACGGATCACTTACAGTTTGCGCCGCATGGGTGGCAGGAGCGGAAAAAGGTGCCTTTGACTTTTGTGAGACGGCATCTAGTACTTCTTGCAGTTTCTCAAAGTTATTATCAGTGACGACAGTTGTTGTAACAACCCATATCCGCGTGATCACCGCCTTCTCTATCCACGTCTGGTTCTCTTCTTGAAATAGCCGGGTTTCGATCAGATCATCAAGGATCTTACATGCTGTAATGCTGCTGTCGTAGGGTGAGCACGAGAACTCGCTTGTGGACTCCCTACATACTTGTACTCCTTTAACTTGTGAATATGATGCATAATTGTCTTGAAGTTTGTATCGTTGAGCACGACAGACCGTATCATTCGCGAGAGTACTACGTTGTCAGCAGGTGGCGGCAGATCGAGCAAGTCTGTTTACCGGTGTAAAATTCGCTACTATCGATTGTCTCTGCAGCTGAAAGAAGCTCAATCTTGAGTAGGGACACTACCATTTTATCTGCATAATCCTTTTACTTGTGAGCATCTCAAGACTAGATATCGTTGTTACTAGGATGAATACCGTTTCCATCAGCTTTACCATATTCTGTGCCTTTTCTCGCGCATCCGACGTGTTCAGTTTCATATATCCTTGAACTTCCAGGTCCATTAGTTGTGTTATTAAACAACTAAAGATTACGTACCAATACTATGCATCGTACTCAACCGCAACTCGCTGGCTTCTGAACTGAGTACTTCTCTACTCTGGTCTCCGAGAAAATCATATGCACGCTCTAGCCACCTTATAGCGGTCTCATACGTGCGCTTCTTCAAATTTTCTTTGCCAATCTCGTAGAAAAGATCGGCCATGTTTTCTGAGGAGTTGGGCGTAAGAGCGTTGATGAGATGTTTGCACTTTGCAAACATGTGCTCTGCTGTATCCATGCGCTCTTGACGCCACGCCTGGAAGCAGCGATTAACATCATTCTAGTGATGCCAAACTGAATAGTATTTCTGGCGTTACTTACCAAGGTCGTCCGGACGGCGAAGTACTCCATTTGTAAGCGAAGTGCAACTTGGTTTTCGTCTTCCTTTGCATCGTTGTTTCCCTTACTTAAGGTATCTTGGTACTCAGCAGCTCGCTCGAGAATTTTGGTAGCATTAACCAGCTCACTACAATCGATACATGCCCGCGCAGCTTTCAAAGCGACCTTCATGAGCCGAATGGAGCTCTTTCGCTGACTTCCTTTGGCGGACGCTGCGGCCGAATCAAGCAGTAGGAACGAGAAAACGCGGAGTATGCAGGCGGCAATATTCTTGCGAGCCGTATCTGCTTTACCTTTGCCATCGGTAGGCGATTCGTCGCGCCGCAAGCGCGTGGAGAGGTTCCAGAGCTCGGTGCCTAATCTATCAAGCTCATTTTGTTTGGCGGTCAGAGTGGAAGACGTTGGAAACGGCAGTCCGCGAATATGAGATTGAATGTCATTGACGAGTGACGGATCGTGCGCTTTGTCGAATCGCTTGACGAGGGTTGAGCCGAAAGCTGTTGTGTATTAGTGTATGACTGAGTAGGTGCGGCGCCAGAACACCTACTGAGAACAGAGTTAAGCTTCTTTTCGCGCTCAATCTTAGCTACCGGATGTGAAGGCGCCATTGCTGACTACGATGTTCATAAGGTCATGTAGATACTAGGTAGTTGACCGCAAGCTGTTGACCCAAGGCCATCGTGATTACCTGTCTAGAAGGAACTGCTCGGCACAAACAAAAGATATGGAAGGAACGAGCTGAACACCGCAACAAAACGATGAACAACAGTTGACTACATTTACAATAAATTACTTTTGGTGGGCTAGTGATGCAAACATGTTAAGAAATAGATGACCGAGCTCATAAACCTGCGTTCAAAGTATTGCGCCTCTTGCTGCTTGCCTTCCCTTACAACTGTGTGCCAGTGTATTGTACAACGCTATATTAAACTTTTAGATAGTAGCGGCCACACTAAGAGGATGATGGTAATCCAGGATTGGCTTCGGTGATAGGAAGGAAGTTTCCAACAATCAAGGCTGGGCTGATTACAATTAGTAGCTGCAGTGTTGGGCACTTGATGACTGCTTACATGTTCCACATATCGCGCTTGACCGTAAAGGAGAAACAACATCGAATTTCTGGATCTTTTGAGTTTGGATTGGGATTCTTAAGCGAACAGCTAGTGAGTATAGCCTTTTGAGTGTGATCAAACGCAATAGCACCAAACTTTTCCCAATAGGATACCAATGAAGGTTCAGCAATGATCTCGTGTAGAGCGATATTACCCTGTTTGGTATTAGCGCCCTGAGTTAAGCGCAACAACAGTATACAACCTACGTCTCGTAGTTTCGACATCGGTACGTGGATGAGACGTGCCATTTCTTTGTTTCCTCTATAAATCTCGCCTGTTCGCCTCCAACAGCAGGCAGGTATAGCCATACTTGCGAAAACACGGTCATACTCCATCAGACTCTTGTCAAACCACATTTCGATGCGCACAAGGTCAATATCGGTCAACTTTTCCATGCGTTCGCGGAACTTGGGCCGGAATCTGTCTAGCTGCCGCAATACTCGTACGCGTGATATTTGCTTGAGGTTTTGTTCCATATACTGGTTTAGCCGCGCATAGCCCTTAACGTAGTTAAAAGGTCGGAGTAGCCCTGCATCCATCTTGGCTTTCAAGAGCTTGTTCATTCTCTCTTCTGGGCTGTCTGAACCAGCAGGGTCAGCAGCCGTCATGAGATATCTCTCACGTGCCTTGTCAATGGGAAAACCACTTGATGGCCGCCGGGTAGCATTGCTGGTCGCAGTTTGAGCGGGTGGGGGTAGTAGCTGGGTACCTCTTGCTGCATTCGGACTGAAAGTCGAGCTATTTGTAAGAGTGCCCATGGGATTCAGTAAGGATGCATCTGAAAATAGAGTATGGAAGTCACCACCTCCATAAAATGCCCCATCGTCCATCAAGCTATTATTAAGAAAGTCGTTGAGCAAATTATACTCATTGCTGACTTCGGTTGTGTTGAACATGTAGGATGGATGAAACTGATGCATGTCCTGGAAGTTATTCTGCGAGGAGGAGAACAGGTCATTATAGTTGAACACTGGAAACGTGTCAGTGATAAGCGTAGACATGAGCTGAAAAGGTGTACAACTCACTTGTTTGGTTTCCAGAGGTCAGCGATGGTAGTTGTGGCGCAGATACTGATTCAGAATCCACTACTGACGTTGTGTTGGTAGCTCTGTTAGGTAGAGGAGGTGGCGCTAGGTTGAGCCCTGCATCTGGGGCAGTGGGCTGTGGAGGAACAGCATCTACAGCGGTGTCGGATGCATGCGTTTCGTTTTTGGAAGGCTCTGTCTCTCTAGGGGTGTTTTCCGTCTCTGATTTTGCTTTCTTTATACCCTCACGGGGCTCATCGTGACATAGATGCCCAATGTTTCGCTTGACACAACGTGTACAAGGCCGTGCCTATGTAATAGAAGTAATGATTAGCTGTTGAGAAGCGGATACTACAATAGACTAGGCTTACTAGGTCACAAGTCATATGCTGGTCAATATAGGTTAGCATTTTATTGAGAAGTGTTTTAGACACAATGGTAATCGTTCATTGGAGGATAGGGAGGCAACTCACCGAACGTCTGCAGTAAATGCATGCTACATAAGAACATCAGGTTAGCAGAATCCTGGAGTCAATTATGGGTATACAACATGGGCGCCATACCATGATTGACCTTTCTACGCTTCTTTGCACTTTTCGTCGGAGGCTCGGAATTTGACGCGGACGAGCGCTTGTCCCTTGGTGGTGAGGTGCTTTTGGATGCATGGGCTGTAGCGGCATCTTTGCCGTGATTTGCATCCTTGGAGGTCGTCATATCACTTGAAGCAACTCCATTGGACTTTTGCGCAGCGTCCGTCATTCAACGTGGTTTGGGTCGTATCCTTTTCTTGGAGAGCTGCAGGTCGGCACGTTCTACAACACGCTTTGTGGCACCGAAAGAGGCATTGGCCCAAGGAATTGTGGCGCACGTTCGATTATGTCGTGGCACAAATACGCCTGCGATGGTCGGCGGGTGTTAAGATGGAGATGCTGCTTTAATGGATGTTTGGCTCGATGTCGCGTGCTTAGCCGACGTTCGGGAAGAAATCGGAACAAGGCCGAGGTGGGGAAGTCATTGCTGACTTGTCCAGATTCGTATATTCGCATCTGACAGCTGCTTATCCTCACGACTTGATCATCGGTTGCTTCACAGTCCTAGCGCTAATCAAACGAGCCGTAAGGCGGAAAATACATGATCCACTAAATATGCCATACACAGAGCTGCAATGGTATTGGGAACGTGGGTAGCGCAGCGCCGAGAGCACTCATCGCAGCCAATCACGGTCTAGGATCGCTCCGCTGCATGAAACATTATCATCTGCATGCACAACTCCCGATGACCAGTGTGCCGGTTTTGTAGATGCTAAATAGAGTACCCAAGTGATGACAGCAAGGCGCTGCACGTCGGCCATGCCGCGCAGTCGAGTCGCTAAAGCTGTCCCACTTACAGCCACAAGTGTAGCACACGGGCAAAACTGAGCCGGAGTACCTATTGGATTGAAGTATAAACCCCTGAAACTGGACCCAGAAGCAAGTTTACTGCTTAGTATTCATATGCACTCAACCTATACGCCAAGCTATGCAAGACCACTAGAAAGGACCTCGATCCCAAACACCACACCTAGTCCTCATCTCGTCGTGTGAGCTAATACTTCAGAAAGCAGCATACTGCTGTGCGCTGGTGTGCCTGAACAGCACGTCGTCTAAGGCTGCTTGTGTGTTTCTCAGGGACTCATTGATGCCCTCAACATTGGCGTGATTGCCCTGCATATTCTCAAGGCTACGCTGGAGTTGTTCAAGCACAGACACCAAGTCTGGATCTGGATCTGGTGCATCAAGCAATGCAGTGTTTTTTGGCGATGATGGCCTCAGGATAATGTCGTCAGGGCCATCACCGTGGGTGGTAACTGCTTCAGGACCCTGTAGGAGAGGATGGATCTATACCATGTTAGCCACTGTTCGGTTGGGTCAGGCACAGGTAAGCATACCCGCCCGTGCTTTTCCTGGTGCTTCCATTCTGTCCTCCATTTCTTTGTGTCTTTCTTCAGCTGCTCTAGACTATCCTCGTCCTTCTTCAGTAGATGCTCAGCCACCTTGACTTGTTCGCTGAGCAATTGTTTCGAGTGCCGAGCTGCCGTGACCTCGCGTGAGATCTGGGCGTTGCGCTCTGTAAGCTTGTCGATATTGAAATGAATATCTTTAGCCTGTGGGGGAATCCGAGAAGCAGCAAGCTGTCGTGTGAGCTTCCGCACAAGCGGATTTAGCGTATTGTGGGCAGCCATGACTTTGCGCTCGTCCCGCTGCGTATTCGCAATGTCCTTCTTTGCGTCTCGGATGACAGCAACAATCTGCTCCAATATCTGCGGAGGTACTTGAGGCCATGTTTCTATCAATTCCTGTGGTATCTGCTTTGTTTTGGTCTCCAGCCGGATATATTTCTTGCGCGACTCTGGCTCGGCTTCCGCGATCTCGTCTGTCTCAGGGTGTATTTTGCGCTTTCGCGGCCGTGATGCTCGTGTTTTATCTGTAGTTATACCAGAAAGCTCATCCTCTATCTCTATCCGAGAAGTTTGTTTTCGCTTCGTAGCCGCCTTTGCGGTCGTGGTCTTGCCTGCGGGCTTGGTGACAGCATCGGCTTTGCGCCCTCCAGAAGGCCTACCGCGTCGCTTCTTCGCAGGGCCGCTGCTTGGACGAGTATGCGCCTTATACGAGTCAGTATATACTAGGTCTCAGGTACTTGATCAGGGCTACAACTTACCATGACGTCGTGATCAAGTTGTTAATCGCGTTGCGCTCGAGCGACGCGTAACGCGGGGTTCTGAAAGTGGAAAGGTGCTGGTCGCACTCTCACGTGTTCAGCCTTCATATACAGGTGGACAACCAAGCACCACTGAGTAAGACAATCGTGAATCAGATACCTTATCCCCAACGCAAGCAGTTATAAAGATATATATGGATTCATGGTGGCGACCGTACCTCATACAATCTATACTTGTTCTACTCATTATATTTACGCCCAACGCCAGACCACCTTGCTCTGAAAAACAAATCCCTTGCCTTCACAATCGATTTCATGACCATTCCGACCTATCCCTTTTTGCACAATTTGATTCATTGAAATATCCGGAGCCCTATATATTTTCTCTATTTCCCAGTACATGAGTACGTATACATGGTAGCTCGCATCATTGTTACGCACACCTCAACGCCCTAAAATAGCAAAGCGAGATCAGCAAAGTCAATTATTATAATTGGCGTGATTTATACTTTACGCTGCATAGCTTCAGGTGCAACGAACCCTCATCACGTTTCATACTTTTGGATAGTGACGTAACGCCTACTGGAACCGACCCAGCGCATGATTTCGGTGTCTTATAGCTGAACACGGGCGCAATCGAACAGGAATAGGTAGATGCCAGAGCTTGCCGTTGCCCTGGCCCTTTTGGAACTTTCGAGCAGATGTCTAATGCACGGATAACATCGTAACCCATGCAGCAACGGAATACGTTGGCATCTCTCCGCCACAGTACTCAACTTTTATTTCTCGTGATAGGGTGAGACAACAAATTTTCCAGCATAGCACCAACGCAATAGGGAAACAGTCGTCCTCCGATGGTTAACGGTCCTTCTTGACAGTGTCACAGCGCACGGAACAGCTCTCGCCCACCTACGATGATTAAACTCAAGAACCACGTGCATCATCTCACAGAACTCTGACATGGCGGCGTCGCTTCAATGTATTCTAGGACTACGAGGTTCTCTCTAGCGCCTTCTCAATAACCATACTCATCGGTATACTTCTATTGCTTTCGAAATACAATGATTTCAAGGAAAGTAGCAACACCAAGGTGATACAGCATACCAACTCTGGCCAGCAAAGGAATGTTGGGTTAGAAACCATGAGCCAGTTTTCTATGGAGAAGAATACATCTACAGGGTCGGTTTGGAAGCCCACAAAGCGCTTCAAAGATACTTGCTTGGTGACTGAGAGGGCTTCAATGGTGAATCGGAATACCTTAAAATTGACCCAGAGACTAAGGAATTAGATTGGACACGAAGAACACATACATCAAGAATCTCTTTGAAATGGCGTCTTCTAGCCGCAGAAGTTGGGACTAGTTTTGAAACAGTGCATCGTGATATTGTACTTTTCATGTCGCGGCACATTCGGCAAGTTAGTGGTATCTTCGATGCTAACTATCGCGTCCGTCCGGGGAATACCACCGGCACGGTTTATGAATACGTTTTCTATTACGAGGTCGCCTGGGGAAGACTCGTCATGTCAGGTTTCGTAGTAATTGGGAGTACACTGTTTGTACTTGCCACGGCCTTGACAACAAGGAGTGGCCCGCTATGACCTATCCCGCTAAGCAATATTCTATGGATTAAGTCAGGAAGATAAAAAGAATATGTCAACATAAAAGGGATTTGCTAGAGATGGAGGCCATGGTGGAGAAAATGCAAGTGAGGTTGGTTGATGGTAAAGGTGGGCTACGATTAAGTAGTTTTCAGATTGAGAATATTTTATGTGAAGGTGAAATGCGAGAGAAAAGCTTTGATAGTGTGAGTTCTACTAAGGTCGCTCAAACTGCTTGAGTTGAATTCAGGTAATTGTGTTAACTTATTCATCCTGAGGTTTCATTCATAGCTTTTGTGGCTGCTTCTGATGTTTGCTAGTTTAATGGGATTACGAGGCTGCCCACGAAACAGTGTCGATGGGGGCTTATCGTATTTAGCAGCGGCATCATCAAGCTAATCATACCACTAATGGACATGCAGATTTCATCTATGGGCAGTTTAGTCGTGATAAAAATAAGCGTATTCGTATTGAAGCTATAAGAATGTGCGTGAAATGACGAGCCGATTGCACGACCGTTGTGTGATCAATGTATGAGGCGCTGTTAAATTGCATCTTTATAATGATGATATTGAATTTGATATCTACGTACGTACCTAATTATCAGCTGCCATACGCGGCTTCTGCAGTAACGAGGGCGTGCAAAAGGTTGCTCATGAGGTAGTGACTAGGGTGTACGTAAGCCTCAACATCGTGGCTTGTCGAAGTAGGCTTGGTGGGGTTGTTAGCATCGTCAAATTTCAGCCGGCTGCCATCATTGGCCTTTATGTTGGCTCTTCCTTCACACGGCGCACGCGGCAGTTTGCTGTTTATAGCCCACGGCGCCCAGACAAGATAAAGAGCTTGTTTTGAGCGTCGTAATGCTTGTTTTGCGACTAACCGGAGTGAGACTGACTTTCCGGCCCTCATCTCTACAAACTTGCCTTTGGCCCTGATTAGTGTCATGTAGAAGCAGATGACTTTATAGTATTATCGCTATCCTTTGTTGTTCCTATTACAGTTAGTTTTCTAGCGTTCTGTGCAATGCGTTGTCTCTCGAACTTGCAAAAATGCGTGGTGACAGTCACCCTGATCACTCTTTACCTTCTTTACCAAGAACGTTCTACAGGGTTTGACAGCGCTACTTACAGTGTGTGGCAAATAACAGCGGACCGCATTGTTGTGTTCGGCGATGATTGGTCTGATACCTTTGATGCTGCCCAGCATCCTGGACGGGGCGAGGTGTGGATAGAAACGTTCTGCGCAGAAGTATGTCACAGTGAAATCAGACAAAGCAACCACTGACACATACTAGCTAGGTTGTGAACTCATCGACAATTTTGCACACTCCCGACCAAGAAACCTAGACGAGGGAGGCGCTATTCCGGTGATTGATGCAGATGTTCATTCGCAGGCGATGACTCAAGGAATAAATGACGGGGCCTTGATCGACTTAAAGACGCAGGTGCAACAGTTTCTCACAGCTGAAAAAGAAAAATTGCTTATCCCGCGAATCTTGCGCCCTTCCGACAACTGGACAGTCTTTACTGTCTTTTTTGGGCTTTGGGATCTCCTTGCGTACTCTACCCTAGAGGTAGAACCCGCCATGCAGGCAATTGACAGTAGTATTGCAGTACTATTCGATCAGCTTGACCTCATAGCTACACATTTTTCCAACCCGATGAAAGTCGTTCTCCCCCGAATGGTCGATCCTACATTTTTACCGCTTTTTAAGCCCACAAAGAATGATACCACTGGACGATTTGCGCAGATGCAGCACCAACAAGTGTTCTTGTCAGCTTACTGGAACACTGTCTTGCTTAAAAGTGCGATGCAATGGCAAAATGGCAAGGTTTTCATGCCAGATCCCGGTGCTGTGGTCTTGGAACAAACCAGAGCAAAACAGCTCCACGCGCAGGGTATCTCAGACGTATACGGTGCTGATAGGCCCACGCCGCTCGTCCAAAATGTAGAGCAGCCATGTTTAATTATGTTGTTGGATAGCAATAAGACTAGCCTGCAAGCAGCTGCGGCTGAGGAGTGTTCTGACCCAGATGCGCACCTATTCTGGTCTGTCAAACGCAGAACAAACGCATTGTCTTAGTCTAACGAAGTAACAGGGACCACATAAAGCTCGGTTCTATTGCCATGCAACTAATCGGAAGACAGGCTGCAAGTCTCGTATGCAATAACCGCACTCTCATAGACCAAACAACGCATGGACCTACCTATGGCTACAGACCAGAACAACAAGAGGGAGAACGTTTCAATCCAAAAATTCCTCCAGGCTACTAGTACGCAACATGGAGCCTAACACATGGCCAAGCAAACTATATCACTCAATGTTGCCGCGCTCATTGCGCCCCTCGATTAGACGGATTAAAGATCCATGGTATCACAACACCCGAAACCACACGGGCTGTGATAAACTAGCATTGTTTACTCCTTGCATATCTGGCTCTGGAATGCTAGAATGTCTCAGAGTGGTCTTAGCCGCTTTGGGGGCGGAACAAGAACAAAGAAACCCACCACCCTGAACCAGCCGCATTTGTCTGGAACAATCAGACTACGGGATCGCTCGCATATTGATTCATGAATTCGTAATGGATTTGTACCGATCCCACGTATCACTTCTGATGAAGCTGAGAATGTTTGGTGGTTCGTCCGAGGGCCCTCCCTGAAAGAGGACAATAAACGCGGCCCTCAAAGACCGTAACTATATCACCAAGTTCGTCTTCTACGAACAGAATGTCAACGACTCGCGCCTTGCCGCCAGTTGTTTGCCCTTTACCCCCATACCCTCCAGCTCCTGTTGCGACTTTCTTCCTCGTCCCTAGGAGATACGTCAGGTCTAACATGCACATCGGCGACGCACCCACAAAATCCCCAACCGACGATGTGATACCATCTCGCAGTTTGCGTAAGAGCACCAGAATTCATGATGCAAAGCCGACGCCTGCTTCGAGCCCTACGCAGCGTGCAAAAGAGGAGGAAGTCTCGTCGTCAGTTCCGCCATCTTCTCAATCGGCCCAAAAAAGAGCTGCACCCGTCGACGAGGTAGTTAACAGAGAGGATACATTCAGCAACGATAGAGTCGCAGATAATCCATCCCCGCAAACTGTTGTATTATCTGGTTCTGGTGAATCGTCCCCACACATCTGCCTCTGCCAGCCGGAGCCCAAAATACCCCGCCCGAGAAACGGTGAGTCGTCTATTTCTTTGTCTACCTACAGATAGTCCTTCCGTAATGGGTGGTGTGACTCGAAACAAACAAAGACTTGATTGCAGATGGTTGCGCTAGATACTGACGCGCTTTGTAGCATTTATCCTTTATCGGCAGCATCACCAGCAGGCCATCATAGCTCGCAACCCAGGGCTCAATAACTCGGAAATATCTAAAATTATTGGCGAGCAGTGGAAAGCTGAAGCCGAGAATCTAAAGAAGGGTTGGCAAGATCTTGCAGAGGTTGGCGATACTCTAAAAGTCACGTTTGTTCTTCTGACACATTACATAGGACGAGAAAGTCAGGCACCAAGAACAATACCCTGACTATCGTTACCAACCTCGTCGAACTGTTAAGCCAGGTTCATCGCCACTGAATCCATCAGTTCAACACACTACTGTCGACAAGTATCGCTGTCCAAGGTGTGGCGGACGCAGTATTAAGATTCCTACAAGCCCTTTTGTAGACGCAGTCGGCACACCTACATTACCGCCCCCAAATACATCTGACGGCTTGACAACAACGACACGTTATCTACCTGTGATGAGTAACCTCGGCTTAGCATCACCTGTCTGGCGACGTGGCCATGGACCATCAAGTTTGAGCAACATACAAGTGCCTCCATTGCGTGAGGAAACAGCTATGTATAGTCCACTAACACCTGGTAATAAAAAGCGCCGATTCGATTATGGGCCGCCGCCGAGCAGTGTGCGTAGACCAGATGGGCCTTACTATCCGCAGTACGCTCGCCGAGATTCACTCCCTCCGATACAAGTACGATACTCGCCTCCCAACAGCGCGACTATGCCCCCTCCACGTACCCCCCATGATGGTAGGAGAAGTTCATTAGCCGACATCAGTGCCGTATCAGAGCACCATGACCACAGCTCCAGGAGTGTTGAAGAAGTGCTCATGACTTTTCCCTATCAGAACAAGATTAAACTCCTCGGCCGCATAAGCCTTCCATATAAAGGAACTACCTTGATAAACCCCGCTCTCCAAATTCGAGGTGCAATCATCGCCGTGGAAGGCGATGATACTGGTTCGGTAAAAACTCTTTCCGATTGGCTCAATGGGTATTTCACAAAGGACAAAGAGACATCATATTACCCTCGCATTATCGAGCCACCAAAAATTCCGAGTAACGAAGACGCCACATTTGAGGACTATCTCCACTTGATCGAGGAATGGCATGTTAAAAGCAAAGACATGATCAAGTACATCACTACCGCCGACCCAAAATCCCATTTTCCAGACGCCGCAACATCCGAAAAAGATTATGATAAAGGACCGGTTACCAATGAACGCAAAGATTCTGCATCGGCTTCCAATTCACCTGTACCTAGTGCCACCACCCCCTCGCGTGCATCACCAACACCATGCACATCCATTAAGCCCATCATAATTATACCTAGTTTTCAACTTGCAGCTTCAGTTGCATATGCATCGCGCATTCCCATAGAAGACGCGTACAGTATGACAGACCACTGGCAATGGATGGCCACGCTTTGGCGTGGTACTGTTGGCCCTGATCTCACGATCTATGTGAAGACTCATGAAAAGGAGGGGAGTGGTGGGAGTAAGCCGGAGATGGATGACGCGGGGCGTTGTTTGTCGGTTGAGAAGGAGAAGGACGGAAAATTCACAGATGCAGATTTGAGGAGGGTTGGGTTTGAAGTCAGTGAATTTATCAAAGGGATGGCGTGTGTATAGTAACTTCTTGAAGAAGATGGGACGAATGTTGTTGAGATATAACCTGATTCTGGACTTCCAAGGTTGTTGATTGGTGTTCTATTCGCATTTCCTTGTCTCAGACTGTACGAGTCGTCCTTCTTCTGGCAGCATTTTAACGGGCTGTGGTACCTTTTTTTTTCATTACTATGGATTTGAAAAGTCCTTTACTTGAAACCTTTACCAAGATTTTTTTTCTTAGCAGCAATGTAATTCTAGCGCGTTTTGCGCCATCATTCTTGGGTTTGTTAATCACGTGACAGTATTGTGGCTGTGCATCGTGGCTGAACCGGAAATTCAATGCAACAAAGGCCGAGGCGATGTCATAACGGGTCAATGCGGCTTTCACATGGCACACATGCCCTTCACTGCCTGTCACATGCTGTACGTCTAGCCAACCACAGCACATTTGATCCTAATGCGACACGCTTGACAACGGCTTCACGCCATGTTTGGAAGTATGGGCGACTGGGGATGACCCTCACCTTCTCTTTCTTTTCTATTTCTTCGTTGCTTGCTCCTTTCTCAGCCTTGAACACGCATCGGCTTTGACCATAAGCAGTGTCTGAGCTGGTAGCTATTTGCCTTTCATGACGCAAGCTCTGGGTATATTTATAGATCAGGCATAATTCCCATCAAGCAAGCCAGATCTAAACGAATACTTGTAACGAGAGCAGACAAGGCTCAAGGGCGAGCACTATGATTGACCATGTCGTTGGTCGACCATCGGTTCAATTCCGTAAGATACAGGTGCTGGCCGTCGTGTCTTTTTGGTCGTTCTATCTCTACAGGTAAGTTTCGCCCAATCTTACACTACAATACTCATGCACAGACTAACCTGCGGCCAGAGGCGACAAACACGGCCCTCCCATCCTTCGTCGCATCTCCAAGCTTCTCTCAAAGAAGCTCACAGCCTGGCAGTCCATCCTCATAACACTCATATACCTCTACATCGCCCGTAACTTTGGCAAACTCGTCGGCCTCGAATGCCCCGAACCTTTAGCAAGCCTGTATTCGCGCTCATACTTCCGCGCCACATGGGTTACAACTGCCCTGGATGCGGGCTTTTGGTCTGCTATGAGAATCAAAAGAAAGGGATTGAGAGACTTTCTAAGTATAGTATTCAGCGTGTATTACATGATTTGCGCAGAGCAGGCAGATGAAAAGGTCAGGAAGATCAGGGCGACACTGACTGTGGATCACCTGCGTGTGGCCTGGAACAAGGGCACAACACCATATTTGGGCGCCTTGACCAACTTAATGCGTCCGCGCTTGATGTGGTACCCGCCACGAAAAATAAGAATACCAAGGCCAAGGGAGAGCTCCTATGGGGAACCTGTTATTGGATGGCTTTACTTCAATGGGCCTTTAAGCGCCTTGAAGAAGCATGACAAAGTTGTCTTAGACATCCCCGGCGGTGGCTTCGTTGCCATGGACCCTAGGAATCATGATGACAAGCTCATGGGATGGGCAGGGAAGAGCGGTTTACCTGTACTAAGTTTGGATTATAGAAAAGCTCCAGAGTTCCCATATCCGTATGCACTCAACGAGTGTTACGATGTCTATCATACCATCATTGCGTCGCGGGGTAGATGTATGGGATTATCAGGGGAGACGGAGCCCAAGATTGTCGTATCTGGAGACTCAGCAGGTGGGAATTTGGCAGTAGGCATGGTGCTTATGATCCTTCAAAGCGGTTCAACAGCAACAAGAAGATGGCAGGGCGAGTTTGCGATACCCCTCCAATTGGCGTAGTACTGATCTACCCGGCGCTTGATATGAACATCGGCAACTGGATGACAGACGAGCAGATGGCTCTCATTCGCGATCGCAAAGTGAGGAAGACAAATCGGCCAATTCTTCGACACAAGAGCGATGACTACCGACACCTTGCGCCAAACACACCTGGTGTGTCCGATAATTCAGATAGCGAAGATGAAGGGTCTAATAAGACGGCACGAAAGCCTAACGCATCGCGGCCAATGAGTGAGCGTGTCCTTACATCACCACAAACCATGATCAAACTATCAGCGGCACATACTGGGAAGGATAGCAACTCAGTTTCTCGGATAGATACAACTGTAGCAACCACTAGCCAAGTGTCCCAAACGCAAGATCATATGACTCCAGCTTCAAATGCCATACTACCCACTACAAACACCACCCAACCTCCAACACCAGCTGTGCCACAACCGGCGCCTCCGGCAACAGTAATTAAGACACGCCTCGCCATGTCGAGTATGATATCGTACTTCAATGATCGAATTCTAACACCCGAGATGATGCGTGCGATGATCATTCTTTACATCGGACCCCACCATCGTCCAGACTTTAGCACCGATTTTCTCCTCTCACCCCTTTTGGCTCCTGAGAGCCTCCTTGTTAAATTCCCTCGAACGTGGATGCTTACGGGTGAGCGTGATCCGCTCGTTGACGACACAGTCATTTTCGCTGGTCGATTGAGGCAAGCAAAACGCGCCGAATGGGTTACAGCAAAAGAATTAGGTCTAGACTGGGCAAGGGGCACTTTCAGAGAAGAAGATTGGGTAAACGTTGATCTGATACCGGGCATCTCTCATGGCTTTCTTCAGTTTGTTTCCGTATTTCCAGAAGGGTGGAAGTACATCTTCCGCTGCGGAAAGTGGATGCAAGAAGCTTTCGAAGAGCGTCGAAGGCGAGATGCTTTTGATGATTACATCACACCATTGGGCACTCCCCATCACAATCGCCGACGATCAGACTATTTTGGTTCGGGAGCAACGGTTGGACTTGCTGAAGCTGTGAATGGCCTTACCTCGCCGCGGCGAAGACGGCATCACCAACGATCCGACACTGTGTCATCAGCTGATGAAGACCAACCACTTGAAATGACTGTACTTTCAAAAGGAAAGGCTAAGAGTCCTTCCAAAGAATTACCAAGTGAATATGCAAATGGTGGACCAGCAAGAGGCAGAGGACGGGTCAGAAAAGCTGATCGAGGCCGCAGGAAGAGTTTAGTGAGCTTGGCTAGTGAAGATGACTTGTTGGGAAGGAGGATGAAAGGCTTAACAGGAGGGCTAGGAGGGGATGGGGTTTCCTGATGTTGTATATACATTGGGTGAGTAAAAGATGTCGTTAAACCCCTGAAATACCTTAGTTCCCAGGCAGCTGAGTCGCATTCTTCCCAAACGTATGGTGCGTGGGAGCAGGACATGCGCAAGCTGAGAATGGCTAGTGCCGATCGCTCGGAACCCCTTGCCGGCGCAGTCATCCCCACGTTCTTGATCCCCTCCCACACCGGTGCATTATAGTCCTGTAGTGAAGTGATCATTGTGAGGCCACTTACATTTGGGGAATAGGGGCGAGAAAAACCTCTACAGGTCAGTGCGAATTAGTACTGCAAAATGGCATCAGCTTCGAGGCCAGGTCTTCGTTCCGCGGCATTATAGATCTGGACAAAGTCAAGAATAAGTACCCTTGATTCTCTTGCCAGATCTTACGCGAAAATTATGACGAAGGGAGAGCGCGGGCGGTAAGGGTGGGGTTTAGGAGGTCCTGTGCAACAATAGAACTGCGTTCCAGTGAATTTGCTTTTTGCGGAACGAGAAATAATTCAAAATTTCTTGGAAATAAGTGGGCGTTCATCATTTCCTCTTCCTCTTCCTTCCTTTCTCCTAATCCTAGACTTTCTTCTCGTCCGTCACCCTTCCCAGATTTTGTAACCACATTCGAATAATCACCAACTGTGTACGGTATTTCTATCCGCATCTTTGAAAGGACCTCAACATCATCTAACCGTGACCTCTATTACGGCACATATTGGGCATGCTTTGACGCGATCTCGCCTATTTGCGTGGAGAAAGAGGTGGTTGTGGTTGTCCGTGGTAGGGGGTTAGAGTTTCGCGCAGTACCTCATAGTTACGGACGCTCGAACCGGAAAGGTTGGGTTTGCATTTCACAAAAGTCACCTCCATCAAGAGACAAACACGCGACTGCTGAACGAGTTCACATCGACTAGCGGTAACGCGCAAAAGCCATTTGCCCAAGACCCAGGCTAAGGAACGCCTCAATACGTCAGCTTCTCGGGAACCCAACGTTCCTAGCCTCGAAGCACGAGTTACGACCTGAAGATGTGTTACATTATTTATACGATTCACGTATGCAACCATTGGATACCTCAACCGCAATCAAATAATGGCCCCATATTACGTATCTGCGATGAGGCTGAAAAGTTGCGATTAGGTCATCCATGTCCTGAGACTCAACGGGAACATAAAGTTGTTAATCGCAGTCAAGGCATGTGCAATGACTGCCTGTGGAAGAAGGTTGTCAAGTAGACAGACAAAAAAATGTGAGGAAGAGTCAAGAGTCAGGAGGAAGCGGAGCGGCAGGCAAGCATTTTTCGAATGGTGAATGAAGTGGATGTCGTGGCATTCCAGTATGAATCGGCAAACATCTCCCGAATGCATCTTAATATTTATGAATTGAGGTCACAATGCGGGACCTAAGCCGTATATTATTACATCGAAACGAAAAGATCTTTATCACCTACGAGGTGAACTCAAAACGACATCCAAGGCGATCCAGGTTAGATACATTATTTCCATTTCCAGCAAACGGTAAGCGATAGGAGACAGGTCGCAAAATCGACGCAAGAGAATGATCCAGTTAATCATAATTTCGAAGTTGATAGAGGATATGACGATTGATCAGGTCGCATATACCCAATGTTTGATTCTATTCCTCCATCTGTACAATTATTATTCTAATTTAAATAGTCATAGTTCGACAACATTTTCATCACTCGTATTACTAACATTTCCGAGATTTACATAGCTACCAGATCTAGAGACATGATCGCAGCTTTAACCATGTACATAGAACACTTGAACTATGTTTGGTCGGCGGGGTAACATCACTATCAACATGAAGCCAAACTCGTTACACGGGAACAGAACTCCGTACAACATGAATGAATACCAGCATGATTCTGTTTCAAACAGAGTTCAATGGAAATAGTAGACCAATAGAACGCATATCAAGTGATTGACCGTTTGGATTTATCTGCACGTTCCCAGCCATGCCTCATGGCTATCACAGCGTCAGATTGATAATTAACTTCCAAATGAATTCAAGAATACCGCAAGTAATATTGTCTTAGACATGAAGCCACGTTCACAAAGAATGGCCAACACGATAACGGCACGGGCATGTCGAAGGGTGGCGCTTCTGATGTTGTGCGACAGAACAGGCAAAACAAAGCGAATGAAGACTTAAGTCGTATTCTAATGAACAGATCACAGGTTCACGCAAATTTTGTATGAACGCGTGATGAACGGCGCGGGATCCGAGACAGGAGGAGATAGTTGGGGGCCCGTTTCAAAATGGTCGGTCAATGAGGCGTAGTCAGAACAGGACGCCTAAAGCAGAGTCAGATTCGTTTATTATGAAGACTTGCAGATCATCTCGATGACGCATGCAACTTGTTGAATTTTACAACTTCAATTTTTTTGCGACGGCAATAAAGGTCCGATTGATTAGCCAGTCGGACAAGTGAGGTGACCAATATTGCAGCGACGAATATACTAGTAACGGTAAGTATGCCAAAATCCAACGCCGACCCGGTACTGAACTACCACACCTCCGACTGGGATTCCCACCTTTACACACGACCAGGGCGCGCACAGTAAAGGTCAGAATCATATTTGCATCGCCGCATACGAACTCAGTGGCCAATCATAGAACTTTTACGGCTTGTGTTTCTGATGCCATTCTGGTCGTTTTAAATTTGCTTTCTGATTTTGAGTCTGATTCCATTGTCCCAAGGTTGCGAAGCATGAGCTGATTGGGTGTCTTGCCATCGCGGCGTGGTGAGTCTGAGCGAACCTGCGCACCCGCTACGGCGATGCTCTCGAAATAGTTTCTGTTGAAGTCTGTTATTTGGGCGGTTATGGAAAATGCGTAGTTTCGAACAAATCATTGTGCCTGTCAGCGCGTGTACAGTGTGAACCTAGTGGCGTTTATGGCGACAGACGATGGCGGCTATCTGAGGCTGCATGTTCATAAATTTTTGAACATCAGGCAAGCCAGTAAAATTGCTCTTTAGCAAGCATGCTGAGGCTCCAGCTTTGTGGCAGTGTTTCTAAGAATCGCAAGGCCAACTTTATGAGGCGAGGTACATCCCAAAGCATTGATAAAGGCGCAGATAGCACCAGTAGTAGCTATTGTGAACCCCACTTGGCCCATCGCCACAGTGCAGCACTAGCTACCCCAGATGATTTGGAGAGTAAGCACCGAAGTACTTATGTATTGAGATATGCGCATTCCAGAGACCAGTGAACCGAAGGAACCGCCCAATATGTGCGAAACAGACAATGCAAGCCGATTACCTCAGCTTAGTGCAACCTTGGTGGACCTCAACTTAGACCTCGACTGGCTTGAATCTTGTGCGAGCCTGGAACGCGAGGTCTACTTACTGTTACCGGAATTTTCGAAGAATGAAGAGATCATATCCAGAGGCCTCGGAATAGACCTAAACAATGGGAACAATCAACACAGGAACAAAGACTTGCTAGGGGTTGATTCAACTCCAGAGCTGGATTCGGACGACCAAACCTCCGAAAGCAGCTTCGGCATTGCTGAGGAATGCACAACAATGCATTTAACGCCAGCTCAGATCATGCTTGATCTACTCCCAAAGGACTGTGATGGTCGATTTGGGAGTTTCTATAGTCAAAAATACGACTCCAGGTCACCTGAAATTCAATTCTTGCACGAAAAGAAGGCCAAGGCATATGTTGATGGAGACGAGTATCGATCGAGGTTTTCCTGGGGTTCTTCAAATTATTCAGATATGAGCCCGAATCCCGCAAGTGAAAGGAATTCATGGTGGGAACCTATCAGGCCGTTAGCGGTAGAAAAAGAGACTCCGGTACCTCCTCCAATTCCTACGAAAAGCCCACTCCGACTGATGAGAAAACTCGGGGAAATTTCTCCAAAAGAGTTCAGCAATAAGCAGAGTTCAAGGAATGTCCATAATCTGCATCTTCATCTTTCAAGACCAAGCATAAACAATATTCGAGAGTCTCTCTTGAGCCCACTTTCGAAACGGAAACAGTCGCATGCATCGCCTAGAAAGAAAGACCCGATGGTGATAAGGAGCGATATTGGGTCAAAGCCCAAACTGAAACTTACAATACCTAGCTATATCCCCAGCACTGCAAGCGGCAAAGCCGGCTATTTTCAAGCCTCCGAGTACGTCAGCGATAATAGGAAGGCCTTACGAAATTCCAAGTTCAATACAAAGTCGAACGTACACGGAAGAAGCCAATCTACCCAGGAGGTGGCAAACAGACCTGTCCATCCAGACAGATTGATAGTTACTCGCGGGCATACCAGAGCGACTAGTGATTTTGGTCACAAAGGTGGTGGAAAAGGTGGCACGTGTAACAAATGGGACGAGTCGATGCCACTACAAAATTGCGTCCGACGCTCGTGTATCACAAGCCCTGCAAAAGAATCTGGAACAAGAACTACACTTCAAGTCCTTGACATCAATAAACGGTTACCGCCATTGCCCGTGCCTGAAGTTAGGGATACTGAGGAGGTAGAGACATGGCTTTAAATCGATTCGGCAGCTTTGAGGAGTTTGGTGTACTTGTACGATACTAGGGCCGCCTTTGTAATTTTAGTTTTAGTTATCGATATTTCATATGTGCAATTATAACTTTATTCTGCAAATTAGCTGAACTGCACTGCTGTGGCTAGTGGTGAGGTTTTATGGCTACATCGAACTGCGTATCCTTAGCGGACTTTAGTTATCTCCGAGCGACTTAAACAGGCATACAAAGGATAACCTGTTTTCAAATACGTGGATGAGACCTTTCATAACATAGAAAACCATGAATAGCATACAGGAACTCGAGGGTCAAAGGGTTTGAGTCACAGAGACGGCGCGGCTCGGACATTGTCGTACCTGCCGGAGATAAAGCTTAGCCTCGGACATTTGATGGGTTGGGTGACGTGCCAAGTGTCAGCTTGATATGCGACCTGTAGTCGTGCTTAAGCGGTAGAAAGCTTTTCCATCATGAAAATCAATATTCAATTGGCTCGCCGCACACTTTATTAGGCATCTATGTCACGAGATTTCCGTTTAAAGGCTGTCGTATTTGCCCACCAAATGTCTATAAAGCTCTCTTGATCCCCCACTTCACTGTGGGAACATCAGCAAGTGTCGACCTTCAAAATTTGCTTAGCTAAATTCAACCTCCTTATATTGTCTACTATCAATATATCTTTAAGAAATCTAGATATGTCTGGACAAGGCCAATCCCATGAGAAAGACCCGCGCTGGACGGCTGTTGACGATTACGCATTTTCGCATCTTCACTCATCAAGCAGCATACCGTCTGTATCCGCACTCGATCATGCACTAGCTACATCTCAGAGAGAGAAATTGCCTGACATTGCTGTCTCCCCTTCGCAGGGCAAGTACCTGCAACTCCAGGCCCGCCTTATGCGTGCAAAGAATATTCTCGAAGTAGGCACATTGGGCGGCTACTCCACCATCTGGCTCGCGAATGCCACACCTCACGTGAAAGTCACAAGCGTGGAGGTGAACGAGCATCATGCCGATGTAGCTCGGTCGAATATCCAGAACGCTGGGGTTGCCGACCGAGTGGACATCCGTCTTGGTCCAGGTATTGAGGTGCTGCCTCAGCTTGTGGCGGAAGTCAAAGGCGGAAAACGAGACAAGTTCGACTTCGTATTCATTGATGCGGATAAGGAAAACAACTGGAACTATGTGGATATTGCGCTTGGGATGTGCGAACCGGGTGCTTGCATTATTGTGGACAACGTGGTTCGAAAGGGAAAATTAGCGACAAACGATGTATCGGATATCGGTGTAACAGGTGCGAGAAAGGTTGTGGAAAATATTGGGAAAGATGATAGACTTGAGGGTGTGGTAATGCAAACCGTCGGGGACAAGAACTATGATGGATTTTTGTTTGCCGTGGTAAGGTGAGCAAATCCAATCTAGGTTAGCCCCATGCATCATGGACAATAGGGATACCATGAAAAAGCAAGAGTGGGTTTATAACAGGAAAGTCAATATTCGAGCCCTAGCAAAATGCAGCTATCCAATCTCTAGTATTCATCAGACATACACTTGCGACTTGACATTGCCTATCATTGAAGCCTGTACTTTACACAACCATGACCTAAGAAGCAACGTGAATCGAGTCTTGATTCGGTCAGAACCTTCAATTGGCCAAATATCAATACCTCGAAATCTTGGGTAATCTCTGCTGGCGGCGTTCTATCCGCTGGATTGCGCCAGCACTATCAGTGAATACGAGCACATGGGGACTAGCTTCTTGTCTTTCTAGCTCCAGAACCACAACAGCCACTATCTACTCTGATTTTTGGCGTTTTCTAGGATCCAAAGTGTTTAGATCCGTCAGCAATTTCACTACATAGTCAGTGGCCCCAGGAATCACACCTTTCACATATTCAGAATATTTTCATTCTAGTTAATAATATTAGTAGCCTTCTCGGTGCTTTAAACGATCTATTTCGAGACTAGAAGGATATTGAGATTGTCATATGAGAAGGACCTATCACAGCTGTTGAGTGATAAAGAGATCGATGTCATCAAAGTTGTGATAACAGGGATCAGGGGCTCTGTCGCAGGCATGCCGTAGGCCGCCGGTATGAAGTGGCTTTTAAGTGACGTGTTTTTGAAAAGTGTGTGCTCAGTTTTCGATTTCAATGCTGTGAAAGTTGAGTATAGGGCCAAGTGAGGATGATGTCGCATTCCCATCCAGCTCTCCGTGGGCAGCAGGCATGTCGAATACGGTACCAAGGTAGTATTGTCTGCGGCGCAGGATAGGGCGTCTTCGGTGCTTAAACCGGCGGTCACGGGGGCGACTGCGCCGCTGTAAGAGCAGATTGTGAAAAAGAAGAATGCAGGGAGCACGAGGCGAACTTTTGGGGCGTTGGCAGTCGGAATTACTGTGGGTGCTTTTGTGCTATTGTAATTAGTAGCTACTCCCGAGGTCGTGATTGGGAACGAGATGGGCGATAATGAACAACGGACGTTGTTGAGATTCATGCATGTATCACGCATGGCATTATCAGCGGGCTAGCTTATTCGGCCGTGTGCCAAGCTATAGATATGGAAATTCGGGTTTTACCTGCGTAGGAGTAACTATTTCTATATGTCTATAAATTCCTACGCGTTTATATCCCTACGCGTCTAAGTAGGTATTCTTACGCGCGTAGGTAAACATTCCTTTCTAAGGGTTACTAGGAGTGAATCTTCTAATACCTCAGTAACTTTCACGAATATTGGATACCCTAGCCTAGCCTTATTTATATGTATAGCTTAGCACACGGTCACATAATAATCTCGCACGACCGAATAAGTGTCCCCCTATCAGCAAGGCCTTTTTACGATACTTAACCTCTGCACTCACCTTGATAGATGAAAACATGTGGGCTCTAAGAAACAGAATGAAATTATGATTGTTATTTTTTCTGGTAAATAATTGAATGTAAGGTGAACCAAGCTTTATTCATGGGTTATGCTGTCGCTATGTATACGAATTTGACGCATTACGAAGGCAACGTTGGAACTTTTGACCAAAGCAAGAGCTAAGGTAGAAATTAAAGTGTACTGCATTGTTATCAGCGGATATTGCAGGTAACTATACAGTTATAGGGTATAATAGAAAGTAGGATAATGATACATACCTGTCTCTCCCCTCAAACATTGACGAAATACAATGATGAAAAAAGCAATGCGAGGATCATTTTAATGATTTTTTTAAGAAATACCAACCGCTCCCAACGCCCGAAAGGCCATCACCCTCAGGCAAGACACAACACACACCGCAGAACCTTGTGTTGATGCCCATGCTGGCACACGAGGTAATTTGGTCTATTAAAGCTTTAGCGGTTGGCCGGCCGTTTTGCGTCTCCTGAAGCATCGATGTTATCCATCCGAGAGGTTTGTTGTCGCCTTGCTCACCGACGGTTGCCAGGTAGGTTACATACTCACTCATGGCGACTGGGTTTTGGTGAACAAAATATTTTTCGACCCATGTTGTTGAAAGAATTCGTTCATCGATTGCAGCGACTCGCCTTTCAAGATGACAATCATCTCCAGAAACACGAACCAACCCAAGAGACCATATGTCGGGCATAGTGTTTCGCGGCTCGCCATAAAACACTTCTGATGCACAGCATCTCAAGGTTATTTTGTTGACCATACTCATTGTTGTACTCCCACTAGCATCGGTAAAATCGAGAGAGAGAGCCTAAAATTAGCCAATAGTACTTTGCTTTTGCTGACGAGGATGTTCCCTGGTTCAATGTCATTATGGCGGATGCTTTTGAAATGCAGGAATACGAGTGCTGTAGCTAGGCAACCATAGAATGCACGAAGCTGTTGATGTTCTGCAGGACTAGCTTGAGTCATATATGCGGCGAGGTCGCAGTCGGCGATTGGTGCCATTAGAAGCGCGATATATTTCGCATTAGTATAACTACCAACAAATTCAACGATATGGTAGTGTTTTAGCCGTTTCAGAAACTCGATTTCAGGGACAAATAGTTCCATGTCTTTCTTGCTGTTTGGGCTTCTGATGCGGCCTTTCGAACTACGCGCTTTCTAGCATACTCTTTGAAGCTGGTCTTGTTAATCACTCTATCAACCTGCCTATGCTCACCACTTCCGAGAATTGCAATTCTCTCTAGTAGTATGACATCTCCGTTCTGGAAATAATAATGTGACCCTTTGTCTCCCTTTTCAAGGCCGAGTGACTTGGTAAGAACAAGGCTTTGCGCCTTTACGAATGCAGTACGCTCGCTTGGCCGCAGACAGGCAGGCAATCTTTCTACTGTGACAGGAAACCGGTAGTCTGAAAAACAGAGTGTTATAAATTGACCCAGAAGATCTAGTTTGCCAATGATTCGAAGTATGACATGTATTTGTGGAACTTTGCTCCATTGTGGAGCTTGATGCCTTGGGAGAGAGGCAATGTCAAAAATCTTAGTATTAGTACATGCTCCACTAATATGTCGCTCATTATAAAAGCAGTCATTCGAATGGTGTGACTAAGTCGTCTTTAATGTGCCGGATGTCGCGTTCACTGAAGGTGGTGTATCAAGGTGGAGCACATCTGAATTTATGTGATGATTCATAGCCGGATGTAGTCCGTAGATGTGACTATTAACCTGAGATGGGAAATGAAGCTGTTCATACGAGCCGAGATAATTGAGTTCTGCACCACGGTGCCTTTCTTTGAGTGCGGTATAGTATTTGGTGGACGGAGCTCGATTGGAGGATTCATGTTAAAAATGTACATGCTCAGTGCTTGTAGCATGCGCAACTGAATCAGTGAGTCGCTGTGTTTGTCCCAAGACGGCTTGTTCGTTGCTTCGATCTCCACCGACAATCTTCATTTCTTCGCGAGTTTGAAAAGGGCCAGCTGCTTCAGTAGCCAGACCTATTGCAACAGTTGCAAATCTTGCCACCTGCTCTTTGTAGCCTGCACTGCCTATGGCCCCTGCTTGGAGATGTTTGGCAGCCGTACTCTCCGCTTGTATCGTTCTGTTCCAATGTTCAATAAGGTCTGGCTCCGTGCAAAAGGTGTGTTTCACTCCATGGACCGTTAGTTCGAAAGCATCCCATCCAAGAGCGGTAAAACTAGTGAGATACGCCAAGTTCAACATATCATCAGGTTGCGACTCTCAAGAATCATGTTTTGAGAAAAATAGCAGCCCTCGTCTAGTCTAACAACCCTATGCAGCGGTAGAGTATGTCTATATGGCACGTTCACTACTCTGATTGTATATATAAGGCTTAGGGTGCTACAAAGGCTTCAAAATGATCAATTTCAACCGTAGAAAACGAGCTAGGAACTCTATAAATGTGCCTCATGACTCACAAGATGGCTGCTAAAACAGCTGCTGCGCACAAATCACCTACTCAAATACACCAAAAACGGCCTACTCAACCTTTATACCGTACCCCTGTTTTTTCGCACTCATTGAGCGCATCAACCACTAAAGTGATTGAGGCAGCGCAGTCGTTATCGCCTAGCTTGGGTAGTAGGCGGAGGATGAGATAATGCCATTGGTCGCGCAGGGACTGGCAATGTCGCTGCGCTCTGCAGTACGTTTGCACCGCGATAGTCGTGACGAATTTGCTAGCACGCCAGGCAGTCCTCCACGTTGACTTGGCGATGGGCTCTCGAAGGCCATCGCTCGATCAAGCTATCGATGTACGACATCATGTTCATGGGCACACCCCCGGCGGCGCTCACCAGGGTCTTTCTCTCGTGGTCTTAGGCTTCTGAGTAGTGTCGCTATCAGAGAGGCTAAAGTTGCGGGCTCCATTTCCAACTCATCAGGCTAGAGGCTTGGTGGAGATGGGCGGCGTTGAATTCCATAGGCGGAGCCTTAAGATTCAGATACCTCGAGGATACAGAAGACTTTGTACTGACAAGAAACATTGGACAACACGTCGTTTTTTATGGTGTCTCTGACGTGGACATACCGCCAACTTGTGTGTACTCAAGAGGAACGGCGAAAGATGGCGCGCTCAGCTGGAGGCGCGGCGCGAGTTCAGATTACGCCAAGAGGCGCTCAGAGAGCGTATGGAGCCTCACGAGGATGGTAACGATCGTTAGATCTTATTTACGGCGTGCGCCGTATGCCATTACTTACAGTTTGAGAAGCCTCAGAACTGAAGTACTATAGCTTCGCGCTGTAGGGTCTCTATCTCATTAGTATGTACAGAGGCTATGGCTCAGTAGTTGTGAGAGCTAGAAGAGAGTTTGAGGGTTCTGCAGGTTTTTAAACCTGTGCCATGACCAGAAAGCGTCTATCGCCTGCGCCCTCAGTTTCATTGTCATAGTTCTTGCAGTGGCTCGCAGTCGCGTCGCATTGGGTAATCGGCCTGCAGGTTCATGTAGCTCTAGATCATCTTCAACACTAAAACACGCCTACGAGCAACTTTATAATGATACAATTTAGATTGCAACTAAATGATATATGCTGCATGTGCGTACCTAGAAGAGAACCCCAGTTTACCTCATAACAAATCCCTGGATTGTGTCCCACTGAACTAGATGAGCGCAAAAGAGCCTGTGTGGAGAGTTATTATCCTATTTGAAACCGCGACACGATAAGCCCCCCAAAAAAGCGGTTTGCAAGGCTGATAAGAAAGGTAGGTTTTTGCACTGAAAAAGCTTTTATGCTTCCTCACTAGAAGGTGTTGTTGCCTGATCACTTGCGCCTGGTGGTTGGCCTAATTTTACCGTAGGCAAATCAGTTGGTGTCGTACTGGGCGCATGTTCATGTAGAATCGGTCTTGGGGTGCCTGACGGGCCAACGCTTTCGCTGGAGGCTATGGCTCGCTTTGATTTCAAATCCCTTACGGAACCCCCCAATTAACGTGGAGGCGGCTTCGAATTCTGCAGAGCGCTTTGGTGATATATCGTGTTGTGCCCATAAGGAGTCTAATGCACTTTGAACAGCCTCAAGATGTTCTTTAATGCCCTTAAGAGTGGCTGCCCAATTGCCCTGGGCAAACGGGAGTTCCCCGCGAGCTGTTCTTATACTGACTAATTCCATATTTCGTTGAAGTCCCCTGACAGATAGTTGAGAAGATCGGAGTTCTTCCTCTAGCTTGGTCTGAAATGATTGGGAGGACTGAAGTTCCTCCTTCGGCTTCATTTGAGATGATTGAGAGTTGATTCCTGGAAAACAAGATGGCTTCGCTTGCTCAAGACCCTTTCCAAACAATTCAATTTCGTTCTCCATATTCATTTGGACATTAATCCGGTCTATCTGCGTATCGCGCCATGTTTGGAGAAGCGACTTGTAGTTTGACTGGAGAGCGTCGTGGGATGACTGGAGAGCGCCGTGGGTTGACTGGAGAGTGCTGTGGGTCGACTGGACAGTGTCATAGGGTGACTGGAGAGTATCGTAGGACGACTGGAGAGCGCCGTGGTTTGACTGGGCAGCGGTGAGGGCGTTAAAGAGCTCTGCTTTCTCACGTTCAAGTTTAGTATAAGATAGCTGGAGAGACCTCAAGTTTGATTCAAGGGGCTCGTGGGATGATAGGAGGCATGCGTACGATTCCTCAAGACACTTAATTTTTTCCCCCATAGCGTCCCGGGTAACAGTCAGTTCTGCTTTGCCTCTCAAAAGCTCTGTTTTTTCTCCCGAAGTGAAGTTACGCTGAGTTTCCTGTAGGAGCTTGGATTTTCTTGATACCTCGGCCTTTAGCCTTTCTTGCCCCTTTTTGAAGTGCTGAAGCTGTTTCTGCAAGCCCAATTTCCAATTGCTGAATTCTTCAGTTCTCTCGAATCTCCAATTGTCCATTACCTTGACATCCTTTGACCTCTCTTCATCAAATTCGCATTGTTTTTGCTTCATCCAACCCCAAAAGATACCCTTGGCGCACTGTGTGGCCGCTGACGTTATAGAGCTTGCTGCGTATTCTATGTGACGTGAGATCGAGCCGATAGTTGCGTTTTCCAAGGTATCATAAGTTTTTGAGGGGCCTCTAACTGTGGTTGACAACCATACAGTCATTTTTTCGCTCTGGAGATTTGCAAGCATGACGGGGATTATCGACTCTCGTTTCAACCTTTCCATTTGCGATGAATGTAGGGCCACCAGACTCTCT
Organism: Phaeosphaeriaceae sp. PMI808; assembly: GCA_021365335.1. Taxonomy (NCBI): domain Eukaryota; kingdom Fungi; phylum Ascomycota; class Dothideomycetes; order Pleosporales; family Phaeosphaeriaceae; species Phaeosphaeriaceae sp. PMI808. The sequence goes on from JAJTIZ010000007.1 coordinate 408,104, forward strand.
ACATCCGTTTCGTGGAATGCCCTATGAGCTAGCAGTCGAGGTACGTTTTCATAGGATCCTTCGTATGCACACGGATCGTGAGATGCGGAGGGGTTCGGTAAGGCATCTATAGGTGTATTAACACGCAGATTGTGGGATGCGGAGGGCGCCGGTAGGACATTCAGTGACGCATTGTTGCAAAGCATTGAGCTAGTCCTGCTATCTACATTACGTTCTTTGTTTAGAAGTGCTGCAACGTCCATTGTGCTGAGAGTCTTGCCAATGAAGTACAAAGATAGTATCAAAGAGGATAAAATGATGAATTGAGAGGAGGTGATTGAGAGGTGAAGAGACCTGCTGGGCGAGGAAATAAATACTAAAGCACCACGTAACTTCTGGCGTCACCTAGAAGTGGTTCATGCATAATGCTTAACCAGGCAGGCGGCTTGTACCATTAAGAGACCACACGACTTCTCAAACCATTTACGGCAATAGATGCACGGCGTTTGACTAGGCAGGAGACTTCTGTCATGAGAAAAATCCTGCTGTCAATTGAGAGCATTTCATACACAGCGATTGGCTAGACAGGGGGTTTCTGCCATCAGAAAATTGCAGCTAAGGATGTGATATGTCGCAAAGACCCACAGCAGGCGTTTGCGGGTATGAGTGAGCACACCCGAGCCGTCTTTCAGTGCTAGGGCTAACGATCTTGGGTAATACAAGGCGGATATGAACACTTTGGTATATGCTAGTGCAACAAATATGCTTGTCAGTCTGTAAATGCTTCTAGTTCCGGCTGCATGCTTGCTCATGCATCTTCCGTCTTTGCGGTTCCTGGCGTTGTTTCGCCTTTGTTGCTGGCTGCGAACATTAGACCTACGGAAGTAAGGAGGCATGGCATAACTTGCCTGGTCGGTCTTTCATTGCCCGATACAATCGCCAGGTAAGCACATCCATTTTAACCTTAGGAGCGTCCTCCTCTTCTAGCTTTCCGTTGACGCGATCTAACATGCTTTGGAGAACGTTTGAGGGCACATCACGCCAAGTCCAATCTTTATGATCCTTTAAAATGGCATCAACCTCAGATTTAGTAAAAAGCTATGTAACTACAGTTAGTTTACCAATCAGTTCATTCGTACAATTATAGAAACGTCTTACGTAGAATCTTGTCCACTGCTCTGGTGAATGGCCTGTCTTCTGTCTTGCTTCCTCTACTAGAGCGCTTTTTTTTAGATTGAATGCCGACATAATTTGCTTGCGGTAGTACAATTTCTAGGGTCGACGTCTCTGGCGGTAATCTCAGTTGTATCGAACAGTTTCCGTGTCTGGGGAGGAGCCCCACCAAACCTTTTAGCGCCCGTGCTGTGGAACCCAACCATTTCATCAGCTAATTAGATTGTTTTTAGGCGTCGCATTGCTCGTGGATGCATCTTACTCTAAGCGTTGAGCTGAGTTCTTGAGTGCCATAAGCACGTATCTCAGTTCTAGAAAGTAGTTTGTTTGCTTTCAGGGCACAGATCTCCCTTTACGTGAAGAGAAGCATTCAGCCTTTGGGTTCACCGCCCGTTGCAGGTTCTGACACCGGTGAACAACTCTAAACTCTAGCCCCGTAAGGTGAATGAAGGACTACAGCTATTAAATACATATATAGTCTGCGTTGCAGATGAGAATACAGCACCGTGCAATTTGCCAGCCTGCCAAGCCACGTCACCTCAGTGTAGTGCACGTGGTCTACCCCGCCACATCATTAAACCCAATGCAGCACTCAAGAATCACCGTTGTGTACAGCAGGAGAACAAAAGCCCATTTTGCAATGCAATCTCAACCCACACGAGCAGAATTTAAGCAGGATAGAGAGATTGAGGCGCTCGTAGCGCCACTACGCGGCTTAAAACAGCAAAATTTTATTCGCGACACCAAACTTCCAGAAAAAGTGTACTTCTCATATTTTCATATCGAAGACCAGACAGAAATACTTCAACTCGTCAGTGCAAACTATAAGGTACAAATTTAGCTTCCTATCTAGGAAGGCTCTTACAGTCATTGCCATGGTACATTGCTTGGGCAAGGGCTCACCTACCTCCCTAAACCGTTTTCTTATACTGTCATCTTTCTCGAACAACTAGATGACACCCAATACAAGGCCGATGGTCAAACGTTTGAATCCCACAATCTCGTGCAGGTTAGCAATAGGCCGTTGCAGATAGAGGTTCTGTCTGAAAGACTAGCTATCATGGTCTATGCGTTTCCCCCCCCGTAGAGGTAGCAAGGACCGCTCAGTAACTCCGATGGTGCGCTGTTCGAGGAATCAAGTACATCCCCAGGTGGCTCCCAATCATAATCAATATATCCAGCATTGAAATCATCAATAAAGGTGGGAAGAGTAGAAAGGGAGTGAATAGATTGCGCTTGTGCCTGAGTCTCTAGGCTGTTGGATGTTGGAGGCGAGATGGAACGTGGGATAGCGAGTTCATCGTGACGTGAGATAGCACGTTTATCGGAGGATACTGACTATCTTGTAAGTCTATTTGAAAATGTGTAGCAACAAATATCGGAAACACCTATCCGGGCAATAGGTATTGATGGGGGGTGAGGATCAATTGAGTGGTAGCGCAATACTACTAGTTGCTTGAAAAGGCACATTAACTTAATGCAGCTCGCAATAGGATAGCGCCTGTGGGCCTCAACGTTGGCTGGGCGCAGTCGATGCCTTCCTCATTTCACCTGTTTGCTAAACCCTGGTAGGCCCATTGCAAAACACCACTTCATCATAAGGAGCACATTCTATCTGTGTTACACTTTATGAATTACTCAACTACTCCGACCTCTATTTTGTACTCAAGGGCTGTTTGGCTTGAAGATGTCTTTGATTGGCTTGAACTTGTGTCAAGCAACAACTCCAATCTTTTACATACGACTATGGGACACTAAGATCTAGTTCTCTTATACCATCTACCATGCCTTCATGTCTGTGGGTAGTCATTAGCTATAACTGCCGGCTTCAGGATACTGATTCCGGGAGTCGGGACGCAAAGCCTCAACAGCTATTCACACACCTTCACCGCCACACTGCAAAATAGAAGCCTAGATCGAGCGTATAACCAAATTCTCAACTCATTCTAATCTAGAAAATCTACTATAAATAGTATGCTATAACCTCAACATGGCCCTGTCAGCCGCCTCTGCCTAAAAGTCGCAATACACTACAGGGTGGAACAACGTGCGATCTCCGCATTTAAGCGTCCCCTCCTTCTTACTCTTCATAGAATCCTCCCAACATGAAATCTGCTTTGCCGGGCAAAACAACCGACCAGGATTTGTTCCATCGCACTTGTACTCACACGCCTCGCCTTCGATGTTCAGCTTGAAACTACCCCCGGGCCATGGTGGATTGTCGATATCCGAATTTCCCGCGGGCTTATCGTTACTTTGCGCAGAGATTTCTTGCCCGTCGGTTTCTCCACAGCTGCCAACTGGTTTGCCGACCTTTGCGGTGTAGAATTTCCAAGCACGGGAGACGTCAGCGCCGCCGGAGTGCGAGTTGACGTTTGATACCATGGCGATTGATAGGAACCAGCCCTTGCTGGGTTTAAGGGCTGATATTACGACCTGGTCATAATCGGACTTTGGTACCCCGTTCCAAATTGTTCGAACGATTGGATCTGAGCCTCGAGCTACGCTGGACTTATCAGATCGGAGATAATTTCTGATCTCGGTGACGCGCCCCTTGTTCGTCTTTTTTTCGTCCCAGGGGATGGTGTCATAGGCCATGTATGTTGCAATCAGACCACATACAGCAGGCGCGGCTAAATGGAGATATCAGAATAAATCAATGCGGAGTCTCTAGCGTGGTGGCAACTTACCAAACGAGGTGCCTTTGTCTTGCGCCTTCGTTCCGTCCTTGTTGGACACGTCGATCTGGGAACCGGGAGCGTGAACGGCGTTAGCTCGTTTCCCTTGCGAAAAACTGTCACGATTACCGTTGGGATCCGTTCCGCCAACAACAATGATTGGAAAATCCGGCGCATACAGGGTCGCTGGCGCCTCGTCGCTCGAGTCGCTTGATTTGCGCTGGTTTCCAGATGCCACTACCACAGGTACTCCGATGTTGAGTAGAGGCTCAATGGCCTTCCTGAGCTCGCTTTGTATATTTGCGCTGTTCCCGAGGGTCCATGATACGTTGACGATGCTTTTCTTTGCCCGCGTCGGGTTCTTGATGGCAATGTCTGTGTATACCAACTCGAATGCAGCAAGATTGTCGACGGCCTTAGACGTGGTTTTCACGGAGATCAGGGTCGCCTTTTTAGCAACTCCAAAGCGCTGACCGAGGGCAACAGAAGCCACTTTTGTACCATGGGAAGGGGCAACCGCGTCGTCATCCGCATCTTCTTTTTGGGCTGGAGATGCGTTCTTGGAGCCATCAGTTTGGAGCGGGAAGACTTTGCCTTTAGGAAACTCGCGCTGGTCCTTTGCCTGCAGATCGCATTAGAGATGTTTGATGAGGCTTTACTATTATAGGGACTTACATATTCGACGTTGTACGCGATTCCTTCTTCTATAACATAGATGAATGTGCCATCCCCTGCCTTTTTCTCATACACGAACGCGCTATAATCTTTTGGGTTTGCCTTTCTGCGAAAATAAATGTTGTGTTAGGGGGTGGTTAATCAATATCCTTCTACAAGGCTGTACTTACTTTTCCACGTTGACCAAGGCAAGGTTTTTGGGTGCGGGATCCTGCTTAGTCCAATCTGATGGCGTTCGTTTAACTTTCGTGCCGTACCATTCCGGAATCTCTTCTTCTTCCTTGCGAGAAATTGCAAGATGTTTTTTCACCTTTGGCTCGACCATTACGTCTTTAAGTTTAGAATACGCTTTCACTTTCTGTAAAGCGCCTGCGTCCAACGTCAAGCCACCCCAGACGAAACTGCTACCATCACGAGCTTTGAAGGAGGTGATGAAATGGTTGCGGTCTACGACCGTATCATTAAGAAACTTGCGTGTCTCTAGTAGCTCGTTGTCGTTCTTAGGTTTCGTTGCCCATGCCATGTATGTTGTACCCGCATCTCGATTTTCGAGCCGGCTGCTTTGATCGGGAGGTTCTAGTTGAGCAATGGATAGGTCTCTGATCATGGTGTCAGAGAGTATAGTCGAGACAACAGCCGGCGCGAGGATCGATAGAAAGATAAAGAAACGCATAATGGATGCAAGTAACGCTTATGGAAGCGTAGGTAATAAAGATTGGAAGGTTGATTGAATGTAGAAATACCAGAGGATAGAAAGACACCTTTATATGTCTCTTGCGAGCTCAAGGACGGACTCATGGAAAACGTATTGTTCCTCGGAATGCTGGGAGAAAATGGTGAGATTGGGATAGAAAGGCACATACTCTTCCTGTGCCTCTGTTTCACCTGATGCGGTGTTCTTTCCTTCCTCCATGACAAAATTGTTGCTTCAAGTTTGATGTAAGTTTTCCGTGCCTCTTCTATATCCCGGCAAAGCGGTTAAAATCAGGCCCGTGAGAACTAGGAGGTCGTAGTCGAGCGGCGTGTAGTTCTACTTGGCAGAGTGGTAAGCTTACTTCAATACTTCAATGTTGGTGTTGATGAGGGAGCCGTTATGGCATTTCGAAATAGATGACGTTTCGCCGCTCTTCGCCCCGCCGCCGTGGCTGAGACTTAACGATCCCAGGTGGCACAGCAAGGCTAATTACGCTTACATCACAGTCGCTTTCCCTTATTCCGCGGGCGGCTGCTATCAGGATACCTAGATCTGACTGATAGGGCAACTGTGTTGAAGCTAGGATGAACCTTTTCTAGTTGAGCTAACGCTCAGACAACATCTGGTTGATGGTACAGCATCCTAGGGCGCCAACTTCAACCCCTGTTAGAGTTTGACGAATGAGAGAGTCGAAATCAACTCGATCTAACCTAACGATTGGATGTATTTTATTGGAGGGTTGAACCAGGCACCACAAGACGCTGTAGAAAAGTAGAAAATAAGCGGGATGCTACCACCACTTCATCACAAGGAGCACATTCTATTTATATTACCCTTTTAGATTACCTAACTACTCCTACGATGAGGATGATCTTGAAGATGCTGCGGTAACAAAGGCACTAGAGTAGGAAGGAAGCATGCAGCACTTTGCCGCCCCAGGACAAGAACGATCTGATAACATAGAACGCTTGTGGCGCACGGTCTACATATATGTCAAATCATGGTGGCTTCTAGGTGGAAAGCAAATGAGCAAAACGTAGAAAAGTTCTGTTAAGAAGCCATCAGGTCGAATTTGGGTGAAATGCGGGAGTGGCATGAGTGTGGCACAGTCATGGGCAGATTGAAATTGAAGTACCCGTGGACGCGATAAGCAATCGCAGTGCAGGACCTCCTAGGCACCAGTAGTTTTAGATGAATCTCCAATACTTACGCCTTCAACCATACCACAGTAAGGCTATATTACGATCGCCGTCTTGTGTGATTCTAGGTAGGCTACTGGTACCTCAATCGTCTTATCAGAGATAGCGGGTCGTTTCGAGATCTGCAGTGAGGATCCGATCGGTTTTGTCGACATTATTTGATTCCCTGCTTTTTAGCGCTCGTAGATTAAAACGGCGCGGCGAGGGCCGGCAGCTTGGATCTTGGTGGCGCATCCTCTTTCTTTCGGAGACCGGGTTTCAGTTTGCTCAACAAGTATAGTCAGGCCATTGTTGTAGATTACAGCTAACGAGGGTAACAGTTGGTGGCTAGAAAGCACAACAAAGCCACTATTATGTGATGCTTACTAGGTACAGGGTGAATATCCAAAGATTACAGCCTGCCACGACGGATAGAGCCAAGAGGTCTAATATCTGGATATGAGGAATGGGAGATGGATAAGTAGCCCAAGGGCGTCATCTAAAAGGGCCTTCTCAACGAGGTACCCGCTCATCTTCAGCAGCTTTGCCGCCGGACTTCAGTAGGTACTTGCAAGTTGCAAGCATCGCAATCCGAAGCTGCGGAACATACCTGATGTTGTGTCTCAAGAGCACGACCTGCAAATGGAAATAGGTGCTGCATTCCAAAATAGTCTGCAGAAGGTAATATTACGCAGGGGTGTCAGCACGTTTGAAAGTCCACCCATTTCTTGTGCGTGTTTCTTGGCGCAGGGAGTAAGCGCCAGGAACCGGCAAATATGTTTGTCTCCGACACCTCCGCCTGTCGCCATCGACAGGGATATTTTAAGTGGTAAAACAATACCCACAACGAGATGAGGTTTTGTTTTGTTCTTTAACATTTCGCAGAGACAGAGTAGAGGGCTCGACATCATGGGGAGTCTTTGACAGCTGTTTCAAAGTCATGCGCGTGCGAATGAGTCTTTCAACGTGCCCCTGACAAGAATCCAACTGCAACCTCAGGCCTTCGCGGCGCGCGGCTCGACCTGTTAGATGCCGCGCGCGGCAACGCTGCGCCTAGTCAGCTCTTGGATGATTTCCTTTCTTATTATGGTGCGTCAGTGAGGCGGCGTAGTCAAGCCCCCAAGGCTGCATGCAATCTTCTAAGGTTTGGTCCACTGCGGCGCCCGTTATATATAACCAACGCTTGCGCTGTCAGTCATTTCTCTGCTCTGCAACGTCCTTCTGGCTCGGATACCGGAAATCCTTTCATTTTTGTAGGTTTTTCATACATACACTCCTTTTATAGAGTTCGAGACTCGATATCCTTCACACATCACGCGTCTGTTTTTACTTCTTTATCGCCTGGTCTAAACCCTCGCATGCTACAATACCTATAAAGCCAACATGCGTACCGATATTATCGCTGCTACGGCCGCCCTCGCCACCACAGCTTCTGCCTTTATGTGCACCGGCCACTACTTTAGCTTTTTCAACCGCAAAGGAGCTGCTCTTGGCTACGATCGTATAGATCCGGCTCTCTTTCCTGGTGGAAAGAGCCCTCATCTTCACTCCTTCGATGGAGGGAACGGGCTGAGTGCATCTGCGAACTTTGATGACACCCAGAAATCCTCATGCACCACAAATCGTATCAAGCCTGACAAGAGCTTGTACTGGCGCCCGACCCTCTTCTTCAAGGGCAGTGATGGCTATCATCACGTGCCTGAGCAATATACCAAGATCTATTACAAATATGGGGAGAGCGGTGCGTGGGATGATGTCACTGAGTTTCCGGAGAACTTCAATATGATTGCTGGAAGCCCACTGAAGCGCTCTGATAGCGATAACCCAGCGGGTGTGCGGTGGGGTTGCCACAAGCCCAACGGTGGAGACGCACCGATCTTCAGCAATGGTTTTCCCAAAGGCTTTGAAAGTTGCGCGTACGGCTTGGCTTCCGAAGTTACGTTCCCTTCATGTTGGAACGGAGAGAAGCTCGATCCTAAGAACCCCAACGCGCATATGGCTTATCCAACCGGTGGCCCTGGTACTGCTGGCTGCCCTAAGACTCATCAAAAGGCACGCTTCCCTAAAATCTTCATCGAATTCTGGTATGATATCAGCTCATTCAACGGGAAGTACAAGGCCACCGACTCCCCATGGGTCCTTTCCAGCGGTGACCCAACTGGCTTTGGATTCCACGCCGACTTCATGAACGGATGGGAGAAGGGCGTTCTCCAGAAAGCCACTGCTAAGGACACAGGTTCTAAGTGTGGTTGCGGATGCGGTCAAAAGGAGATGGAAGATTACTTCGGAAAAGCCAATGTGAATGATGACAACGATGAGGCGTTCAAGACATGCGCTGTCAACTCCGCTTCTATCAAACAAGCCCCTGCCGTTCTTAAGGAGCTGCCTGGCTGCAATCCTATCCAGTCCGGTCCTTCTTCAGCGACTACCGTCACTGGAGATGGCTGTGTCGCTACTGGTGCACCGGCTCCTGTATCTGACAAAGCGCCTACTGTCATATCATCTGCAAAGGCTTCACTAAGCCTTGATGTACCGAACAAAAAAGCCGATAGCTATCCTACACCAGCTGCGTCTCAGCAATACGGTGATGCGCCCAAAGATTCTGCGAAGCCCACGCCCTCTAAGCTGGAGACTCCTAAGGGCGACATCCCTTCATTATCCGTAGCCCTGACCAGTACATTAGCCAAGCCCTCTGGCTCTCCCGCCGGCGGTAAGGACGGAGATTGCAAGGCTCCTGTATATGTCACCGTCACTCCAACTTACTATGTTACTGCTGGCTCGAACTCGACCGCTTGTGACCTCGGCACAGTCACTAAGACGCTCACGCAAACAGCTACTGTGACTGTGGCTGCCCAAAATGGAATTGGATATATGTCAAACTAGAAGTCTGGCATGATCAAAGTCCCTCCTACGTATTTTCTGTATGATAGCAAAGTTTGGATATATATATGCCCGTCGCATATTATCAACGTTTTCTGGGAGCAGTGGTTTGAAAAGTACCTAGGTCCATGGTACCTATTATATTCTGTGTATATACTTACAATTCAATGATTACAATCCACTTCTCTTGCTCGCACTCTGCTCTTATCTACAGTCATTTTGTCCTTTTTCTGTTACGATGATTTTGCCACTCATTTCCGCTACAGACTTGATCCCTGCAAAACTGGCTGCCTTCTCATCAGCCTTAAATGTACTCAAGTGCCCAGTATCATGTTCTGGTATTACCTATGACAGACGCCAAGCAACAATAATGCATGAATGGCGCTGTGACTAGCGCTCATCCAACTTGCCTAGTTTGGCAAGTCCGAATCAAGTATTGATACCAGCAGGAAAAAAGTAACACTTCTGTATCGATAAGAGAATTTGTTACATTCCTGTTGACACTCAACCCAAATCCGGCAATTCGTTACAAACCACAGTTTTAAATTTTGATCTACCTTTACTTTGACCAAATATCTTCAAGGACAATAAAACGGTTGAGAAACGTTCACGCAATTGTTAGCATCTGGCCATTTTAGGGTTGACAATCCCAGTTCATCTACAGCTGTCGTGATCTACAACCTTAGAACCTATGCACACTTCTCTTGGACTTTTGTTGAAAATGAGAGCCAAGATCACGGAGACAATATGAATGGTAATGTAAACTTGAAAGTTTTGAATTGTTTATATTACATACTAGATCTTGTTAGGATCGGCGTTGTAATATTTCGTGAATCGTTTATGCATAACATGTGCGCATGACTTGCAAAACGCTTCATGTATGATATCCTAGGCCTATGCCCATGTGGTTGCCTATAGGAACCATGAAGCGCTCTAGTAAACAAAGAAAGTCTGGACCTCGTCCTCCGACTCGCGGAGCTTCTTGTTCTTCCTCATGAAGATAATCTTAGCAACCCAAGCCAGAGCAAAAGTGGCAATAGAGAAAGCAGCAGAAGAGCTGAGCGCAATGACGTAGCGGGGCTCATCTGACTTTGGCCAGAGGTATGGAGTCCTAGTGTGAAATTAGTCTGGCTAGCCCAAAATATCAAGAATATGCGATTACTTACCAAATGAAGCTGGCATTCATGACAGTAGTCACGATTCCAATAGCAACAGCCTTCTTCTCTGGAGTTTGACCACAAGTTGAACCGCACCAACCGAGGATGAGAGAGTTAACACCATATGTTCCAATGGTGAAGATGACCATGGCAGTGTAACGCCCAGCTACACTGATTGGTGCGCAAGCAACCAAGAAACCGACAGTGGCAACACACTTTGAAATGGTGATATGCCATGTGCGCTCGTTAAACTTGCCCGAAGACCAAGACACGGCGATGGTGACGGCACCAGCGATGAGGTAAGGCGGGCATGTCAGGACCAAAGTGATAAGCTGCGAGAAACCGAGCGTCTTAACAACAGTGGGGAAGAAGTTCTTGAAACCGTTCGCAGCAAGATGCATGTGTGCCATAGCAGCAAAGATCCAGACCATAGGGTCCTTGGCGGCCTGGCGGAAACCAGCCCAGACCGAAGTTTCACCCTTGTTGCCGACAGTGTCGAGAGCCATGCGGTTGGTAGCGAGATCACGCTCCTCCTGAGTGAGCCACCATGTGTTGTGTGGGAAATCAGGGAGGAGGAAGAAGCCAACAATCGCAATGACGAAGGTGATAACACCCTGAAGGATAAAGAGCCAGCGCCAGCCAGAGATGCCAGCGACATCGCCGAGGCCGTGGAAAATACCTGCAGCGATCAAGCCAGCAAAGGCAGTGGCGAGGATGTTACCAGTGTACAAGATAGCAATGCGAGTGGCGACTTCCTTTCGGGTGTAGAACATGGAGAGGAGGTAGACTGCGCCTGGGTAGTAAGGTGCCTCTGTTACTCCGAGGAAGAATCGAGTGAGTAGCAGACCAGTGAAGTTATTGGACAACGCAGTCAAAGAACTAACGACAGCCCACAGCATCATGCAGATGCCCATGTACCGAGAAGGACGGGTTCGATTGAGAAACATGTTGGATGGAATTTGTCCAAGAAGGTAGCCGACGAACAAGATCGACACACACGTTTGATATTGTGTGCTAGAAAGGTTGAGATCTTTTTCCAAGTCATCGAGACGTGCCAAAGCAATCGCATTGCGATCAAGGTAGTTCAGCCAGTACATTGACCAAAGCATGGGCATAATCCATCTGTCGAGTTTCTTCACAAGTGCGATTTCTCTGGGGTCGGTTTTCTATGTGGGCGGTTAGACAGTTGTCACCAATATTAGTTGTAAGAGTGAACAAACCTCGTAGGCACCAGAGTAGTCCACCTTGTCTACCTTGGGGATCGGCTTCAGAATGGTCGAATCCCTTGTCTGCTGCTGCTCGAGCATGACAACCTCGTTTTTCTCGTTCGTCATGATGATTTCTATGCACGAGAAATTTCACGGTGAAACGAAGTGACCAAAGTTTGACAATGCGGTGTATTCTCTGGGGTAAAAGATGTGGAGAAGACCAGTGGATCACCAGAATCTAGCTGGATGATCTGGGGAATTTACAATCCGGGGATCTGGCACTGGACTTTATACACAACTTGAACTCTCCCCGATTCCCCACAGTCGGTGCCGACCTTCCATCAGCTACAACGATGCGGCTAAGGTGCCTTCCGAAAAGTTCTCGAGTTACACTAGTCCCATTCACTTGCTCCGCGCATACAGGCATACCAAGACACCTATCCCGGCCGTTGGCCATGCCTGAGGTCTACAAACGGGGCGGGGTGGAGGGACCGACGGCAGGTTAGCCAGCACCTACCTAGCCTGGTTTTGGGTGTTGAGTCGCTGACGCAGGCTGGGGGGCCAACCTGCGGCGTAGTAGATCATTGTAAGGGCGCCACGGCAATCGTATACCGACCAATGATAGCTAGATTCGAACTGTGCCTTGAAAGATGTGCATCTCGACATTGAAGTTAACGCTTCTGGTGCTTCTCCGACGACGACTACTCTCCGTATAGTATGAGTGGTGGACATCCCATACACAGTACCTACGTCGCAGACTGTGATCATTATAGTGGTCAATCTGCACATCTCAGTGCCTTCAGCGCCGCCTGACACTCACCACTCACCTCCAGACCGACTGAACAAGTCCAATGTACAGCATTCGGGAAGGGACTCCTCCGTACCAAGAATCTCACCGTTACGACTAGCCCAGGCGGTGCGGATAAAGTATTACTCGCGACCAACCAGTTGACCAAAAGAAGAATTTAATCCAGAGTCTTGTCGCGAGAGAAGAGGCGGGCGAAAATCCATGGCAAGCCACAAAGACTTGGAAGTGCATGGTCCAGAGTTTTAAACAGTAAACTTGGGGCTAACGTTGCGAGATGGCGCTAAGCCAAGAAGGCCGAGAACAGCGTTCCACTCTTAAGCAGCATCGTGGAATTGAAACAAACCACCGGATGGCGCCCATCTCGTGGTATCGTGAGATCTAGATCGGCCCCGCTTTATGGCCAGCTTCGCATTCGTAGACCATGTTTAGTATGTATACAATATTTCTCCAACCTCGCATTACCATTCACACAATCTCGTGAGAGTGGGACAAATAAATATGTGAAAGCTGATTCAACATGACAACCGTAGGCCAAGAAAGCCGAGATCTCATCCAAGACCTCAAAGCATATAAGTCAGCGTTCAGCATCCTGTCGGCCGCTCGTCGGTAGCTTGGAGGGATTGAGATGGAGACTCAAGCGTCCTGGCGCGTGCGCATTGCCACGAGGGGATGCGCGGAGGCGTTGGAGGCGGGGAACAAAGCGGGATGCCAAGCACACGTGTCCAACACAACTCTTGGCTTGGCCGCCGCCTCGAATCCACTTTTAAATGGAAAACGGGCCAGGTTCAGAGTTTCGGAGCCCAAAAAGGGAGGCCGACGTGCTCAACCCATGCTAGGCCAAGATGAAGTACTAGGTAAACACCGGCTTGGCCCTCAGTAGGAGTGTATATTGGGCAAGGAACTGTGCGGAAGATGTCGGAGGGATGCACTATGTTCAGCCCCAGTCACACGCGGTTGATACGCTCCACAATCCATTTTCCTGGGCAAAGGCGTCGGTTCTGGCTACGGCCTCCAATCATTGGGCGGAAGATGCCTGGAAAGCTACTCTGACATCAGCGTGTACAGGTTGCGGGATTTCGTGATCGAGAAAAAACCGGGCCTGTGGAGAGCTCAACGACCGCGCCTCCATGCACAATCATCATGGACGATAATTTATTTGACCCAGGAAACACCGGTCGTGGAGCTGCTCGTGCGTACCCCATGGGGGTGTTGTGGAGGGCAGAAACCGGTGACCAGTAGGTCGGGCGGACTTGCGTGGGTGACTGGCAGTGGTTTGGGTGAGTTCGACATAGATTATTACACTCCTGTTAGAGAGATTACCAAACATCAATTTGATTTCTGCGGAGCAGTCGATGTGTGTGGTATGAAGATGATGTGGTTTACGGTTGTATGGGCATTCGTTTGATATTATATGTCTGCAAGTAATTGTTGCGGATAAGGTATCCGAGAGACTCATCGCTAACATAATAGTTCCGGCATAGTGGATCAGCAGGCGCATTTTGCTCTGCAATAGCATCTCATACTGAGTCACTCTTCCCCCCGATTTACACAGAACTCGAGACGATGATAAGCTGCTCATGTACACGCATTTGCAGTGCGACTCCGGTTGAATCTCACCGAAGTTTGTACTTCGTCACTCCCTTGCTTGGACTCCCACCACGGCCGATTTCCGTCAGTTGCTTGATGGCTTCACCATTCATATAACCATCAATATAGATATCACCGACATAACGATGCTCATCCCGTGGGCCGTCTGGACGAAGCAAAATAGGAGTAGAGCACCCGAATGGAACGACGACCAGATCACCCACCCTCATATACCCTGATCCCATACCCATCAACCCTTGCTCGGTGATGCAGAAGTTGCGGCCCATCATCTGATTGCCAAAGTTTACCTGCAGGAAGTTTCGTCGTTCGTTCGGTACAAGAAGGTTCGTGATGGTAGCATAGTATCGTAAAGCGGCATCCATGGGAAGGCGTGGTAATCTCTCCGCGATCAAGGAGGAGAAGACATGATAGCAGATGCGATGCCAGAGACGTTGCTGGCTATTTGGATTCGGAATTTGACCAAAACACAAAGTGCGGCAGAAAGTCATATGTAATGGGTGGTCTGTGTTTCCTTCGTCAAATATCACATGTTGTAGAAGCGTTGCACGCCAGTTAAGAAATGTGGTAAGGTAATCTTGTGCGCCACAAAATGTACCAACAGCGATTCCTATCGCCCTAATGGTATCTAATTTGATAGCAGAGATTTCAAGCTTCCGCCTATGGTCATAGAATCGATATTGGGCTTGCGTCGGGCCATATTGGCCCCACGAAGCATCGAAGCCGTGGTTCCTTCTGAGACCGGACACATCAGGGATATGTGACCCTTCATCAACGCATATACGGTTAGTATACATTGCATTCAAGCGTTGCGCATACTGATACGTACAATCTGGGCACCAGCTTGGAAGTCCGGTTGAGTTGACATTGAGAGGAAAATGTATGGCCTCGCGTATGACATCCAACCGATCGGTTGTGGATATAATATAATCTACGACGTCCGTGTAGACAGTCTTATGGATTGGTCGTAGCCCACAGGGAAATCTTGTTGCGTAACCTCTGGTAACATTCCCAAGATGCCGAAAACTTTATCGCGTGGATTTTCGCTAAGCTTCTTTCTACAAACACGCATCAGCTGTAACAACGACTTGCTCCCGAGCTGCATAAGTTCGCCTGGATCCGGAAAGCTGGATGGCCCCAGACGAATATAAGGGTCACTGTACCTATCCCAAAAAGCGTTTGCAGCTGTTTGGTAGACTTCCCATGGGAGAGCGTGATCACCACAATATACCATCCTCTCCCGAGCCAACAGAACTTCTTGAACAACCTAAAGCGGGAGGTTACGGCATCAGTACTTGGGCTATAGCCTAAGCCAATTTGCGTCACTCACCCACAGCCGTTTCCAATAGTCTCTTTTAAATAAGGTGAGAAGCGCAGCAGAGTCTGCATGCTTGTGAGCAGATCTTATGCGCTCCGGAGGCACCCTATGGTTTGCTACTTCATGAAGTAACTGCATTGCCAGCGGACTCTTGTCAGCCGCCGGCCCTAGCCAGATGGCGGCAGACATAGCTCGACTGTAGATGTGACCCATCAAACGAACTTGCGTTGCTCTCTCGTCTTTGTTCTGTTGGTCGATACACAATGCATCAACCCAGACCAATGTTTCTAGCTTCTTCTGGCGAACTGCTTCCAATGTATCATAAAGACTAGCGGCAACGGGGATCACCGCTCCTGCTAGTCGAAGTGGCTTCGTGTCAAGCCCGTCTCCCCACGCATACTAAAAGCAGTATTGATGTTAGCGAAACTGAAGATACAGTATGTTTTATTGGTGCTTCTTACTGATATTGCGATGTAGTCAGGTGCGTCATTGAGCGACCTATGTAAAATCTCACATTTTAATTTCGACATCGTCTCAGGCAAAATCTTGACAAGCCTAAACTCCATTTCCCCTAAAGCTAAGTACTTGTAGGTCTTGGGGCCAAGAACCCCTGAGCCGGAGGGCAAGGAGGGAGGAAGAGCTATCAAAAAATCAGAGAATTGTAATTCCAACCTAATTCGTTTTCTTGAGCCTCCGGCTTCAGACCTAGAGTCACCAGTGGCGAAGGGACGGGCCATTGACCCAGGATATCCATGTAAATATGCCACATCGGACGTAGAGCCATGAGCTCTTGGATTTAAACCCAGGTGGGGGGTAAGTATCTCATCACGCGATGGCATGACCGCTGTTTGAGAGAGAGGAATATTGGACGCGAAAGACGCAACTACATTCCCACTGACTAGTTTCGGTATTCTTTCTAGGCTGGATGAGTGTTGAACGCCCACAGGTGCATCGAGGTGATGCTCTCCATAGGGAGCAGGTACGGAAGTTAATGGCCCAAGGGGGAAAGTAATGGGTGTTTGGGGTAGGGTTCCTTCTGAGTATATAGTAGAATGCTGTAAACCCGTCTCAGCCATCACTTCCAAAGAATGCCCGCCATTGACTTGCTTAGAGGCTTCGCCAAATGAGTAAAATGGACTCCAGGGTTCATAGGTAAGATCTGGACTCAAGATATCGTTTGTGGAGTTCTGGGGCTCCGGCTGATCATCGTTTTTGTCATCACTATAGATATAGTGTTCACCATACCTACTAGGCACTGTCATTTTCTTGGACTTGGGGGCGAATCTATCGCTGGACGCTGTTCTTCTTGCGGTTCCTGTCTAGCAAGAGGTGGTGACCGTTCATCTGGCTGAATCTCATTACTGACTACGTTGGAAACACCAGGAGGTGTCATTGCGATCAACGGAAAACGTAGTGTGTCGTCAGCCATTGTTTTTCTACAGAAGTACGATATGATATTGAAAGATGAGGAGAAGTGGATTGCTACCTCGGTGGGGTTCTTGAATTCAGTGGCTGAGCTCATGTCTTCGGCTTGCTGGATGTGACAGGGATGCCATTGGCTAGCATGTTGCTGTGCATACGATGGCTGAGTGTACAGATCCAGCCCCAAGGAGAAACTCGAGGCAAGGCTGCAAGCTAGTTCGGAAGCAACAGAGAGGGAAGGAACGCAATGGGTACCTGCTCAGCATAATTAGAATATTCTTTCCTGCGATAAATTTCGCTTGGCATGCGCGACCACAGTAAGAATAACCGAACATTACACTAGGAGAAACGGTCATGTACATTTGCTAAATGTCAGGACAGTGCATAAAACCAAAATAGTCAGCTCACCAACTCGTGGTGACGGGATAGTATTTGCATAAAAAGGCTCGCTCAATCATCCAGATACTCTACACACTATGCACATCTGTAGAAGGGAAATAATCCTGTGCGCGAATGCGAAAAGTCGTGAGCCGTGTGACTGATGTAGACGCATATGCTTGCAAAATGCCGCCAAGGTCGGACACGGGTGTCGACACAATTGACAAGCGAAAATACTAATTCTCGAGCCTTGCAACTGGGCCTCTCAATCGCGAAACTTCCTGTTCTCATTCTCGCCGAATAGTGTGACTCTGATGGATGGCAGAGCCTGGGACTCGAGAAGCCTTAGGCGTTCTTCGAAGGTGTTGTTGATGTCAATCCTGCCGCCGGTACCAACAATAAAGGCACCGCCAGCACTAGGAGGACCGTGTTAGCTAATAGGCGATGGAAGCTTCTCCAAGGATTCAACTTACGCGCCCTCTGGCAGCGGATCACTCTCATCAATGGTGATGGCAACCTCTTTGTTCACCTTGGTCTTGTATTCTGACTGTGCCTCCTCGATGGCCTTCTTTGTGATGTCATAGTCGACCTCCCTGACCTTGACCTGGAGCTTATCCTCATTTAGTGCATAGGCACCCTCGAGAATCAAGTTCTTCAAGATAGACTGGTACTTCGTCTTGTCTTTGGTCACGTCTCCAAGCTTCTGGCCTGCCTCCTCGAACAACTTGTTGAGCAACTCTTGTCTGGCACTCAGGATCCGTAACCTTGACTTGTTTGAGACGGTGGAGCGGGTGATTTGCTGGGACATGGAGGCTTGCTTGAACTTCTTCTCGTAGGAGGTGTCGATGCTCGCGGTTTCTTGGTTGATAAGCTTTGATTTCTCGATTGCAAAGTCCTCATCAGCTCTGACTTCGATTTCGTGAGCCTTTTCCACTGCCTCTTGGTGAATAAAGGCGGTCATTTTCTTTAGCTCGCCGGCGACCTGCCATGGTGTGGGTGGTTAGTCGGTGCTGCTGTGCGATGTTGACGTAGTTTGGCGGGGAGCTATGGACGGTGCGCCTTGGAGCTGCATGGAACGGCAGTACGGAAGCTTACCTGGTCGTCGGAGAGGGCGTGAGTTTGCGACATGACGGCAGTGGTATATTAAGTGGGGGTTTGGTGGGTGGTGGGTGGTGAAGGTGTTTATTGGTGGTAGTGCAGGCGCCAGTTGGACAGACAGATAGATGATGAAGCTTAGAGTTGAAGTTCAAGCCCCGAGTCAGCTAGGAGCGCTGATTGGCGAGAGCACACCCTTTGCTGCTGAGATCACGTTTTTGGTTGATGCGCTAGACGACGGTATGTGCATGCGGTGGGTATGCAATCCAGGAATCCAGCCAGCCCAAGTTAGCCAACCAGACAGGTCACGCTGTACACTGCACTGCACATTTGTTGCTGCAACTGACCGTCTTTCTTTCTGGCAGGGTACATCAACCTTCTATATCTAGTCCAAGCGTCCTAGTCTTGTCTTTCTTTTTCTTCTTCTTCTTCTTCTTCTTCTTCTTCTTTTTCATTTTCATATCCTCGTCCATCGTCACCAGACTGCCGATCCCTGTCCTGCGCGTCTCGGCTACACTTCCCAAACCATCCCGTGCCCTCCCATCACTCACCGCAGTGTGACGTTTGAGACTGGCCACACGATAGACACACGCCCACGCCTCCACATTCCACATAAATCACATCCACCAGCATGCGCTCGCAATTCAGGTAGCATACGCTCTTTGTAGCCGCAGTATCAGGGCACCAAACATGGTTGAACTGTCGGCAGGCGCTAGCATTGCTGTGAGTCCTTCCTTCTTGCCTCTTCCAGCGCTTTGCACTGGTCGTAAAACAGACTCTTAGGAGACATTCAACATTCAGTACTCGATACTCGGCACTCGACACTCGGACTGACATATACCCATAGCTTGGAGTAATCGTGGGCCTCGTTTCCACCAGCGTCCAAAGTATCGGCCTCACACTGCAGCGCAAGTCGCATCTACTGGAGGAAGAGAAGGAGGACGACTATGATAGACGGCCACCATACAAGCGCCGGAGATGGCAGCTGGGCATGTTCATGTTCGTTGTCGCCAACATTGTCGGCAGTACCATTCAGATCACCACCTTGCCGCTCCCTGTCCTCTCTACTCTCCAAGCCTCCGGCCTCGTCTTCAATTCGATATGTGCTTCCATAATCCTCAACGAACCATTTACACGCTATTCTCTTATTGGTACACTTCTGGTTGCAATCGGCGCGCTTCTTATAGCCCTGTTTGGCGCCATATCCGAACCTTCCCATACCTTGGACCAGCTCCTCATTCTTTTGGGGCGCGACCATTTTCTGGCTTGGATGTTTTCTACCCTCTTCATTGTTGTTCTTCTCATAATCTCAAATTGGATTCTAAAGCGCATATATCCGCGGACTACTCCTCGATTACGTCTGGCACGAGGCATCATTTTTGGCTGTGTGAGCGGCATACTCTCTGCGCATTCACTCCTTATCGCCAAGAGTGCTGTTGAGCTATTAGTCCGCACCATCGTCGACCGGCATAACCAGTTTGACCGCTGGCAGTCATGGATGATCCTCATCGGTCTGGTCGCATTCGCCCTCACTCAACTCTACTACATGCATCGAGGACTGAAGCTTTGTAGTACTAGCGTACTTTATCCCCTTGTCTTCTGTGTCTACAACATCGTCGCCATCATCGATGGTCTAATTTACTTCCACCAAAGCAGCCGCTTGTCGAACTTGCATGCAGGTCTCATTGCCCTTGGGACCGTCATCCTTCTCGCGGGTGTGGTGTGCCTGAGTTGGCGATTGGAAGATGCTGATGACGAGCCGACCTCCCCTACAGCAAGCAGACACATGGGAAAAGTACCAATGCCGCAGACAGCACTGCAACCTGGCATCGGCCTGGTACATGGCCATATCATCGACGAGCCGGAAGAATCGCTAGATATCGAACAAGAAGCGCCAGGCCTTCATGGATCGATCACGGAACAAGCCATACGCAAGTCTATCAATGAAAGAACGCCATTGCTGCAACGAGCTCCTACCGGACCTGCCCTCACCGTAACCACGTGGCAGAAGAAGCGACCAACTCTAGAAACTCAGCAAAGCGCGGAAGGAACGAGTCCTTCTTCACGAAGACCACCAAGAAGAAGACGGATGACGATCTCAGAGGAAACAGATGAAATTTGGGCCGAGCTGAACGACCGAGATTCACTCCCTTCACCTGCCAGACGATCCGCAGATCTTGAGAGGAGACCGAGATCCGGCACATTGCCCGCAAGGAGAAAGAATGTACAATCAGCCTGGTTGAACCAAATGCGCAGGCGCTCCTGGTTCGAGGGCATAGGAGCAAGCAGTCAGCGAAGCAGAAGCGTATCACAGGGCAAGAGGCCTATGGACAGCTCTTCCAGTTTACTAGACCATCCTGATCCGGAAG
The DNA here is from genome assembly GCA_021365335.1 of Phaeosphaeriaceae sp. PMI808. Classification (NCBI taxonomy): domain Eukaryota; kingdom Fungi; phylum Ascomycota; class Dothideomycetes; order Pleosporales; family Phaeosphaeriaceae; species Phaeosphaeriaceae sp. PMI808. The sequence continues at coordinate 428,721 of JAJTIZ010000007.1, forward strand.
ACGGGGATCATTCAGATGCGGACGATATGAATACTACAACTCAAAGGAGAGGGACTTGGGGTTTTGGGCAGCGGGGTAGTAAGAGCCAAGATGCTTTAGGAGATTGGTTCAAACTGAAGTGGTGGCGGAAGCGATGGAGAGAGGATGAAGACGATAGACAAGATGAAAGATGAAACTCAGATACCATTAGCCTTAGATTATACCATTTGCATACAATAGCTACATGGTGAAGAGTAAGAGCTTTGTGACTTGAACCGCTGAAGGAAGATGCTACCTCAGTCACCCACAGCCTACTACATACTTACAAACTCATGAATCGTACTTGCCTGCAATGTTCAGCACCCCCACTAATAACAAACAAGCCCTACTCACAATAGGTAATTAATTCCAAGCGAATCCTGTTAGCCAACCAGGTCAAGACTTGGAACTGCCCCACCACCACAGCCTGAAGCTCCAGTGCTCCACCAACATTGTCAAAACAGCTTGATCATTATTCGTAGACGGCAGTGCAGGAATACCTACACATGCTAGCTAGATTGTAATCCAAAGCTTAGTAGGCTGCACTAGGTGCTTCTTGCATGCCGAGTTACTACGTTAGGTATATGAATCCGGCTGGGGCGTGCCAATCGAGGCATTACTTGGAGATAGCGAGAGGTGATTAGAAGAGATACTAGTGCCGTATATGCATGAGGTGGAATGGGCAGGCCGAGAATATTAGGGTAGGTATATATAAGGCTGAGATACGCATTTATACAATAGATCTCAGTTTTCCTTCCTCTTTACACTTTCATTCCCCCCACAAGGTTGAGGACACAAAACCTCAATTTATAAACAGATCAGTTGTATGTAATCACTTTCCTCTTTTCTCTACATAACCTGGACTAGCTAATCCTGTCCATAGTTATACTAGCACCGCCACCATGCCTGCCATGCAATACTTTGAGAAAGCCCAATCATCCTTCAAACCTCCCCTTGTCGCCAATGAGAATGCCTTCCTCGGCGACGTTGCCTCTTCGTATGCTTTTTGACTTGCATTCCTTCATCCACGCCCATCTAATTTTCCTGCGTAGCGAACCAACATCCCCCGAAACCCCAATATCAGGCGGTTTTTACCGGCTTGAAAAGGGTACACCGCTAGACTACACGTATTCGTACGATGAGATGAAGATTGTCTTAGAGGGTCATTTCTGTACGTTCAATCGTGTTTGATTATTGGTTGGAATGGCCCAAGAAGGAGATTGGGGTTCGGCGTGCTAACATGCTATTTCAATCTAGATATCAAAGACGAAACGGGCAAAGAAGTGAAGGCAGAGAAAGGCGATGTATTCCATTTCCCAAAGGGAAGTAGGATCATTTTCCGGACGGATGATTATGGACTGGCCTTTTTTGTGGGTCAGAGGAAGAAGGATACGCTTTGAAATGTGTGTTAATATAAAAGGCTTATAATAGCATAGACCTTACATACGTGAACAAGGCTTGTGAATTGGATATGTTGATTGCAGTTTTCTTTAAAGTCTTGTACTGCTTTAGGTTCTTGAATCCGATTTATATTCTGATGCAATCGTATGTTTGATATCAAGGGCTGGGTAGAATGCGGTGAGTATAACAACAATCGTAGGTGGGGGCTTCGTGATAGGTAAGTCATCGCTCAATCACATGCATTCATGAAGCAATCGAATGAATTGAATTACGTAAGGTGTGCGAGAGTTCATGGCCAAGAATATCTAATATCTAGAAAGTAGAATCAGAAAATATGAATAGCAGAAGAGAGGGAGCAGTGATGGGAAGGGGTAGTGGTACAATTCATGATCGGCGAAACTCCGGGCCGCTTTAGTAGCTAGCCAGGAACAAGGGAGCTGAGCGAGCTGACGATAAACATTACGTTACGGTCCCAGGCATTCTCACGTCGATACATCGCCCATAATGCTCGTGTCTCTCACAGTTGGCAAGGTTGATGCCGGCGTCGCTGTACTCTTGACAGAAGACAAGCGCCTTGTATGCGCCCATATGCCCTAACACATGTACATTCACGCATAACTAACCCCCGCGCAGATCGAGTTTCCGTCTATACTACTGCCTCCTGATATCTCTTCTGGTAGCATAGTAGACATTGACGTTGCGCGCAACCACAAGGCTGAGTCGGACTCAGCTTCCGCCTTTTACGAGCTCCAGTCTGAGATATTCCGTACCTTCGGCCAGCGCACCCCCTCAGCGCCCGCCATTCGCTGTCGTAATGCCACACAAACCTCGGTAGTCTTAGAATGGGACCCTATAGACGTTGCCACTGCAGAACTACGAAGCCTCACCTTGTATCGCAATGGAAGCAAGGCAGGTACTATACCGAAGCCCAATGACGTACACAGCACAAAGTTGAGCGGTCTGGCTGTGGACACAGAGTACACGTTCCATTTAGTACTCAAGACTAGTGCAGGTATTTTCAGCAGCGATAAGCTCACTGTTCAAACACACAAAATGACGGACCTGTCTGGCATCACCATAACGCCAGGCCTCATGCCTGCTTCCCTACGCGAATCATTACAGAGATCTGTGGAGAGAATCGGCGCAAAGATTGCAGATACTGTTCGTATTGATACCACACACTTTGTTTGCACAGATGGTAGAGGGCCAGCATGGGAGAAGGCTGTCGAGAACAACATCCCCGTAGTTGTACCAGACTGGGTTCTAGGATGCGAGCGAGAGGGCCGCATCGTTGGTGTTCGAGGTTACTACTTGAATGCAGACCCAAGATTACGGAGCGTTGGCCCAGGAGTATCGCAACCACATCCCCAACAAGGACAGTCGCAGCAACAGCAGGTACGGAGTCCAGTGGCGAGCCCAAGAACCGAAGTCACACCACCTACACCAGAGAGACCAACCCATAATCGAGAGGAAGACAGCGCAGCACCGCCTCCCCCACCCCCAAAGGACGATGTTAGTCAGAAGTCAGGAAATACTACACCAGAACCCAAGTCACAAACCGACGAACAGAAGGTTAGGACAGAAGACCTCAAGCCACAAACAAACAAGGAAAAAGAAGAAGAGGATAGCGACGAGGAATCCGAGCCCGAGACTGGTAAAGCTAAGGCACTTGAGGCTGGCCTTCCGAGCAGAACAAAGCCAGGGCAAGCGTCAGTCGATGACGACGATGGAGACACTGGAAGCTTTCAGGAGGTCGCGCTATAATACCGAATATTCATAGAGTCAGGACTAGGAACATAGCGAGCGATTCGAGGCGCAAATCGAATACCAGTTGATTAATCTTTGTTAAGTTTACCTACCAGCGACTTCCGATTCTACACTCATGTCAACCCTGTTCGTCGATCAAACTCACTAGCCGTTGGATCCACGTACGCACGGCCGTTTGAAAACCCTCAACGCTAACGTATACAAAGCAACATCATTGGCCATCTTGAAGACCGTATTCCAATAGGGGACTGCCGTATAGCCTCCGTTACATCCTACAAATAGATAGCTATGAACGCCTTTCTCGGCCTGCCTACCCTCTTGCCAAATCGCACATAGTCCTACAGACATGATTTCCCTTGAACTGCCCAAATCTTTGATAGACCTCCAACTCCCGCTTTTATTTGCTAATAACATCATCGCCCTAGCTATTGGTCCCAGGAATCATGTAATTCGCATTGGGGTCACGCTGCCTATCCTCATCGTGTTGGCCATCCAATCCTGTTACAAGCAGAAGGGGGACATGGAATGGGGAAATAGGTATGGACTAGAATGTCTAGTGCTGCACCAGCTATTTGTCTACATCGATTGGAACGTCCTCTGCAACCCCGATAAAGAAAAATGGCACAAGATACAATATTCTGCACCAGAACCAAACAGCAACAGTAACACAGAAAAGAATACAGTGCCACACGAATTCCTAGCTCGGACCTGGTGGGGAATCAGACTCGCTACGGGCGCTCGATATGTTGGATGGTCGAACCAAGTCAAAAATGTGCCCGTGGAGTGTGATGCGGATTACTCGCGATTGTATGTTTCCATCCATATTCACTGCATAAATCGCTCATATTAACTTCTTCCGGACTCTTCATCGTGAGAAAATCGCTCCGCGCGCTATTCTTCTACCTCTTCGTGGACATTATCTACGCCTACACTGCATCTTCGCCCCACGGTTCATGGTCCGACATTACACACATTAAAACGGCCACTAGCTATGCGGATCGATCGTACTTGACACGGTGGTGGTTTGCATGGGTGCATGTTATCTTGACGTATGTAACACTCGCACAAGTGAATGCAATATACAGCGTTGTGAGCGTTGCAACTGGACTAGCCAATCCTAGGGATTGTCCGAATTCGTTTGGCAATTTGAGGGAGTTGGTCACGGTACGAAATGCGTGGTCGTAAGTTCGCTATTCCTTTTTGTGGTAGACGGTGGCAGGGGCTGATGTGAACCTGTGTAGATTCGTGTGGCATCAACAGTGCAGGCGCATCTGTTCTACTCTTGGCATCTTCATTGCGAGAGACGTTCTACGGATCCGTAAAGGATCTTTTGCATCGAAGTATGTTCAGCTCTTCGTCGGTTTTGGCATCTCGGGTATCGTGCATGGTTGCGCTTCGATGCTTCTTCATGGCTCATGTGAGGATGATGCTGCGTTCGCGTTCTTCCTTGGACAAGCATCAATCATTATGATTGAGGATCATATCATTGATTTTGGCAAGAAGCTTGGCTTTAAGGACTCGCGCTTTTGGCGACTAGTTGGTTTTGTGTGGACTATCTTTGTGATAGGTGCGAGCACGGAGAGGTGGACGGGTAGTTTGCTTGGACATGGCATGTGGGTACATGCCAGGAAGCCTGATTATTTTTCATTCGGACCCCAGGTGGTTGTGTAGATTCAACAATTTTGCGACCAGCAATTCAACGAGTATCGACGTATCTTTCGTTTCATATAGAGTATTAAATTGTTTACATTTATTATGACCTACCTTTGCCTTACTTGGTATATATTTGAGGTGATGCGCACCATGGTTACGCACAAAAACAGTCCCGTTTACACACCTTCGAGGACAAAAGGTAGCCTGTGCACAAAACGTAGTGAGAAATTGCGGAGCAACCACTACTGCGTGATACCGCGATATACAGTGGGCGAGCTTGTGTTTACCGATACGTTTCTTTCCAATGAGAAGACTGGTTGGAGGTACCTCGTGCAAGTGCTCATTCGAGATGCTCGTTTCGTCGGTGAAATACAGAGAGAGAAGGCTTGCCCTATTTGCGAGACATATAAAACAAAATGCTTGCCGAAGAGGTTGTTAGCCAAGAAAAGAAATTCAACTAGGCTTCTTGATAAGTTTTTGACCTCTACCAACTCTCTTGCTGACGGTAGTTCTGTTTAGACCCCGTGTTCTCCGGCGAATGTTTTCGCTGAACTATAATCTAACATTTTTTAGTATATGAACTTCGAAGTAACACAACTCTTTCAGGGTCAGGGTACGCTACTGGGAATTGGAACCGCACACAATTGCTATCCAACACCTAGTATCCAGGGTTATGCGTAGGGTCAATACGTCGACCGATTTCATCGTTTGGAGTGAGGTGTGGGTTCACGTTCTCTGACGGAACAGGCCGCATTCCGGTCATCTTTTAAGTTCAGCATAGACGGACGTGACTTCGATCTCCATAACACACCTCAAACAAACTTTAGTCCCTCTTCTGAAGGCCATTGTTTTGTATATAATATTTGAAGATGTCGTAAAGATTGTGGGGTGCTTTGATGGAGATTATTTCCCCTTTTAGCGCAACGGATTCAATTTATTCCAACCATGTTTCATCCCACTTATCCTATTTTAACCAAGTACCAACATTTTCTCCCCATCCTAACTATACCTGATCACATGTATCAACTCATAGTTCCATATTCTCATCAACAACATAAGGCTCCAAACGCTCCTTGAGCTCTTCAACACTCATTTCCTCGCCCTCCCAGAATACTTCTTCACCACTTTTAGCATTCCTGGGCGGAATCAACACATTCGATACAACCTGGATAACACCATCGCTAGCAATACCATCGTGAACAGTAACACGAGAAAACTTGTTGATGCGGATGCTAACAAATGGGCCGTATCGAGTTACATCAACAGCTAAATACTTGCCATTTAGTACTGTTGGCAGGTCGTAATGGAAGTACGGTGGCCGATCGGCCTCGTCTTCATCACCGCCTTCGTCACAATCATCCCCATAGGCGATATCGTCGCCGTCGCCACCGTTACCATCACTTGTAGCATCGTAAAATGCATCAGTGTATAGAGTTTGGTTAACAACGATGTGGTATTCCAGCAGAGCTTTGAGGTACTTCTGACCATACGAGCTGAACAAGAAAGCATTGATTCGAGGACCAAGCTTCTTGAAAGCCGTGTTTGATGGAGTGAAAAAGGTTCCACCTTCATGTGCGTATTTGGTGCCGTTCAGCTTGTCCCACAAACCAGTCTTGCTGAGGCCTAGCTCGAGAGTGCTGAATTCGCTAGGAAGCAAGTCAATAATGGAAGCGACGCTGGGTGGTGGGATGAGAATAGAGTCAACACCGTGGATCACGCCATTGGTGGCAAAGATGTTGGTTGCGACCAGTTTGCTGTAAAAATTGATTGTAGGGCCCCTGAGCGTTATGCGGACGGTGAGACGTTGCTTATGGCCAAGTAGTTTTTCTGGCTCGTACAACGTGGGGATAGTGTAGCTATGCAATACCCGGCCGGCAGGGTAGAAGTCGTCGCTAACATGGTACAGAAGAATACTCTTCAAAGCCTCCTTGGACGGTTTCTTGCCATGGTCGGGAATATTTTCAAAAGCTTTATCGGTGGGGGCAAAGACAGTGTAGTTTGCCTCTGTGCCGTTCAGGAGCTTGACCAACTCATCATATTCATTGATAAGCTTTGCAAGCTTGGTGGTATAGTTGCTTTCACTGATGAGCTATTTGCTGCTTCAGTACGACTGTTGAACATAATGAGGGTTTGTGTCTTACCTCATAAACCGTTCGATTAGGCTTCTCATCATGTGGGGGGTGATGAGGCTTGCCATGATGAGGTGGTCCATGAGGGGGTGGCCTATGGTGAGGAGGTTTACCATGAGGTGGCTTCCCATGATGTGGCGGTGGCGGTCCATGGCGAGGGGGGGATCCATGGTGAGGGGGAGGTCCATGATGGGGCGGTCCACCGTGGGGAGGGTGATCGCAATGTTCGTGGTCTGCCTCGAAATCAAAGTCGCCGTCGTCAAATGATGAACCTTCGAGCCATGCACTTATGTCATAGCTTACGTCGTGTACTTTGCTGTACATACTCTTTGCTTCATCTTTCATTTTGTCATATGTCTGGTGTGCTTTGCCGATTGCATCATCAAGAACACTCTGAGCATTGTCGATAATGGATCTTCCAGACTTCTCGACGTTCTGAAAGACATCTGTGTCGGTAATAACTAAGGCAGATGCCAATGGCAGGAGGGGTACGATGCGTGTGAGACGCATGTTAGCTGATATTCAATTGCAAAACCAGATGCAACTGTGGAAGAGGAATAAATCTAAAGGTGCTGGCTGACAACAATGAGATAATATGAGTCGATTACAACACCACTGAATGGCGATAATATTGGCGCGGAGGTCTCGGACACCGCCAGAATAGCTACGCAGCCAGGGACAGGTACAAACAACACAACACAACACGACGGATGAAACAGTACACGATTGCAACAATAGGCAGGCCCAAAAAATGCACCGATGGATGATTTAGAAATTGTTTCAATGGGGGAAATCTACGTTCTACTGATCTTTGACAGGCCACGCAACCAACAACAGGCAACGACTATGAGTACGCGTCAGTACTTGGCGCGGGGAAGGATGACGTAGGTGGACGAAATGTGGAATCGAAAGAAGTTGCGAGCATTCAAGAACACTGTATTAATTTTCTTATAAGCCGCATATCTATATATGAGGTCATTTGTCCATTCATTGAGATTGATGTGGAGCAGTTGTGCTTGCGCATCAATCAATCGTCTGAGAAACGGAAATATGGTCACGTGGTCGTGCACACCACACATGGGGTAATGCTTGCTCATTGTGGATGGGAGAACTTTGTTATCGTGCTTTCGTCATGCTGCGTTGCATATTCACATTTTTGTACTGCTAAAATATTGACGCAAAACCAGATATGTAAACCAGTCCTCCACCTGCACCACTGCTTCGGCGGCAAGTCGAATGTGCCAGCTGCAGTAGCTGCTGCTTTGTTGGCAGCCCACCTGTTAGTAACCCAGGACCAAGCTTTTTAACAAGCATTTGTCAAGCTTTTGTTACGTATATTCTGCATCAAGCCGGTGATGAACGGAGCATGGCGTCATGGCCTGATATTCGCGCAACATAATCTGCACTTATATATATCGTAGCACAGTTGTTTTGAGTACCTCGTACTATCATAGTAATCATCAAGTCTCCCTACCTTTCACCTCTTCCCCGTATCCGGCATCTCATCATGACAGCCCTTGCAAGACATGTGGATCCTGACGAGCTGGTCAAAAAGCTACATGATCATCCATTGCACAAAGCTGGACTCCGTAACCAGACTATCTCGCACATCACGCCTTACTCGAGTCGTTACTCTGCCAGCATCGAATTGTCAAAATTTAAAATCCCACAAGATGGCGCACCGGCAGATGTTGTCCATCAATTGCTCAAGGACGAACTTGATTTAGATGGGCGACCGAGTTTAAACCTGGCTTCGTTTGTGGGGACATACATGGAGAAAGAAGCAGAGCAACTTATGATTGAGAATTTGTCAAAGAACATGTCTGATGCAGACGAATATCCGGCGATGATGGATATGCATGCCCGTTGCGTCTCAATCATTGCCAACATGTGGGGTGCGCAAAAGGGTGAAAAGGCGATAGGGTCTGCTACTACAGGCTCCAGCGAAGCTATTCATCTCGGAGGACTGGCTATGAAGAGGCGCTGGCAAGAAAAGCGAACAGCCGAGGGCAAGGATACGTCCAAGCCAAATATTATCATGGGAGCCAACGCACAAGTGGCTCTTGAAAAGTTCGCACGTTACTTTGAGGTCGAGTCTCGCATTCTCCCTGTAAGCGAAGAATCGTCATACCGTCTTGATCCAAAGTTGGTCAAAGAGAACATTGACGAAAATACCATTGGTGTTTTCGTCATTCTGGGATCAACTTACACAGGACACTATGAGCCCGTTGAAGAGATATCTGACATCTTAGATACCTTTGAGAAAGATACAGGCTACTCAATACCAATCCATGTAGACGCTGCATCGGGAGGCTTCATTGCCCCATTCACTCACGTCAAAGCCGGCAAAAAGTGGAATTTCGAACTACCTCGAGTCAAATCGATCAATACTAGCGGGCACAAATTCGGCCTTGTGTATGCTGGTGTAGGTTGGATTGTCTGGAGGGACGAAAGCTACCTACCCAAGCACTTGATTTTTGAGCTACATTACCTAGGTGGTACAGAAGAGTCGTATACCCTCAATTTCTCGCGACCAGGAGCGCAGATCATTGCACAATACTACAACCTCATTCATCTCGGCTTCTCGGGGTATCGCAATATCATGGAAAATACGTTGGCTAATGCGCGGCTGTTGAGCCGAGCTCTAGAGCATACCGGATGGTATCGCTGCGTCAGCGATATTCATCGTAAAAAGGGGGATCTTAAGTTTGTCCAGGGCAAGGAACAGTACTATGAGGGTGAGACAAGCGCGGATTACAATGCTGGTCTGCCTGTTGTTGCCTTTAGTCTCACGGACGAGTTCAAGAAAGAATACCCACACGTTAAACAAGAAAGTATTTCCAACTTACTTAGGGCAAAGCAATACATAATACCAAGTAAGTAGGCAAAAGCTGCATCGAGTGTATTATGGCTGACATCGGCAGACTACCCGCTCCCGCCTAGCGAGGAAAAGACTGAGATCTTGCGCGTCGTTGTACGGGAGAGTTTATCCCTAGACATGATTGATCGACTAATCACGGATATTTGCGCAGTAACCGAGCAGTTGATGAAAACGGATACGGTTAATCTCACAGCTTTCCAACCATCAGCGAGCGTGGAAAAGACTCATGCAAGCAAGGGGTTGAAGAGGGAACACGGGCACAAAGCCAAGCGTCCCACAAATGAGGGCGTATATCGTGCTGTCTGTTGAGGTGCAGAACATCGGTGATGGGCGGACTAGGTATCCTAGACCATGCAAGCGAATTCATGCCAGTATCATGATCTAAACCTAACCCTAGAGGATGCTAACCCAAATTATCTTCATGTCACGCTTCGGCAAGCTCGCTAACCGCTGCCTTGCCGCCCACCAGTCAACCGTTCTCGTCATGTAGAATTGCTCTGGTAGCCAGGCTAAGTGCTAGCCAATGGATATGAACACAGTACCGCAAAAGCACAGAGAATACCATATAGTGTGACGCATGAATATTGGCCTCGCGCTGTTCCGAGTGATAGTGATTTGGTTAGCGAGATATACTTTTTCGGGTTGCACCTGTCGAATCGATTTCCATGTCCAGTCGTGCGAGATCTCAATCGCCAAGCGATCTAAGTTGACCCACTTCACTAAGTTAGGCATGGTGCATTGATCCATGAGCTCACGATCGCTTTGCTCTTCATGGCAACTTGATCATCGGAGCAACCAAACCTTCCATCACCTCTTCGGGCCGCCCCAAATCGATTTCTTGCGTCCCTGCATGGCTCAACAGCCAATGATAGCTTGCTAGCTGGTCTAAGTACGCGTCATACCCTGGTCTAAGATGCTGCACCAGACATCACCAACCTTGAATCGGATCTCCTCATTCCCAAACATCTGCAGTGCTTCCGAGTGGAGGCAATCCTGATGTAGCTGACAGATGACATGGGCTGACTCTTGTCCAATTCTAGCGCCCAGCGACCTTGTGCCCTAGGATTTTCGGTGAGACATAGCTCCATTGTCGTCTTCCAGTCACGACGTCCCACAGGCGCTCTGTCTTTCTCCCATGTGTGTTGCTACAATGCTTTTCATGATTTGTACTGTAGTTTAGCGTTCTACATTGCCACTTACTCTAATCAATGTTGCGCCGCTGCAGCTCTTGGCCTTTGCGCAATACGTACAACTCGTCTCTGTGCTCCTGTTGTTCTATCCAGAGCTACTCCTCGAGCGAGAACGAGAAGTATCCGATGATGCCCAACCACCCAGCACGAATCATTCTTTACATTCTGCGTCGCGACGTCCGCCTTTCCGACAATCCAGCATTTCATTATGCTGCACAACAACTTAGAGGAACAAAAACCCCACCATCGCCAGTACTTGATGCTAGGCGAAGCCGTGATAATTCTTTGACTTCGGAGCACAGTGGTGCGCCATTCACACACTTTTTGCCTGTCTATGTTTTCCCCGCCAACCAAATTGAATCTTCTGGTTTCCTCGCTTCGCCCTTGGATCGAAATCCCTATCCTGAAGCTCGTAGCCAAATAGCTAAAGTGTGGCGAACAGGACCTCATCGTGCAAAATTCATTGGGGAAGGAGTATGGGATTTAAAGCAACAATTGGAAGGTTTGAATTGCGGTTCTGGGCTAGAGATGCGTGTTGGAATGATTGGCGATGTTGTGAGTAACATCATCGAGTCGTATTTGAAAAAGTCTGGAAATGATGGAAGCGAACCTCGAATTACAGGAATCTGGATGACGGATGACGATGGAACTGAGGAGAAACACGATCAAAGAGTGGTTGAGCAGATTGCAGCAAAACATGATATACCATTCAAGGTATGGGTGGACGAGAAGTTTTACATACACGAGTGCGTTATCCCGCATTCCCTTTACCGAGAGTTATCTTTGTCAAGAAATGTACTGACCTGCCACAGCCGAGACCTACCATACAAAAATATCAGTGAGCTGCCCAATGTTTACACCACATATCGGAAGTCACTTGAGCCACTTCGAAATAGACCACGACAGCAACTGCCAACTCCAACCCAGCTTCCACCACTTCCACCAGATATACCTTCACAAAAAGCACCCTTCAAAATTCCTTCTAGTCTAGATAGCCTACTAAAAGCTATTCTTTCTCCTCTCCACAAAGACCCCACATATACGTTGCCAAATCCTCCGCAATGGTCGACCGGTGTTCAATCAGCTCATCCATTCAACGGTGGGGAGACGGCTGGCCTTGATCGGATTGCACACCTCGTTTCAAGCGGTGCTATGAGCACATATAAAGCTACCAGAAACGGCATGTTGGGGTTGGATTTTAGTACCAAACTCTCCGCGTTCCTTGCACAAGGCCATATATCGGCACGACAAGTCCATTGGGCAATGGTCGACTTTGAAGAAGGCCGAGGTGCTGGAAAGGAAGTAAGTGACTACGGCAAAGGCGAAAACGAAGGTACAGCTGCTGTACGATTCGAGCTGCTTTGGAGAGATTATATGCGTCTGTGTATGCGGAAATTTGGCTACAAGATGTTTGCACTATACGGCATTCAACCTCATCCACAAAAAGGAAGAGGCGATCAACAACTCAAATCAAAGAGACATTGGCATGCTTTAAACAGTCCAAACGGACCAAGCGACGATACAATGGCAACCTTAGAAGCATTTACACGGTTTCGGTCTGGCCGAACTGGTGTCGGACTCATCGACGCCTCAAACCGTGAGCTTTTTCTAACAGGCTACACTTCGAACAGGGCACGTCAAAACGTCGCTTCCTTTCTTTCATCACATCTCAATATTGACTGGCGTATTGGCGCAGAGTGGTATGAGTTCCTATTGACAGACTACGACGCAGCAAGCAACTGGGGAAACTGGCAGTACGTGGCCGGTGTAGGCAATGACCCACGACAAGGTCGTATCTTCAATCCTGTCAAACAAGCGCTCGACTACGATGCCAAGGGTGAATACATTAAAGCCTGGGTACCAGAGTTACGAAGTATTAAGTTGACACGAACTGTTGCATCTGGCAGAGAAGAGATTGATCAGCAACGGCTAATGTTGTTGTATCAGGCGTGGAAGCTGACCGACTGGGAGAAGCACAACCTTGGGCTCAAAGGTATTGAATGGGTCGAACATCCATTGACCCGCATACAATTCTCTGTCGGTCGCAAAGGCGCCCCCGACGCAAGATCGAAAAGAGGAGGAAGTGGTGGTGGCGGCCACTGGCGGGGCAGTGGAAGGAGCCGAGGCAGTCGTGACTTCAGACGAATGGAGAACGGAGAGAAGCCTAGCAGATATGAAGAAGGCCCAATAATTGTTACTTCGAGTGGGCAGTGATGGAATCCCACCGTGCCTCCCTTTACCGGAGCGATCTGTTTCGGTTCTAAGTCCACGCTCGGAGCGATACTAGCATCTTTATTCCTCTTCACTATTTTGCGAAAACGGTCGATCCGCTCGTAAAGTAACAAAGAATATATCTTATTCATAATATGGAGTTTTTTTGCTGCCCTGACGAGATGAGTTTGTGTTGTTGAAAAGGCTGGGTACACTGACAATGCGCCCTTATGATTAAAGGTGAGCAAGCAGAGTAAGGTGTGAAGGAAATATTTCAGACCAATCGGAATCGATGCGAAGCCTTTGTTCCTTCTTTGATCAGATCCGCAAGTTCTCCGTTCATAAAACCATGCACGTATGCCTCTCCGATGACTTGCCACGCTTCCCTCTCTCCCCGTCTTCGAAGTATGAGCGGTATACTGCATCCAAATAATATAGCGGTTACATCACCAGGTCGCGCGCGACACGGTGAAACTCCAACTAGACCCTCATTCGTAACCATCAATCGCCTTGCCTTCTTGCGAACAGTGTCGTGAAAGCGCGACAAAAATGCGTCCATACTGTCTGAGTCGGTATCATTTCTACGGTTCAATGGATACGATTGAGGACGAATTAGTGGAGGTGCTGAGGTTAGATCTATTGGTACATCTAGAACCACTTCTTCTAATGTTTGATGGCCAAGGATCAAACTTCGGTTGTGTTCAAACCAGGTTGAAAAGCTCCAATCTACTGGATCTTCTGCTATGCAGGCATGACACAAGGATACGAAATCGGTGATGTAATGCTGGGGGCATTGATAACAGAGGTATTTGTCCTGACGATCTAAAACAAGGGAGCGAGCGATTACTTCCAACCAGTCCATAGGCAACATGGTAGCTCTTGGGGATCGTGTCTGTTGCACACTAGATTGTAGAATAACATGACTTTCTTCTGCACATACAAAGCTCTGGCAACGGAGTTCGCGGTTGTCTAGTCCACCGAGACCATGTATGGTGTCTAGAATGACTCCATTACACCATAACTCTTTGAGATTTTGTGAGAATTCAACGTCCGCCTTTCTCCTCAATAGCGATCCAGGAGCGTCATATTTAGCTTTCCATGCCATCGACCGAATGGGGCGAAAGTTTCCAATGTGCTCGCTTGCACTTTGAGAGGCCATGAGTGGAACAGGGGACGCAAAATCTATCACTGTACGCCAGTCTGGAGCCCACCATGGCGTGGCTTCTTCTAGGCCAGGGTCGACTGGGCCTGAGTAGCGACTGAAAAGATGTACAAAGCAAATGATGTCAAGGTCTTTGTAGGCACTCCAGAAGGAGCGAACGAGCTTAGCAAATTGAAGCTGCGTGCTGGAAGTATATTCTGGAGGTCCAACTAGTTGCCGATCTGAATGGGTCACCAGGCCCAATACTGAAAATATACGATCTCTACTGTCGGTCGCAAGGTGGTTTCCCAGATACGCCATGATTGCAATCAAACTAATTCCCTTAGAATTTGCTTGGGTTTGCAACTGGTGTATTCTTCGCCTGTTGAAAGCTCCGTCAAAGGCTTTGCGTGGGACAAGAGTATGCTCAAAATCGTTGCTAATGGTGCTGCATGAGAAAATGCTGTATATCGCACTTTTGAATTTCCCACGAGATATACTTCGCATGCCGCAGTATAATTTAGCTTCTTTCGGGAGAACAAACTCTTGAAGCGTCCAAACACCTAGCGCAATTAGAGAAAACTCGTGGGAGCGGATATACTTTTACATACGCGTCCACCACGGCCGAAACAACAGTTTGCTTACTGAAGAGCACTTTGCGACAAATTCAGGGTCTTTAAGGCTCTGCCTCATAGCATATTCATCACCATTGTAAGCCACCGTCAAGGTCGCAAGAGAGTGCAGGAAGTCGATGGCACCCGTGCAGTCGCTATCCAGCTCTTGTTCCTCACCTAGCCAAATAATAGCTCGCTTGGACCTCTTGTAAATTTCAGCCATTATACGAACTTGCTCTTCGCGCTCATATCCATCTGTCAAATTTATGCATAAGCTGTCTATCCACCACCATTGCCTATCGTTGAAATCGGCATGGTGTGTCACCATATGAAGGAAAGGAACCAGTGCAGGTAGCACAGGCAATGATCCTGTATTTAGACGTATGGTTGTTCCTGTTTCACGCGTTGCGCCCCAGACATAGCTCGCTGTGTAAAAGTGTGGAGCGCTAGCTAATCGGAAGGTGGTCAATTTGCCAACAAAGTCGCCGTCTTCTGACTGTGAAAATTGAAGAAGTCGAATGAAGACGCTATTTATCGACTCTGAGTATACAGAATCCGTTCGTTTGATCGCAGGAGGTTCATCCATGATGGGGAGGAAACTTGAACCTGTGATATGGTGACTGCGCACATGCGAGCTCTTCAGTGGCTATCGTACCATTCCATTTCAGGCAAGCGGCTTACGAAGCTTCATTCCCCTACACCACATCCTATCTATCCTGCACTTTCTAAGCGAGGCTGTAAGCTGTTCGCTATGTCTAGCATCTATTAGAGATTGTCATCTGCAAAGGGCTAGCAGCAAGAATGGCCATGTCAGTGATGCTACCCTCCCTCGTGTTAAACCTCATGTGCATCGAAAACCCGAACATGAGATTTCCTTATTGATAACATTTCACTGAAAGGAGTAGTAAGATATCTTATTATATCATCAAGATTAAATACCTTCCAGGGGAACGTCATCGTCGTAACTTGATGGTCTCTTCGCATTGTCATCTCGAGACTAAAGTAAAATATGGGAAAGCTTCTCAACCTGCTCCCCGTTATTGAGCCAAGCCTCGTACACACCATAAACGAGAACGTCCTTCAAAGCCAGCCCATCATTTGACCAGAAACTCGTAAAGCAACTCGCGAGGTTGTAGTGAATAGCCACACGCGATCCTACCGGACGGCTGCGGCTAGAAATAGATTGCGCCTCGTCGCCTGTGCTTTCCATCAGCAGACTAGCCCACCACGCCACAGAACGTCATTTCTTGCGACATTAAAATCGAATTGCACCAATCTAGCCTCTGTTTGTCGTGATTTAGCTCTGCAGGTGGCTAAGGCAGCCATCAACATAATCCACGATAGGAAATCGGCGGGTGAGAAGCTGAAGTACCCAGAAGATAGTAAGCAGCGAAACGTGGGACCGACGCAAAATGTGTTGTGACCGTTACAATGCCCTTTAAACGGATTACTATTTTCAAACACGAGATGTTGCAGAATATGCTCAAACTATGTACCACTGATGAGTGGGCGCTGGGAACGAGAATCAAATATCGTAGCGTAAACGAGAGCATCAGGAGAAGTATAAAAGGCAGCCAGCAGAAGATCCAAATGTAATTATCCTCACAGACATATCTACGCTTTCAATATTGACTTCCTTTGAACGCGCTTTGCACTAGCAACGTCACCCATCTCAAAGACTTTATCTATACTCAAGTTAGCCACCATGCAGTACATCACTCTCGCCGCCGCTCTCCTGAGTTCTGCTGTCCTTACCAGCGCCGCTCCTACAACACCATCTACCCTTGAGCGCCGAGCGTGCCAGGTTGCATACCCTCAATCAATCGGTTTCCCTATCAACTACGACATTCACCAGGATGCTGGTGGCGCCAACTCCGTTTCTAATGCTCTGACCTTCAATAACGTTCCTGCTGGCTCTTACGGCTGTCAGCTCGAAGTCAACTTCCCAGCCGGTTATCCCATTACCTCATCCGGCTCCAGCGCTATCAACATCTTCGCGACTTCGGGTAGCTCTACGATTCTTTTTGGAACTGTCACTCTCCAAAGCAGCCCGGTTGCGCCGTCCAAGTTCGTGATTAACTCGGCACAGTGCAGCTCTTCAATGACGTATAGAATGGAAATTGCGAGCAAGACAAATGCGGGACGGGTTGCCTTTGCTGACACCAAGGATGCAGGTTTTACAATGACATACAATTGTTAGATTTCGTTCGCAGGAGAACAACCAGGGTGTAGTAATGGGGTGTCACCTTCATAAATCGGGGTACCAGTATTGGCGAACATTCCTTTAGCAAACTGAGGGCGTTTTTGATTATTCGTTCAGTATTGCGTATAAATAGACTAGTATTTTGTAATGGTATCACATGTTTTAAAGGAACCAGCTATTCCAATTTCATGAACCTTAGAACCCCTGACAATTATTTACAGCCGACAATTCTATTGACAACATGGACGTAGTTTTCGATGATGGGAAACCCTTAACAACTTCATCATATTCAAGTTGTTTCTTCATACGACGTACTGTAGCAGTCTCTTCACACGGGTGGCCAGACTACTTCAAGTACACTAAGTATAGTTTGACTGCTGATGTCCTTCAAGGGATTGTGGCATATATTGATGGTCTGCCGCCATGCACTTTAGACCTCATTACCCTAAGCTTCAGGTTCTTGTCCCAAAGCATGTTGACGAAGTTGCGATTTGGCAATAGGCAGGAACTCTTACTAGCATTATTGTGATGGCCAGTGCGCTGCCATTATACAACTGGAGAATCAGCTCGACTGACTCTTGCACTCAATACAATAACTTTCTTCCATCTCATTTGAGCAAGGCTGTTGTCTAGCCACGGCTTTCCAACACTCGTTTGCTGCGGTATAAAAAATGGAATAAAAAGCGTATAGCCTGAGCTAGGCCATGTCTCCACTTTTTCGGTGGACAGAGAGACCCAACTATTGCTCCAAGCATTCTCATTTGGTCAAAAAGTGATCTTAAGAAGGGCAAAAAGAAATAATGACTCAGCGGAGGCTCGAACTCCGGACCTTCAGTGCGCTAACTTAATGTTAGACTGACGTGATAACCAACTACACCACCGAGCCTTTATTAGAGATGGTAAACCACCAGTGCACTACTGTGCCTTCGATACACAGAATTCGGCTTAAATCCGATATATCCAACACCAAACGTTCGCCATAGCCTATTTGCTACAAGTAGCCCAAATTCGATAAATCTGATAAACAGAAAGATATAATTGAGAGGAAGTATTAGGTTGGGTAAAGATAGAGACGGGTGACGTGAAGAGATTTTTTGCTAGCGCATCACAGAATGCCTGCGCAGCACTTACATTTCTTGACATAGCATCACCCAAATCCACGTATCCCGCCTTAACTTGCACAATTTGTATAATAGTTTGTACAATCATAAATCACAGACAGTTACCTGGGGATGGCAGAAATCGGGATGTATCACCCATTTTGCATGGATATCCTGGATATGTATACAGACTTGGATAAGATAAGTGATGCATATATACCTCTGTGCACGGTATTATTGCTACTCTTAGTATAGGCAAGATAATGAACTACAATTACTACTATACTACCATAACGTTGTACTCAAGATAAGCGATAGCGACGAGATAGCTACTATCTGAGATAGCTAGTAGAAGCCAATACTACGCGTAACCAATATGCTTGCATCAGTATCAAGCCCCCTATAAAATGATATATATCTAAGATACATCAATAGAGCGTTGGAAGAATCTCAGATATATGCAACGTACCCCGGAAGTGGCATAGATCCAAGCACATCTCTACAGTTACTGTGGGGAGCACAAAGCAATGCCAGCACGTTGCATAAGTCTTTTAGAGGAACAATTAGCTATCTTTGCGACCCCATCTTTTATTCCGTCTTTAATGTCGTACGATACAAGACGCAATAAATTTCTTTAGCTATTCAATACATGCAAGACTCCACAAGACAAACAGTAAACAGCGCAATCAATCCTCCCCTCATTATAGAGGATTCTGTCTTTTTTTCTCGTCTCCTACAAGGATGTCTTCCAACGCAAAAGAAATACCTATCGGAATACATGGTGAAGCTGAAATGTAAAAAAGAAACCTAGACGCCTTCGTTCAATGCAGATGTCTGCGACTCCCAACCCGATTCCATGTCGTGGGTTTGCCATACCCGATGCCTCAAAAACGCCGAATTATGCATTGTACATGTACATGTTGGACTCTTCTCTTCATCTTACACCATCTCACTAGAAGGCAATTGGTCTAATCAACCGCAGAAGCAGGCTCCGCACTCGCACTCGTTCTACCGTTCTCGCCCTTCGCCATACTAAGCTTGATCTTCTTCTTTTTACGCTGCTCGCCCTCATCACCGTCCTCGCGATCTCTCTTACCCTCGCTTCGTTCGCTCATTTCGCTCGCTCGACGCTCGACATCTGGCCTACCAGCTTTTAACTTGACTTTGAGGGAACCCGCGCCCTTATCGCGATCCGCCTTTTTGACGTATGAGCTCTTCTTCTTAATCTTCTTACGCTCAGGGGTGTCGTCTGCGCCCAGTTCGTCTGCATCGTCGTCTTGCGTGAGCTTTTTGATAGGGGATATGCCCTTTCCGTTCTTAGAGGGTCGAATGGGCCCCGAGGATGCGCCGTCTTGCGACCCGGGTACTGGTGTGCCCATTCGGCTGCCCAGTGGCGTGTTTCCGAGCCCTGAACCTGTGCCGTTGTGGCCTACAAGTTTTGCCATTGCGTTTCGTGAGCTTTGACGGCCACTGATGCCGAGGCATTTTTCGAGATGCTGTGCGAAGCGTGTTATGAGAAGACTACGTTTGCAGTTGGGGCACGTATGCCATGGGATGTAACTCGCGGGCTTGCCGCCGGTGTTGAGCTTGATCTCCTTTGTGTCGCCTCCAGCCATATCTGTGTCTTGTGAGCCTGGAGTACCAACACTCTCCTTTTCTTGGTTCTTTTGTTGTTGCTTGATGAGTTCGCGCTCCTTCTTGCTCTTAGCCATATCAGTTGGGAAGGGGTTGCCATAGACATCGTGGCCTGATCGTTGTACCCATGGGTACAACATGCAATATTCCTTTGTCAGGTCTGGGTTTTGCATTCCCTTGCCCATGATGGGGTGCATGAGCCGGGGCAGTTTGCAGTGCGGACATATGATCTCGGGCGTTGTGATGAGCGGGTTCCCCTTGAGGAACACGCGCCCATTCTCGTACTTGGCAGCAGGCGTATCGGCGATGGGTATGGACGACGAGGTGGTCCCGTTGGTGTTTTGTTTCTGCACCTGTGGTTCGAGGGTCGCAAGGGCGAGGGACTCGGCCTGTGTTGCCGCCGACTGCATGCGTAGCTGCTTCTCTGACCGATGACATGCTATCACGGTGCTAGATATGATGTTGATCAGAGTGTCATCGAGAATCTGGCTTGCCTATTGTCGAGGATTAGCTGGATTCGCCATGCGGCCAGTTTGCGCGCAGCCTCACCAAATCCACCAGCGCATCTGACGAAAGAGTTACGGCATAGTCAACGCCCGCGCCGTCGTCGGCCGGCCGGTCCTCAGACATGGCAGCAATCCTTCAAGATGGCATTCGTTCTCAAGGATTTTAGCTCAGCCTTGGATTAGTGTTCCTGGCTGATCAGAATGACAACTTGCTGAGACAGGTGTTGCGAGACACTAGCGCAATTTCGGGATATATCCACAGAATCCCTGCCCTCGGGGCCCGTTAGCGGCCTGCACAAACCCATGCTAGTGCCTAAGAAAACTACCCCACACGCACTCTGTGAAGACACTCTCCACTGGTTTACTCATCCATTGCCTTTAAATAGACACTAATATACAATGATTGGATTCAGTTATGGCTTTTATTCAACATACGTGGTTACACCATCTCCCAAATCGCCAGCCTGCCAGTCGTACTGCCTGCAGGTCTGACAATGCACACGTGACGCTTTGCATCCTTGCCTTGTCCTTCTGCTACGCCGTCTAGAACCTTGTGCAACGCAACATTCGCGACTGCTGTCGGCATCCCCTCTGCGAGATTGTAATTACCTGTTGTGACGAAGCCAATCAAGTCTTCCTCGTCAGGTACCACAGGGTAGTCAACTTCTCCGGCCTTGGGAGGGCCATCGTTCTGTACCAAGGGTTCAAGAAGACGTCTTGCGAGCTCCCTCCTTTTGATGTGCTCTGGCGCATCGCTGCTATAGCTATTGGGTTTTTTTCCGATGTGGCGCTTCGAGCCTGGCTTGGGTATAAGGGATAGCCATTGAGTTCGTAGCTCTTCATTGTTGGTGGGAAGTCTATAGATTCGAGCGCAGTCGACCGGAACACCGCGCTGTATCATGGTAATCTTTGCAGTAAAGACGTAAAAGCTTTTGAGATATTCAGGGGCTAAGGAACCTCCTGCAACCAGCTGAGTAGCCTGCCTGGCAGAAAGTTGCTGCAGCGGCGAATATGCTTTTTCAGTATCCTTGGGTTTTTTCTGGTCTTCTATAAGAGGTTTTGGAATAATACTTTCCCATGAGCATGCCCATGGGTCACCAATCTCGCCCTTTCTTCCATTGCCGAGATGGATCGTAGGCCATTCAATCCTCTTGCCCTTTGGGCGCTTGGTCCACTCAATCTTCCTTGCCTCCCGCTCTTTGAGCTCCCATGCCCAGCCAGCATCTGTGCCTGGGTGATCAAAGGGAAAGAGTGCCATCGATCGCTCATAGCTAAGCTGTCGTCGTTCCTTGAGCCCACCAAATCGTGGGTTCCCACCAGTCGACACTGGATAGCGCATGATGCCTCGCCAGACTGGTTGCACACACTTCCATGGCAATAATACCGTCCAAATCTTACTCTCCCTAGACACATACACGAGCATAGGGATATGTGGATCAGTTGTTCGAGCTTCTGGATGTTCACCGAGTGTACAGGCACTCTTACGGCGATTGATAGATTTTTCGCTTGGCGTTGCACGTTGTGCAGCTAGACGCAAGTTACGGTCAAATATCGATGATAGGCCTTGTGAAGTATCAATAGGCCACTGTGAAAGCGTCTCTGTGAGTGAAGACAACGACGGTTCATCTTGTGACAATGTTGAAGTTGTAGGGGGGTCTTGGAATCGAGGATCCGAGATATCGAAAGCTATTAGAGCACCTTCTGGTAGAGCACCAACATTCGAGACTGAGGCAAGCGTAGGCCACAATGACTGAGGTGCATCGGGGGCTGCTTCAGCTGAAATTGGAGATAGGATAGAACACAAAGCCTCTGCTGCAGCAGGCCCCATAATCTCAATGCACCCCAACTCGAAACGCAAGTCCTCGACCGACACACCTGGCTTCTGAACCTTTGAGATTCTCACGACCTCATTCCAGAGCTGCAGGAAAGCACTCGGGTGTACTCTGATAAACACCCTTCTCTTATGGCTTTCTGCCTCAGGTACGCACCACAAAACAGTTATGGGAGCGATCTTCTTCAAAGGCTTGGCTTCTCGTTCGTATATCCATCCCTCCCGAGCTCTTGTCCCACGTCTCCACTTTTTTGCCTTGCCTCTATCGATCCAGGGATCTTCTGACTCTTCGCTGGCGAAATGCAAACCCTTGAGCATCCCCACGATGCTAGCTTCGACGCCTTCAAGGCTGATGGTAGCCATGTAACTTGCATCCCAGGCGACTGCACCTCGCTGGGTTGCAGCTCGATGGGCCAGCCGATAACCCTTCACGACAGGTTGTAAAGGTATCGCAAATCGCCACAGAGGATCTTTTGGATCCGTCATTCGAGAACGTTTGGAGTGCCACACGTGTGTAGGCAGCCATGTCTTGTCGTTCTGTCGTCTACGGAAGCGTGATGGAGGTAGGGCAGGCGTAGCTAAGATGGGAAATCTAGGTGTCTTCCTCAGAGGGTGGAGTAGCCTTCGTTCTCCATTAATCTCCTTATTATCAGGGTCATATGGATTATCTTTGGCCTTCCGCCTCTTCGCCCTTTGCTCCCATTTCTGCCTACTCGTTTCCCGCCCTTCCCTTCTTAGGTGTCCTTTTGAACCCTTCCCTGCTCCACTCCCGCTCTTACCTGGAGTGATTGGGGTATTGTCTTCATTCGCTTCCTGCCTTGCCCGCGCTCTGAGTCGCTTTGGCACACGATGCGGATTATGACTGGCAGTCCTTCTTCTCAATTCTCTCGGCACGTCCTGGAAAGCTCTGCGCGCCAAGCCTTTTTTTGCGGTGCGCATAGCATTTTCAAGCGACTTGATTTCATTTTCGTGTGAGTTGAGAAAGTTCTTTACATTGACTTCGCCATTGGGGTACGCAGTCTTGGTCGGCAGCGTCTGGATAACATGCTGTGGACGCATTGGGAAGCGAGGTCGTTTTGCACTGGGACCAGCATCCAACGGCTGCTTGCGTTTCTTTGCAGCATCGACCATTCTTAGGCCTCGACTACAAAAGAGCGCTGGCGTGATTACGTGTTGCCGTGGTACTGTGGTGATGTAATTACTCTCTATCAGCCAACGGCCGACCAACGCTCGTAACTTTTTGTGACTAGGTCCCCGCGTTGCCTAGCGCGACCCAGCTCGCGTCGGCACGTGCTTCCCAATCAAACGCCTGCCGAACCCCTTTGACCAGCTGCAGGTCAATCACCGCGCTCAAATATTTAAGGATTGTTTCATCATTTCATTCCTAAGCCTTTATTATCCCTTATATTTGCATCCACACTGCACGGTACAAACACAACGCTGGATCATTTCCCTGCCGTAATGCGGGTCCGCCCACCCCTGCAGATAGCTCCCCTGTGCTGCGCCACGGGGCATCTACGGCGTGTTTCCTGTCTTAGACAACTGAATGTTTGTCTGCGTGTTATCCTGTTCCCACGACACTCTCTCCATACCATTCACTTTGTCTCTACACACAGCAAACCACTTTGAACATTGCCAACTTCCTACATTGTTTATACTGTGCCAACACAACAAGTTTTGCTCTATACATAACACCTCAATAAACCATGCTTTCATACGCTTCCTTCTCTCCAGATCCGTCCCCTTGCAACATAGGCACAAGTCCCACTCGTAGCAGAATACGTGCCGACCACCAACGCCACGGATCTGAGCAAATTCCTCGATCAAGACCACTTAGCATGACATCTGCCCCTCCTGCCATGCAAGCGCTCACGAAACGCTCATCTATTTACGTTTCCGACGCATCCATACTCCTCTCACACAAGAACCCCATTCTCTCACCCACAGCACCACACGACGTACTCTCACCTATGGCCGATATAACACCCGGCTTCATAGACCACTACGCAAGCCTAGAGCTGGAATCCAATGCCTCCATCGACCATGTACGAACCGCCTTCCGTCGACTACGAGGCCAGTACTTTCAAACCGACGCTGTGAAATACCGCGCTGCACAAGCTGCTTTTGACGTCCTTGCCAACCCTGCTGCGCGCCAGGATTACGACTCTATATATCGCCTGCGTTCGGTACCAAGTCCAGAGCACGTTAAGCACGGACGGAAAGACAGTGCGCATGGTGATCACGAGGGGATGCCTCCCCTCGAAGAAGAAGAAGAGGCAGCCCAAGACATGGACGCACGAACCGAAGATCCAAATTGGGCGCTCAAGCGTTATATCCGATTATACGAGCCGGAACTTGGGACAGAGCCGTATTCTTCATATGTCCCAATCTTGAGCGCCTACGAAGGCGTCCAACGACATCCCAAACTAAAGTCTAGACGGCCCGTATACACGGGCGAATTCGCAGTGTATGCGAGGCCGAATTAAGTTGCTCTTTTGTCACCATACCATTATTTTCTACTTCCTCTTGTGTGGTAATGTTTTGACACGAATTCATGTAAATCAACGACATTAACCTAGTCTGTGTGATTGATTCGCCAGAAGCCTTGGAGTCCTTAGCACCAACTAACTGTTAAATAAGTTAGTTTAGAACTTTAATCTTATTTGTAAAGCAGCCACGCTTACTACTTAAGATTGCTCTAAGTAATAATGCAGCAATAGTTCTAAAGAGTAAGCCTTACGCTTTCGATCTGAAAATTACAAGTGCCTTGGTGATAGTTATAGCTCATCGACGATGGCGTCCTATGCAGCTATCGAAGGCTCTTCACTGTATAGTAATACAATGTAACTAACCCTGGCTTTAAATGTAATAGATCTATTTAGTGTCCTATATTGAATCATCCCCTTATATCGTATAGCTCTTATTCCCTCGGTGGTTGACAAAATAAGTAGGATTATGCGATGTCGCTACCCTAGTTAGTACTTGAAACTTTAGAAGAGAAGAGAACAGAAGCTCTCTAGCATCAATATATTTTCAGGGGCTAGGTTTGTGCTCAAGCTTGAGCCTTAATAAGGCCAGTTCCTTTGGCACTGCGAGAGCTACGATAGCTATCGCGACGCTCGTGCGGTGTGTTACGGGGACTTCGGTACTTACTGTGACAATACCTGAGTAGGGCGTCCCACTACGCAAGGTGTTCACTACATTGTGACGCACGTGTACGTGCAAAGGTAATCTATTATGAAGCTTCTGCGGATGCAAAGGTGTTGCAAGCAAGCAATGAATAGTGAGGTCGTAGAGCAGCAGCAAGGGCCAGAAAGGACGAGCTGTGCTGCCGCACAAAGAGTGAATGGTGACTTAAGTAAGCGGTCTACAGCTCATGACCTGATGAAAATTATGAATGCGCGAACTTGGATATTAATTATGAGCTGTCGAAAATGGCTGTATGAAGGGCACAGTTGATTAGACAATACTTCCAAAGAGGTACAAATGTGATCTGTACCCTCAAGCAGATAGATCGGTAGCAACCCCAAAACCCATACTGGTATAAAATATTGATTACTGCAAGATAACCACTCACGTCTGCGAAGAACAATGTAATCTATCCATCATGGTCTTTGGCACCAACATTGACCTTGCCTGTGTTACACAGTAGCTTCACTACTGCCTCGTGCCCTTGCTCAAGTGCTAAAGACAGTGGAGTTTTTCCAGAACAATCCTTTACAAGCATATCTTGCCCATCCGTGTTTAGTAGTAGCTTTACTACTGCATCTCGTCCATGATACGCCGCCTCTAGCAGCGGAGTCCATCCGTGTTCATTCGGTGCGTTGACATTGACCTGGCCAGTGGCTAGCAGCAGCTTTACTACTGTAATACTCCCGCTTGATGCTGCCCATGATAGTGGGGTCCGTCCACGATTATCTTTTATATCAGCGTCTACTTCATCTGTGCTAAGTAGTAGCTGCACTACTACGTCGTGCCCATGCGTTGCTGCTAAGGATAGTGGAGTTCGTCTATAATAGTCCTTTGTGTGCACATCTATCCCATCCGTATTTAGTAGTAGCTTTACTACTGCATCTCGTCCATGTGATGCAGCCTCTAATAGCGGAGTCCATCCGTGTTCGTTCGGTGCGTTGACATTGACCCGGCCAGTGGCTAGTAGCAGCTTTGCTACTGCAATACTCCCGCTTGATGCTGCCCACGACAGCGGGGTCCGTCCATGATTGTCTCTTGTATTAGCGTCCACCTTATCTGTGCTAAGTAGTAGCTGCACTACTGCGTCGCGCCCAGACTCTGCTGCTAAGGATAGTGGAGTCCGCCCTTGATAGTCCTTTGCGTTTACATCTACCTCATCCGTGTTTAGGAGCAGCTTCACTACTGCATTGTGCCCATGCGCTGCTGCTAAAGAGAGCGGAGTCCGCCCTTGATGGTCCTTTGTGTACACATCTACCCTATCTGTGTTTAGTAGTAGCTTTACTTCTGCATCTCGTCCATAAGACGCCGCCTCTAACAGTGGAGTCCATCTATCTTCCTTTAGTGCATTGACGTTCACCTGACCTGTGCTAAGCAGTAGCTGCACTATTGCCTCGTGCCCTTGCTCGAGTGCTAAAGACAGTGGAGTTTTTCCAGAACAATCCTTTACATGCACATCTTGCCCATCTGTATTTAGTAGTAGCTTTACTACCGCATCTCGTCCATGATATGCCGCCTCTAACAGCGGAGTCCATCCGTGTTCGTTCGGTGCGTTGACATTGACCCGGCTAGTGGCTAGTAGCAGCTTTGCTACTGCAATACTCCCGCTTGATGCTGCCCATGACAGTGGGGTCCGTCCACGATTGTCTCTTGTATCAGCGTCCACCTCATCTGTGCTAAGCAGTAGCTGTACTATTGCGTCGCGCCCAAACTCTGCTGCCAAGGATAGCGGAGTCCGCCCTTGATGGTCCTTTATGTTCACATCTACCCCATCTGTGTTTAGTAGTAGCCTTACTACTGCATCTTGTCCATGTGATGCGGCCTCCGAAAGTGGAGTCCATCCGTCTTCGTTCGGTGCGTTGACATCGACCCGGCCAGTGGCTAGTAGCAGCTTTGCTACTACAATACTTCCGCTTGATGCTGCCCATGACAGTGGGGTCCGTCCACGATTGTCTCTTGTATCAGCGTCCACCTCACCTGTGCTAAGCAGTAGCTGCACTACTGCATCGCTCTCAGACTCTGCTGCCAAGGACAGCGGGCTCCGTCCACCATAGTCCTTTGTATTTGCATCTACCCGATCTGTGTTCAGTAGCAGCTTTGCCACTGTATCCTGTGCAAAACTCCCGCTTGATGCTGCCCATGATAGCGGAGTCCGTCCACGATTGTCTCTTGTATCAGCGTCCACTTCATCTATGCTAAGCAGTAGCTGCACTACTGCGTCGTGCCCATGTGCTGCTGCCAAGGACAGCGGAGTCTGTCCACTATAGTCTTTTGCGTTCACATCTACCTTATCCTTGTCTAGCAGCAGCTTTGCTACTGTATCCTGTTTATGTTCCGTTGCGTGCATTAACGAATGTCCATCACGGTCTTGTGCATGAACTGCATGCACTGTATCTTCCGCTTTCATGCGCAGATATCCCTTCGCTATCTTACACAGTCCGAACCGTGATGCCCAGTGCAGAGCTGTAAAAGTTGTATAAGTCTTACTGTACTCGTTGTAGTTGTAGCTTAGTCCGGCGTATAAGACTTCTGCGGCGCATGCAAGCAGACCGTTGTGAGTGACATACGAACAAATTGCTTCAGCAACCTCAGCTTCGACATGTCTTGCATGTTCGCCACAATGTCTAGCTGCGTAATCTAGGAGTTTATGCTGACAGAGCCTCTCTTCGAACTCTTTGTTAGTGGCACAGCTGCCGCTCTTGAACACGCTGAATGATAGGTAAGTTAGACATGTAGCTGTTATATGCAATTGCCCATCTGGGCTCATCCTTGGGCTAATACTCTCGAAGTAATTTTGTGTAGTGTAGTGTACAAGGCGAATGACAGCACTCTCTTGATCGACTACGACAAGCCCAGCGCACACAGACACTATGTCGTCCACGTCAGGCATGTTATCCGGATCGATTTCGTTTCCGCCCGGCTCGACCGCTAGGGCACAGCATATCTCATCAGTTGTAAGCGATCGCTTCGCTAACGTAATCCACGTCAGAATCTTCTTCGCTAATCTGGCATAGTTGGTTCGCTGGCCTTCAATTCTCTCTAGAGCTTTACTATACGCGTCATCGAGTCCTGCTACACCCGTTGATAGCGTAGCAAGTGTTGATTTCACCTCTTTTAATGTTGTGTTGTCTGATAGAGAGTCCATGTGTAGGCGAGCAAGAAGAAACCTTAATTACGTAAGTTTGTATTGCTGCAATGAGGAAAAACGACTTACATGCCGCCGACAGCCTCTATTACTCTTTTCTGCACTAACTTCTGCAAAGTTACGTCCCGCTGGACACCTCTAGGCAGCCGATGAATCTGGCCAGCCACAAACTGCTTGACGTCCTCATCGCTAGCCTGTACTTCAAGTCTTAATGCTGACTGGAAAGCGTTATCAACATCTCGTGCAAAACGTGAGGTAGCTAGTAGTCGAACGTCCGCTCTATTTTGTAGATCAAGGAGCTTGGGTAATAGCTGCCGGCGTGTTTCCTCTTGACATTCGTCTAGTGCATCGACGACTATATAAACGTAAGGATACAGGGCGAGCACATCGTCAAGAGCTCTATATACATCGTCAAGTGACGGCTTCGTTCCCCGGTTAGCGTGTTTCTGATGTAGTCGTTTCACAGGACCTAGAGCTGACGCTCGACCCTGAACCAGCTGCTTGAGGATTGCTGTTAGCAAACCTGCAGTATCCTGATCTGCCTGGGATTTGTAGTTGCAGTAAACATATGCAACCCCGTATGAATTGTTTTGCGCCACGGCTAAGAGTTGTTCGACTGCGATGGCTGCCAGCATAGTCTTACCAGCCCCTGGGATTCCAGGGCAGAAGAGAGTGGACTTAGGCTCATTGAGCCATCGTGCCACTTCAGGCGCATCTAGGAACCACTGGCCTGTCCCTTCCTGCCTGCGCTTTATGATGTCCGATTGCTGGGCGGGATAGTCGCTAGATGATAACCAATCTAGAATAGCGCGTTGGCTTGCGGTGGCCTGTGTGTGCTGGAATTTGTCGATAGTAGATTGGATGGCCGATACGTCCGTGCGAATAGAGTCCATGTCGTCTTTGATAGCTTGCGAGAGTTTGCTTATACATCTGAGCTTAATGGCAGTATAGTGCAGACACAGAAGCTTACAAGTGATCCATCAGTAACGCGATCTCTATTAGCGTCTTCAACCGCTCCATCTGGACTAGAATAGCATCGACCTCTTCTTTCCTAAACTTCCATATCAACGCTTCACCAACTTTCTTCAGCCGACCTCCGTCGGTCATCTTTGTTTGCAGGGTTTCGAGCGCTTGCTTGAACTGGTCGAGCGGCCCGTTCTCAACCGCAAGCGCTTGCACCTCGGTAAACCATGACTGATGGCTATGTCCCTCCTCCAGTCGAAACCGCAATTTCGTCAGGAGGTTGTGGATGTTGCTGGCTTCGATCGCGCACTGCGCATGGCCTTTGGAAGCGTCTTTGACATCGTTCAGATAGGAGAGGACTTTGGCAGAGAGCTGGAGGATAGCGATGATACTGGCGGTTGCACTGAGCGCATCCATGTCGCAGAGAGGCGAGGCACGACCGCAGAGTACAAGCGATTGTCAAGCTGAGAGAAAGGTAGCATGATGAACGAGCGGCCAGGCAGACGAGGTTGTGGACCACAGTGAGAAGGCGCACCGTGTAACACGGCCGCGCTGTATCGATAAGCTTGCTCTTCACCAACCACTAAAAGCCTGGCGCCACAGCTACTTTTGAACGCTAGCCTTAGGTGGCCATGGTGTGGCTTGACATGTTGTTTCGAGCACAAAGATCTGAGCACGCTACAGCAGACTACTGCATGCCAACAGTAGCTGAAAGGGTCTGTGCCTGGTCGGACGATTTTCTTGATGTCGTTTGATCGGCGAAACTCCCGGAATGCACAAACCTCACATCCAATCGACTTGTTGAGCACTGTCTCACAGTTTTCGATATTTTGACTGTACTTGCAACCCTCCGAGCGCTCGACAGACGCGCGATATTGGCAGGGAGTCATCTACAGATGGTCTACAGACAGCGTCGGCAGAACAGTAAGTAGCACTGTCAACACGCGGAATTTGATTGTCGGGCACTAACACATCTAACAAACAGTAACTAACTTAACTTAGACGATCATTGCGCAGTCACAAGAAGTTCGTATAGCCGATGTGGTGTGTGTCCGAAGGTCCGCAAGAAAAAGTGTCTCGCCAAACCGTGTGTCTCGCTACCAAGTGACCAACGTTAGATTTGTTATCACCGCCTGAAGTTCATGAGGAGATGACACGTGCCCTAGCCGGCCTTGACGCACAGCCACACCTGCTGACGCTGACCTGCTGCTGTGTTATTCGTTACCGGCCGATAATTTGCTCAGATCACATGATAGCTCACTCACTTGAGTTCCAGGTACCGACCAGGGTGGCGACGTCGCATAATCATGCCTGCTACAGCAACCCTACCACTTGTACGAGCCGTGATATTCTCTACCAGAATCAAGAGTAGGTTAATAATGGGATTCCTGGGATTTATGGGCAGGATAAGCCTAAGTGCGTTGCTGTAGGTCAAGGTGTACTGAAGGACCGATTGGAACGCCTCCTCTAATCATGTGTAATGAAAGTGGCACAACTAGTAATTTTAGACACTCAAGTACAAGCCTTATTCTTGAGATCTAACAAAATGTTTCTGCAGCAAAGAAGTTCGAAGAGTGGGTGTTGTCCGTTGATAAATATTTCTTGAAGTAAAAGTACCTGTATTGTGTCTCGGCTCGCTGTGTCTCGCTTCGCAGTGGGTGACATTATATAGCAACTTTTGCTGCCTTCTTCTCCTTTGTTGTCAATTCAAGCGTGGGAGCGGGATATGGCATCGGATTTTAAGCACCTCAATTGAGTTCAATTCAACAATGATAATGTAATATCGTCACGCTTGTGCCTATTTGCACATACTCTTTTCATTTTCGCGTTATCGTATTCTTCTATGCTAGCAGGCCGTGAGTATGTATTTCCATATCCATCTACTGTGATCGGAAGGTATAACCTCAAAGTCTTTTAGGCAGGTGTTGACTTGCTGAACTGGATCAATCGCTTAACACCAACCTGTTGTATAATCAGCATGTTATTCAAGTCCCCGAATTTGTACTTTGCTTACCAGCCAGTTGCTTCCCTCATCATTCTTGTTCGTCATCAGGTCTGAAAAAATGGCAACAGCCTCGTCGTACTGTCTGGCCTGCAAATTGCTAGCCAGCTCGTTCATCTGCTGAATAGTGTCGGGCTTGAGCAGATCTTCATTGTTGAGGTGGTCAAACAGGATGTTGAGGCGCTTCTCAGTGTCGGCAACATGCTGTTTGTACTGTGCCGGTGCCTTTGCCTTCACACGCTGCATATCCGCTTCAAGGATCTCGTAGATGGGACGTGATGCGTCCGGGATATGCGATCGGTCGCCGGCAGCTATTGAGGGTCAGCGTAATCACTTCATATTGGGAGAATAGTCATGTCTTACGATACTTAGAGGCAGCTGAGGGAGCGGCCGGGGGTTGTGATGTCCCAGTGCCAGGTCGCGAATCCGGCCTTGGTGGTCCGACCTGTGCAGGACCACCTAGAGGGCCAGCACGTGGCGGTCCCTGAGGTGGTCCTCTTGGCGGTGCGCCTGCAGCAGCAGGAGGGGTTTGCTGAGAGGGTGATGGCGCATAGGCATTGTGAGGAAACTGCCCTGGTGGTGGTGCAATATTACGAGGTGGCGGCATATTTCCCATACCTTGCGGTGCGGAAGGCTGAGAGCCTGGTGCAGGAGCATAACGGTTTGATGGCGGTGCTGCAGACGAAGGTGGCTGGTATGGTGATGCTCCACGTTGCACTGGGGGCTGTTGAGGAGCCATTCCGTATGAATTTCCTGACGGCAGGGGAGCATACGGGTTCGATGGAGGAGGACCACTCATTTGCAGAGGACCAGCTGGTGATGCCATGCGAGGGGGTCCTTGAGGTGGTCCTTTTGGTGGAGGTGGGGGAGTGGGTCTCGACTGTGGTGGGAAGCTAGGAGAGCCGGCTGGCGGTTGACCATAAGACTGCTGCTGGTTGGGGAAAGGCGAGCCTACGGTGTTCAGTGGTGTGCCGCGGCGTGAGGATGCCTTGGGTGGGCCAAAGTCAGGTGTATCGTTCCATGCAGGTATATGACCTCGGTTTGCTGCCGGTATGATCGGAGGAGCGTTGTTAGAAAAGTTCTGCGGAGGGGGTGCGAGTGGGGTCTGTTGGGGCTGTTGGCCGTAGGCTGGATAACCTGTTGGAGGGATTGCCGACTGCGAAGGCATGTATGCATTAGGAGCATATACGCCTCGAGCTGGTACTGCTGGTATAGCCTGCTGCGCCTGTGCTGACAGTGGATTGGTAGGAGCATATGGCGATGCTGTCTGTGACGCTGCTAGTGGATTGACTGGAGCATAAGGTGATGCTGTTTGTTGTGCTGGTGCGGACTGTTGAACTGGAACAGCTCCGTATGACGGGACTACACGTTGACCGCGTTGAGCTGCTGCAGGCTGTGCCTGTCTTTGGGCAACAACGGGTTGTGCAGCCGTCTTTTTGGTTGCTTGTTTGACACGGTTCCTAGCCACATCTGCCGCTGGATACTTCTGTGGGAGCAGATCAAGGTACTTCTCTGCGATACCTAGCTGACCGTGCGAAGATGCAATATCAGCATACTCGACGTATTTTGCGTACAACACCTCGAGCTTCCAATCCGCGTCCTTCTGCTGCTCCGTATCCTTGAAAGTAGTGACCTTGCGAAATACAGAGACCTTTTCGATGAAATCTTGCAGCGAGCGTGCATGGATCGAAAAGCTACTGTCGGCTTCGGACTGTTGGAGACTGGCGTTCTCGTTCTCTTGAAGCTCTTGAGCCCAGTTGACTACTACCTTCTCCAGCTTGGAACCAGCCAAGTAACAGAAGGACGCATCCTTACGATAGGAGCCTGTTCCCTCAGCAATCGCCTCTTCGAGGCGATCACCGAGGGCTTCACAGAGGTCCGGGAATTCAGCTTGGTCAGCAAAGGTGCAGATAGTAGCCATGACCTCCTTCCAATCCTTCAGATCAGCATTGTAAACAAAGTCCCAGAGATTCTTTCCGACCACAGAAGCGAGTAGTCGCAGATAGTTGGGCGCATCTGATTGTCTCTTGAAGTATGCAGCCTGTGCCTTAGCAACGCACTTTTCTCCGCCGCAAATGGCAATCATAAACGCATCGGATAGCCGGTTCTCTTTTAAGCACACATCCAAAGCAGCATCGAAGTTGCCTAGCATAACAGCGCGGGTAATCTTCGTGTCGGCCTCAGACTCTGATCCTGTGTATACCTGGAACGGATTGTTTGTCTTGGCACCTTTGGAGGCTGCAAGATCTGAGAGGAAATTGCCTTCATCGTTGGCGTTATCGAAGAAGGATGCCCCCTCCTCAGTATCACCATTTGTTTGAACCTCCTTAACTTCAGGAACCTCTTCCTCTGGAGCGTCGGCGAAGCCCAGGTACTCGACAAGCTTGCTACGTGGGTTTTGCGAAGTCAGCGTTTCGATGACGGTCCAATCTGCCTTCTCTTCCTCTGTTGCCGCCTTGGCAATCTTGGATTCGCAGATAGCTGTAAGGTCGCCCGTCTCCAAGGCCTTGTCGAAGTCCTCGCTAGCCTGACCGATTTCTGAGTCTACTGCAAACGTGGAAATGGTAACCTTGGATTTAGAGTCGACGATGCCAAAACGCACGAGCTTACCACCAAACCCAAAAGTAGCACCAGCCCTCCGCTTGAGCCACTTTGGAGGCGTCTTGAGCGAGAAAGATGCGCCCTGTGGCTCTGCGTGCGTTTGTGCAAAGAAATCCTCGCCTTCTGGCGCTTGCTTAGCGGACTTGTGCTGGTCCGTCGCAGCTCCAGTGTTCTGGAGAGTCTGAACAGCAATCTTGCCATCGAAGGATGCGGTAGCAAGCAGGTTTGGGTTCGAGGGGTTGAACCTAGTCTGGAAGGTCCAGTTGGTTACAACAGGGAATTCGCCCAGTTGCTCCCCACTGTGAGGGTTCCAAGCAATAGTTCGGTTGTCCTTTCCGCACGATAGTAGAATGTTGCTATCCTGAGCACACCATGATAGTGAGAGTACACCTTGGTCGTGCGCTTGGAGCGTCTTCTCGGGCGCATTAGTGTTGCGGAGGTCCCAGACCAAGACAAGGGGATTCTGATCAGAGGGAATAGCGGTAACTAGCCTGGTAGGAACATCCGGGTCCCAAGATACAGCGCTTACTGTCTTCCTTCCAAAGTGGTTCAATGTGAGATTCTCTTTCTTTCCCTTGACGTCCCAAACAGTAACGAAGCCTCCACTGCTTCCTGTAGCCAAAATGTGTGCAACCTTTTTGTTCCAGTCCAGGGTTGTGTATTCGTCGGGGTTTGCTCCAGCCTTGCCTAGCCGGAATGACTTTGATTCGTCGTCAAGATCGTGGACAAACAGTTCGCCCTTGGCGCCTGCTGAGGCGAGGATGTTGGGTCTGAAGGGGTTGAACTGGATAGCTTGGATGGGGCCAGTGTGTTTGTCGATCTGCTGGATCTGGGCGTCACTACTTCAAGTCAGCGCCCCAGCTGTATAGGTTGCGGCGTGTAACCGACCTAGCACCTGCCTGCAACTTCTCCGCATCCCATAGTACCAATGCACCACTGTCAAGTGCGCCGGCAATAATTCCCCGTGGGTATTGCTCACTTGCCTGACTCCAGGCAACGTCATTAAATCTAGTATCATGTCAGTCACCTCCAGCTATATTATACACAATGTGTCTTTTACCTCGAGTCTACACTGACGGTAGCTACCGGCTGAAGTTCAACACCATGTTCTGTATCATCTAGCTTGAGCTCCCAGAGCTCCAGCTGTGTATCGTTTGAAAAGTCGGCGTCGACAGCCCCAGCTTTGGTTCCGGTAGCTATCAATGGCTGTGTGGCACCTGGCGACCAAGCAAATGTTGCTGTCCTAGGAATTTCTCGAAGGCGGACCATGATGAGCGGTGATCGCACCGAGGCGTCAGATCAGCGATTGGTGGACGAAGGCAAACCAAATCTGCTTGTGGAATAGAATTTTATAGAGATTGTGTTGCAGAGATTCACGAATAAGGTTCAGTATTCGCAATGTGTCAATAGACGAACTGGGAGGTAAGGCAGCGATATGCTTCAGCAATAGCATCCACCTGTCCTTCCCTGGACATCACCGCCTTGGCACCCGACCGCCGCTACGATCGACTCGCCTATCGACACGTGATATCGAAATCTCGACCCAACCACCAAGTCGCACACTTTTTACACAACGTGCCTTGCCGACACCTATAATCATGTCAAGTCTCTCAGATGCCTCGCGGTTAAAGGCCACTGTCTTCGTCGGGGGTCTGGATGCGGCCGTCACACAGCAAACGCTCTATCACGCCTTTCTGCCCTTTGGCGACATTGTCGAAGTCAATCTACCCAAACCGGACCTACCGGGCGCAAAGGAAGAGCATCGAGGATTTGGATATGTCGAATTCGAGACGGCAACTGATGCGAATGATGCTATTGACAATATGGACCGAAGCGAGTTATATGGTCAAGTTATCAAGGTAGCAGCAGCCAAGCCACAGAAAGATGCAAATGAAGGGTTGGGAAGCAAGACAGCTGTCTGGGAACAGGTGCGTAATATGGCTAATGCTTTTATTCCGACCCATGTGCTAACGTAATGCAGGAGGGTTGGCTCGCGAAAAACGCTGTGAGCGAAGAGGATCGACAGGCTACTGAAAAGACACATCAAGAATCAAACGGGCCCATGGACCCTATGCAAGGATTGGAGGGCCTTGATGAAGCTGGCCCCAAGCCAGCGTAAAATTTTAGTTTCTGGTTAGAATGTTCAGGCAAGGTGTTTGGGCGTATGTGTAAATGGTCAGATACCACGGACTAAACTTTGGTTGGGCTTTCACGCAATGTATTTTGACAGTTTATTTCAAGGTTTCTTACAGCACAAAAGAAAATTGATGCATGATTCTGAACTCGGACATGTCTACGTCCTCTCGATACGTTTTATACACACTGCTTCCTAGCATTCCAGCACTATCCCATACTACTCAGCCCATCCATAGGCCTAATCCTGCTTGCCTTGCCTCTTAAGGCGAAGAGTTGAGTCGACAAAAAGTTTGCGGATGAGGGAGACGACGGCCATAACGACGGCGATGCTGTACTTGTGTCAGACCACCTAATTGGCAACCCCCGCATGGCGGACGGAGGGACTTACCCGAGGACGAGAACTGCGAACAGGCGTTAGTAACTTCGCCAAAAACACAACAGAGGGGATCGACATACTCAATGGCCAAATCTCAGTGGGGATGTTCTTGAGCTGGCGAATGCGCTGGGAAACGGTGTGGGCTGGCTTGTGTCAATAGGTGCCCTATCACATAACCAGGTTAGTCAATTGGCTTACCGCCTTGCTCCTGTTTCTGTGCATTGGTTAGCAAGTAAGCCTTTGGAGTCATGGACTACGTAGATATGTACCGGGACTGGGCTGCGCACTCGCATCGTCTGCCTCATAAACAGTTGCGGGCTCGCCCTCATGAACATCTGCTGGCTGGGGCGCATCAGCATCATGCGCGTAGGCTGCATAGCCAGAGCCCTCGAAGCCTTGAACATGTTTTCTGTTGGTTTTCCGTGGAATTGGTGGAGTGGAGAGGGGGCCGACGGCTGTTGAATTGGGCTTTGTTTCGTCACAGGAACGTTGGGGAGCTTCTGGGGAGTCCGAAGCAGAGCCGGAAAAAGCCGAGTCGCTAATTGGCTGTGGTGGACAATGCGCCCAGAGATCAGAGGTCAGACCATCGCCAACTTCACTTCGTCACCATCCCCAATCGCCTGCCATTGCCGCCACACCAACACCTCACGCATACCATACACAGCTGCAATCATGTCCGACAACGAGAACGGCGATGAGGTTGTGACCAAGCCCTTCAAGTTCGTCACTGGTAAGTGCAGCCCGCGCCTCGGCTCTCTTTGAAGACGACAAGCTAACCCCCATGCCACAGCTGGTACGCCTCCTACAACGCCTCCATAAAGCCAATCGCCGCTGTCACCCCGTACTAACAAGTCTCCCTGCCCTCTAGGCTTCGATGCCCGCTTCCCCAACCAAAACCAGACCAAGCACTGCTGGCAAAACTACGTCGACTACCACAAGTGCATCATCGCTAAGGGCGAGGAATTTGCTCCCTGCCGCCAGGTGCGCTCTTGAAAAAATAGTGTAGAAATTTCGGATAGAAGCTGATTTGGTGCAGTTCATGTTGGCCTACAAGTCCCTTTGCCCCAGTGGCTGGACAAATCGATGGGATGAGCAGCGTGGTAGGTATTCCCAAAATTATATAGACGCCATCACTAACAAACCTCACAGAGAATGGAAACTTCCCTCATAGGCTCGACCAGTAAATGGGTCGCTTGAGCCGAGGATAGCATGAGATCATTTCCTAGGATGTGGGGGGGTGTATCAGACGCTGGCATTTGTGACATAGAGTTCCTGTATCATACCCATCGACATGAGCAATGCAGCTCTGATTCATATTCCTTGCAACATGACAAACCCGTTTTCGTCGTACCAATTTCTACTAATCAGCATTGTTTTCACACTTGCGTTGCTGTCAAAGCATGCAAGTCGCCATCTTTTAAGCCCAATAAGCAGTGCGTCAAGAGAGCTACTAAGAACGGTAAAACAATTTCAATCTTCCACGGCCTAATGTGAGTATTTATAACTACGCTGGTCATTAATTTTGAGAGGCCTTCCATTCCTTAGCCAAATGCTAGGCCCCGTCTCATATAGCGGCCTTCATTGACAATTGGGAAATCTCAATCGGCACTATTTCAAAGTCATGAAGACGATCCTTTGTCTCAGCAACCGCTAATCGCAGAAGGCGGAAAAAGCGCTACTAATATTAGTATCATTCGTTGTGTTGAAGATTTATGTGTTAAAATCCACGGCAATTTTGATATATAAATATGCCACCTTTAACATACTTGCATAGCAATGTCAGTTCTGTATTCGGTAGAGTATTATGGATTGATCAATAAGTAAAGCAAAGTTCGTCTGAACTTTTCACTGCCACATCGAGAGGTAAATCGATAATCGTTCAAACTGAAGTAACAGTATCAGGAAGGCGATGTCGTATACAAAGTCGTCATAGTCGCCGCCGTTGTCATCAACAAAGTAGAGTCCAGAGCACCTCTTTGTGAGCGTCATGGCCACGATCTCAAAATCAAAAACAGTATTCAATTTCTTTGTGAACCTATCTTTATGAATAATACTTTCAAAACTGAAAGTCGTTATCCATATTGATAACCGAGGTAACAAAGGCAGGGCTTCAGCGGCAATAAGAACATGGAAGACAGGCCCGTATTTAGTAGCAGTGGCTTACTAATGAACGTCCATTCAACTGCGTTTCGAGTATGTTTTAAGTATAACAGGCTTAGCCGCCTAGTAAACAAGTAAACACCACCCTTGGATGTCTTTCCCTGACTCGCAGACCCAGCTTCCTCGACAATCCCAACCCCACGACCATGATTACTACAATTAATTTGCTAAAAATAGCAGATAGTCATAAGAACCCTACAGCACGCTTTGTTGGCGACGTGCCCATTACCGCCGTGCTGAACAAATCCATTCACAGATGCACTAGTACATCATCTCGTCGAAAAGTGTAGAACTTGTTTTACTACGTAATCTCTTTCTACAATCTTTACCAACGGTAAGTAAAGTAAAATATTAGCCAAGCCTTTGAGTAGTAGGCCCATATTTCATGCCAGCCGATGTAGCTACAAGTATGGCCTTTCTATTCGATATAAATTTTATTTCTTCGAAGAAGAACTTTCATACATTATGTCCTCAAATGCATTAGCCCATAACTTAAGAATCAACGCCCATCACTGCCAATTCTACTGGTTTGAATATTGTTTTAGTAATCGCGATGTCGCATTGTAGATTTACGCAGAAAGGATACTAAAACAACGAGAACGTGGGCTCTAAACATCGGAAGTAGACCCCAAACATGGCTTGAATACGATATGTCTATATTCCTCAGAGTAAAGTCTAACTGAGGCCTATCATGTCACATCAACTCTACCGCCTTGGCCCTCCACAGCGATAATAGAGTCGAAGGTCGAACGAATAATTGAACTTGTATCGACTTACACTCCCCTCACTGCCTCGGTTAGGAAGTGTTCATTCCTTATCTGCGCGAGAGCAATGCACCGCTACACTCAGGGATGATGCGTACTATACAAGTGTCAATAATGATACCATTAGTGGCGCGCTACTAGAGTTTCGATCCAGTGTATTTCATCCCCAGAAACGATTCTGAGGTTAGAGGCGCCTTTTTTGCATGCACATCCAGGCTTATCTGGATACCTTGCATACGATATCAATAAAGTCACATGTGCATTGACCATCGATCGGGTGCTTCACAGCCGAGCATATTCATCAGGAATGCGACCGCAACCCCGGAATTCTGTTATATGACTTCAGCCCATGTTTACATGCCATGTGAGTTCATTAGCCAGGTAAAACGTGGTACTCTCAAATAAATAGCTAGTCCATGTTGGGGCCGGTTCTTAATCTGGATGCTGATTGCCTTTGCCGTTTCTGATACAGCCACTGACCCTGGGGTCAGGACACTTAAGACACACAAGGGTCCTACACAACGAGATCGTCCGGGAAATACCCGTCATAGGCGAAGCGACACTCAAAGTGTTTGTGTAATTTTCGATGAGGGTGTTACCTAAGAAGTGAAGCGGGAGGCCAGGAAACGTACGGGTCGTGCTTGGAATGTGGAGGCATCGTGCAGCTTTCCGTTCCTCTGAACAGGTTGGGTGAACCGCGTTTGCATACGCGCACGCGTTGCTTTGACGGCACGGGAACGGAGAAAAGGATTAACGGCCAGCGTTTTCCATGTCATTGCTGGAAGAGAGGTGGGTGTGGATTGGGTGAGACATTCAAAACCCTTCTCGGTATTGATCGGATCGCCATGCACGACCTGTAGCCTGTCAACCAAAAGCAAACAGCAACCACAAGACCGCCAATCTCTCGCAAACACAGGGTCCGGAGATCGGCCGCAGTAGCGTGATGCAGGCCCTCCCGGATGTGTGTCACAAAGAGAGAAGATCAGGCCGCGGAACCCGTTCCAGATTTCCAGATTTTGGGCGCAAGACGAAACGTTGATTGCGGTATATGAATGGGGAGCATGTCTGTTCCCGGAAGAGCACATACTCGACAGCTAAAGCCAAATTGCAGTGCATGCAGGTGGTGCACAAGCATTAATTCAAGCACGGCGTAACGTTCGGATATATTGAAAGTGAGGGGGTAGAATGGCCGGATGCCAGATGTAGTCAGCAATGACCCAGGATCCGGGAAACGCGCAGTTGGCTAATTAGGGAAGGCGAATATTATGAAGTTGCAATGTTGCTTGTTGCAGGCGAACGTGTTCACGAGTATGATTGGTTAGGGCAGGGTGCAGCTTGCTTCTACGAGTGCCATGAAGTGGAAGTCATGCAAAGAGGAAAAATAAGACAACAGGAGCGATGTAGGTAGATGATTAGTCCCGCAATGTGTGCCAGAGTGCCAGGCAGCACTGAGGTATGACGGAAAGGCAGTTTTTCATCATGAAAACCACCCGAGTGAGGCAAGGCTCAGCGGATGATGCCGCTTACACCAGTCAGCGACATAGGTACCTACCTCGTCAACTAGGTACCGGTAGGTAGCCATGGCAGGAGTTTGGTGGAAATCGAGAAGGAGGGCGGGCAGGTAAACTTATGTTGCGGTTTGTGTGCGAAGAGTGTGTGGATGGATGGTGGCGTGCACGGTGGTGGTATGTGGAACAACGAGTTGCGTGTGTGGGACATTATGGCGGAACAAAGGCGATTCAGGCGGGATCGAAGGGGATCTGCGCCTTGATGTTCCGCTCTGACACGATGAAACAAACCGTCGGCGCGTTTTGCCTCATGCCGACAGGTGACGCTATTCCTGGGCGTGTGGGTGTGTGGGTGTGTGGGTACCTTCAATATGGGGGGATGTGGTGTGTGTCAGCAAGCAGGAAAGGATCCGAGTCGGTAGGCCAAGACGCTAGGATGGATTGGGATGGACTAGGAGAGAGAGAGAGTCACATGACTTTCTGCAACTGGATCGGACTAGACTTGTTTGGCAGTGCTCGCTTGGCGGCACGGCGCTGATGACGCGCAGGGCCATGGAAGGTTGCAAGGGCCAGCCTTTCCAGCCTTTCCAGCAAGGTTTCACGTGGCGCTGCGGTTCGGAGAAGACCCCAGCGTGCCCAGGCTTTGTGTGGCTTCTTCTAGCGGCGGGTCTGTTGTTCTTTTTCGGTCACGCTGGCTCCGTCAACAGCCAGCCCCCAAAAGGGAATCGACAGACGCGCCTCTCATCACGTCCCACGGTCCTCCCTCCTGCCCCCGGCACCAATCTACCGCCAAGTGTCAGTGCTTGCATGCTGCAACCATCAGTCGAGGGCGCACCAGGAACCCCACTAGCTACTAAAACCCATGTACAGTGCATTTCTACATCTCTGCATCGCTGCATCTAGGGCAGCACAAAAGGCTGTCTGCCTGCGCATGCGCCCCAAGAAATGGCCACGACCGGCTGTTGTCAGACTGAAGCTGCAGCCAGGCCGGGGGGCTGGATTTGGGCGTGACGCGAGCTTTTTGCCGACAAGGCGGGAGCGAAGGACAACTGCGTCACCGCACGGATCCACGCCCAGACCAGCTAAGCAGAGCCGGAAGCTTCAGTGATGCGATGTGATGCCGCCCTCATTTGTGGAGGAGCCAGACTATCATTACCTCCCTGCATCTCGTGCGCCTCCGTGTCACCCTCACCCTCTTGCCTACTATCTCTGTCTAGTATCTACCCACCACTGCCGGTGCCTGCGGCCTCATGTTCCGTCAAGCGCCCGTCAGCCATGCACCTGCGAGGGCGAGGCGTGGTGTAGGACAGATAATGCGCCGGTATATTTACTCGGAGGATTGTCCCCCGTAGCTGCATGGCACCCCCTTTTTTCACAAGAAGGTAATATAACATCGTGACATGACAATACCATTCGGACGTCTTGGTCCTGGTCACCCTGTCTTATCATCCCATTAGACGAAGAAAGGTGGTTGCGGTTGCGTTGTGCTGGCGCATGTGGGCCCTTGCCTGGAGCTGAACTGTCCGCCTCGTAGGGCAACCGTGGGGACGCGAGTGGCTGGGAAGTGCGGCTATCGCCAACGCCTCTCACCAGCGAGCCTGCCAAACGAGCAGCCAGTGGTGCCATCTACCTAGGTATTCAAGATCTTACCGCCCACATTAACCACCACATCGCATGTTCGCCGTCGGTTCGACCTTGGACCTTGGACCTTGGTCGCGTGAAAAATCACAGGCGAATCATGAAGCACAGTCGATATATGTCTTGGTCTCATCTATGCCTGGGTGGTAAGAAGGAACGGAAGTACCCATGGGCCATCACCCTTGGAACACCTAGGCGCGGAGCCGACACGAACCTGGGATGAACTGGAACGAAATCGTCATACTCGATCCGGAGGAAAGCCCGCCGTGGTTTATGGTTCTGAGGATTTTATTCTATTTCATTTTTATTTTAAATATTTTAAATATTTTAATTTTTTTTTTTTTTTGCACCATGGTTGGTGGTATACTGAATATTTGTCGCAACGGTACACAAACAAACATGTGAATAGGTAGTAAATACTGTATACTGTATGCTAGATACTAAATATACATGCTGCATACTGAATACCTATTGAAGGCGACGAGGCTGCAGGGTGCCAATGGCAGAAGATGTTTCATGGCAAGGTCGCCTGAAGCCTGGGACAGGCAGGTGCGGCGTGCTGGTCAAAGGCGTGAGGAAGGCGCGACAGGCCAGGTGAGGTTTAAGCGGGAAGGGTTGTAATTTGCTGTCAACGGGTTGCACCAGACGGCCATATCCCTGCATGTGGCTTTGTGGCTTGCAGGGATGGCAGACCCACGGCACCCGCACGGATTTTTAACCACACTTCATCAATCCTGGCATCTGGGTTAGGGTTTATGAGCATGAGGAAAGAGCGTTGGACCGCCCTGCCCCTTCGTTCTTTCCTCGCGTTCTGTTACCTCCTCACTCCTTCTTCTTCTCCCCACCAGCCTCACCATTCCACCTTCCCATTCATTACCAGGTCTGACCATCAGCCGTAGCATTCTAATCACATCACCAGCACTTCATCTGTTCGTGCTCGGGTCCACCTCTTCCGCGTTCGTCTGCCCGCGCTGCGCCGTTTGTCTCCGCCTTCTGTTTCCCCACGCCTCGACACACCCAGCTGTCGGCAGCCTTGCGAGACAGACACCACCACCAGCTCTACCGTAAGTCATTCTCTTTCACATCATCACCACCACCACCATCTCCAAGCCACCTTCCCTAACATGCCCAGCTCCATCGCAGCATTGTAGTCGGCTATCGCTGTGGCTACTTTTGCCGCCAACCCAGCCGTCTTGACTACGTTGGTGATCCTGTAGTGTCCATCTCACCTTGCAGCTGGTGCATCGCAGACAGTCGCCATGGCTAGCCACCAGCAGCCCTCGCCTACCACAGGCATGCCTCCACATCATGGCGCGCCTCACCCAGCGCATCCTCAGGTCAATGGTCATCCGCCTCATGCGACCC
Source organism: Phaeosphaeriaceae sp. PMI808 (assembly GCA_021365335.1). Classification (NCBI taxonomy): domain Eukaryota; kingdom Fungi; phylum Ascomycota; class Dothideomycetes; order Pleosporales; family Phaeosphaeriaceae; species Phaeosphaeriaceae sp. PMI808. Next base: position 472,848 of record JAJTIZ010000007.1, read on the forward strand.
AGCCCAAGACACCTTCGCAGTACCTTGCACAGTTGACAGAGGCCGTCTGGACACAGATGGGTAAGCACACGCCTCGGCATTGCATCCATGACGCGACAGGAACCCTGCTAACCTGCTCCAGGCTCCCTCTCAGAGCAGATGAACGACTTCGATGGCGCCATGCAATGTTATGAACAGGCCCTCAAGTTCAACCAGTGGTCTGTCCCGGCCATGGTAGGCATTGCGTGTATTCTGCGCACAAAGGACGCGTTTCCTGCCGCAGTCGAGTATCTGCGCACCATTCTCAAGGTCGATCCCGCCAATGGCGACGTGTGGGGAAGTCTTGGTAAGAACTGACATAGTGTGCTTTCTGAAGACCTCCTCTAACAACCCCAGGTCATTGCTATCTGATGATGGACGACTTGCAGCAAGCCTATTCTGCCTATCAACAAGCGCTCTACCATCTGTCCGACCCGAAGGTAATATCTCGTCGCGTCATTTCTTGGCTCACGCTAACCATGCACAGGAACCCAAGCTTTGGTATGGAATAGGAATCCTTTACGATCGCTATGGGTCCCTCGAGCATGCCGAGGAAGCCTTTTCCCAAGTTATGCGTATGGAGCCAAACTTTGAAAAGGCCAATGAAATCTACTTCCGCCTCGGCATAATTTACAAACAGCAACAAAAGTTCAATCAGAGCTTAGACGTAAGTGTTTATTCGAAATACTATGCAACTACGACTAACATGAGCCTAGTGCTTCAAGTATATCGTAACCAACCCTCCCCGTCCGCTCACTGAGGAGGACATCTGGTTCCAGATTGGCCACGTCTATGAACAGCAGAAAGAGGTACGTTGACCACAACAGGAAAAAAAAATGTTTGATAGCTCACACGTTTCTTAGTTCGAAGCAGCAAAAGGCGCGTACCGCCGGGTCCTTGATCGTGACCCCAATCACGCCAAGGTCCTGCAGCAGCTAGGCTGGTTACACCACCAGCAGAGCGCCAACTTTGCTAGCCAGGAACAGGCCATTGAATATTTGGAAAAATCGGTTGCTTCTGGTAAGTTTGATAAGTGGTTTACGGAGTACGCGCGTGACTGACTTCATTTCTAGACCAAACCGATGCACAAAGCTGGTACTTACTAGGCCGCTGCTACATGTCACAGCAAAAGTATCCTAAGGCGTACGAAGCCTATCAGCAAGCAGTGTACCGTGATGGCAGGAACCCGACCTTCTGGTGCAGCATTGGCGTACTGTACTACCAGATCAATCAGTACCGCGACGCGCTCGACGCGTACTCCCGAGCTATTCGACTCAACCCAAATATTTCAGAGGTTTGGTATGACCTCGGTACTTTGGTAAGTACTTAACAATTGTCACTCTCGAACGACCACGCTAATCATGTTGCAGTACGAGTCGTGTAACAACCAAACGGCCGATGCGCTCGATGCGTATCAACGTGCCGCTGACCTCGATCCCTCTAACGTTCATATCAAGGCTCGGCTGCAGTTGCTGCAGAACGGACAATCGTCTGCGGGTGCTCCTAATGGCAATGCCCCAGTACCACAAGATGTTCATCCTCAGGCTTACCAACCGGCTTCGGTCCATGGGCCAGCTGCTCCTCAGTGGGGTGCTCCGCAACCACAGCAGCCACCACAAGGTCCAGCCCCACCAGCTCTAGGAGGTGCTGGATGGGACCGACCGTTGGCTCAAATTCGTGAGCCAGGACTTCCACCGCAACAGCTGAACCCCTACGAGCAGCGCGAAGGCATCCGCCCACCCACGCAGCATGTTCCACAGAGGCCAGCCAGCCCAAGACAAGAGCTACCTAGGTCGTATGCAGAGCCCGCACGCCCTCCGACTAACGGTCCAGGACCATCGGGTCCTGTTGGTCCTCCACCACCGGGCCCAGGACCTATGCGTCGTGGCATGTCGCCTTCGCCAAAGACTCATCATGTCGCCCCCAGTCCTTACCATGTTCCTCCGCCACAGTTGACCCCACAACCTGCTCAAGCACAACCGCCTCCACATGTTCACCAGCCGACACAGCCTAATCGTATCTCAAATCCCAACTATGGTCCTATTAGTACTGGCAGTATACCTCCACCCCCTCCCCCACCACCCAGCGGATTGGCAGGGCCACTGAGCCAAGGCCCAAATCACGGTCTCCTTCCTCCCTACGGTCGTCCAGCCAGCCCAGCACCAGAGGTCAGGCCCATCATTGTTGAGAATCGTCTAGGCTCTCCTCCCCGCAATGGCTATCAAGGCCCATATCCACACCACCCCGAAGCTCCTCCCATTGGCATCGCTGGTGGTGCGCCCACTCCAATAACTGCAGCGGCAGCTGAAGCCGCTGCACGCGACCGCGATGAGCGACCTCCAACCGCACCACCCAAACGGCATCGCGAGTGGGAAGACAGCGAACACACCAACCCCAAGCCACCCACTAATGATGAGAAGCGCCAAAAGCTGGAGGAGCCACATAGTCGCCGTCCAACTCCACCGCACCCTGTACCATCACCACAGGTTGCTCGTCATAGCCCGCATGGTACTCCAGATGCCAGGCGTTTCAACGACGGCTATCTTCCTTCTGAAGCCGCTCACCATCCTACGCTACCACCAATGGGAGCAGCGCCTCCACCGCCAATTCCTCGCATGTCAGAAACACCCAAACAGGAACGTCCAGAGCATCATGAGCCCGCGGCCCGGCATATGGACGTGGACGAGAACTACGACGATGAGGGTGAAGAGGCAAAGCCTAACGTCTCAAAATCCGAACGAGGTAGTCCCCGCAACGCTCCTGTCAACGGTGTTTCTCATGCCCCTACCCCAGTCGAACAGAAGTCGTAGGACGAATTCATTATTTGGTGGTAGAAGCTCCCTTATGCTTTCCATTATTGTAGCAAAATCGTATGGATGGTGTGTCAACCACCACCAAAAGTCTGAATATTCCTTTTTATCTACCAAACTTGATGTTTGAGATGATCGTTACATTATCTATTCATCTGACGAAAATGTCCTTTTCTTTTCTTAACGCGATACCAGTGATGAGAGAATGCATACTTCCACGCTCGCGATCTTCAGGCTTTTTGAACATGTACTACACCTGGTGGGGGCCCTTACTTTGATCCTTAGATAGTTTTTAGTATTGATAGAAACAAATCGATAAATACACCAGTCATGGAATGAATTTCTTTTGTGGTGATTTTCTGCTTTGGTGAAATGTATGTTGGATGTATGGCTGGGTAGTGAGAAGTTTCTCATCGTGTTGTTGTATTCGGCTCCCTCAGTCAATACTTGTATTGTTCTCTATGACTCGGTCAATGCAAACGATGCCCACGTGAGAACCCTTTCTCCCTCACCAAAGCTGACGAAAAAACAGTACACTTTTCCACCATACTATTGTACACCATTGAAAAAGGGGGCTGAGCTGTCTTAGGCAATGCTGGGTGAAAGATAGGTTAGTAGAAGGGGCCTTTTTAGTTCATATTCTGTGTACATTAAATACATAATTTAGACTTTCGCTAATAACCCTTTTATGCAGTATATAGCTAGGCTTGGATAATGAAACCGTTAGACTAGGCAACAGTATTGCATGACAATGTATTCCCGCATATATCAGTCATTGGGTAGAGAACGTGGGTGTGCAAATGGGGTTCTTGAGAAATTACTACTGTGCTAGCGCATTTGTTACAAAGAGCTGTAGACGTGTGGGCATAGCGTACCATTTCAAAAGCTCATTGATATCTACTGTGATTACAGCAATTCCTGCAAGTTTTAGATGTTCATAGCACCTGGTAGAAGCTCTGTCGATCTTAGTGCTCAAGAAGGTGACAGGAGTATGAGGGTACGACGCGAAGTACTTATTACCCGTGCATACTGTAGCCCTGAGTGCTCAATGAGTTATATGGAACAACTATGCCAAGCCCGTGCAGAATTGTGTCACGGGAAAAGGAGGAACAGTTAACGTAATACATTGTATGTGAAATATCGGGGTTGCGCACTGCAGAGGCCCCGGGGATACGCGGTAACCGCGAAAAGACAGTATTTTGGCATAGGACAGTGTCCTCACTAGACATGCCAAATAAATGAAGAGGCTACAAAAGTGCTAAATTCTTCTTTGCGCCGTGCTGCGAATGAAAGGAAATGCTCATCAAACGCCTAATTATGATGAGGGATAGCAGGCGTATCACTCCGAAGAGAAGTTTCATCGCTACTATCGCCAATGGTAAATACAGAAGGGTCCGGGGGTGTGATTCGAGATGAATTCGAATTGCGGCGTCGCGCCGAGGAAATAAGGGCATCACTTTGGCTATGGCTAGCGCCGTTTGTCGGAGACAGGTCTTGCAAAGACAACTGCCCTTGTTCCACGTCGCTCTGCTGCTGCCGACGTGCAACTAAGTTTCCGGATTCATGAAATGCCCATATAACTAGCGACACAAATGCCGTATAGAGTGGGAGGAGTCCAAGGGCAGGTAGAGATGAAAAAGTGGACAAAAGCACTACATAAACGATCAACAACATGATGAAGCTCATGATGTGCCTAGATGGAATTAGCAACAGTGCAAAATTGGCTCCGAAGGTAAACAGAAATTGGAAACTCACCGCATAGGATTGCGATTGTCATAACAGTACTGAGCTCCAACATGCAGAGTGGTCGTGAACCAGGTCTCTAGCACACTAGGCAACGTCAGCAGGAGGAAAAAGGGAGGAAAAAAAAACACCTCAATACATACATTGCTCGAGCAGCACCAGGAAATTCTTTACAGTTCAAAACAACTACGTAGCTCAGAAAACCGGTCGGGATCCCCAATCCGAGTGAGAGGCTGAATGCCTGTGCGTGATACTCCGTCTTCGTGCGTATAAGCACGACGATGGTTAGATATACAATCATAAAAATGGGAAAAGCATAACCCAATGGAGTATCGAGTTTGAAGATGGGTGGGCAGAATTCATTAGATACAGGTCTGGATTCAGTCGTGTTGGCGGCAGACACGCTGGGGATGCACGATAGGGACAGACATGTCGCAAGAACAGACTTGTGGGTTTTCAAGGGGTCGGAGATGAGCTTGAGGACCCTACAGGTGCATTAGTATACACTCTTAGCATTCCCAAAGCCGGAATAATGTGATCTTGATGGTATTTATACAGTAGTAACAGTAATAGTAGCAGTTCAAAAACTGCGTGTGGGCCTTTTGGGTTATGTAGACTTGGTTTACAGGGCCATACTAAACGCTAATAGTGTTTTCACTGTTGGATATAATCTCATATCTGCAGTGCGATTCGATGAATGATAAAAGAATATGCTAAACTTACTGAGTTGCTTGTGTGAGCCCACAGGGTAGCTGCTTTTTGAATTGCTCAAAAATATGATACACACTTGCTTCAACTTTTCGCCCCCGGTTTATGATGAACGGGCGATGGAAATACATTTTGCGGAATGTGGACCAGGGGAGGGATCCTTGTTTCGTGACCTGCAGGCCTTTGGAATCGTTGTCTCTGGCACTGGCGTCGGTCTTGTGGTTTGATTCGTAACTACTGGGAAGGGTGACCACATTGGGAAAGGTGTATACGATACATCGGACTATACTTCGCCATGATGCTATTTGGCTCGTATCCAAATCATCGGAATGAGAATTAGGAGCATCGTCTAGGATTTGACGGACAGAATTCGGACTTGACTTCAGCTGGTCTGGCGACGATGACTCGTCAGGATCTGGTATAAGATTTCTCGGAGATTTTTCAGAGGCAGGAGGTAAGCTTTGCAAATTCCGAAGCAAATCGCAAAGAAATATTTGTCGATAGACATTGTCGTTGACACCGTAATCAAACCAACCGGATATGTTGGTAACGTCAATATAGACACCTTGCTCTTTCCACTTCGATGTTACGCGACCAATGTGATCATCTAATGCGTTGGTGAAGTTTAGGCAGGATTTGGAATCGACTGGCGACGTATGTTCGAATAACAATGCGTGGGATTTGATAAAATTCGTGTCTATAGGAAGGACATGCGAATATGTGGCTATTTCTCTACCAAGAATCGGATCCAGTAGTGTAAGAATCGATTCACGAGCGTTTTGAAAAGGCTGGATACGACGCAAAAACCAACTGTTGTAGTAGAACCGTTGCAATGCGTTTGGCTGAGCAAGGATTGCCAGGTGATGATATAAGCGGCCTACATTTGGATTCTTGTCGGCGGCTTTGGTGTACCACGGACGGGCTACACCGGCCCAAGTCTCTCGGTCTTTGATATTTCCGTCCTCAATAACCATCCGGTAACGACCAAGGTCGCCTAGACATTTTATCCAAGTGTCCTCGAACGCAGGAACAGTCTCATGGAAGAGCACCATCATTTGATAAGCAAGGTATATGAATGCTAGCATGTGATCTATGTCTTCTGGTAGTCGTCGACCGAGAAGCTCTAGGAATAAATGAATGCCATGTTTCCACATCCGGGCGGGCATAGAATACTTAGCCGCTAAACGCTTCAGCGCAGGGCTAGCTGATGGGTGTTGAGATGCGAGGAAGAAGTCATGGTGTTCATGTAAAAGGGTGCGGTGGAGGGCGATGAGGGCCTGCCCGTGGTCGCTAGCAAGCTTATGAGAATCTTGTGCCGCTGCCTGGGCCCGATCAACATGAATGCACTTTGTCTCTACCATAGCCAAGCCAGCGTAAATAGACTTCACTTCGGCGGGAAGTTGCTCTTGCGATATTGGGCGACTATCCGGCTGCAGAAGTAGCCCTGGATATATAGGACCGCATTTCTGTAGTTCAATGAGCCCGAACTGACGTTGTTTTGGCGACTGTTGTGCCTCTGGGGTTGACTGAGATAGCTTCTTGCCTCTGCGGCCATGGATTTCGGATTCGGCCGGTCGCTTCTTGCCAGAATATGGCGACATTGGATTCTGCTTGAGAATCTCTAGGGATAGGCCGATAGGACCAGGATTGCAGACCTCAGTTCCTTGGGGTGTTTGGACAGGCATTCCGAGCCATACAGAGATGGTGAATGCACCTGGGTTATAGGTTATTTACTCATACTAATACTTGGTCAGCATGCAAAGCTTCTCCTTTTGGGCTTGGATGATACCGAAGATTCGACGACACATGTTGGGTGAGTGTTTGAATAAAAGAGATGATTGAAAACACTGACAGCGTTCGACGTTTTCTTGTGCGTAAGTTGAATTAGTTAAAATGGGCGATTGCAAGCAGCTGGTAGAGCTACCAGTAAAGCGGTTGGTGGGCTTGTCCACAGTATTATTATTGTTGTTGGGGAAAAGAGGATGTGGAGGGATGAAGTGAACTAGAAGTGGGTGGCAGGGTCGCTACACAGGCTGGTAGTGGCGAGTAGCTAAACAAGCCTACAGCAAGGTTATAAGATCCGACGCTCAGGTTTCTCAACAAAGTAATTAGAAGAACTAGTGGATGGGACAGGTTGAAAGTATCTTACTGTGAGTCCTCCGTACAGCTAAGCCCCCGCCACGTCATCCCCGCCTTCTCAGCCGCAATCATCCTGCGTCTCTGCCTCACCCATAGCTTCGCGTTATCCGCAACATCCCAAAGATCACCCATTCAAGCATTGTAGTAGTTGGCGAAATTCATTGCTCCGAATGTGCAGCCAAAGGTGGTATTACCAAGGTAAGCTCTAGTGTGATATGGTATCTTTCAACACGAGTTAACTTCAGTAGACTTTTGAGTCGCAACAAGCAGCATGGAGCCCGTAGCTTTTGCTATCGCTGTGGTACCGCTCATTACGAGTACCATAGCATCCACTCAATACAATATTCACCGCGAAGGGAGATCGTTTCTTTTCTCAAACACAATAAAAAATTGTATCACTGCAGAGGATATACAAAGAATACTCAGTCTATCCGCAAATATACAAAACGATGGACTTGGCCAACTGAGGATCTCGCGGAGACGCGTTTTTGTCATTCTTACGATGTTAGAGAGAGATAGGGATATCAGGCATTTCGAAGAAACACATACCCCGTATGGAGCATACCAAAATCGACCTCAACAGTTCGGTGACTCGTCAGAGATCAATAGGGACATATTGGCACTGCAATCGGACGTGCTTTTCCACTGCCGAAAGTACATCAGCCCAGGGGAAATTTTGTACCAGAGAATAATGGATAAGGATGCTGGAGGAGGGTGGCAAAATGAAAGGCGACTCGAAGAACTTTGTAAAGCTGTAATGTCCTGTTGGCAGCTAGATAATCCAACCCAGGACCCATTTTTCTGGAGGCTGCAGAGATCGTTGATGGTTAGTATTTGATCGGTATACGAAATTTTATCGCTGACCTTTTACTAGAGCGAAGGAACGAAGACTTCACTACCTCGACCCGTCCGACTTCCTAAGATGCTACTACAACCCTCTCCCACCACCCTACTCGTGAGCTGGCTAGCCATGGCCATGGCTGCCGTCACGTACTACGAAACTCACCCTGGACATAGATATCGGAATGTATTCTTTTTGGGAAGCGCCTTTGTCGCTGTTGCTGTTGGTATCATCGAACAGTCAAATATGGATACCATAATACTGACCAATATACCGTGGTGCTTGGTCCTAAGCATACTACTGGACTTCTCAGTACACAATATAATTCGTCTCCTGTCCTCGAGTTCGAGCGGGGGCGAGTCTGCAGCTATTCAAAAAAGAGTATTTCGGAAGGAGAAGGCGATCTTACCATGAGGAGGTCACCTGGCAGCGTCGAATAAAGAGATCCTTCACGTGTACAAGCGGGAGTGTCGAAACTCTTGTCGTCGACTGTATATATATCAAGATTTTTCTAGGCAAAGGGTGGCGCTATTTGTTCAGCTGTGAGATCGACGTTCCGGTGAGCAGAAGTCTTTACTTCAGTAGGCTCACGGCAGTGTTCGAGCTTATTTTGTATTTGAGATAAAGCATAGATACCAGAACGAGAATCTGAGATAGCATTGTGCAACAATCTAAATATGGAAGGAATTTGAGCATTGTAATGTGAACTACCACGAAATCTAGCGATGGATACGCTGGAGCGTCACATGATGCCCTGATACCATCAATATTAAGTTCTTTCGAATAAACTTTTATCGGATTCTCTTTGACCGTATTTCTGAGGTACGAAAGTATGTCAGGTTACCGACTCAGTTATTTCTTGAGCATGTTCAAACGATGTTGTGAGGCAGGCTCTGATAGGGTTTGAGTCTCGAAGGTGGGGCTAGAATGTTTGGTGGGTATCGCTGCCCTGCGCCATGCAGCTTGACAGTTGCGTCATCGCTGGCTCAAAACCATGAACCGACTACCCTTACATTCATCACGCGTGTTACTACGAGTACCAGCTAGAATAAAGCTTAAACGACCAAGTAACATCTGTGCCCTTGAGCGCATATGCAGTAAACGCAATTTTGTTTCCCAGCACCCCTCGCAAAACACTTCACAAAATAGCTGCATCTTCCTTCCAGCAACCTACCACCTTCATCGCCACTCCATACTTACATCACGCGCCCCACGAATTATTACCACGATACGCACCATGTCCTCCGATGCAGACTACGCCTCCTTCCTGGACAAAGCGAACCAGGACACGGGGTCAGCACAGCAACAGTCGACATCGAGCAAGAAGAGCTATGGCACAAAGAGCGTAGACACGGCAGTACCAAAGGTACTAGAGCAGGTAGAGGAATACTACGTCAGCGATGCAGACGAGCCATTTGAGCCTGTAGCGTTGAAGTTCGATGGGAGGTCAATATCAGCTGGTATGAACTTTATTTATGCGCGTAGTATAGCGCGAGGACATGGCTAATAGGTTCACAGGTGATCTTAAAAAACTTATTGGTGGCGACAAGGACGTTGAGGAGGTCAAGCAGAAGGGCTTCGAGAGCCAGTATAAGAAGGTTTTGGATGCGGTGAAACAGGCTGGGAATGGAGAAGTCAAGGTGTTTAAGGTAGAGGTTGATGGGACGAGAGCTGAGTTTTATGTTGTCACGGTGGATGAGAAGGAGGCGAGGGTTGTGGGATTGAAAGCTTTGAGCGTTGAGTCGTGAGGTAGATCATCATATTCACATGATTGATACCTAGCTGGCGGTCTGTTAGAAAGTGATGACATGGCAATTCCGACTGCAATCTGTAATATGCAATCTACAATTTACATGGGTTGTGCTCGTTGTGCTCCAACGCTGTTACAGTTAAGCGCGTTGCTATTCTAACATTTCAGACCGCTATTTTTATGAAACCCAAGTTTGCTCCAGAAACAGCAACGTAGTCATTTACACGAGGTCATGGGCTTGAGTTTGCCTATGCATTTTTGCCAATGCCATAGGTAGCACCACTCATTCGCAGCAGGTACTTGTGTTATCAGCTCTATCTAATCGATAACTTCAGCTTGCCTTGAAGCGACATCAGCCCTATGGAGCTGGGGGCTCACGCTAATTCGCTAGCTGAGTTTGGTACGGCACCCAATCACGGTGCCGCCACGGCACGGGGACAGGCCGTGAGTTACGCCTCAATTTCGGGTGTTTCGCACGAGGGCTTGGCGATCAGGGCGAGGAGGCACAGTGTTTGCTGGGGTCGGCATCGGCGATGTGAAATACCCATGTATTGAGAAGTTGTAGGTGGGTATCTTAGGGGAAGAGAAAGGAAGGGAAGGTAGGATTTTTTCCAAATTAATAAATCATAGTTGGGTCAGGCGTTCAACGTTTACAAAGTGCTAGTGTGAAAGGAGTAGGGAAGAATCAAGAAGAACGTGTCTTATCGTAACGGCGGATCTGTCCGCGATACGGCAACTCACTAGCCTTGAGCAACACGAGAAATGGGCCGGATAGTAGGAATCAAGTCAGTGATGAAGAGACATCAAGCAACGATATGCACTAGGAGGATGACTTATTTTGGAGATATCGATAAACAAGCCCTGTAGAAGCTCTGAGCACATGCGGCAAGGGATGCGGTAGACCAGGCTGGGCAAGGAGGTTGGATTATATGTGGTGCGACGCGTAATCTGGGTTGGTTTCCATGCTAATCTCAATCTACCGAGCCCCGAGCACACGAGCAGGTACTCGAGCGAAGAAAGAGGCAAACAAGGTGCAGGGTTAAATCGAGGCTGGCAATGTTTCTGTCAAACAAGGCCGTCATGTCGAGATAGGTACTAGGTATCTAGATGGCTATGCGATGGATGGTCTGGTCTGGATCCAGGGGCACATGCATGACAACGCCAGTACGAAGAAGGGCCAAGCATACCTAAGTAGGTACCTTAGGAGAGTCGCTATCCCGGCGGCTGTGCCTGTGCATCCACGATAGCCATCATGTTCTGTAGCATCATGAAGGGAATTAGAACCCACCATAGGAGACAGACTGAAGAGCGAGTTGTTTTGTTTGCAAACGCCTATGTCTCCTGTTGAGTGGGCTACAACCGTTTGGCACTATTTGGCGCTATTTGGTATGATTAATTTTAGCAAGCCATCCCGCATGAGTGCGTAAGCCGCAGCACCAAAAGGTCGCCGCATGCAAGCGCCATGTCTCGCCTTATTGGTTGCGTGCCTGGATGTGGGCGTTTTTGAGATCTTCACCCTGAAAAAGCCAGTGGACCTGTCAGGGACTCAACCAAGTTTTGCCACACACAAGACAAGACAAGAACAACCAACACACAGCGTCACCGTTGCATTGTACTCGACATTCACTTTGCGTTTTTTCTCTCATCATACTCATACCTACATCCACATCTCTCTCGTCCTCTTTCATTACCTACCGTACCCTCTCGCATTGCTCCCACTAATTAGCCTACCTGCTGGCCAACCCGTTGAGGCTTCCTTCCCGTGCGCACGTTGAAAGTGCCAAGGCCCCTTCGCAGTCCATGTTCCTGGTCAGTCTGCCTACCCTGGACACGCCCCCCGACTCCTACTGGGCCAGGAGCAACGAAGCTCTCCTGTGAACGTGGAACCCACCGTTACTGCTGCTGCTGCTGCTTCTTCTTCTTCTTCTTCTTCTTCCACACTCTCCTCGCTTCTGTTTCTCGACTTCAGCAGCGATACCGAGTAGCCTTCTCCTCCCCCCAGCCTTTCCTTTTCTTACTCGAGGGGTCCGTCTGGAGTTGAATTCCGCATCGCCGCCGTCATCTAAATCCCAACCTAACCCCCAACGGCGCCTGCACGTCACCAGTTACTCCCTGTCCTGGAATTCGCCGATTTGCGTGCCGCAGTCGACAACAACACTCGTTTACCAAACACACTACTCCATACTCACCATCGTTCTGGCTTGTCTGCCCATAGCAGATTGCATCTGTTACCAACCTCACCCTATACATTCGCTCGTCCGTCGTCATGTCGCTCATGCCTCAATCCCCAAGAGGGACTGGTCCTCCACACATTCGCCTCAACTCAGGCACACAAGAAGCCCGCACCGACGATAACTCCCCGCCCAGCGCCAGACCTACTACTGCACGTTCATTAACAAAGCCAAGCCGCATTAACACTGCCATCCAAAGTCCTGGACTTCGATCACCACCTTCGTTATACGCAAATGCCGGTATTGCAGAATCGGCCGAGCTCCTTCTCCCACCAAAGAAGCTCAAGACAAGGCCATATCGCGATGAGTCTCCCATCAGGTCGCCCTCCATAATGTCATCACGTCGCACAAGTTGGAGTTCGGATGCGACAGACCTAAGATCACCCTTCGCCTCGCCATTCGACGACTCGAGAGCACCATCAAGGGCGGGCAGCGAAGATGATCTTAACACACAGACTGTATCCGAAAAGTTCAACATTCACCCTTCTGCAGGCCTATTATTGTTCCCTGAGGATGTCGAGAAAGACGACTACCTGCACAACCCAGATCCCAACGAGAAGGAGAAGCGTGATTGCGACATCTTCACAAGACGTGGAATGGTCAACGTTGGTGGCCTTGCCTTTCTTGCCCTTGGTATTCTGATGCTTTTCATCGGATACCCGATCCTGTACGCTCCTTCCCTCCAACTGCGCTTTTTCATTCCAGAGTACTAACCTGCCTCCAGTACTTTTGTCGATAAACTGACCAAGCCAGAAGTCGGCCCATGCACCAACAATCCACTTTGCATCCAGGGCAAAGAAAGCGAGCCGCTGCTACAAAACTTGCGTAAAGGCCTCATTGATCCAGACACACCAGAAAGTGTCAAGACACGAACATCGTATGATGGAAAGAAGCAGAACCTTGTTTTCTCTGATGAGTTCAACAAGGATGGGCGCACTTTCTACGACGGAGATGATCCCTTTTTCCAGGCTGTCGACATTTGGTATGGCGCTACACAGGATTTGGAGGTAAGCCGTGCAATTGTCTAGATCAGGCGAACGACTCTAACGCTGTATAGTGGTATGACCCTGACGCAGCATACACCGAAAATGGTACTCTCAACTTCAAATTCGATCTGTTCGAGAATCACGGCCTCAAGTATCGATCAGGCATGGTTCAGTCGTGGAACAAGCTATGCTACAAGGGCGGGCATTTGGAGGCTAGCATCTCGCTACCTGGACGAGGTGACGTGAGTGGTTTCTGGCCTGGTTTCTGGACAATGGGCAATCTCGCTCGCCCTGGCTACCTTGGATCAACCGAGGGTCTTTGGCCCTACAGCTACCACGACAAGTGCGACGTCGGTATCACTCCCAACCAGAGCTCTTACGATGGCCTCAGTTACTTGCCTGGAATGAGGCTCCCCGCTTGCACCTGCAAAGGCGAGGATCATCCCAGCCCCGGTACATCTCGAAGCGCTCCAGAAATTGATGCATTGGAAGGTTCAGTTCATTTCATAGGGCCCGGCAAAGCTGTTGGTGTTGTCTCGCAGTCTTTCCAGGCAGCACCCTTTGACACTTGGTACCAACCGGATTATGGTGAGTTTGCTAGGTCCTTTTATACTTCCCTTACTAATGCTAGCTAGAATATGTTGAGCTATACGATACATCCACCACCATGATGAACGCGTACAAGGGTGGACCTTTCCAACAAGCCATTTCTGGACTCACCAATTTGAACAATGACTGGTACAGTGGCAAGCAGTATCAAACATACGCTTTCGAATACAAGACCGGCAAGGATGGCTTCATCTCTTGGTATGTGGGTGCGGATAAAACGTGGACTATGAAGGCTCCGGCAACCCGACCAAATGGCAACATTGGCACACGAGTCATCCCAGAAGAGCCAATGGCCATCATTGCCAATTCTGGTATGTCGAACAGTTTTGCTGCCATCGATATCGAGCAGATTCACAAGGACCTCCCTGCGATTATGCGCATCGACTACATTCGCATCTATCAAGATGCAGACCAAGAAAATCCCGATGATTTCATGACCTGCGATCCACCGGGGTATCCTACGACAGACTACATCCAGAAGCACCCAGGGCCATATGCGAATCCCAACTTGACTGACTGGTAAGTATCAACGTCGGATATTATCTCCAGGCACAGCTAACACCTAGGCAGGAAAGGAACTGGTTATGACTGGCCAAAGAACTCATTCATGCACGATTGCAAAGCTTGAGCTTATTTGGCATTTTCTTTCCATTTTCAGTACATCTATTGCCAACGGAACTGCTGGCTCACGTTCCCTGTTTTCCTCTGTCGACTACTACCTAATGTGGCCACGGCAAAACGACAATACCCACTTATCGCACGCAAGACTTATCATCGCAAAAGTAAACACATAATTTTAGACGTTTCCTTACCTTCGGGCTGCAAGAGGCATTTGCATTGGCGTTTATGAGGCGCCTTTATCTAAGGTTCATTTAACCGCCATCGGTGTACGCCCTTCGCACGACCGGTCGACAATCAGCCACGCTCTCCCTCGAGACCGCGTTCGAGCCATGCAGCAACACCACATTCTATTTGAGCAAGTTGGTTACCTTGTCGGCATCAACTTTCGAGTTTTTTCTTCAAACATACGCGGCGGCGCCCTTGTATATCACGGCATTTGTTTTTTGGCCCTGCATTGCCTGTACAAAGCATATTTTGCAACCTTTTTCTCCGGAGCATTTTGTTGGTCTTGGCTGGGAGAGGGACAATGATGGAGCTGCTGGGCGCCCCGTCATTCTGTCTGATGTTACTCTTCTCTCGCTATAATGCATTCTATAACTTCCCCTTTTTTGTGTCTGTTGGCGAAGCGATTATGTGCGGCATGATGAATGCTCCACGCTGGAAAGTTTGTTTTCGGGCGTTTTATAATGTTATTGGGAGGATGTGTGGAGCAAAGCGGACTGTGTCCGAGACGAGAGAGTGACTAAGAAAGGTAGGTAGGTTGAGAGAAAACAAAGATAGTGAACAATCATCACAAGCCTATTTGAAAGAAGGGTTTTCGAATTCCCAAAGAAACTGCAAAAAAAACTCAATCATTTTTACGTACCTTGCAAATCGTGCTGTATTGATGTTCTAAAAAAGGGCCATTCCATACCTTGCATATCAATACTTACACCTGCGCTTATCCCTATATATACACCTCCCAACGCCCATCACTACCTACCCACCAGTTCACCCTCGTTACCCCCTCCTATGCATCAATTGCGCAACCCCAACGCCTACCAAATACAACCCCCCCCCCCTTCTCCCCAAACAAACGCTGCTACCATCGATTGGCTCCCATCCCGCTCCTGAAACGCCATTCCCGCTTCCGCCATGCAACGCTAGGAAATACCCGTTAGGTTCGCTCTCGTTTTCCTTTCGCACTCCCCCTTTTTGCTGCATATTACTAGCGAGTAAATCGATGGGGGGAGGGGAGAGTTGCTGTTTTGGGTAGGTAGGCAGGTGGGAGCGGATGGGGGAATGGGGTGGTTTTTTTTTTTTTTTTGGGGGGGGGGAGGGGGGGAGGGGAGGGGTTTGTGCGCTTGGCTGGATAAGGGATGGTTGGTGCTCGTTACCATGTGTGTATGTGTATGCTGACTTGATTCTTTTTTTTTGGCAATTGCGTGTGTTGGTAGCTTATAGAAACTTCACTTTTTTTTTTGGGGGGGGGGGGGTAAGTTTGAGAGTTGTTGGAGGGGTTGGTTTGGCGGACGGGTAATTTTTCAATTTGTTGTTCTTGCGTGTGCAAGTTTGGTGGGGCTAGGATAGAAAAAGTATACTGAATGATACATATGACGTTTGCTGTGAATCTTCGCGAATCTTGGTGTAGCTCGTCCAAGTATGATAGCCAATGTTACGAGGCTGTAGCAACCAGTTCTGCTTGGATTGGCTGAGGTTGAAATCATCAGCCCCTATCGAAATGCCCAAAATCGTGATCTACTCGATATCTGATTAGTGAACCCCTCTTAGTGTACCTTCCTTAACCAGTGTTGAAGTACCTATGATGTTTCAGGATGTCGACAACGTTTAAAAGTGAAATTCTACAAGTTGACACCAACTCAACGGCCTCCGTCTTGAACCGTCCTATGATTATGCCCTTATTAGAAACTTTGTTCTGACGCTTGAAAGTACCCATCGCATAAGGCGCGAATATCTTTAGTATTAAAAAGAATACTAAGAGGAAATAGGGCATTCTACTATTCCTTTAATCAAAATTTAGTCAAGACCTTGTATCACCGGCGAGACAGAAAATGAAAGTTGTAAGAGCACTCTTGCAAACCATTTTAGTGGATCAACTTAAGATTTTTTAAACTACCATGTTGGTTGAAGGTATAGAAGAGTGTAACAGCAAGCTATTTCTGTAGAATTAGGTAGCGGGACTGGAACAGAATAGCCAGGGTACTATGTGCCATAATTCTATAGTTCTCAAATATTGCGTAGTATGTGCTACCGGAAGCCAATTACATACTATAACTTGTTAAAATCTTAGATTTTATGTGCAATATTGTAGATAGAGGTCCATCTCGAAAGAAACGAGAGTAACTCCTAAAAGTAAAGGGTTTAACAATAGCAACATATCTGAACACAAACGTGATACTCCTTCTGCTATCTATTATGCCCTGCTTAGAATTTGTCGTATTTATACGAAATGATTTAAGTAAGTGTCTTAGTTTTGGTGAAGGCGATACGGTTGTGGTAGGTGTAAGTTGCACATCAAAAGATCTGGCTATCGTATTGGCGTGCTCTTTGATATTCTACATGGTATAATGGTCGAATGCATAGTTTCCGTTGCGCTCACTTCATGACTTGATGAGGGAGGACATTAATAATAGAGATACGGAAGATTCACTTGCTTAGAATTTCTTTCAACCGGCTGTAGTACTGATCATCTGATGCTGATTGTAAATGTATGAATTAATGTAATATCATGCTTTATCTACTTGGTCAGAATCCAGGACATCTTTCGGACATTCAGTAGCTTTAGTTTTTTTGGACTTCAGTAGAGCCAGTAGAATCCCTTCATCACACAACTATAGATTCAGAATTCCCTGCGGGTTATCCGTTGACTTATACCTATTAAAATGGTTACCTGCCTCGAATAACCCGTCAATTGAATCTGTATCACTTTGCCATATTCCATATTTTATCATCCTGTTCTTCGTATAGTTTGAGACATAAATCATCAAATTTTAGGTCAATTTAACAACGTCATAGATACCTACCTTGCATACAAAGCTTCATGCAAGACTCTGACTCCTACCCTCCAGTACACTTTCGGTCTAAATTGTATATGTTTTTTTTCGGCCTGTATGAGGGTGGCAAATCGGTCTAAATTAGGATAGTTCATCGGTTTTATGAAGACTAATATATAAGTCACGTGTGTGGCAAGCATTGCGGCTAGTATAAAATCAACGCAGGTAGAGTAGAGTACCTGGCTACCTAGTACCTCCATCTCCGCTATCTCATCTATCCCCACCCACCCATGGGCGTGAGATTAATCTACTACCTGCGTATAAACTTTGGCTGAATCGATCTTATAGGCTCATAGAATTGCAGAGATCTAAGGACTACTAAGATTTAAAGAGTGGAATTGAGCATAACAAAACGTAATTCAATCCTAATCTGACATTTATATCTCCTGCAATTTTATCAGAAATCCGAGCACCTTCGGTCTGAAAGACCTAAAAACTATCAATCTTTAAAACACCAACTCAGAACAGCCCTATATTAGATCGATTTCAAGAAATCGGTCCTCTACAGACCGTGCGTAGTCCATAGGGTAGGTATACCTACAACTAAACACTCTTCAACATCACCGTTGCCTTCGGCTTCGGAGAACTGAACCGCCCAACCTGCGTATTCTCATGTCTCTCTTTCGCATCCCCAGGCATTTTGATATCATAGCCCATAATCAATCTCGCGAGAATCATCTTAATCTCATTCGAGGCAAAAAAGCGACCAGGACATGCGTGACGGCCATGACCAAAAAGTAGACTTACTTCATTGGTGGATACGAATTGGTTGCGAGAAATGTCCGCTGCCGTGCCGCCCTGACGCAGCTTGTAATGGCGGAATCCGTCGAATTCGTCGGGGTTTGGGTAGTTGGCTAAGTCGTTGTGAATTGCATCCGCCGGGATTCCGACTAGAGCGCCGGGTGGAATGTATTGGCCGTTGGAGAGTTTAAAACCTTTGAGGACTTTCCGGTTGAAGGTACCTAGAAGTTTTATTAGCTTTAAATATTCTGCGTCTGATTGAGATCATGCCTACTAAAGGAGAAAGGATATACACGAGCCGTTTCCTTCATGTAACTGTCGAGCTTTACCATTTGGTGCAATGCTTTTACGCTGAGGTTGCCCTCGTTTTCCGCCATGGCAGTGATGATCTCCTCCCGGAGTGGTTGAATATACTCAGGCGTCACGGCCAGGGTGTATATGTTATTTGTTATGGATATCGATGTTGTGTGGATTGCCGCAAAAATCAACGCCAATTGCGTTTTCGCTACAACTTCAACTGAAAAATCGTTGACTTCGGCTCTAGAATCTATAAGCCACTGCAACATATCTTCTGGCTTCTCCCAGTTGGGATCTTTTTCAGCTTCTAGCCTCTCGTTTACAATTGGCTCCAGATACTTAACGGCTCGTTTCTCCATATTGCGCAGGCGTTTGATCTCAGGTAGGCGGGTGACCAAAAAGGGCCGTAATATCGGGCGAATATGTTTGATGGCCGTAACAGCATTAGACAGGAAGACGGTGTACATTCTAGCGCATTCGAGGTATTCCGGTTCCTTACTGAGTTCTGGTCCAACAAATATGCGCCCAGATATTCTGGCGATGACATCCAAGAGTTTACTGTTGACGTCGACTTCAGTCCAGTCGTTACAAGGTGGTATTTGCTCCCTCATAGCGGCATCCACTGCGGTGTAGATCGTATGGTTCAATCGAGCTTCGCCTTTGTTAGAATGATTCTGCCGAGAAAAAAAATATACGTACAAAGTCGAGGTGTGAGCTCGGATCTAATAGTATGTCCCGCTGCTGTTATATCCGAGTGGAGCCCTGTGTATTTCGTCTCAAAGTACTATGTCTTGCTGAGCAATGCTACACTGATGGAGAGGAATATCTCTTACACTATCAACGGCCTTTGGAAAACTGAGGAAGTCATCAGAAAGCTTTCGCAACTCCGGTAACATGGCTAGTGGAACGACTACAATGTCGACCTCTGTTCACATAAGTGTCTGTTTTCAATTGCATGTACATAGATACATACCGTCACCGGTCGCCATAAGATATACACGGTCTTTGAACTACTTGATTGTTAGTATTAACAACGCTCATAGTTGCTTATCACCTTACCTTCTGATAACCACTTTTATACATCCCTTTTGCGGCCTCGAGGTAACGGTGTCTATTTTCCCCTCCATCGAGCATAGGCAGTTTTGATAGCTGCATTCGAAACAACAATTTGGGAACGTAGGCACAAGCCGCAATAACTAGACTTGCGATCACCACCGTCTGAAAGGTATGTGCTAGCCTAGAAAAAGCCGACATCTCCACTCTTTCCGGAAATGGCAAGGTGGTGGTGTTGAGAGTCATCTTTGGTCACCAGCTAAGGCTGAGAGGGTTCGTGAAGGTGTGGTGGGGGATGAAGAGTTGCTGATAGGAGGCAGATACAACGTTTTAAGGAAGCAGACGCCTGTAAGCATGTTGTACCTGTCCCCATGTTCTGTTGTTACTTGAGCATATACCGTGTGTACGGTCTAGTACAAGCGCCAACGTTTCGCGGGTGGTCCATTAATCGACCGTCCGCCCCTCGGCCGAGACCAAGTAGACCTTCCGTAGATCATGGCGCCATTTAAATTCGCGCTGTTATCCATGAATGATGAACCTATCAATGTAAAAACCTTGCTATTATTGGGGCTTCTTCGCTGGGGGTGTGTTATGAACTCTTCGACCCCTCTTTTGAGAATATAACCCCGTAAATCGACATTCCTGTTGTTAGTAGCGCACTTTGTGAAAGCGAAAGCAAAAGTTTCGTGCCCGGGTGAGGTCAAAATTACGCTGCGGGAGTTTCCCTGCTTGGCTAACGCCACTTCCGTCCCGCCTTTGCCATTTACTCGGCGCTGTTGCTTGAGGTCAACGAGCAAATGGAGCTGTAGACTTGAGACGATTGTTTTTCTGTTTAGGAACTACCCTGTAGCCCCCTTGTTGTACGCGTACGCAGGGTAACCGATCCAGTAGGATTTACTCGGCCTGAACTTTCCTATCAGCGTATTATGTGAGGCCACATCGCGACAGAGCATGGGATAGAGTTTTGATAGAACCAAGAATCTAATACAGCTGCTTATAAGAAGCATATTTTACAGCACGAAGATGATCAAATAACTTGCAAATAATGACCCTAGCAAAGATCGATAATACCTTTTAAATATACTATTCAAGACCTTCAAATTCCCATAAGTACTGAATGAGCGTAAACAGTGTCTGCTGATTATTAGCCATGACACATATATCAGGATCCAAATTTACACATCTCACTTATCTCCTATCATCTCCTATCCTTCAGTTGTGTAGGTATCTACTCAAAGTGTCGCAGCAACAACCATCGGCCCAGCTATCTCATCCCGCTTCTCCCTACCAGCTATGACCTCCACAATTGTAAGAGAAAACAGCATCGCCGTCCCAGGCCTATACCCCATTAGTATACTTCCAATGCAAACTCAACACCAACTCACCCTCGACTCGTAATCACTTTCCCATCAACAACAACCCTCTCTTCATTGTACTCCCATCCTGCATCTTTAATCTCTTCAGCCACACTCGGATGGCTCGTTACCTTGACCTTTGGACCATCATGTGCTTTCCGACTCGCAACGAGCGCAGTAGTTCCTGCGCAAATCGCCGCAACCCACTTGCCCGCACTACGGAAATCGGCGATAAGCTGGGAAACCGCATCGGTAGTGCTGAAAGTCTTTGCACCAGGGCCTCCACCAGGGAGGATTAGGATGTCATACTTTTCATGAGCGGATTGTAACGGAATGGATGTGAGCGTTGGGTGATCGGGGACTATGCGGATGTTGCGTGTCATGCTGTGGAAATGAGGTTGGCTTGTGTGTAAGGGGATTAAATGGTGGAGACTCACTGTGCGTAACCTTCATTTTTAAGGTTCACGCCCGCGGATACGACTTCGAAGCCCGCCCGGGTCAGGACTAGGGAGATATGAGATGATTGATCGTCTGTTGGCTGGGTTTGAGAAGGATGCATTTACCATCATAAGGAGTGACAAATTCGATCTCTTCAGAGCCGTCTGCTACGAGAATCAGCGCCTTGGGCATCTTGCTGCTGTGAAGTCGTTCGTTGCTGAAAGATGGGCTATTGGAAGAAGTTGAAGTACTACTTCAGTACCCTACATACAAGGTGATGGAGTTGTTGTCTTACCATTGGCCTATGACGTGTTTGTGGTCCGAGCGTCACTTGGGTTCACAGGAAGTGCTACAGGTTAGTCTGTCATATTGTCAAGCTAGTACGCAAGAACCAAATGAGGCTACTGCCGATCATATATCCTTCACTCGTGCGGAAGTTACTACATCCCGTGGCACAAGACGGTAAGACCAGGTTAGGAGCGGAGTTATATGGCTTATGCTTAAAAGCAAACGGTGCAGATAAACCCTGAACTATTAGCAGTAAAGAGACTCAAATAACAAGTCTAGACAACCTCTCAAAATTAGGAAAGGGAATCAAGTTTCCAATAACAATAGAGATTCTCTAACCCTTTGTTTTAAGCACTTGCCTAAACCTGTACTTTCCGTCGTGCGCTCCCAGCCGAAGCTATCCAGGTTGAGCCGGTAATATGAAGGCATACCCGAGAAGCAGTCCAATAGGTGTGCGATAGCTAGACAGATACATCCCACTCTGTCCTGAGTGTATTAAGCTAGCCGACAGGGTTTCGAGCCACCCCTCAGAAATCGGCCACCCATCTGAAAATCGTGTTATCTCAACAACCACCCTACCAAAATGGACAACCGTGAAGAATCTATACAAGCAGCTATCAATGATCTTGATGCTGGTGTTTTTTCAAGTCAAAGAGCTGCTGCGAAAGCATACAATATCCCTCGAGCCACGTTCTCTGCGCGTATACGCGGTACGCAGAACAGCCAAACCAGCCACGTATACCAGCAGCGATTAACTCCAGAGCAAGAAGAGTTTCTTGTACAATGGATCCTTGAAGAAGACGCACGCGCTTTTCCTCCCTCCTATGCTCGCGCTCGAGAAATGGCAAATCGAATCTTAAGGATGAATGGAGACAATAATCCTGTTGGCAAGCATTGGTTATCCTTCTTTATTAAGCGTAACCTACGCGTCGCATCAGTTGTAGGTAGAAAGATAGAGGCTGCACGGGCTGAGGGAGCAACACAAGAACAGATACGCGCGTTTCTTGAGCTCTTTAAGAGGACTCGTATACAGCTAGGTATAAGAGCTGAGGATATATGGAATATGGATGAAACTGGGAAGGCTCTAGGTGTATGTACGAATACTAGAGTACTCGCAAGTAGTTAGAAAAAGAAGGCTTACCATCAGTCACCAGAGAATCGTGAGTGGGCATTAATAATTGAGTGTGTGTCGGCTACGGGCAAGAAACTACGCAGTTTGGTTATATTTAAAGGGAAGAACCTATAGAGTACCTGGTTTCCTGCGACAATTCCTGACTGGCTTTATACAACCTCTGAGAATGGCTGGACATCTAATGCGATAGGTGTTGAGTGGTTAAAGCGCGTATTTCTACCTAATACAGCACTAGTAGACGACCGTTGGAGGATGCTTATTTTGGATGGCCACGGCAGCCATATTAATATTGAATTCCTATGGGCCTGCAAGCAGAATAAAGTTCAGCTTCTATTTCTACCTCCTCATTCTTCGCACGTCCTACAGCCTCTAGACCTCTCAGTATTCTCAGTTGTGAAGAGGTTCTACCGACAGCAAATCCAGGCACTATCTTACCTTGATGATGCAGTACCTGTTAAGAAAGAGCGCTTTATTACATCCTACTATAAAGCTCGAGAGGCTGCAATTACTGAGAGAGTTATACGAGCAGGATGGGCTGCTGCAGGCATCCATCCATTCAATATTGACCGGGTAGTCAACTCATCTCAAGTAACCCTAAGACCTATTACGCCACCACGTCTGAATCAGCCTCAACCTACTGAGAGCTACCTCTCTACCCCTCACGGTCCTCGTGATCTTTTTATAGCTCAGAGAGAGCTTCACAAGAACGAGAGTATCAGTCGCAAGACTCACCAGCTCTTTGAAAAAGCAGGTAAGGCACTTGCAGTAGCAAATACACGGGCAGCAGCGCTTGAAGCAGAGAATAAAAGACTTCACAGTCAACTTGAAGCTCTTAAGCCTCAGCAGCCACGAAAGAAAGTTCATGTAGACCCAAATCAACGTTTTGCAGATATAGAGACAATCATGGTAGCTGTACGGGCCTCTGCTCTTTTGGAGTCACAAAACAACAATAAAGCAGCAGAGAGAGAAGCAGAGAGAGCGGCAACTGAAGCAGCAGCTAGAACCCTTCAGTCTATGTGTACAGAGTGGCAATTGTAACTAGGTTGAGAGAATAAACACGATTTTCAGATGGGTGGCCGATTTCTGAGGGGTGGCTCGAAACCCCGGGTGGCTCGAAACCCTGTCGGCTAGCTTAGCCGGTTTGCCTTCTCACAGCATAGTTCTTAGACACTCGAGTATTGCAATAGAAATTTATGATTAAGAATGCCATTCATACATCGGAAATAGTCATGCCGCTCGCTCAAAACACTCATCAGGATATCACAAAATCAACCACGTTGCAAATCCCTTTCGTACAGCCATGTATGCGTCAAACACCAAAGACACACCCCCCGATCCCTAGACTAAAACCATATTAATTGAACGCCTCTGTAGCTGTGCGATCATATCAAGCATTGCAAAAAATTCACACCATAACGCACAGCCACTGCCATCTATGTAACCTTAAATGATATGTGATAAATGAAACCGTCGTGTCCAATGACATGGAAAGAGATCAATCGAGAGACCCGAGTTCTCGATTTCCATGCCCTTGTCTTGCTCTCGGTCGAGGCATTAGTGTGCGGTGTGCGACTTCTTCAGTTGCTGAATCAATTCAAACGGGTATGCGAAAACAAAAACCGGTCCATGTCTATATCGTCTTGGTAAAGCGCAGTGCAGGGACTCGAAGATCCCGGAAGATCTCAGTAAGCAATAGAAGCAATTGAACTGGTTCCGCAACCGGTGACAAACTCCATGCACCAGGTGTAAGTAACAAGAATAATCAAAGATTCGCGGAAGTACCACGAAAGAAATAGGAGTGTAAGTATGTACCGCATCATCTGAATGAAGGCAATATGGTCAATAATGCTGATCGACATCATCTAGAGACTCATTGTTAGCCATTCCTACGAGGTGTTAGTAATTACTTGAGCATAGAGCAAGAGCCTTCTTACCCATTCTGCAGGTCCAGATGACTGCAAGCCCTGGCCCATGGCACCCATGGGAAGAGCGCCAAGGTTTTGGTCGGGAAACGCGCTGGGTGTTGCGATGGCGGTGTCCTTTCTGCGCAACGATGGTGCCCTTCCATTTGTATCGTCTGCGTCGGCCATTTCTAGCTCTTGTGACTCACTCTTGCTTGGGCCACGAGCACGCCTCGGTACTATATTACCTCCTCGAAGCTGTGGGACGGTAGTAGAAAGGCCGGGTTTCGGCGGCCCAGGGGCTATTGCTACCACACCACCACTACTTTTCAAGTTGGAAATTGGAGTAGGCGCCGAGATAGCAGTGCTGGGTCGATCGCCTACAGACCCGGTTGATTTCGGAGATTCAGAGTCGGTGGCTTTGTGCGATGTTGGTGTTGTCACTGGTGTGTGTGCAATGGAATTCTTGCGAGATGACTTCTTCGATGCTCGTGTCGATGCTGAGCTGACTGGGGCATTGCCACTACCTCGATTGCGTTTCTTGATAACATCGGTCTTCAGGGACAGTGGACGTACGACACCATGAAGCTTCAAGAATAGGCCACATGCGTTACAAAGTGGGTGACCTTCTGGGTTACGACGCCATAAGGGTGTGGTCTGAGTGAAGCAATTGGTACATGTCGTAGGCGCTCCACCTTCGCCCGGCTTAGTACCACTAGGACTTTGGGGTCGGGACGGCGCGGCAGAATTGAAGCCTGACTCTGGAGGCGAGTTCGGGGATGACTGTGGTCGTCCGTGAAGCCCTTGAAGCGCCAATCCTGGTGCATTGGGTGTTGAGCTAGTTCGGGGTATTTTCTGGCGCCGGGGGTCACTTCCACGATTGCGAATATCGCTGACGGAGGCAGCTGGGCCATGTGTGCGACCAAGGCTAGCCCCTGACCCCCAATGATCCTGCGGGGAGGGTACCATCTCAGTTTGACCAATGGTTACCGTTTTACGAGGTGGGCCTGCAGGATATCGCGCTTGCATTGGGTTGAATTGGTTTGAAAGATTAGTTTCCCACTGGAAGCTAGCGGTGAAATCCATACTACTTTCATCCATTGGTGAAAATTCTGGGTTTGGCATGGTACGGTCTGCGAAGGCGCCACCCTCTTCATCTTCTCCATCCGAATCCGCGCCGAATGTGAACATGTTTTCTTGTCGTTGCATCTGCATCTCGTGTTGCTGCCGTAAAGGTAGGTTGTTATGGATTGCCTGACTTGGGTCCACATGGTTTGAGTTGCCAAATGATGATGATGAGAACGGTAACGAAGAACTGGCACTCGTCACAGGACTGAAGACGGAATCTGTAGCACCAGGATTGAAGATGAACTGTGTTTGCATCGAGGTCGATAAGTTCGAAGGTCGATGAGAACCATATGAGCCAGGGTGAGGACCACGGATATCCATTCCAGTACGATCAAAGTACATTTGGTCATCAGATAATGGTTGTGGCGTCGAAACAGCAGACGGGAATGCGGAGTTTGGGGGAGAGTAGTAATCTGTTGAGTTGAGAGAAGAGGCCATTGAGTTGGGATTGAATAGGTTTGTGTAGGATGTACTGTGGTTCATCATGGGCGAGCCAACGGGAGAGAAGCCAAAGTTTTGCTGGAATGGGCCGGCAGAGTTGATGGCAGGGTCTTCGTGCATCTGGAATGTGTCTAAAGAGAAGGGAGCTTGTGCTCGTGAGGCAGGAAAGGTGGGGGGGTGCATTGATTGGTCAAGCGAGTATTGGTTCAGGTCGGCTTCTGCTTGGGCATCTGTGGGTATCATGATACTGTTGACGGGAGGTACCTGAGGAGAGGCCTCGGCACGCCGCTTGGGTGGCTGATAACGAGTTAATTAGCGAGTGAAGGGGACAGTGAGGGTGAAAGATAAAGAACTTACTCGTCGCTCGTCGATGCTGGTCTTGCGAACGTGACGAGAAACGTAGCCAAACTCATTCTCTCTGTTAATGAGAGGTGGAACTGAGGGAGCGGAGGCGCGGGCGAGGGAGATATTATGGTCGTTGGCCTGATTAGGCTTTCTTATCGGTATCGCTGGGGCGGTTGCATGAACTGGATGCGTCTCATTCGACGATTCTGGTGACAGGCCCGCGGGACTGCCGACTGAGGAAGGAAATATAAATTCGTCTAGATTCATAGTGTCGGGATGCGCGAGTGCCAGTGCATGTTCCTGTGCCTGTGGTTGCGCCTGTGTCTGCTGCTCTGACGACTTTCTCAACTGCTGGGCGATGCCGCTTGGGACAGACCTGGGTGGTGGCCTCGCGCTCGCGGTAGGCGGAGGCATCAATTCATTCCTTTGGTTTGGCTGGGCATTTCTATGTAGGAGAAAGGCCTGATTAGCATGTATACTCAGAGTCGCACAGGGCGAAGACTGGTGGTAAGCACGAGAAAAGGATGGCGACGTCCGTACCCTTTGTTGCGATGGAGCTCGGCCCGCCTCATATTCATAGCCATCATTCGCCAGGTTAAGTTTTCCATGCGCTCTGCATTGGGAAGTTGGGTCTTAGCCCTGGAGTAGAGTTTCCATATCTGGGTTCCCAGAGGGTCGTTCTTTTGCATTTGCTCGGGCGAGTCAACGCTGGGACTGTGGGCGTCGTTGCCAAAAGCTGGGAAGATGGCCTCGTCAAGCATACCACGGTGGGCAGCTTCGTCTGGAGAGAGGTCCATTCTGCCCTTGGGAACAGCGAAATCCAAGGGCGACCTTGAGGATTCAGCCGGTGGTGGAGGGGAATCCCAAAGCAAATTCGATGATGTAGTAGTAGCAACTGGATCGGCGCGTGCTCTGATGGTGGAGAAGCACACCCCACGCTGCAGAGGGTTACCAGCAACCGCTACTGACACGGCCAAGTGTGCTGCAGCAATGAAACAATAAGCCGACTTTTTTCCAGACAACAGGTGCAAGTGGGTGCGGCAGGAGCTGGGCGAAGGGAAGGGGGGGTGAGAAAAAAAAAGTATTGGATTGGATAGGCTTGAAAATTAGGGCTGGGTTGAGTGCGGCGTTGCCCACGACGGGGAGACACTCTTCAGTACCAGTCCAGTGAAATGCAGTAGACAGTTGCAGCAAGCAGTACCAAGACCAGCAAAAGAGCAACGAGAGCGTCTCGACAAGCAACTTCGGGTGGGGCCACCAGTGAGCGGCGCAATAATTGAATTGGAGCTTACCGGGCTGCAGCGCACCACGGCTGCCGGTTGCGCTTGGCAGGTCGGTGGTGAAAGAAAGCGAGCGTAGCGTGCCCTTGATCCTTCTAGAGTCTAGGTAAAGAGGGTGCAATGCGTTGAGGGCAGGTTCGGCGCCCACGCAAAACCCCCACCGAGAACTTTTGATATTCGTCCAATCATGAATCATGACTGCAGCACCACTACCAGCCCACACCAGCCCACTCCAGGAAGATGCTGGTCCACCACCCGAAGAGACAATGCTCCTAGGTTTTGCGCCGTCTTTTCTCCACAGTCTCGTCAAGTCCCCCTCCCCCCCCAAGCTCAAATAAGCAAGCAAGCAAACCGCTGGAGAAGAGAGCACATGACATTGCCACCAACCTACTAGCATAACGCCCCTCTTGTCTGTACATCATAGCTAGGTAGGTAGCAAGGCAGTCTAGCGAGCATCTGGAGCCACGACCATTCTTCTTAGCTGTGGTTGGACGGGAGAAAGAGTGCTGTTTGCCCCTGTCGTCTGTCCGCTTAACATGATGCATCTGCAGGGCCCCTGTTCATTTGGACACCCACAAAGCACATGGACCGTGCTGCCCGAACAATTTGAATCCTTGGGCTGCCCATGCTGAGCCGTTGTGGACAAGTGGGAGGTTTTTCGGCTCCATGCTTGATCTATGCATGTATCGGACAGTGCCCGTCCCTTTTCACAGGCTACAGCCAGAACAAGGCCGTGGGCACGCGAATTGAATGCTTGCAAAGCCTCAATTCTGCCATGACTGGGCTCCACTCCTCGCCTAGTTCTCCGCCGATCTCCAAACTTCACTTCTAAGTACAGGATGGTTCGCCTTTCTCTGGTCTCTACTACCGACTCCTGAACAGCACACTTGAACAACAGCCGGCTTGGACGATGTCAATAACGAGCAGCACTACCAATTCCTACGAATCCCAATAGTGCAGCTATTTCAGGGTCCTTGATGAAGCTCCACGACTTGGTGCACACAAAATATCCATCGGCTAGCACACGGGTCGGCCGGACACGTGGTTGGTGGTGACCTGAGCTTCTAGTCTAATTCTACAGTCCCCAAGTCCAGGGTGCACACGGCGAGGCGTTCCGATCAGAGCCAAATGCTCGTTATGGCTCAACCATTTTGGAACTACTGTCGGAACAATGCTGCGAGTCATGTTGAGCTTCTAGGTCGTAAAATTTCCTGCCTACGTTTCAGATGCATAGAAGGATACGGACTGTGGACTGAAGCTTCCCTCACTGATCTGAAGGACGGGATTGCAGCACCAAAAACAGACTCAAGGGCATTGCCTGTGTCTATTGTACTTGCCGCTCTGGCTGATGACTCAGGATCAAGTCATCAGTGGCAAACAGTATACGACTAGTGACTCAGTCGATTGCTGGATGCATGAGGCAGCTATTGCAGGGAAAGAAATATATCCTGATTTCCTTTGGAAACATGAAGGCACTAAACTGGGCCATGAACTTTGATATTGAGCAAGATGCAATGAAGGGCACTGTCAGAGCTGCGATGTACAATTGGTCGAGGTCGCACCCAGCATACCAGGTATTTACCAATACATGCAAGCAATCTGCTTCTGTGATGAAGCTGTGAAGCCATCAAGGAGTCAGAAACGCAAGGTGTTTTTACGGGAAGGATCGATTAGAGTGGTACTATGTAGACGCAGCTCTAACAAGTACTTGTCCAGACGCCACAATCCCTGCTTGGCGGCACTTTCACATGCAACCAAACTCACTCGCGGTTGGTTGATTACTACGGTTGTAGATGAACCCCACTGAATCTAACCGACTATGAGGCAAATAACAAATCACTATGTCAAGCACGTTTACTGCGAAAGGCGAAACCGAAAGGATGCAGTGGTGAACGTTTGGAGAAGATGCAAATACAAGGTTGGTGGATATTGCATGGTAAAGGATGGTCCATGGATCATGGCAGGAACAACCCCACGCACTTTCTCTATCCGTGTGGTCAAGGTCACCCTTGCTCCTGCAAGCCCCAAAGCCACCTACAGCTGACTTGCATACAAGACTAGACGGGCCTGCTCACCCGATACAACCCGCCCTAACCCCCATGTCACTAAGCGCCGCTGAATTGCACCCAATTTCCCGCGCTACAGAATTGTTGATAGGTATCGACTCTCGCTGTTGGTGAAATCTAGTCTGCTAAATCAGCTTCCGGTGTCGCTGGCCTAGGTTGTAAATTGGCATTCCTAAGGAAATGCGGAAAAGCTCGGCGAAAGTAGGCATGTCCGTCCGTCCGTTTTCGTCTACAAGGGGGGACATGTACGGGCGAGTAGCGCGTTCGGTGGGGGGAGATCCGTGCGTAGAAGACTCGAGAATCAAGGACACTGTTTTATATACAATTTTACTAGTAATCAAATGTGCCAATTCTTACTTAATCCCTTGCCGCCTCAATACTATGCCTAAAACACCTGACCGCCGCCTCACGTATAAGGAACGCGTTCAGATATGGACCCTCAGAGAGGAGGGCCTTGCTCAGAAGGATATTGCGCAGAAGCTGGGCATTCCTCAGCAAACTATTTCTCGCTGTCTTAGGACGCCGCTAACGCCTTCAAAGCCAACAGGCCGGCTACCTATCCTTAATACCCCCCTTCGAAAGCTACTCGTACGCCATGCTACCCAGAACGCTGAGCAACGCCGCAAGACGCGCGAAGAAATCGCTGACGAGCTTAGTATTAAGGTCTGCCGCCGTACGTTAATCAAGGCCTTTGAGAAGGAGCTCTATCACCGCCGCAAGGCTACAGAAAAGCCTTTTCTTACACCTAAGCAGATACACCGTCGCCTTATATGGGCCTGGGATCACGTATTCTGGACTGAGGAGGACTGGGATAGATGTAGCTGGGGCGATGAGATGTCAATTGTACTCAGCCAGGGCCAGGTCTACGTAACAAGGAAGGCTGAGGAGAAGTACCTACCCGAGTGTTGTATACCTAAATTCCGCGGCTACTCCTCAGGCTAGATGTGGGCTATAATATCAACGCGACAAAAAGGCCCTTTAATCTACTTTGAGAAGGACTGGCTATCAGCTAAGGGCACAGTCAATTCTGAGGTATATATACGTCGGATTCTACCACATATACAGGACTTCCTGAGGGCTGAGGCCGAGCACTAGCGCCAGCGCGAGCACCAGCGCGAGCACGAGCACCAGAGCGAGGGCAGGCAACCAATCTATATTGAGGATAACAATAGTATCCACGTCTCTCATAAAACTACAAGGGCCTATAGGGCGATGGGCATCCTCAAAGTAGAGTGGCCAGCAAACTCGCCAGATTTGAACCCTATTGAGAACGTTTGGCGCCTTCTGAAATATCGAGTACAAAAGCGATATCCGCACATAGAGGCTGAGCTGATGCAGTACGTGAGAGAGGAGTGGGAAAAAATCAGAACTGACGACTACCTCAAATATATCAGATCTATAAAGCAACGCTGCTGGGCGGTAATAATGGCGGGTGGCGGCCACACAAAATGGTAATCAAATGTATTTTACTTAGTAATCTCTATACAAAAGGCATAGTCAATACATTTAGTCAGTGGGGCCCGAACCACGCTACTCGCCCGCACATGTCCCCCCCTTGTATAACACGGCCTGGCAACATGGCATCGACCACCCCCACGCAAACCCTTTCATATGCCGCACACCCATACTCAATACTGCGGCAATACAAACGTATGAACCCACTTGAACCGCAGCCCTGCCCGCTGTCATCATGCCATGTCGATGTGACCTCTTTCGGACCAAGTACGAATGCTAGTGGGGGTCAATCCCTGTTCTGCCCGTGGGGTGCCGTGGGGGTAAAATACGTGATTCATTTAGGCGTTGTTTGGGGTTGAGCATGTGGCGTTCCTCGATGGCATGGAAACCGCCAACATCCGTGGGGATCGACGATTCCATCAAGGGAGAATAGTCCCCCCATGGGGTTGCTGCAGGCAAGAGTGGGACTGTGGAATTCAGGGTCTCTCAGGGTCTCTCAGGGTCTCTCAGGGTCTCCTTGGTCGTCGCTGCTCGTGTGCTGTTGCTGACCTTCAGTCGTCAGCAAGAATAACCTTCCCCATATTGGTGCCGCAGAAACGCGTAAGCGATATTACGGTCTGGACCGATCACCATACCGGTAGTGGCCGACTTTGTGAGCAAGGTGTTGCGTGGGCTTCTTTTGGCCGATACTAGAACTACTCAAAGAGCAATGATTGATAGAGTATGACCGACATCTTCGTATAGCTCGACTAAGACGAGCTTGTACGAACGCCGTCCACTTTTATAATGCGATTCCTTGTATCAACCACTTTTTTTTAAAAAAAAAAAAATCGCACCAACGAAGGAATAGGTAATATCGAGTCAAGTCTTGGCGGTCATGGTGAGAGTGTAGAGGTGGAGCGGAACCTCTACGAGCAGCGGAAGCGGAAGTCGAGTCGGCGGAATCCTTCAGAAAACTCCCTAATTAGAGGGAAAGGCTTTCCTTTATACAAAAGCGTTCAGGCACATCTCTAGTGGAAAGGCCGGTGGGTACCGTGGTCGCTTATCATTGCGACATTATTGTACCATTGATAACGACATCCTTAGCGGCCCTCATGTCCATACTCCTTAGCAAAGCACCACTTCTAGAGCTCTAACATCCAATAGCAACGATTTGTGTACCATAATTGTGGTTGTGATGGCGCGAGCTTCCTATCTCAGACTGAAACAGCTGGTATCTTATCTAAGAAAGCGATTGTAAGGATCTATCATGTGTGACCTGCATTGCCTGTTGGGCATTGGATAACAAGGACACCCACTGGCGAATCACACTTTGCCCAGTAAGCCGTCTGAGAGCAGCTCGGACGCTGCTGATTCTACATCGAGTACTCCAAGCTCTGTGTTTCATCACAAATGCTTCTGTGCAACCTGGCCGTCGGCGAGCAGTGAGATATTAAACATTTGAGGCTCCTCAACAGGGACAGTTAAGAGCATTTGTTCTAAACAATAATGTTTCCAACACCCCACGAAGCAAGATGGATGTCCTCAATGTCTAGGTACGGTAACGCCCCCGGGTCGAGCTACCGGGCCTATGATTCCTTGGGGATAATCGCCTCCACCTCTTTGCATCATTGGCTTCATGTAGCTTGATAACGATTCGGAAATCGTGATCCTCACAAGCTCCTGGGGTCCTCCATTGGATCGCTTGTCCTGCCTCGCGTGGTAGAGATCACGCTGTGTTGCTCCTTCCTGCACCGTTTCCCCTCACAAACGCGTCCTATACGTGGCCTATGGGCCTTCAATATATCGCGGTACCCTCTTTGCAGCTCGCTGTATCTTAAGCGCACCTTGTCCTATCCTTCAAGCGCGCATCCCCACACGTTCACTTCTCCCCTTCCCTTCCGCCTTTCTCATCCCCGCCCTTTACTGTCTCCTCGCCGAGGACCTTAGAAGCTGCCATAAACCTGTGTAACGTTAGCCATAGCCGCCTTCTCCGCTTAATCCGTGCTACGTCTCGGTGCGCAACCTCTAGTCGTTGAAAACCTGGAATCTGGCAAAAACTTACATTGCACCCGAATACCCGCCAAGCCCTCGCATATCTTGCGCCTGACCCGCTGTCATCCTCATCAAACTTTCCAAGTCAGCCATATTGGCTGTCAGTTGCGCGAGTTGGGCCTGGAGGTGCGAGAGCTGTCGCGGCTTTTGGGACGGGACGGTGCTGAGGCGCGAATTTGACGGTTGGGAACGCTGGGGATTCGACATCGTGCCAGAAATTTACAGCCTCGGTGCTCGTATTTTATGGGTTAAGAAGGCTCGTATCTGGTTGGTATGCGTGATAGTGTTCACGACTGTTGTTTATTGTTGTGAGGAGGCCGAATGTGGGGAAGCAAACGCGCCGAAGACTCCCGCGGCGAAGTGGGCTTGGCAATGATCTCGCGCCTTTTCAACTCAGAGCGCTATCATCATCCGACCAAGGTATGGCCAAAAGTTGTGCATAGTATCTTCAACAGTTCATCGGTGATCATTCGATTATTAGGGAATATGGCAACACAACAAGCT
Source organism: Phaeosphaeriaceae sp. PMI808 (assembly GCA_021365335.1). Classification (NCBI taxonomy): domain Eukaryota; kingdom Fungi; phylum Ascomycota; class Dothideomycetes; order Pleosporales; family Phaeosphaeriaceae; species Phaeosphaeriaceae sp. PMI808. Next base: position 506,815 of record JAJTIZ010000007.1, read on the forward strand.
GTTCGCAGGTGGATTATGACAGCTGCTGTTGCAGGTGTTACTATCACTGGCACAATATACGGCGCATCGTTGAAGGGTGATCAAGATGTTCAAAAGGTATGTCAACGTCTTGGATCTTCTCAACATCCCATCTGCCTCTTCTTCAAGCGTTTTTCGCCACTAACTCTAAGTGATGTAGGAAAAGAAACGCATCCTAGAAGCTACTCCTGAAGAACGAATTGCCCAACTCGAAGTTGCACGCGCCGATTTAGTACTTAGGAAGAACGAAATGGAACGAAAAATTGCGACATTCCATCGTAACCAGAAAGACAGAGATCAGGAGCAGGTTGACCCGAAGTGAAAAACCTAGGATGCGATAATATCTATCATGTGAAGGGCTGGTTGTAGAGCTCTTCGGGCACGATATGCACAATCCTCGCTAGGCGCACATAGCATAGGCTAGAGCGCTAGAAAGAATGCGCTTGCTGCGACGTATTCTACCAGGGCAAGGTTTCGCCAGGGTTTTCGGGAGCGGCATGTTGTGCAGGACGACTACTCCTGGGTTGAATTGAACCCAGCCATGGGGGAAAGAGACGCTACACCACTAAATACATCCTTCGCCTCGATCTGACATGTTGATTCAATCAAATATACCACTGAATCAGAGGCAAGATGCGTACTCGGAGCCATAGCTCCTAACCATACAAAACCGCAAACTTGTGGAGTCATGTAGTCGGCAGTGCGATAATGCAACCCGAAATCTTCCGTCCTACGCTCTTCCCGATCCATTTCAAGGCACATCTCAATACCCCCGAAAGCCTTGTGAACACATGAAAGTCGTCATCAGCAAAGCCTACACTACCCGACGACCAATTACAGCCTATTGCATATGCATATATATATATATACATAAATCCTTTGTTAATATTATGCGACAACCTCAACATCGGCCCTATCTACCTTATCTGCTCCCTAGACACTAGTGCGACAAACCCAACTTAGTCGATCACTTGTTAGCCCGCTTCGAAGCGCTCACACACCGGCACTTGCCCAGTGACCCGGAGAGGAAAGTGGAGCGTAATGTACAGTGACGTTAGGGTTTCGTGATTTATGCACGTCATGTTTTCGTCTTGAGGTACCACTTGGGTGGAGCTTCTAGAAAGAGGGCTTACGGCGTGCGGCTTGTCTTTACCGCTTCTCAAGTTTTGCCCACCTGTCAATTTTACAGTAGGGATAAGCCATGGGTGTTTGGTGGAGCTAAATTTTGCTCGGTAGTCAAAGGGCGCATTCTTGAATGTAGGGGTTTTTTTTTTAGTATGTGCTAATTTCCTGGGCCCTTGGAACATGACTCGAGATTCAGAGGTTCGGCTAATCATCGGTGAACTAACCATTCTGTAAATGCAGCATAATCGTGGACGTTGGACGCAAACCACTCCCGCCGTTCTGCTGAGGCTTGGAGCAATAAGTGGCTTGGCCATTCACTCTCGTGCGCAGTTTGGTGTGCCAGGTTCAATCGTACATCATGTACATGGTATGATGCACATGTAATTATCATACATGATGTTCAACCGGCAAGTCTTTCGGAACTTTAAATGCTCAGTGCAGAGCCGCAAGTGGGCCGCTAGAAGCTTCTTTGCACTCAAGCTCCACCAAGAGGTGTGCTCAACGCTTACAGTCTCCACCGATCTTGGTTGTTATTGGTTCCTGTGAGAGAACTCTGTGACGTCCGATCGTCCTTGTGCTGTGCATATACCATGTCTTGCCGCATCAGAGAAGAAGATTCTTGCAATACACATCACGATCCGTGCCGTGGAGTCCCCACGTTTACGTCATGTATATTCAGACGAGTACCATGAGGAGTTTCTCCATAGGCGTATGTGGGTTCAGTTGGGCATTATAAGGGTGGAGAAATGCCAGTTGAGGGGAAGTGTTTGGTCGCACATTTTCCATCCCCCAGTTTCCAGTTTTTGTTGATTGATATCCATCATGGACGAGAAAGACACCAAGAATGTAGAGGGAGAACCTACTCAACATGGAGAAGCCACACATTCCGAGATCCAAGTTGCGCCCCGACCATACTCGGGCCCTAAAGCGAAGACCGAACAGCTTGAAGATGCACGAGGCTGGGAGTCTGAGAACCTAATCCAGGAACTTGATAAGGAACTTGAGCAAGCAGGATACCAGAAAGGGTTTTTCGACTTGGAGTTTAAGGACCCCAAACACTTCACATGGATGTTGGTTGCATTTGCTTCCATGGGTGGGCTGTTGTCGGGACTGGATCAGTCGCTGATCTCCGGTGCCAATCTGACGCTGCCAAACGATCTCGGGCTCACGGCGAGCCAGAACTCGTTGGTGAATTCAGGCATGCCACTTGGAGGTAATTTTGCTGCTCAAATCTCCCTGACGTGTGGCCTTATACTAATCTACGACAGCTGTTGCTGGTGCTCTACTCATCTCGCCATGTAACGAATACTTTGGCCGTCGCTGGGCCATCATCATCTCTTGCATCCTCTATACTATCGGTGGCGCTATCTCAGCTGGCAGTATAAACTACGGCATGATTGTGGCAGCCCGAGTAATCCTCGGTGCTGGTGTCGGTCTCGAAGGCGGTACCGTCCCAGTGTACGTTGCCGAAACTGTTGAATCCAGGCTTCGCGGCAACTTGGTATCTCTCTACCAATTCAACATTGCCCTCGGCGAAGTCCTCGGGTATGCTGTTGCCGCAATGTTTATCAAAGTTCCGGGAAACTGGCGTTATATTCTTGGCAGCTCTCTTGTGTTCTCTACCATCATGGGCGTTGGCATTCTGTTCATGCCCGAAAGTCCTCGCTACCTGATGCACAAGGGCAAACCGCTTGAGGCTTACAAAGTCTGGCGCCGTATTCGAGGTGTTTCTACTCACGAAGCCCGAGAAGAGTTCTTCGTTATGAAGATTAGCACGCAAGAAGAGGCGGCCGAGGTTGCTGCCGGACGAACCAATGCTTACCCCTGGATGGACTTTTTCACCAAACCTCGTGCTCGTCGTGCAATCATATACGCGAACATAATGGTATTTCTTGGACAATTTACTGGCATTAACGCGATTCTATACTATATGTCGGTGTTGATGTCCCAAGTTGGCTTCAATACATACGATGCAACGTACATGTCTCTTGTCGGTGGCGGATCCCTTCTTCTTGGCACGATTCCTGCAATCTTCTTAATGGAGACTTGTGGTCGGCGCTTTTGGGCGATTGCCATGTTGCCTGGCTTCTTGTTTGGCCTTATTCTTATCGGTGTGAGCTACCAGCTCGATACTTTGAGTGCGCAACTTGGGATGTATCTCGCTGGTCTGATCCTCTATGAGCTGTTCTTCGGATCCTACGCGGCTCTCACATGGGTAATTCCATCTGAGGTCTATCCAACCTATCTTCGCTCCTATGGCATGACAACGTCTACTGGCTGGCTCTTCCTGTCGTCCTTCATCGTCACATACAACTTCACTGGCATGCAGAATGCTATGGGCAAGACTGGGTTATCTCTAGGTTTCTATGGAGGTATCGCTATAGTCGGATGGTTTTACCAAATCTTCTTCATGCCCGAAACAAAGGATTTGACGCTCGAGGAGATTGACCAGCTCTTCCAGAAGCCGACCAGGCAGCTTGTGAGAGAAAACGCAAAGAATGCCTGGAGAGTTACAGGGGATCTGTTACATTTCAGGTTTAGGAAGGTCTTTGTTGAGAATAATCAACGGCGATGGGAATGAAGTTTCCAAAGCGCTGGTCATTATAACCTGGACGACATTTAGTTGGGAATCCATCACGGCCCCGCATTGGATTCCCGATATGGTTCTTATTGCATATAATTGGCATAAATATACACTGAGTATTGAGCACGAACAAATCGAATCTTCTTCTAAATATACCATGACCATCTGCCTACGTTATCAAGTTGTTGCGCCTTGTCACAAGCCAATCTGATAACGCAAGATTCCGGGATCTAAGAGTTTCCTGACTGTTTGGTTTTTATATACACGGCTTTTATCTTCAGTCATTGTCTATGAATTACGCATTGATATGTGCGGTGCTCCCACAACCTAGATGTACAGTACGTCAACAATGCCGACCTTTCACCTCATCCCCTTTTACCTCTTAATCTCTTCGTCTCTTCGCTTTCTCAGCACAACCACCGTTCATACTCCTCGTTCAACCATACAAATTTCATTCGATGTCTAGCACAAATGAGGCCATGACGAATGCCGACTACGAGAGCATTTTGACCAGGGCAGCCGATTTGAACAAAGTATGGCGTAAAGACTACCAAACCGTCTGCGCAGAGTATTTCGACAACGGAGTGCTTGGAGAGGGCGCAGATGGAACTGTACGTAGGCTCATGTGCAAAGAAGACGGTAGGTTAATAGCAGTCAAGACACCAAAGCCTCGAGAAGACACGGCAATCCGTTATGATGTAGCCATTATGTCGGAGTTCATAAACCTGCTGCATATGGAAGATCACCCAAACATCGCGGGGATGATAGGCTTCTGCAATGACTTCCCACCTCGCGGACCCGCCATATTCCTACCTTTCTGTGATCTCTACGACGTATCAAAGTATCGTAAAATATGGTGCAGTCAAGAGAGCGCAGCCGGTAGGCCCCCGGTAGTGCACGAGGCCACAATTTTGACCCTTTTTCGCGATGTGAGTCTGGGTTTAGACTATTTGCATAATAGTTGCGAAATTCGCTATATTCACGGGGACCTAAAGCCTGAAAACATACTTGTATCCACTCCTCCGAATTATAGAGGTAAAGGCATGCCACTCTGTCCTATCTTTCAGATCGCCGACTTTGCGCGCTCGACACCTTATCCGATGCCACAGGATCGCCCATCCACAAACTGGAGAGGCACATTCGCATTTTCGCCACCTCATGTAGAGCGCGTTCCTCCAATACGTCCTTCAGCTGATATATGGAGTCTGGGCATGTCAATTCAGGTATTTGCGCTCGATATCTACCCATTCCAATCAAGAAGGGCTTTTCTCAATGACAGAATAGCGCGAAATCTACGCGTTCCGGCTACAAAAGAGGAATGGAAGTTGGCTTACTGGTTCTCGCGCATTCCTACGATCTATCGCCCTCTAAATGTAAGTGCAGAATCGCTCCAGCAAGACTGGGATACTACAAAGCTCTTGCCCAATCACACACCGTATAGCGGCAAACTCAATCACTGGTACAAGGAGCTATCTGTAGAAGATCCTGCTGCTCGTATCACGTCCGAGCAGTTGCGCAAATTCGTTGTGCCTATGATTGACATGGAATTGTTGATTGAACACAAGCACGATACTAAAGCACGGGAGAATGATAACATATTGCAGGTGATTGGGGAAAGCGCATTCTTCGAGCTGGTACAACAACGACAAAGAGAACATTGTAGAAACTGAAGACTACAATTTCGAGAACTGGCAATTTGTCGGGTTCCGTATGAGTCCGTCGACAAAATAGGGGGTTCACGATATTGATGACAATGGCCTGCGTAGATATCTCCTAGGTCTATTACCAACATTCTACAAAATTATGATATTGCGATAATTTGATCTTCTTGATACGATTATTATTTTCTAAGCGTAATTGTAATGACAGTGTAATCCATAATAGCAGGCGCATCCCCTCCATCCCAATTCAAGGAAAAATTATTATTCTAACATCGCCACCACCATGTGTCCTATAATTAACCAATCCAGCTCAAACCGTCGTGCAAGGTTTAATGAGCCTGATTAGAAGTCTACTGGACGCCAATGCAGGAGAAGTACCACAGCAAAACCCAATTTGACTTGTTGTTCCATTCCTTCCACTGCTGAAGAGTGACGCCGAGAGTAGCATTACTCACGATAGACTCACGGCTCGGAATCCCATTACCGTCTGTGTATATAAATTTGTTGCAAGTGCTGATGATGTTGGGTATGCGAGGAACGGGGTCTTGCTGAAGGGTAAAGATATCACCAGCCTTGACGGGACCGGGGTATGCGTAGGGCGGGAGATTGATGCAAACAGGCTGGCCGGCTATCAGGCCTCCACAGCTGGTACCAATTTCGCTAACATAGGTTGTTAGTGAATCTCTCAAACAAGGTTAAAGTGGGCAGTAGAGCATACGGATTCCATCGGTAAAGGTCAGGAGTGGTGAAGTTTTGGAATTGATTCACAATTTTGACGCAGGTGTCTCCGGACTGAACATTATAGGACGCCAGGCCTAAAAATTCAAGTCAGTCGATTTTCCCAGTAAGTTTATGGTAGATTTACATTGGGAAGAAGGCACAGTTACGGCAGCAGCAGAAGTAGCACCCAAGAATGTGGCGACAGCCGCTAGGAGTGAGAATGACACCATGTTGTCAAAAAGTTGACCAGAATGTAGATCAAGATTCAATGGATTGATGAGCTGGGATAATGATTGATGTGGTGATGGTGGTGATGATGATGTGCAAAACTTGAGTCCCAAGCACAACTTTATAGAATCTGTGAAATTATCCCTTGACCCCGAGTCACAGTGCTTTCGTATAACTGGACCCAAGTTGCGATAATTTCAGCCAGCAGCCTTGGTGTTGAGGAATGGCCGTGGTAGTGCTGACTGACCGGTCAGCCCCCAGGCAAACGTAGTATATTGATCCCAAGGAAGCGGATAGATGCCTTGGAAGAGTTGACTTCATACGCTTTGAATAATCTAAGATCACCAAGCATATCATTACATTACGAACAGGTAAAGACATGTTGATATTTCGGGGGACTTTCAAAGTGAGGGTGTAAGGAAAGCTTGATTCAATGGAAGCATTCCATGATCGAAAGCTCTGGATTATTCATTTCAAATTAATCAAAATTTAGCAAAACGTTGAGTTGCTGTGGGGCAACATCGTCAGAGTCACACCACGACGATGTTACGATGACCAGCCAGCCCCACTCATACGTACTCTCTGTAAAAGAAGATAGAAATACATAGCGGCGTAATTGGTATGAAACCTCGTAGGTAAAATCTTGCCGCAATATCCCCAGCGCAAGCTGGATGGGTATGTGACCAGGGTGCGATGTAAGAATACCTTATTTTAGCAAGGAAGCTGGCAAACTTTACCCAATGCAACATGTAATACGGGCCTCATTGCCAAGCTGTCGTGTCTCTTACATCCTTGGGCTATATCATGTGCTGACTTGGACAATACGACGAATAGGAGCCTAATGTAAGGCTGCTGTGTCCCAAAAAGGGAAAGTGGGGTAGCAGGCCCTGGGGGTTTGAAGTTCACAGCCCCAGCGCATAGAAACAATAGGTAGAAACATTGCTTCTCACACCACACAAGACATGTCTAAAACCTCATCCAAAGCTACGATTTACAAGCCTCCTTTTAGGCCAGACATTAGCAGGCCCTCAGTTATTTTATACGGGGCTATCCAACCCGAACCAGCATGGCAGACCCACCTCGTTGCGTCACTTTCAGACCTTCCTGTTGATATTCTGGACCCGCGTCGAGACGATTGGGACAGCAGCTGGGTCGAGGAAATTTCCTTTCCAAAATTCAAGGAACAGGTCGAGTGGGAAATGGACTTTGCGAAAGTCGCCGATGTTGTTGTTTTCTACTTCGCCCCCGGCGCTTTGACACCAATTACGCTCCTAGAGTTGGGCATGTATGCTGGAACCGGTAAAGCAGTTGTGTGTTGTCCAGATGGATTTTACAAGAAGGGAAATGTGCAGATGGTATGCTTGAGATACGATATAGAGCTGCTAGAGACATTGGATGACTTGAACGAGAAGGTAAGGGTAAAGTTGATGGAGAAGTTGTAAATCTACTCACGTGTAGCTATTCTTGCTCAACAATGTAGAGGAAGTTAATATGTCTGAATAGTATTGTTTAATAGCCAGCTATATGCTCATCTTGCCAAGAAGAGCTAGTGTTTGTGTTGCATTCCCAAGCCTGGTCCTTGACACTCTAACCTGTCTTCAACCTTCGAGACAATGACAACACCCCAAATGGAGGACTCCCGTGAACCTACAGCCAAGGAGAAGCAAGCATGGATGAATGCATTTTCTTCCACTGCAATACCAGCCCGCTGGCCCCCATTTCCTGAACTTAATCACACTGGGACATGGACGGATTGGAGCCCGAACCCGATTTTGCCAGAGAACAGCCCTTCTTCAATTCAACAACCTACATGGATTCAGGGTACTCCAGGACCTGGTGGCGCCCAGAGTCTAACCCGTGGTTTTCAACATACCTCATTGCCAGAGGGCTATATACGGCTTTTACAAATTGGGAATGCACGCATGGACACCAGTAGCGATACCCTGCGCAACCTCGAGCTTATAGATGTTCCTTTAAAATCGGCACCGACATATGAAGCTTTGTCTTACTGCTGGGGTGACATGCGTCTCTGCACTGGGATTTTCATCAATCGTTCCGATGATCGTGTAAGACCCTTTCGTGTAACAGAAGATTTAGCCACCTGTCTACACAGCATCGTGCACTCGAAAGATTTGGTGACTCCAATATACATCTGGGTTGATCAGATTTGCATAAATCAGGAAGATGCAAATGAGCGCAATGCTCAAGTGAAGATCATGGTGGATATATATCGACGAGCATCGCGAGTCATTGTATGGCTTGGACAAGAGGCTGATACTAGCTGGCAACATGACCTTCCATACCTTCCTGGGTTATCAAAATTGCTATCAATGACTGAATCTAGCAGCACGTCACAGGTCATCGAGAAAGTATCGCTTTTCGGAAGAGGTTGGTTCCGTCGCTTATGGGTTGTTCAAGAGGTTGTTATGGCGAAAGAGACATGTTTGCTCATTGGTCAAAGGCCAGTACCTTGGAAAGAAGTGGAAGATACACACGAAAAACTCAATAGATGGTATGAGTCGATGCCTCCATATCCTGTCCCCGAGTTGCACGTTGACATAATTGTTGCCGTCAAAAGAGCCAAAGCAGACATTGCTGATACAGGGCGCATCGACATCATTTCTTTATTGGCTAGCGCAAACGAGCTGAACTGTAGAGAACCGAGAGATAGAATATTTGGGTTGTTGGGTTGTGTAGGTAACACATTTCCGTCTGATTTTGTGGACTACAAGAAACCATTACATGAGGTTTATACGGCGGCCACGAGGCATATCACCGAAGAGACTAAGAGCTTGAATGTCATCAACGTCATCGAACGCTACCATGAGCGACGGAACCTAGACGGTTTACCAACTTGGTCTCCACAGTGGGGCAACCTTCATGGACAAATAATCAACAACCGAGAGCCCGGCGTATGTTCAGCGTCTGGCAACCGCGCGCATCTACCAGCAGTAGCCGCTTGCCCAATAGAGCTCCAGGTTCAGGGGAAAATCATAGATACAGTTGTTGCGTTCATAACCGAACCCCTAGAGTTTGAAGTCAAAACGTTAGCCTCGCCGAATCACATCACTCTTCCCGAGCTATGTGCTAAGGTGTGGCATCACATCAGCCATGATTACCAAATGACTACCGAAGTAACTTGTGAACATAATGTACCTTCTGGAGTCATACAAGATGTTGTGGATACCTTCCTTCTGAATCAAGATACCGTAGGGTTTGTCAAAGAACTGTCATTGAAACTTCAGCAGGGCATAATGAATGGCAAGTTTGTCGGGTTTTTCGGTGAAGCAAACGTTTTTACTTGGTCCTTTTTGACATTGTTAGAACAATATTGGGATGCTCGATCATTTGCCATTTTGAAAAGCGGCCGCACAGCGTCGGTGTATGAGACTGCCCAGGTAGGTGATCATGTGGCCATATTGCACGGCCTCAATGTGCCGTGTGTTCTTCAGCAGGCGAGAGGAAAGGAAAAATGGACGTTCCACGGCGAGGCTTTTCTGAAAGGAGCAATGCGGGGAGAGAGCGTGATATGGGAGGAACACGGAGCAGATACTTTCACCTTGATCTAACAACTACGGTCATAAAATAAATAGCATTTGTAACGAGTATCATTCTACTGCATCCTGCCTGAATGTACTTGCTATGATGTTATTAACCGACCTACGTCCAATAGCGGATCCAGGGTTTACATATCATCTTTTTATTTTACACCTCTCAGCAGCATCACCTCTCCAATCATAGAGAACGGCTTGGCACTACGCTGAAAAGAAAACACACTTGTATATGATAGTATAAATATGAATTGGTCGATAAGATCATGTTGTAGATGATGCAATCCATATTGGGGTCGGGAGTGGGTATATTATCTGTACTAACCGTAATAGATATGATCCGAGTCCTGGAACATTACTCAACTTACCATTTATCCCCAAATCCACGATGCGGCGACGCTGTACCTCAGTTACAATTTTTTTTTTTTTTTTTTTTTTAGCTATGTGACATCCTAAGGGTCCACGGGTAGTTAGTCTATATAGAAAAACTGACCAAGAAGGTACTCATGCTTTAGCTCGCAATCCAGGGCGACTCGCCCTAAAGGGATGCATGTCACTCTACAAGTCTGATCCTAACGCCGTTTACCTATACTGGGTAGTTTGCTTACCTTTCCGCCTTTCACTACCTACCATATGCATATTCATAGCACTCACCACATTTCGATACGCCTCGACTCACCTCTCTATAAATATACTATGCTGTACTAACCACGTTAGGATAGACAACACATGGCATACCACCGTTATGAAGGGAAAGCACATCCCGTACTTACAGGTGACTCGACGTTGCTTCGTGCCCTAGTGTAAGAAAAAAAGTAATTTCACAAGATAGTAGAAGTGAACAGTCATCCAACCTAAAATAGGAGAATATCCTACAAAAAAACTCATCAGCAAAATTACACCATCCGACCAAACTCACCAGCATCACCACACCAAACACATTCAAACATGATACGAATCAACGACTTAACTTCAACTTCTCTTACTACTTCTCCTACCACACTATATCACCAGCGTTAACGTACAGATCCGTACACACTTGACTTTCCGTTCCGCCATACCAAGGCGCCGTGGTGCCTGGAAATTCCGTGGAAATCCTACCCTGGACAAAATACGCTATGCACCTTCCCGTATCAAGAAAAGGTGTGTTACACCGATCCAAAAGACTAAGCTCTGTTGCGAGCTGTTGATTGCCCCCACCACGCACCAACGCCAGAGTGAAAAAAATAGGGACAAAAGGGAGAAAAAAACGCTCAAGGAGGTATAGTGAGCACATGATGAGATCTTTGGGGACTTAGTTTGCGTCCGTTGAAGGAAATACATATATGGTGTGTGTCGGAGTTGGTAGAAGGAAAATATACACGGATGTGTAGAGTGATGTCATGTTCAAGGTGTTGCAAAAAGCATACTGTGAGCTTTGGAATTGGTTCTTCTTTGCCCTCTTTGGGGTCTTTCGGTGTTTAAAGGTGAGGTAGCGAGTTAGAGGATACCTTCCCACATGCCTGGGCCTTGTGCGCGGAAGCCTTGGGCGGCCTCCGTGCCACAGCATGTTCGCTTCTTGCCAAAATCTTTCTGAATAGGCAGACGAGAGAACTCGGGGACGATGTGCTTTGGAGACTGTAGTCCCTTGGGCTCACTGTCCGAGGATCGCCTATCTGTTGGAAGGACGAAAGACTGTGCCATTGAGCGATCGGGTAGAACAGTCTGACGACCTCGAAGGTCGAAGGCGGAGCGTGTGCTGTGCAGAAGGTGACGGACATTCTGGTGAAGATCGACTGACGACCTCCCGCGCTTGCGGCTAGGAGCAGCCATCGCTGTAGGGCTATCGGACCTGAGTGAAGCAGCATCGATATCATCAATGTGGAAGCTCTCTAGATCAGGAGAGGACATAGGTTCACTCGAAGCATACTCGTACTGTTCTTTGCACTTCGCCAGGTACGGTAGTCTCGCATTGCGGCATGTCGCCAGTCGGGCAAGTTTTGCCTGACTTTGGTTTGGCGCCCAGCCAACAGAGGAGACTGAAGAGATTGACGAAGCACGCGAGGAGCGCGAATTATCCGAGATCATGGACTCTGGGGATGAGGAGAGAGATGAGATCGATGGAGCGAGAGATGGTCGACGGCTTGGGAAGTGATAGGCCTCCAGACCGTTTCTGACGCTTGGGTTAAACTGGTCGACACAAGTGCGTGCTAGTGAGGAGCACTGTGCTTGTTGCATTGCCGAACACATTGATGGGCGGCGCGATCCAAATGCCATAACACTCGCTGCAGGAGTATTGCTGGTGTAAGATTGCGGAGTCAAAGAAGGTGTAGGCAACGGGCCAAGGCGGGTCAGGGATGGTGTGGGCGGGAGCAGCTCAGGTTTCGGCTCTAGGAATCGGGGTACCTGATAGCGAGAGGGAGTCGGTGTGCTCTCCTGAGAGCCATAGCCGTCCGAGGTAGGATGGCGTAGAGGAGAGGAACTAAGTCGGTGCCTCAATTGGGGGCGAGCAGGAGTGACTGGTGTTTTGGGGGCTACCTCGATAACCTCCAGCTCGGGCGTTAGCATAGGAATAACATCTTTCCAAGTGTTAATCAAGCAAGCTCCGGGAGATGATGGTGGGTTGCTAGGAGTATGACGAAGGACAACTTCCTGCCACTTTTCCCAGATAGGATCGGTGATGTGAAGCTTCCAGTTGACAGCCTCGAGGAATGCCATCTCGTTAGTATTAATCTCGCAGACCTTGAGGCCAGAGATCTTGCTCCACGCACGGGCAGAGTAGTTGCGATCTTGCAAGTACTTTGAAGCAAGGATAAGTGCTGCAAGAAACATGCGACGACCACACTGCAGGGCGCGGAGAGAAGCGTCTTCAGGCTGGGACATGGTAAAGTCATGCTTGGGCAGATGGGCCTTGATGAGGATCAAGTAGTACAAGGCGACCTGTAGAGTAGAGTAGCTAGTCCGAGACCGACGAAGCGTCTCTTGGATGAAGGTGCGAAGAGGAAGCACCCCACGTCCAGAAGCATTTTCACAACGGCTCTTGGGCTCAGCGAGCTTCCAAATGACCTCGACCATTTGAGTAGCGGAATCTTGAAAGGGAAATCAGTGGTGGAACCGGGGGCCCGGGGGGATATTTTACTAACCGACGAGGCAGTCGACGAAGTTGCCTTTGCGTTCGCTCTGCCGTACCAACTGAGGAGGACCTCGTTGGTTAATTGTTGTCGACGATCGTCGAGGGTGTTGGCGCTGCTCAACGGGGGCCATAAATTCAGCTCGCAAGGATGGCAACCTTTCCTGGACAGTCTCGCGGCATGCCGAAGGCTGATACTGGGGAAAGGTGCTAACTCTTATGAGTGGCTGGAACACGGACAGGCTGAGAGGATCAACAGAGGTCGGTCCGACGAGTCTTGTCCTTGAGTTCGGTTCTTCCGACTCCCATTGAGAGTGCTGAGACGTTGAACTAGCGCTTGACGCTTGTGATGCTGCGTCTGAGAAGACTGAAGAGGTAGAGGAAGAGGCAGAAGAGGAAAGGGTAGCGGCGTATGGGTGGGTCTCCGGCAAAACGCCGAAGTGGGGAGGGAATATATCAAGGGTCATGATGGAAAAAAGGGTGAGAGTAAACTAAAATCCCAAAGGAAATGGAGACAATAAGGAGTGAGCGGAGAGATGAATGTGGCCTATTGTCACGTCTCGAAGTGCTAACCGCTAGGTAGACCGAGAGATGTGGCGCAGAGCGTGATCGTGATCGGGTGGTCGTGGTGTGACCGAGACGTTAACCGATAGACAAACCGTAAGATAGTGACCCTTGGCTTCGGTCGTATGACGTTGAAGAAATTTGATCTCTTGAATGTTGACCTTGGTCTAGATTACGCTACGCACTTCAATCGCGCTGCCTGATCGTGGTGGATCTGGTGATGTGATCGAAGTAGTATATGTGTATATGTGATCTGGATAGGTGGAAGAGAGTAGATTTCGATGTGGAGAGTATACGTTTTGAAGTTTGAGGGGCTTGACGGGGATTTGCAGGTGATAGATGTTCGAACAAGAGGATGGTCGAATAGCTGCCAAGTGCGAACTGGAGAGAAGAATCTCCAGTCACCGTCAACTGCAGAATCACCGAAACTAGATCGTGGAGAGAGATCGACCGCAAAACACTCTTGAGGTTACAGCTCCTGGATAGCTATAGCTATCGCAAAGGCTGGAAGATCGGAGGGAATGCGGGGATCTAGCAAACGAAACCTTCAACGAAGGCCTTGTTTCCGGAAGTAGTGGTGAATTCTGAGCGACGAGTGACTGGAGTAGTGTAGGCCGAGATAAGCATTGTGATAACGCGAGGCGATGTACTAAGTGTTCTAGTGTGGTGAGTACCTTAGGACGGTATCACACAACTGGAGCAGCTTGGCACGTCGAGAGGGTGGCTGGGAGGTCGGAAGGGTGTTTGTTATGTTTGTTTGGCTGAAGGTTTTCGATGGGAGTGATTATTATTGGTGGTTGATGTACATGTGTGATGTTGGGAGGTTTGCAGATGTGAGGTCTGACGTGTTGGGCAAGCGGCGGTCGGCAAGTCGGCAGAGTAGAGGTGAGAGGGTGCGAAAACGGAAGGTGTGAGGCAGCGCGGTAGAAGAGGGAAAGAAGCGAGGTTAAAGAGGCAGCCTCGCCGTCAGGGGGGGACTGAAGATGAGAGATGAATGTTTGACGGTAGTAGGGCAGGCAGCAGTGTGGCGGCGACAAAGGTCGTTGCTGGACTGCTGTTTACCAGGACAAAGACGGGACGGAGAGTGAGGCTCGAGGCAGAAAGGGTTGGTATGTGTATGTGTGTGTGTGTGTGATTGCAACAGACAGTAGAGAGGACGGTATGGCGTGTGGTTGGTAACCTAGATCAGGCCCCAGGGCGCGCTGTAAGGTATCGTGAAGTCCATTGCTGCTGTGCTTTGATGATGGGGAACAGGCTGGGCGGACATGGCGATTAATAGGCAGAGGGAGGGCAGTAGCCTACAGCCCCCGGCCCAGTCCAGTCACAGTCATCGAGCGGAATGGGGGCAGCCAGTGCAGGGGCCATGTTGCCTCTTGCCACACCCCTCGCAAAGACTCATCGGGCTCTGCGAACCAGCGTTGGCGTTTTCTCTCTGCCTGCCTAGCTTTTTATTTTGTTTGCACATCACAGTCATACGTGGTAAGAGATATGGCCATCGCCCCGTGTTGTTGGCGCAATCTGTTCACATTTTTGCAGTTCGTCCCAACCTGCACTCACTCACTCACTCATACCAGACCAGTACCTACTTAGCGGCGAGGATGAGGGCGAGGGTGAGACGCATCGAGGCCACACAGCCAGCCCGCCTTCACCTTCGTAACCTCCTCACCAGCTTACCTGCAACCAACCCTCATGCAAGGCTGTTCCAGTTGGCCGCAGTTTCTGCAATCACTGCGACACACGGCGTCTCCTTTTCTCTTCACATTTGTTCGCTCTTCCCGGTCGTTTTCTTTTGCCTTTACCCTTTTCACTCTTTCTTCACTCGCCCTTCTCTTCTGCTCCAAGGTACTCTGCTCTGCTCTAACTGCCTAACCCCTCTTCCTTTCAGCTGAGATGATTGCTCAGGTGCTCTGTCATGACGGACCCGCCAGTCTGGATGCCCAGAAATGCACGCCTCTCACTATCTGCCATTTGATTGGCCCACCCCGCCACTCTATACCCGAAACAGTCATTTTGCTCGCTTCACCGCATCGCTAGCTGGCGGCAACACCCCAAATCTGGAAGTATTAAGGGCCGAACCCCTCGATTGCAGCTTTGGCCACACTTAGCCATCGTATACGCCTTCGTCAGCCCGCGACACCACTTCATTTGCAATCGCTTGGCTGCTCGTCGAGCAAATAGCTGAACAAATCTCTGATATTGCCCTAACATCTAATCTCTAACCATGGCGACCATGGCGACCATGACGCATAATGCGCTCGCAGTCGTTCGTGCCAGCTCACCTTCGCTTTCGTGCTGCACACAGCCGAGCCCACCACGGTCTCGGGTGTGACCGCAGCAACCACTAATTCCTAAACAAGTGCCTCTCTGTGCTTCGTCCTGTGCAACTGCCGCCCTGCATTGCTAATTCGAATTTGCAGGTTGCTGAGCCATGGACGCGCCCGAAAAATTTTCTTCATCCATGTGTGTGCAGAAAGAAGTGCCACGCAGCTTCCAGCTGACGACTCACCATCATGTGCAGCCCTCCATTGGGGAAACCGGACGCCGACTAATTCCGGCCACTTAGGGGCTTGGCCTAGGCTGAGTCACTGACTCCGAAGCACGCCACCTTTCTATTGCCAATTTCACACTGCCAAGACATTGCATATCGCAGGCCGAAGAAGAAGAAGACACAGAAAGACACTCTCCCACATGGATGACCGACCGACTGATCATACAAAACATGGTGCTAATTTGGCTTCAGCCAATGCCACCTTCGCATTGCACCCCGTCGCGAAGTCTGCTGATACCGTGAAGCCGCGGCGCGTAATAAGACGTGAAGCTAAGTTGAAACAGAGCCTAATCACTCCGTCACCACCATAATATTTCAGGAGCAATGACTCACTGTGTTTCTCACACAACACTGGCTCCACCCGCAAGGCTGTGGTGGCAAGACCCTGCCCAACAACCCAACAAGGCAGCAAACGGAAAATAATGGCTCACAGCGGTTCATGCGCGTAGTACTCAACCATCGCATAAGCAACCAAGCCGTAAATTCCACTCAGGCGTCATCAAGTCGAACTGGTCTGACTCTGTTCAGGTGGAGCCGAGTTGGTCACTAATTAAATATTCACCATTCCTAGGCAGCAACCATGCGGGGCAACATAGCTAGCCCAATCAGTATGCCGTTATTATCAAGCGTCAGCACTCAGCACGGAGTCAGGAACTCAAGGAATGCGATAGCGCACCGTAAAACAAATAGTCATTGAGCAAGGCGAAAGTGGCCAGAATTAGCCTGTCTTGCTCGCAAATTAGGGAGATGAAACAATTTGAATGCTTTACATTGGTCATCCTTACTTACATTTGTCTCCCAGTACCCACGGACAATACAAAGCAAGTTAACCAATATTAACCAATCCTGTGTTCGCTAAACGCAATGAGACCAAACTACCCAATATTGGCCCACCCTTCACCATCAGACACAATCCACAGATCAAACTCACTATTCTCCTCTCAACGAAACCCCAAAGGACATCCTGCACCCTCTGCCAAAACACTCGGATGACCATCCGGAATCTCTCCCTCCCTCCTCTCCATCCCTTCCACCATCTCCCTAACCTCATCCTCCGTCTGCACTGTACGATCCGGCAACGCAACCTCCTTCCTCACCACCCCCTCCGGCGCAATCTGCCTAAACATATCCATCGGATCAAACCACGTCCTAACCCCCTGCAACTGCACCTTCTCATTCACCGTCGCAACCGTCACCCCCTGAATATCAATCGTCCCCCCGTGCGCCTTGGCGCACACTTTCTCCCCTTTGTTGTTCACCCCCACGTAGTCGTTCTTCATCACACCCCAGTGCCGCCACCGGAAACTGACGGTTGGCGGCCCGCTATATACTTCAAGCACTTCCCACGCAAACGTGGGCATCATGCGCTTGAAGGTTTTGTGCGACGAGGCGAAGTCGGAGCGTGTGGGGTCATAGTATTCGTTTGGCGCGATGATGGCGTTGTATGTTCCGACCTAGGAGCAGAGTAAGTCAGTATCTCGTTTCTCTGATCATGTTTCTCGCTAGAGATTATGAGTAGGTGTATGTGTATGTGTATGCACCTCTAGCATGTTTTCCGCACCCTGGGGCTCAGAGCCGTTGATAGCGAAGCTGTATTTTTCGTGGTCGATTGTGCGCCAGTCAGAGAGCGTGGGCTTGAAGGAGGCTTCGACTTCCCAGTTTTTGACGAGGTTTTGGACGAGTTCGGGGAGTGATCCGGCTTCGTGGTTCATCTGCTTTGCTGCTGTGTATTAGCGATGTGAACAGAAATGAGGGATGAGCTGCTGTGCTTACTCTCTTCAAACATCTTCCTCGTCTTTGAGTAATCCGGTGCCCTGCCGTACCGCCAATTGGCATCCTTGTCTCCGAGAACAGCATCTGGGTTGGTGAGGTAATCTGGTAGGCCAGGTGCTGCCTCCTGGGTAGGTTGTTGTTGTACGTCTACAGATGCCATTGTGAAGGACTGAGGATACGAAAGTGATGTCTGTCGAAGAATCAAACGGCGGAGTAAGATCGAACTCAGGTCCAATCTGACTACTGTTGGGCCAAGGGAATGAAAAGTACTCCTGCCTAGTGTAGTAAGGGTCAATATAGATTCGGCCTGTGGCCACCCTTCATGTTTTACATGTCCACTTCTCCGAAGCTTGACGTGGAGAACTGCAGGTAACCCAGGCCAAGCAAGTCTACGGGCAAACTACCCTGCGTTTGTGTAACGCAGGATTGTTAGCTCCATGCGGTAGGTCATCGGGGTGTAGGGGATATATCACCTAGGCCTCATCTCAGTTGTTTGTGTTTGGATCTTGTCTCCACCGATGCCACGCCTGGAACACATCTGACAGGATAAACTAAAAGTTAGAACTATTGAATCGTGTGAGACGAGCTGCAGTGGCGGGGATGACCCTCGGCGTAGTCGCTAATCGGTGGGTCGATGTAAGCAGGATTCAGCCTGACAGGTTAAATGCACGACATTCGTAGAAAAGAGTCCGCTCCAATTGACAAATCAACAGGATCCAATACAGCGTGGCTTTTCTTTTTATTTGGTTCTGTGTGACTACTCTGTTTGCTGTGCTACGTGAACATCGACGTTAAAAAGAGGGCAGGGGTGTGGGTGGAACGTGAGATCGCGAGCCGCACATACTACCTAGTCATTCATGACACCCCACAACAGTTTCAATACAGCCACTAGAGAAAGCAGTATTTGTTGCATGCACTAGTTGATACAAGCTGGCATTTAGGACGGAAAGTGTAGCGGCCGTGCCGGGTTCTAGTATTTAGTCTTAGGATAGTCAACTACTCACATAACCTGCCAGATGAATGTCATATGCAAACCTTTTCCAATTAGTGGTTTCCACAATATGCTTGAAAGTTTAGTAGAGCGACCCTTTGACAGTCCTTGAAACGACGAGGGAGGCTAATGGACTAGTAGTATCAAAGTAACTTTCCTAGGTTGTCATTCAATTTTCGAGGACAGGAGGCGGTGACATGCCAACTAAATATCACCATTACCCGTTATCCATGTTTTGAGCTACTGTGCCTCGCTCCGACCCGAGGCTATCGGAGTGGGGAAAATCGATAGATAGGACGGCGCGACCCATTTATTAATCGGCATGGTTTCCTCCCTAAAGCTTCAAGGAAGGGTCGACGGGAGCGCATCCACTTGGTCATCCTCTAAAGCGCATTGAAATACCTAGGCAGTGCTGGAGGTTTCAAGCACTTGCCTCCAAGTGAAGGAAATGCCGCAGGAAATGTTATTTTTACACTAACCTTGCATCTTGTTGATGTTAAAAGCTATATTACCCAGTAAGGTCTGGATTTAAAAAATCCGAGGTGCATGCGAAGCCGTTTGCACTAAGTTAGCTACAGGGTCGCGGATTGGACAATCTGGTCAGCGCTTGGTTGATTGAGTTTGCCATTCACAACACAATGTTGTACAGATGCGTTTTTCTGAAGACTAGCATGAATTACATGTGAAGCGGGTGGGCCTCGTGGTAAAGTTGCACAGCTCTAAACAGTACCTAGCGCACATGACGTCACCCGATAATTCACACTTGGAGCAATGATGGCGAACATCAACACTTCACGAGTGATAGACACTGGCAAGGATTCTACTAGCTCAATATGGGGTTACGTGAGCGTCTCATCAGTACCTCTATTCTTCGCGCAATATTCAGGCCTACGTCTACACCTAACGATGAAGAGACGCGTCCTGGACTGCTGGCGCGTATCATAGCTTTCTTCGCCTTCTTCAACCTCACACTCGCAAGATATCATGCAAAGCTCTTCAAGAAACTCCGAAATGAGATATGGCAGATTCAGGAAGAAGAATACACAGAAAGCTTTCGTAGCCCAAGCAAGAGCAAGCACACAGATCTAGTCGCGATTGGTGATCTTGGATATTCGGGTTCGGTATGTGTAGTATATCATAACTGACCATTACCTCTGCTTACATATGATAGACGTTCTTCACGACTCCAAATTCGAAATTTCTGATCAAGTCGCTTCCTCGCGCCTTCGAGCAGTCTTTCTTTCGCGACCGCCTTCTTAATCCTTACGTGGAACATATGGAGCTGAACGAGAACTCCCTTCTAGTCCGCATCACCGATCTGCTGTACAGCCCTAGGACTACCTTGGGCGCCCTTGTTGGTGCCGCACCGAGCCACCACATCGTCATGGAGAACATCCTGTATGGAAAATCAGCCTGCGCCAAACACCACCAGGATCAGTGGGAAACATATGACCTCAAGCCGAACGACTACTTTTACCCAGAGCGTGACGTTGCTGGCGGTAGATTGGCTCCTGAAAGCGTCAAGGAGCGCCTCATCGATGACTTCCCCGACAAGATCCGAGTGACTATCGACCAAAAAGAGGAACTTGTCGCACAGCTGTCTCGCGACTCAAAGGTTCTACAGCACAACAACGCAGTAGACTATTCCCTCTTCTTGGTGCGCTACCCAGCAGATCTGGAGCACGTCGCCACTCCACCAGGCCGGGGCTCCTCGTGGCGAAACGGCATTGAGTCTCTTGATGGCAAGTGGGTTTATCGAGCGATCATCCTAGACTTTTTCTGGGCTAAAGATGCTCTTCAGGCGCAGACTCTCACTGGCCTAGTCAAGCTTTTTAACGCATTGAAATGGGGCAAGGATCATGGGCCCATGAGTATCACGACTACGAGCGGCGAGTACAGGCAGAGATTCCTTGCTATGGTCGAGGATATGGTTGAAATTCCAGATAGTGCCGGGCGTCCCTCTGGAGAAATTCGTAGTGCTACTCCTCCAAGTAGTGCGGGGGTTTGAAGGGGTTAATTTTAGTAATTCATGATGGGGAGGGTCTCTTGAGGTTAGTCCAACAACATTGTGTGGAGGCGAATGGAGAAATAAAAATCAAGTTATTATGAATTCAGTGTTGCGTTGAATTAGGCGTGTCGACTTCTACTTTTCCTTTTGTCCTTGGAATAGTGATGCGAAGAGTAGGTTTACTTTTTCCTCGGGGACTTTCATCTGGGTTGTGGTACATTATTGTATTTGTCAAGCTGTATATACAAGCCATGTGTTTACAATTACAAAGTACTTGTTACAAAATGAAACTTTGCACGCTGCTATTCGAGAGCCATGACACGATTACCATATACGAATATGATTAGAGCCACAGTATTTGCTACTCTAACCTCTATACAGTATGCGGGGAACATGACTGATTACGAAATATGGATTGGTACGGGATTGACAAGCGAAATACGCAGGATTTTTGTTATTTGGCATAGTCATTTTCATTGCCTCCTCTTTCGACGCCAAGCCGCTAATACCCAAGATCCGAGCCATAGCCCCACGCATTCCACCTTTGAGCAGGTCTCGTTGTGGTAGGTAAACGTCCTAAGTGGACTCTTTACAACTTTATTATTAGGTATGGATTTTAAAGAACTTACTTATCGGAATTTTCCTAAGAGTATTTAGGTTAGCGTACTCGTATTGTCGCAGGACTGTTCACTCACAGCCTAACTTGCCACTACTTTCGCGACATCAAGGCCCGAGCCATACTTTGTTTTCTTACTGACGACATTAGGGTGGGTGTCTATCCCCTGCACCGTCAACATCTGCCGCACACGGGCCACCCAATAATGGCCAATCGGATGAAAGTCTCCGAGCTGCCTGAACACCAAGATTTGTGTACTTTGTGTATTTTACGAAGTCGGTATCATTGCTTAATGGCCCTGTACGTTTTGGCATGTTTGCATATGCTAGAGATTTTGAAAAGGGCGTCTTTTAGCTGGTAAACAAAAATTGCTAACATCACGATACAGGTTTGTTGTTCTCGAACATTGCCATCTGATTGGCCATCATTGGGTGGCCCGTGTACGGCAGATGTTGACGGTGCAGGGGATACTCGCATTGGCTTAGTTTTAGGTATTATCGTGCTTGTTATAGGTGACATGTGCGCTTGTGATGGCGGTGAGCGACAGAGGGCGAGAATGAGACGTCATGCCGTCATTGGGCATGGGCCTCGTGCTTGGACAAATGAGGACAACCGTGGTAGATGCGCCAACGCAGCACATGCGGGGAAGCCATGATAGGCTGCAAGCTAGAACCCTGTGTTCGTTACGAAGAAGTGGCGCCAGGGTTATTTTGGCCAGGGAGTGCAAAGTTGTCAAGCAGTGCCACCGGGAATTAGACAACTTGACATACAGGTGGGTATGCGGTCATTCGAAGAGCGGTGTCTGGACGGTTCTGTGTCAGGGCAGGTCTGGCTAGAGAAGGGCAAAACAGTGGACTTTGCCGATATTGAAAGGTGTTGCGCATGGAAGATGCTGTACGCCGACCGGCAGTTAGTTGGCAGTTGGCTGGCCATTGATTGGCCGGCAAAGGGTGATGAGGGATGAGGGATGAGGCTCATAGGGCCAAGCGAGACGGCAGGTGTCTGTGTCACGTTTCTTGCAGCAGTCCGGTGATGTCATATCTGAGAAGCATCGTGGGATTGCTCGCTACTAACTACGAACATAATTCCTTCCTTCCCCCCCCAGAGAAAATATATGTCAAAAAATCGTCTTAGTTGCCACCCTTACTGACATCCAAGCACTCGCATTCCGTCCAACGCTACTGCACTTACTCAACACCGACAACCTTTTACCAGTCACACACACAGACCTTCTACAGAACACAAGGTCAATTGCACAGTCACGACAGCCCACTCTTACAAGTTACGGCGAAGCCCTTAGTATCGAACCATTCGCCACTCTTTGGACTCACCCTAAAGTTATCCCTATCTAACAACCGTGCCCCCGCCGCTGTGCCCAACCAGGGGCCCGTATTTTGCCGAGCCTTACGTCACTCACGCGAGATATCAGGCTTTCTGGCGTGTATTGAAAGATGTCAGTCCTTGCCCTCAAAGCCATCGACTACGGTGCAGAGCAGATACCCGACAAGTTTTTTGAGAAGATTCCTGGTGGCTTTTTCACACCACAAGAGAAGAAGAAGATAGACAAAGGCCGCGCCGACAAAAAGGCCAAAGAGCGACACCAGAACGAACAGCGATCTAGCAAGCGCAACTCGCGCCGAGATCGCAGTCCTTACACCGACCACTCTGACTATAGCACGCAAGACGACACTGATTACGACTACGAGCGCGATCGAAGAAAGCAAGATCGTAGTCGTCGAGCAAAGAGCGCGGGGAGAGTGCCTAGTGAAAGCGTAGGTAGAGGGCGCGATCACCGACGAAGTAGAGGCCTGGACGGTGAATATAGTGAGCAGAACGACATGGCCCAACCCGAACAGGGAAGTCCCTACTTCCCTCCCCCACCATCATCCGACTACAGGCCCTACAATCCTCAGGTAAATATTTTCCCTCGTTCTAGCACTGCTTCTCTTCCAACCTTGGCCGCCTCTTCGACACGAATGAACACGCCTTCTTGGCCGTGTTCACCAATGCTGATGAGTCGACCATCGTCAAATTTATCATCTCCCTTCTCAAGGCAGTCTCCTATGTTTGACTTTCTCCATTGCGGCACCCCTGTTTCTGCTACTTTCTCTCCCTCTACTGAGCCGCCTCTTGCGGCCTTTTTCGCACGCCCACGTACTAACATCCCCAAGTCAGCAACAGGACAACCACGCAGCTCTGCCTCGACGGCCCGGTATACGCCCGGTCCTGGGTATGCGCCATCTCCTATAAATTCCGGATATTCCGCTCCTTCTATTGGTCCTAATACGAGTTATGCGCCATCTCCTGTAGATCCCGGATATTCTGCTCATTCCGTTGGACCTAATACGACTTATGTGCCATACAACCCTGCTGATTATACTTCAAATGGTGGTGGTGGCTACCAGGCCGTGGGGGGTTCTTACCCATCACCACCACCTTTCAGCCGGCAGCGGTCCAACTCTCAGCCAACCAGCCCTCCTTACCCAACATACATCCCTCCTAGCGCAGAGCAGCGTGTGACCGCATACGATGACCAACCATCTAACCACCGCAGAAGCACCAAGTCTCGCCGAGAATATCGGCACAGAGCAAGGTCTGCAGATACCCAATCCTCCCCCAAAGACTCTGGGCATGATTCCCACCGAGACTCTTCGCGCATGACTAAAATGCGTGAAAGGTTCGATGAAGGGCTTCTGCGCGAGGGCGGGTTGGTGGCTGCGGTGGGAGGTGCGTTGGCAGGAGGGCTTGCAGGTAGACAGTTAGGTAAAAGTAAGCTGACCACGTTGGCAGGTGCTGCAGCAGGTGCACTAGGTGGGCAAGCCATGGCAAATAAACGGTCCAAGTGAGTTTGAATTACCTACGCAAAACTGTCCTGGACGTTGATGCTGATAAATTGCTAAGGAGCAGAGGCCCCCAGCGATCTCGGTCTCGGTCAAGGTCCCATTCACGCTCTCGGCATCGACATGATGGCCAGTTGAGGAGCCGTGACCGAAACTACGAACGAAACGCACCCCTAGGTCTCCGTGCTAGAAGCAAGAGCATTGTTGACCGTTTTCGCTCCAAGTCCCGAGGAGCCGAGGAACGTGAAGTTTTACGAAAAGACAGCCATAACCGACCCGACCGAGGATACGAGCGCCCTGATCACGGGTACGATCGTGGACGAGGAGATGATTATGACTCCTACAGCTCCGAATCTGATGGGTCGCCTGTGAATAGCAGGAGACATAGGAAGAGAGGAGATTATTGAAATGCGAGAATCAATTGGGAGTTTGAAAGGTAGAACCTGGAAGACGAGGGATGACTGTACAGCTAGATTTCCTATTATTTTCATTTTCAATATCCCGACCTTACTTGTTTGAGACATGGGGCCTGTGTAAGGATGTCAGGAATCAGTATGATTTACGATTTACGAACACTTATAGGGCCGAAACATCGATGAATACGGTGACGATGGCATGGGCAACTGCATGGACTTTGTACCTAGATCTCTCACCTGCGACATATGCAGGACACTAACTTTTTCGCCTCGCCTCGTTCCTAGTCCCATAAGGCATTTTCGCATAAACTCAACCGCTTTCTTTCGTGTCATGTTATTTATGGTCTGCAACATAGAACCGAACAACCGAACAACCTACATCCTTGACCGGAATAAAATGCCTTGATCTCACCGCAACGCCATGGCAAGACTCACAAAGTGGATCTATCTTCGGCATGGTTTCCCTAGCACCACTGTCTCGGCCAAACGTGATTTTCATCATCGGACCGTCTGAAACCAATCTGCAATGAGGGCGTGCCTTCGGAGTTGAGTCCGATACTACCGCCGCCTGCTACATTATTTTACTAGTTCGTAAACGTTAACAGATTGGCGTGACATTTTTTTCGATCGGTACGATATCCGCTATATGCACTAATTTATTCTCGAAGTGTGTTCGCTTCTTCGTCTAGTTGTCGATCCAGCCATCCACGTGCGTACCCGTGATGTAGATCTAGCATACACATAGTTGCGCGACCATTGTTTGAAAAGCGAGTAGTGTGGTTGCCGAAAGGGAAAATCCTACGGCGCTTAGAGCACAGTGTAGCAACTAGCAAAGTCGTCTGGTAGGTAGGTAGGTAGGTAGGCAGATCTGCGACAGCAAGGCAAGCAACTGATTTGCTCGATCATTATTATCCTGTATCCCAGCACGCGGGGGACGTTATGGCTAGCTTAGTGTATTTTCGAAGAAAGGAGAGCGAGATAAGGAGTTCTTGCCGAACAAAGGACAATTAACGTATCGTACCTAGCTAGCTAGTTTCCTTTCACCGTGTACCCCGAAGTGTATCCGCTTAGCGGCCTTTGCACCTGGCCTTCCCCCACATGAACAACCCAACCACGACACACCATGTCCCGACCCGGCGCCACTGGAGGACGTTTTCCAGGAAACCCAGCCCCAAACATGTGGCCGACTCGGAGTGAATTAGGTAAGGCAGGATGATGAAATAGGAAGAAAATTATGCGACGTTGGGATAGCGCGGAATGTTCCCCTAGTGTCCCGGAGGCCGAGTGTTTCAAAGTTTCCAGAAAACTTCTATATAGTAACGAGACTGACACATCTGGCTTGCGAAACACGCTAGGGGGTGTGGGCTTTGAACGTTGGAAGTTCCGCCCACTTCTAATGCTCGGAGGTGTTCCGAGATGATGTCCTGCCTTGCACACTTTGGCCTGGCGGCATCCCCGCTTGTCTTCGCCCATTTAAGTCGACTTTTTTATGTCCGATAGGCACTAGGCAAATGGCTCATCTGAATACCTGGTGTGGCGGTTGCGGCCTAGCATGGTTCAGCCTGGCGCATAGCCTTTGTTCGGTGCGCGGTGCGGTTCCAGAGCCATGGTAAAGAGATGCAAGGTCCAGGTAGGTTTTCTTCTGTAAGCGTTAGGTAGGGCGAGTCAAGCTGAAAGTTTGAGGAGGCGGTAGGTGAGGAGGAATGACGGTGGTGGTTTGAGGTGTGGTTGTGTGCAGCAGTGGCACTTATAATATGCCGTCGTGGGGCACTCCCGTTGTGGCTGTTGACCACTCTTTTTTTATTGTCATGACTGGTGTCCTTGAACATCACTTCGCCACTGGAAGCCGATTGCTATAACGAATTCAAAAACTACAATTCTAGCCGTCTAGAGTTCTATTCGCCCATTTAGGTGCCTCAATTGCTGCCCTAATTGATACCCTAACCAACACCCTAATCAACAATGACTTGCACTCAGTCGCCTTTCCTGGACATTCTTCCACCAGAGTTGCGCCTAAATGTCTACGAACACCTCCTTGTCGCATCAACTCCGATCAAAGGTCCGATTGCCCGCCAATACGCTTCAGAAACCTACGACCTTCACACCTCCATTCTACGAACCAACAAGCAAATCCACTCGGAAGCTCGCCACGCATTTCTCGGAAAAAACATTTTCTGCGTCAATTCAGTACCCTCTCTAACCGGCGAAGATGACCAAGAAGGCAGCGGCGCCTTTGAGCCACCCCTCCAGCTAAAAGACCTACCTTTGGTCCGGCATCTCAGAATCGACCTCCTCTACTACCCAGCCGAACTTCGTACTTCCCCTCTTCTCTCTGGCCAACAAGACGGATGGAATTGGCAACCCATATGTCCTGGTGCCCAACGCTATGCAACTAGTCTTTCATTCCTACTAAGTTCCGTCAAATACTCGCTTCTCTCCCTCACCCTCGGCGCCGACATAAGGCCGTACCTATCCTGGCCTATAACCGTAGCACCACTCTCATCGTCGTCCTCAACTGCGGCTGCTGCACCCCGCACAGAT
This sequence comes from Phaeosphaeriaceae sp. PMI808, assembly GCA_021365335.1. Lineage (NCBI taxonomy): Eukaryota > Fungi > Ascomycota > Dothideomycetes > Pleosporales > Phaeosphaeriaceae > Phaeosphaeriaceae sp. PMI808. Next base: position 534,108 of record JAJTIZ010000007.1, read on the forward strand.
GATGCAGAAGACGTTGAGCCGAAAAAGTTTCTAACAGGTTTCTATATGGTGGATCGGAATCGGCGTTTTGGTGACTCGTTGGCCGCCCTGGATGTTCGGACCGTTACACTAAGATTTGATTTCCCCGAAGCCTTTTTTGACTTCGAAGCTAAGAGGGAACTGGTCTTAATGGATCGCTTGGTTCATCTTGCGGGACAGGTGCTGAGTGCGAGGAGCGAGATGCACTTGCGTGTTGCGTTTAGTGATGATAATGATGGGGAAGAGGTGGAAAGTGGGACGTCGGCACAGATTACATTACCGTGGCCGTGTTTAGGTGCGGGGGAGGAGGTAGTGAGGATGTATGGGATAGAGTGAGTTTGGGGGAAGAATGACTTGCAGTTTTGGAAGCATGAGATCTCATGACTGAGCACATCGGAAGAGGCACTTGGGAATAGATTTAGGTTTAGGTTTTTATATTAGCATGATACCCTCGTATTTAGCTCATTTAGTCAGTATCGTATCATAAAGTATCATAGCGCGATACATTAATCACAAACAAAATATATCACGGGATCTCTTATCATTATTCTTTTTCTATATCATTATATCCACTTACTCTACAGCTGAACTGTTGCATGCATACGCCCATCCATCTCCGAAACGTTATTCCTGTGAACCCATGCAGGTAAAGCCCTGTCATCCAACGTAACTTTCCGGAAGCCAAAGTCTTGTTGTAAAGCCACACGTTCTGACGGACGGGAGTAAGCGAGAATAGGGAAGATCAGCGTTCGCGCAAGGTTATGCGCTAAACCTGTAACAAAATGGTGTCGATATGCGAAAGCTAACTGCACACGCGTAGATGCTTCCAGGCACTACCTGTCGCAAACCAAATTGTATGCGTTGGCGTAAACGTAAACACTGACAACGTGTTTTGCCTGAGAGGCCACGCCATCTATGGGAAGAAACAAAGTTTTTTCTTTCTTTTTTTCTTGGTCGCGCGCCTACCGCGGTTCAATATAAGTACTCCCGTAATTACTAGAGCCCTCACCACAGTGGTTTCACCGTTAGTCTACAGAACCCCATAATTATGCATTTCTCCTCCTCCGTTGTGGTAGAGGATCTAGCTCCTGATGCCTTGACCAAAGCTGCAGCGGAATTCGTGGCTTGACGGTCTCTTTAATGCGGTGCAGATATATGTAACTAGGTTCGTTATCGCGACGGAGGCTGTCACTGCGATCCAAATCTATGATTGGTGCCCTTGGAATGTGGATATCCTTTGATTTAAGAAATTCATAGAGATCGTAGACTTCGTCTTCTGGTTTGATGAGATCATTGTCGAAAGCCTCGCAATGGGCTGCCCACATGAGGAAGTAGGCCTCGTTCGCTTTCACAGGCCACGCATTGCCGCACTGTTTTTTTGCATTCGTTACTGAACCAGTGAAGCAGAAATTTGGTGGGAATGTTTGATAGGCAGCTAGCTCTCGTGGAGTGTTGTTACGCCTGCCTGAGTGATGCACATTATCACCACCTGAAGTTGTGACGCATTTCGCAAGGTTCACGTGTGGGTCAATTGGAGCCTTGTTAACACGGTTTTCCTTCTGCGGCTGATGGTAAGGATCATTGTGGAAACTCAAGTGCTCGCGTTCAAGGACTCTGAGAGAATCCCCGATTGTCACCCAGCGTTTCAAACCACTTCCGGATGGGCCGTGCACGGGAGCTGGGAAGGGAGGCAGAGGAGTTCCAAGCCTACGGATGTCAGCATAAATAAGAAAGGATGAAAACGAAAGAGTCTCATACTTCGCCCCAATAAGCACTAAGCGCCGTCGATGTTGCCCGATGCCGAACCACGCTTGGTCTTGCACCTTATAACGAACATTATAATTTTCAGATAGAATACCGTTAATCAGTTGTCGGAAGTACATTTTATGTTTGGCCAGTTTGATAAGACCAGGAGCTTGTTCTAAGCTAAATGTTCTTGGCTTTAATTTCTTAAGCCATGGCTGGACAGTGTAAATTGTCAACATATTTGCCTCGTCATTTCGACCTTCCACAGTACTGCGATTGAAGTCAGTAAATCTTTTGAAAGTAAACTTGAATGTAGCTGCTTACTGGTTCTCGGACCAATAACAACAAGGGCAACTCATGTGCACGTGGTCAACCTTGTGTACCGACCGTTGCACTATGCCTGGAAAATCATGGGCATCCATTTCAAGATGCCTGGCATTTGGGAAATTAATCCGATAAGCTGCCATAGCTGTTGGGTCCTTTTCAAGGCCCCATTCTATTTTCCATCCTGCCTGACGCGCACCCTGAGAAACTCCACCGCATCCGCAGAATCCGTCCGCGAAAGTGAACACGCGGCTTTTCTGGTGGCTAAAGTGAGCATGCTTTGATGGGGACATTTCTTGAACTGAGCGTGACCGTTTGTGACGGCGTCCTCTGTCGCTTAAGGTAGTAGGCTTTGCTGGCTCTGGGATTGATTCATATTTGGAGGATGGCGAGAAGGTAGTAACTTCTCGTTTATATATTCGTCGCGCTTCTCCGCCGTAGGAGCTTCCGGAGCGGTGGAGTTCTACAATGTGGACCCAGCGACAAAAAAGCGGGCCATTTTCAAATAGCCACTCTTTAATCTCTTCTCGTTTTCTCAACCTATTCGGTACGTATAGCCTTGAGCTTCGCAGGCTCATATTCTCATGAGTAAGATTGGTAAAGATGCATTTGCGAAGCTGGATGACCTCATCTGGAGGTAAATCTTGGAGTCCTTGTTCGAAAGGCGGGCGCGAGTCATTTTCTGTTACCTCGAGGAGTAGGAAGAGGTCGTTAAACTTTCCATCAAATAGGGGTTGTAGATACGTGCAGCGGCGCATACGATAGCCTCGTAGGACTACCTCTCCTGTCTCAACATTCTCTATAATAGATCGAATTAAGAAGAAGTCGCCTGAAATGCGGTGATCTGAAGATCTTCCAGAGTGATCCTTCAGCTCCACGACGCTGTTTGGGACAATCTTTGCACCTTCGATCAAGAAATCGGGAATTTCGAACTCTTGAAGCGGTGGCACAAAAGCGGGCGGAGTGCTGTCTACCCAAGAGAACCCATTTTCGTCGCCAATTGCATCGTCGTCGTCGTCAGACACGTATTCAGAATCATAGATTTGTACGTCGACCTCATCTTGAGCATATGCAGTGAAATCTTCGACCTCGTCGTCAAAAATAGATATAGCGTCAGCAAGACTGCGACCGGACATGTTGCAGAATAGTCAAGCTCTCGTGATTGGCGTTGTGTGCAATGTCAGATGCGTTGCGCGTTGTTGTCCTGGGATGGTGCAAGTTGGGTTGGTGGTAGATGAAGCACAGAGAGGGGATTTGGCGGCAGAGCGCGCTTAAGCTGCAGACGTCCACTATAGATGCCCTCATGGTGAATGTGGGGCACTGACATGATACGAGAAAAGTGAACTCGCCACATGACGGGAGTGAAAGTGTACTGCTAATTGGAAGTCCATAGAGTTGGAACGAAGCGTGAGAAGCGAAAGTGAAGAGGGGTAGGTTGATGAGCAAAGTGGAAGAGTATATATATATATACCTGGGTATTGTTAGAGGTGGTGAGAGCAGGTTGACTCAAGTGATAGTAAGGGAAAGAGCGCTGTGCCTGGCGAGAGGAGAGTGACAAACACGGCGATAAAGAGACGATAAAGGAAGATTGTTCAAGAGCAAAGAGAGGCAAGAGCAAACAGTTAGGGATGACGTTTGATGAGCGCCAAGCCCTGAGAGTACTGTACCACAACACACTACCTATCTATACAGAAGCGCTGGCAGCAAACGGCCAAAGCGGGGTAATATTCAAGCTGAATTTATTGAATCGTCTTCTCGACAAATGACCTTTCCAAACGGCCTACCTCCTTCTTGAAGGTTTCAATCTCTTTCCAGCAGTCCAATGGCCGTCGGTCGTTCGTTCGCAAGCAAGTGACAACGGCCTCCTTGGCTGCCTCGACACTAGGATCCGCCTTTTCCAGCTTTTTCCTGTCGGCCAAATTCGCTCTCAGCCGTTCAATCTCTTTTGTTACCGTGTCCCTGCTCATCTCCTTTTGGCGTTGCTTCTCTGCGAGAGTGTCCTTGGAGGAAGTGGCATCTGATATCTTTTCGACTAAGGAGGGTTCACTGGGTTGCTCGGGCTCAGCGGACAGAGTTTCGCTGAATTTGGAAAAGTTCTGGGCTTCTTCTGCGCGCAGTTTCTCCAGCTCTGCAGTTAGGCGCTCCTGGTATTGGTATTCTTGTTGTTTTGATCGGGTAGAATCGGTCTTGGATTTTGGTCAGCGCTGAAGTTGAAGCTACCATTTCTGGATCCTGGATGATGCATGACGTACGAAAGTGTTCTTTTGTATGGAGCCGACGAGTTCATTTGAGAATTTGACGGGATGTCCTCTGCGCGCAAACTTGTCAGCTGCACAAATGCCATTGGCTCAGCGTTGGGGTACGTACGGTGAAAAGATAAGTTGCCTAACCTCGGAGGAGGGTTTTGATTGGTCTGCGCCCATGGTTGTGCTGTCCTGCACTGTCTTGCGCTGTAATGATGCTGGCGATGGGAGAAGTCGGAGTTGACGTGAGGCTTGGCCGACGAAATCGCGCCACCGCCGTATTAGGAATAGAGGGACAGTCGCGTCAAGACAGTGGCTTGTGAACGTTGATTCGCGGAATGCAATTAAACCTGGGCCATATCAACTTTACTCACTTCCTCACTTGGGATACGCCATACGCCATAAAAGAGGAGAAGCACCTTTGCACCAATTATCTTCAACTTCAGCTCAGCATCAAGGACAGACAAGTGATAGTTAAAACCATGACACAGTCATCTCTGTCCAGCTGGCTGAACAAAGCTCTGCCCTCCTCTCATGCCAACCAACATGGACAACCACCATCCAACCCCCTCTTCAAGCACACCCACCAGCTCCTCCAGCTTCTAAGCGACCACCGCCCCCACCAAAGTCAGCCTTGGCACCCTCTCGAGCAGCTGCAACCATTACACCTACCCCATCACCTATGGACAACTGGAATGACATACCTGATGACTTCCTCCAAGCCCCTTCTAGACCAAAGTCCAAGAAGAGCCCTCGCTCCTCCCAAACTACTACTCCTGCAGCTACCTCAAGAGTGCCTACCCCCGTCTCCCTTCCCACACAGAAGCCTGCCCTCCCTCAGCTATTTGCCCTTCGCCCACTGCCACCAAATGTCGAGCTCACCACCCTTACTGAAGAGCTCCTGTCAGCCTACAAGCGCCTTAACGCCCTTACCCTGCCCGTAGCATATCCGGAAAGCTTCTATAAAGAAACGATGACCGAACCACACTTAAGCATCACGCTAGTAGCTTTGTGGCATTCCTTGCCCATCACCCACGCTGACAATGCAGATCGCTCATCTGACCCACTCCGTTTGGTAGGCGCCATTCGTTGTCGCCTCCTCCCCTCCTCTCAACTCTATATATCTACCATCGGCATTCTCGCACCCTATAGATCACATGGCATTGCCATGCACCTCTTACAGGCTGTCGTAAAGAAGTCAGTCGACCTGCACCGCGTCACAAGTATCACAGCGCATGTATGGGAGGCGAATGAAGAAGGCCTGGAATGGTACAAAAAGAGAAATTTTGAGACTCTGGAGAAAGAGGAAGCTTATTACAGGAAGCTGAGGCCTCAAGGCGCATTCCTACTGAAGAAATGGATTGGCGTGGGCGACCTACTGGGCAGTGCTACCGAAGAAGCAAAGGGGCCTGTTGGGCCTGCGTCTTGAGACCAACCTCTGCTCCAATTCAGTATTGACTGCATCCACTGCAGATTGCCATTGGCCACCCAAAATCCTGGATACATCCAACATGTTGTTCAGTTTAATTCCGCCCGTTTACCCGCCACGGGACTCCGGTAGGCGGTATACCCGGCTCGCCTGGTTATATATCACCCCATTCCCGGCTCCTGCACCCACGACGCCATATTCATCTAGCCAGCATGCGCCATGGTGACTTACCGAGAAAGATGAACGGTCCATGAGTCGGTACTTGTTGATACACACTCGGTTCCACAAGCAAATTATCTGAGCAATCTGCGGGTAAACACGTAGCCATCCATCATGCGAGATCGCACAATAATAGCATCAATATCTATCCCGTGGATGCAGGTAAGCAGATGCGTTTTGTTCGTGACAGAAGCAAGGTGGTTCGCAAGGTGGTTCGAGACGCAGCTAAAGCTCAACACAACATGAACACCAACCAGTTCAGAAACCAGGACTCTGACCCTAGTACTCGCTCAATCTATGTCTACGTAACAATATATTCGACGGCTTCGTATCTACCCTTGGCAATGATGAAGGCCAATCTATCACGACATCACTGATACTCGAAGGCGTTCGTGCTCCGGCTTCATCGACGACCCGAGCAAAATCGAAGCATGCAGGAGGTAGCATACAGAGCCGATGAAATGTATAAGATGAGCATTATGGCCTATGGAGTCTTATCGCACTACAGTCCACACTCTGGTTTTGTGAAACGTTATACATTTGCTCGCCAAAGCAAGTCATCATGCAGCTCATTGCTCTGTCTGTTCTTGTCTCATCGCTTCTCGCAGTCTCGGTTGCGGTATGCTTATGATCTCAACTCCCAATGCCTTCTTATATTGACTTGGCTAGGCTCCAGCTAATGATCAGCCTCATGTCCTAGTTCCTCGCCAAACATACACGATAACATGTATCGGCGAAAATTGCGAGAATGACCCCAAACCAACACCCACTTCGTCGGAAAAACCCGAGCCACCGAAGTCGAGTCTCAAGGTGAGCCTTTTCAAACATGTCACAGTAACCGATTTCACGGGGAGTCCCCATACTGACACCGGTCTATTAGCCCACAACTACTCAAGGAGAAGAGGTAGGACCATCGAGTACGAGGTGTCCTGTTCCGCTGTACTATAAGTGTGGAGGATGGCATGATGGAAAGCCCTGGAGTGGCTGCACGGTGTGCGAAAAGGGTAGCAAGTGTGTTGTACAGAATGGTATGTTCGGGTTGATACCTACTTATGAAGCCCCTATGCTAACATAGTATAGAATGGTATTTTCAGTGCGTCAAAGATGAGTAAGCAATCGGCCGAGAATCGAAGCAGCAAGCAAACATGGACTTCGAAGCATAATGATAGCAAGGAGGACATGATGTAATCACACGAATGCGCTCGTCTAGCGCATCCAGTCAGCACAGTTCTTGTCTCCTAATTTAGCACGCTTCCAACCGTATTGGCTGTTGCACGAAGGCACGTGCCTGACGGCATGCACATATTTCCGCTTCTACTTCCTCTTCCGTGTTGGCGATGATTGATATCTATCTTTGTAACCGAGTAACGTGTTTTATCACCACCCGGGCCGAATCACCAGATGGGCCACTCCGAAAACCACCAAAAATCGCAAAAACTACATATTAATATCTCAATAACTACCTAATAATATGTGCTAAAATTTTATAAAAAGCCTCTTATACCTACTTAGAAGCACCTCTAGAATTACTAGGGTAATAAATTTAGCTATTATAAAGATATTGAGTTTTGGCCCCCAATTTTAAGCTGAATTGCTATATCTCTAGGACTACATAATAAATTACCTTCTTAGTTAACTAAGAGCCTTAAAACAATAACGCAAAGGCATAAATGAAATTTTAGAAAATATTATTAAGCCGTTATTGAGATATTAACGTACAGCTTTTGCGATTTTTGGTGGTTTTCGGAGTGGCCCATCTGGTGATTCGGCCCGGGTGGTGATAAGGCACGTTAGGGGATGACGGATGCTGACTCACGGCTGGCCTTTGGTGGGGTAGCCAGGAACATGGAGCTACCCCACTACCACAACATTACTCACTCCCTTCATAAAGAGAACGTCATAGTCAATATAGTTTATAAACTCTTGTCGTTTTTCGTTTTGTTCTCTCACATTGATTTCTAGACACAACTATCTCACTGATAATTTCCCAATCTCCTCCAATTATAGCAACTGCATGATACCTCGCCACCACCATCACCACCACATCTCCAACCACCATGCCCGACCCTCGCGTCTTCATAATCCGCCACGGCGAAACAGAGTGGTCCCTCAATGGCCGCCACACAGGCACAACCGACATCCCTCTCACCCTCAATGGCGAAAAGCGCATCATCGCCACCGGTAAAGCTCTCGTCGGTCACGACCGCCTCATCGTCCCCAGCAACCTAGCACACATGTAACCCTCCCCCATCCGATTTCCCCTACACCAAACTCACACACCTCCTCAAAAACCAGCTACGTCTCCCCCCGCACCCGCGCCCAACAAACCCTCGAACTCCTCAACCTAGGCTGCACAACCCCCTTCCCCTGGTCCTCCCCCTCCTCCACGCCAACCTCAACCTCTCTCCAACACACAACCGCCCCAATCGAAATCACCCCAGCCATCCGCGAATGGGACTACGGCGCCTACGAAGGCCTCACCACCCCCACCATCCGCTCCTCGCGCGCATCCCGCGGCCTGAACCCAGACTGGGACATCTGGCGCGATGGATGCGAGGGCGGCGAAATGCCCGCCGATGTAACCGCGCGGCTGGACGCGTTGATTGCTGAGATTAGGGAGAAGTTTCATCGGGGCAGGTTTGCGGGTGGGGGGAGTGAGGAGGAGAGGAAGAGGGATGTGTTGGTTGTTGCGCATGGGCATGTGCTTCGGGCGTTTGCGGCGAGGTGGGTTGGGAGGGGGGTTGAGGATAATCCGAGTTTGATTTTGGAGGCTGGGGGGGTGGGGACGTTGAGGTGAGTTTTATGTGTGCATGTGTGTTGGGATGAGGGCTAATTTTTGGGGGGTTGGCGCAGTTATGAACATCATAATATTGAGGAGCCGGCGATTCTTTTGGGGGGCGCGTTTGTGGTGGATGCTGTGGAGAAGGAGCAGGAGAGGGATCAGATTGAGAGTGATGATCGGTGAAGTAAGTAAGTCTTCTTTATATTATTCGAGGTTCTAGGAGAGGGGATTATTGTGTCGACTTGACCGAACACTTATTAACTCATCCTGATGTCCTTTGACACTGTGAGCGTGACAACGCTTTCATCCATCTATGCTGTCTCTACAAGACAGTTTCAATCATCTCATGTTTTACATACATTTTTTATCGTTGCTCCTTCCAAAATCAATCTCCCGTTACACATCTTTGTTATCGTCCTTGTTGATCCAACCTAATTACCACCCTTTGAAGCACTGCCAATGACCCTTTGATAATCCACACTCTTCTGAATCATCTTCTTGTCAAACATTTCGCGATTCTTGATGATCCAGAGACCCAACTCACGTGCCGCAAACGCATTCATCAACGCGTCGCGGCCAAAGTCGGGATCGCTTTTCAACGTCATCTCTGGAAAGCTGAGGCACAGGCTATCAAGGCCGACCTGCTGTTTGGAAAGCGGGCCCTTAGCAGCCTTTTCAGCGACCTTGGCGACATCGACGGCGCGCCCATGCATCATGCGTAGAGCATCGAGGTCAGAGCGCAAGTTGTGGCCAACGATGATGGTCTCGCTGTCGACGAAGCGCCACAGCTCCGAGCGAACTTTAGACCAGCCCCGGAACACTTTGAAACCTTGCTTACGCGCTTCCTCCATATCACTCCAGCTGCTTAAACCAGTCTCTTTGGTGCGCCAATTGGAAACCTCAGCCTTCGGATCGGTACAGACCAGATGGTTCATGAGAATGCGACAGGAGACGACATCAACCGCAGCGACCTTGACAATATCTTGAAGACCATTTGCAAGGACGATCTTGCTGCTCCAAAGAGCGACGACACCGAGTCCAGGCTTCGCATTATCGCGAGGACGGCTTGGCTCGAAGTCTGACATCGGATACTGATATATATATTCGTCTTGAAAGGCCTTGGATGGAGGCAGATATTCGCCCTGAAGCATCTTGGGAAGATGGCACATGCTGTCAAACATTCTCACGATATCTTGCTGCTTCTCAAGTCCAATCCTTGTCCAGTCTATTCCAGAAACAGTCATTCTTCCATCGTGGTGGATGAAAATATCAGAACAGATTAGAAGGCGGAGGATCTTGCCATAGATATCCTTTGCTTGTTCCATCTCATAGGGACCTCCCATGTTGAGGCTGGTCGGAGCGGGTGTCAAGGCTTCGAATCTATGTGTGCTACTTGCCGCCCGAGATGTCTGGGGAGCCCTGAAGGTAGGAGGAGGAGCACCTCGACCCCGACCTCGACCTTGGTCGCTCTGGTCACGACCCCAAGAGGGGCCTTGAGGTGCTTGCAGAAGACCTGCCATTAACTGCTGGCGGGCACGCGGATTTTGCATCCAAGAATCCTTGCCTAGCAGATCGACCGCTTTGCCTCCGACACCATGTACGTCAGCCTTGTGCACATTGAGGCCACGATCAGATCGAAATGCCTTCTGACAGCCGTTGATGTTGCAAGCAAACGAAAAAGGACTCTCTGCAGAATTTTTAGGAGTAGGAGAAGGGGACGGTGGAGGCGCCTGTGTTGGGGCTGGTGACTGAACTGGAAATTGCTGTCCTGGCCCTGCATGAGCTTTTCCTGGCTCAGCCTTGCTTCTGGATGCTTTTGGAGCCTTTGACCGCTTTGGCCGCTTTGGTGGTTTTGACACCCGCTCTTGTCGCTCTTGAACTGGTAGATCATTGCTTGGGCCATGGGTAGCGGTACACCACAAGAAGTGAGCGTTGTACCTAGCCATGGAGTCGAACGTGGTCTTGCATCTGCCACACCATTGCTGGCCCTTGCTTAGGTTGGTTGGCTCCTCTGACTCAGTTTCGCAGGTGAGTTGGCGTATCTCACCAGGTTCGCTGCCGTAATTAAGCTTCATGTTTGCTGGCTCATTGAGGTTGTCGGGATCAAGGTAGCCAACGCGGTTCTTTGGGGGCGTTTTCCGCCTGCGGTCAGAACAAGGGCCATCCAACTGGAAGCTGCGGTGGGCATCATACTCTTGACTTGTCTTGAAAGTATCTGAGCACCTATCGCATGAAACCGAAGTTTCAGACGTAGGAATGTGCTTCTCACTATGGCCTACGGCGATTTTATGACGCTCTAAGGCCACAGTGTCATTGAACTGACGGTTACAGGTCTGACACATGACTTTCATCGGAGCATTATCTGCATGAGACTGTGTATGCTGATTGAGGTCAGGTTTCGAAGAGAAGCACTTGGAGCACATGCCGCAGTAGAAGAGTGCAGGCTTTGACCCGCGAGGCCTGTTGCGGCCCATGATGGTGCTTAAATGGGGGTCACTGGGAGTTGGCAAGAGCGTTGTTGTTGTGGAGGTAAAAGGCAGCCGCGTTTCTAAGGGAGGTAATTGCGACTACAAACGCGCATCCAAGAAAACTTTTGCCAGGGCTAGGCTGGTACACGAGGGAAGTTGTTTATCTATTCCTATATTCTTGTCAATTATGAGAATCTGTCAAGGAGAAAGTCCTCGTTCATGGTCTGGATTGCTACAACGCGGCACTGAGGGGTTTGGTCTGTCACACAGACTACCTTTGCAAACATCATCTGGCAACCTTTTTGCTCTCATAGCTGGGCCAACACCATCAGGATCCGAATATCTGACGACTTTCACACCTGCTTTATCCGAAATCCCCCTCTATACAGAGTCACCAACTGATCTAGTGAGCATATAGAAGGGTAATAGGCTTGAGGTCGTATTTTCAACTTCATTTGTCTATAAAGGACATGCCGACAGACTCTACCACATCTTGCCTAAATCCAGTCGTTGCTATACACAAAGCGCTGCTACCGCGTATCATTCACATGTAAATTCTCTTTGCCACTCTCCATCAATCTGGCAATCGTAACCGCCTCACGAAGAGCCCTACCAAGATGACCTCTCACGCCGGCTTCTTCCAGCACCATCAATCCACCAATCGTGCATCCTTCTGGCGACGTTCCCTGATCCTTTAAGAGTCCTGGATGAACCCCACTCTGCAGCATCTCTGCAGTGCCCCTCATACTCTGATATATTTGAGCCTGCGCAATAGGCCGTGGTAGTCCAACCGCAACCGCCGCATCGATAAAGGCATCGCAGATCACAGCCCAAAAAGCGGGCGTTGAGCCACCAACAGCGGTACTAGCATGCATCATTCGTGGTGCAATGTGCACGGCTTTCCCAACTTGAGAAAAGATGGCGTCGGCAAGCTCCATGTACTTGGCTGGGAATCCTTCTGCCGGGTCTTCGATGGCAGTGAGCGACTGTGATACCTGAGCTGCAATGTTGGGAAGGGTACGGAGAACCCATGTTCTATCACTTTGCGAACTGGAGCCGTTCTCACGGACCAAGTTCTCGAGCTTATCTCGCGTCCAGCCAGCAGCAACGCTGATCAACAGTTTACCCTTCATCGCTGATGCGATGCCATCCTGTTTGAGCGTGGCTTCAACATCTGCCGGATCGACGCCGAGGATTATAATGTCGGCATCCTGTACGGCTTTCACATTGTTTCTTATAGAAATGATCAACTCTCCCGACTCTTTCTGTTGTGCGAATTGCGAAGTCAATCTTTGCTCCGATTTCTCACTGTGAACGCATGCGATGTACTTTGTGAAATGCGCTTTTGAGTCCTTGGGGGAATCAATCAAGCTCCTCAAAATTGGAGTCCCAAGGTTTCCTAAGAGCAGTTAGATTATGGTTCGGTGTGATTGTGCAACAAGCATACCGCAACCAAGGATACAAAGCGTTTTCTCGGACATGATGAAATAAGTTATGCGAACAACACAAGTTTTACACGTTTGTATTTTGTCAACAACTGTTGTTTTGATTGACCTAACTAGTCCCAACCAAGAAGGGCGTAAGTCGGGATAGCATCCGGTGGATGCGAACACCTGATTGGAACGCAAGGGCGATCTCGGCTTCTCTCATATCAACCAGTAATGCATTACGACGTGTCATGACGCTGCGAGACCGATTGTAACCGACGAACCGCATGGAAAGAAATGAAAGGCGGACGTAAAGTCACGGCTGAAAGATCACCTAGAGGTCTGAATCTTGAACATGATTCAAAAGTAGCGAGTCTATGCCCGTGTCTACTAAGATCCCGTCACCTTTTTTCATGCATTACTCCTGATGATAGAATTCACGTAGAAAAGGGAGACTTCGTCCTTCTCCAAGTCTCTCTTCTCAACGCGGAAAACTCATCCTTCGTTCTCAACACTGCATCCCGATTCTCTACTGCTCTCCGTAGTAAATATCCAATGCACTGACCCATAGTCCCCCAAGTCGAACATTTCAAAACCTCAGGAGGATTCTGATTTTCATCTCTTTCCGCTAACAAAGAAAAGCTAACTTCATCGCTCATGCCATGTAACTGGCCAAAAGCGATTGGTACAGTAGGAAGTCCAGCTTCCAAACGTTGCTGACGCAATCTATGCGCCGAGAGTACGCTGTCACGATTGTGACTTGCGAGGAAAAGGTGGACTGAAGGAAACGGCTTTGCCCCTGGTCCATCTGCGCCAAACTCTCCAATATGTTGACGAAGAGCCCCTTGTGCGATACCATTGTACGCATCATCTGTCTCTTGCTTCGTATCATGAATCAGCGATCGCTCATCTGACAAAATATATGCCCCGCGTACGAGCTTCAAACCCAGCGTAAACCCATCTTTCTGCGCCTCGGCAAGGTGAAGAGCGAGATTGGCACCCGTGGCTTTCAAATATGCTTGATAGGTATTGTAAATAACTGCCTTTCCACCAACGTTGAACTTGCGCATGAGTTCAAGTGTAGTACGCGAAATGCCTTTTTGCCAATGTTGCGATTCGGCGTCGACGATGATTTGGACACCGCGTTGTTGACATTTTAGTGCGATTTCATCGAGGGCGTTGAGCATTTGTTGTGGTGGTAGTTCGCCTTTTGCGAATGCTTCGACTACTGCTGGACCGCCTCCAGTAGTTCTATGTATACGTTAGTACCGAGATACCTCGATTCTGGGTTTTATTATGAAAGGGAAGATTTACTTGATGGCCAGAATATCTCCTTCCGAAATTAGGTTCGCAGTGTTAAGTGTGCCCACACGCCATGCTTCAATGTCTGCATCATTTGAAGTAGCGCCTTCCACCAGATGAGAGTTCTCCGAAATACTGCTAGGATGGTGCGTTGTGTTAGACTTAGTATCAAAGACTGTTTCTTTCGCATATGTTAAAATTACCCCCTTAAATCCTAGATCTTTCAATTGCTTGACGCATGCCTTTGTTTCTTTTTCGGTTTCTCCCGCACAGAATTGGTTGTATAATGTTCGTTTGAGTATGGCCTTCAAAATTGGGTTTCGGTCAACATCAAAAAGGATGCTGCGATTTGGTTTTGAGAAGAAAGATAGAAGGCGTAATGATGGGAGTAAGAGAAATTTGTTTGATGAGATTGTGGCAATGAATAGGGATCGAAGAAGTATTTTTGTTGGCATAACGGACAGCGGATATTCGTTCAGTCCTTGTTTCGACGATTGGATAGCTGAAAATCCTATAATATCGCCGTTCTTTCCTCGTGGCACAGTTGTTGTCGAACTCTGGCGCACTTCGAACATGTTGACATTGATACCAGTCCACTTCCTTAAATTGACCATGCATCTCAAAGTCGGCCTACTGAATCGTGGCTGAAGCATCTTGGTTTCGGAGCAGTTTAAGATAAGTATTTTCAAGGACCTATTTCAGTCTGGATGTAAGGAGATAGGGTAGCAAGAAGATGGGGTAGGGAATGGTGAAAGAAATCTGGTATTCTATCCATACTTACGCTGTGTTACTTTAAAATCCGTTATCTACATCATACAATATCCCGTCTCCATGACCCCGCATGGCGTTCACAAATGTAGATGCCCCACGCTGCTCGCTGCTCGTGATCATCGCATGTTCGTACCGTAGTTCGGAGAGCCTACCGTAGTGGCCATCATTGGTAGCTTTACGTTCCACTGCATGCTGCAGAGAAATGATAAGCATTGATAAAATCCGGAACCATTTCCATTACGAGATGATGAAGCTTTGGATGTTGCTTTTGGAAAGGTGCGGGGTTGGGCGGTTTGAATCGGGTCAAAGTGCATATGTAAGGTCGTACGTGGCACTCAGAAACTGGATTGTCGCGATAGGGATACTAGAAAATCGGATTTAATTCCTAAAAAAATTTAGGGCAGTTAAGGTGTCGTGGGATAAATTGAACTGCATCTGCTAGTATGTGCGATAGCCAACGTCTATTTGCGGAGAAATCTAAGCTAACATTGTCTGCTCCACAGTTCGCCCCGAACGCTAATTTCTACCAATTTTTTGATCTCAATAGTGTTCTATTACTCCTATTATTCCATGAAAGTATTTTCTCAAGCCAGTGTTTGCAATAAGCCCAATACCAAATGCTGGTATAATTCGTGAGCATCTCATTGCAGTTGTCGGCAAAACATTTCTCCTCATTCTTGCTGCACGTGAAGGACTTCCTTCTTTCTGGGGGTTGTTGTAAAAGTCCAAGGCTAGTAGATGAATTGGTGTGGCGACAACTTGAGAAAAGATCGGAACAGCAAGCTGTAGTGTTGCCATTTTCATTGCAGGGTCGTCAAAATGGGAGTCTGATATCGATTTTGATATCATTGGTGGGAGATTGATTGATCCAAAGATAGTGGTGGCATCGCGGAGCAAAAAGGTTGCCCCAACTATCTTGGGCAGTTTTGTAGGTTGTATATGAGCTCCTTGTATTGAGGTAGCTGGCACCGGCCCGAGCGGAGATGTGACAGGTGTGACAATTGGTGTTGTTTGTTGTCCATATGCTTGAACAAATCGAATATCTTTCCAGATTCCTAGTGGCACGTTGACAACACATGTTGAAAGGAAAGTGATGGAGTTAATCAAAATTTGGTCCCCTTTTGAAATAACTGCTTTAGATATACTCTCGACTGAGTTCGCTGTTGTATACGTTGAAGCATATAGTGCCCATACATAAAGGAATGGCTTTGCGGCAAAAAACAGTCGAGGTTGACGAAACAAAGATAAAATGTGTAATCTCAAGGTTGGGAGAAGTGGATGCCTACTAGACGCAGCATTTTCGACAACAGCTCTAATATCATGTTATTTGTGTTATCTGATCAGCGAACACAGCATGGAAGACTAACCTGTCGATAGCTGCAATCAACGGGCTAACAAGTGAAGCAGCAATACCAGCGGCAGCAATGTCTCCTATTAATACTGCTGGCAATTTGCTGCCTCGCAAGTCTCCCTTCAGGTAATTTGCCTGTACTTCATGTATCATGTTGACAAAACTCGTGGACAGCCCGAGTCCTCGTGTATAAGCGCACGGCTTTTCTCGAATACGTGGATACACTTAAGCTCATCATGGTCTCAACTCCGGGCTAACTTCCGAGACCTGAGTTTGAGACGTTTTTCAGCATCTGGTTTTTTATGACCAATTGATGAATATCTACCACCACTCGAAGGCGCTTTTTGCCGGCCCCCAATGATCAGGTCAAGAAGGGTTGCGGCTTACCGAAAGAGGAAGGGGAAAACGACAGTTTGCGCCAATCGGCTTCGAAAGCGACAAGGTACTGCGTGCAAGCGTCTTTTACAATTATCTTATCAATAAACGACCATTCATTCGAACTTGTGGAATTCCGGCGGCCCATGTTCCGTAATCGCATGATCATATCGGGTAATGTTGTGTGTGAGGACGTAAATATAGCCTTGAGTACCTCTGCTTTGTTCAGACCTTGGCAACATTTTCCGGCCATCAGCATCTCACCATGGGTATCTCTAAGAGCGATTCAATAGCTATCATTGGTGGAGGTGCATTCGGACTTTCCACAGCACTCGAGCTTTCAAAACAGGGATACACGAACATCACAGTCTTTGAAAAGGATGAAGAAATCCCGTCGCAGTGGTCAGCCGCAAATGATCTAAACAAGATTATGCGCGCAGAGTACGAAGACGACTTTTACACAAATTTGGCAGTCGTATGTTGCAAAAACGGATCGCTAGCGACGAGTGTTAGAAGATGACTAACTCAAGATGAAGGAAGCAGCAAATGCCTGGCAAACACCCCTTTATGCACCCTACTTTCATCGTGTCGGCTACTTGAACTGCGTGACTGGAAAATCACCCAAGAAAGCCGCAGATGCCTTGAAACGGTTCCAGGCAGGTGCTGAAAGGCATCCAGAGATAAAGCCATATATGGTTACGATTGACGGGCCAGATGATATCAAATCGTTCTGCTGGCAATTCAAAGGTGGTGAACTTCCTGGCTGGAAAGGATATTTTTGCCGATACGACGGTTACGTACACTCAGCAGACGCGTTGCGTGGGATCTATCGTGAAGCGCGGTCTAATGGTGTTCGATTTTATCTGGGTGAAAAAGTCGGCGTTATCAAAGAGATCGTTTATGAAGGCACAGGTTCAAGTAGGATGAGTATTGGAGTCAGGACAAAGCTGGGACGATTTCATCCCGCATCTCTGGTCATTGTTACAGTTGGAGCAGCAGTAACTCATATTCTTCCGGAGCTTGGCAACGAAGTATCGGCCAAATCCTGGTCCGTTGCACACATACGCCTCACTGACGAGGAGACTTCTACGCTTCGCGGAATCCCTGTAACATATGCACGAGATCTCGGATTTTTCTTCGAGCCGGATCCAAAAACCAATCTACTTAAATTGTGTCCCATGGGAGGAGGCTACATCAACACAAATCTGTCAACCGGAGTCTCAGAAGCGCCCACTAGTTTGAATCATGGTTTCGTCCCACCTGAGGATGAAAGGAAAATGCGTGAACTACTCCGCCAGACGCTCCCGTACCTCGCAGATCGACCGCTGGTCAAGAAGTTATTGTGTTGGTTTGCAGACACCGCTGATTCCGACTTCATCATTGACTACGTGCCACATACTTCGTCATCTGTAATTGTTCTCTCAGGTGACTCAGGTCATGGCTTCAAGATGTTTCCGATCATCGGAGGTTGGGTGAATAGTCTACTTAGAGAGCCTACAAGAACGCAAAGCATAACGAGATGGCGTTGGAGAGTGCCAGAAATGAAAGCGAAGGGAGGAATTTCCGAACCTGACGTGAGCTGGAGGGTTGGTGATGTAAAAGAGCTGCGCGATATTCAAGAAGGCGCTTCGAGACCTGCAAAGTTATAACTAATAACCTTATGATAGTCCGGGAGTAGCTCGAGCACGAGGGTTCGACACACACGAAGTAAAATAATGATGGTTCCAATACTCATGATGTGAGCATAACCTGCCTTATCTACAGGTGGGGATCCACCATTGGATAGCTATTTAACGCTGCAAATGACAACCAGTCTGTGCTCTCAAGATCCATAGATTCTGTTACTGCCAGTATTTGTTCTGTTGTCAAGTCATCGCCAAATCCACTACTTTCGTCGCTAAGCCCTGTATATGGAGGTAGAATAGCATCGTCATGTGGCATCAATGAAGCGGCTGAGTGATAACCCTCTAGGAAAGAGAAGCTCGAATTCGTTGGCTGAGTTCCAATACCGTTATCGTGCACTGTTGATGATGGTGAGGGCCGCTGCTGGTTGAGCAGATAGTCTCCTAGCATTTCATCGAGTTTACGCAACTCGACCACTCGAAATGCGGCAATTCTGTTTCCGCTTGATACTATGCTTTCTAAAAAGGCATACGCCTTGTCAATCCAAGTCGCTTGGTTTTCTAGGAGAGTGGCGTCAACGAAGCGGGCAAGAATGAGAACCATGGTTGATACAAACAGGGCGTCGAGGTCCCATGGAAGGAAGGTTTCTACAAGAGTCAGAACCAGGATAGTCTTAAATATTGCAAAGAAGCTCTTACCTAAGAGGCCCTGATCTTGTAAGCTTTCGAGTATACTCAAGATCTTTTGAGAAGCTTCTAGTGACATGTTCAGAAGTTGTCTAATCTTCAAAGATGTCACCAAAGATTCGACTTCGCGAGGTGACTCAAAGAACTTCTTAACACAGCAGAATAGAAGTGGTCTTGTTACTACGACAATGGTCTGGAAGCCAATATAAGCTACTGATGACACAGGGAATGTTCATAACAAACCTGATAATAAAGAAGGTGCAGGTGCGCTGGCATTCTTGAAATGCCACCAAAGCGATCATCTGGGTGTAAGGGAAACGATTGGCGGAGCTCTTGGGCAAGAGCTGTCAAATCGTCTAGTATTGCTTTCATGCTAATGACAAACTTTTTACGAAGCCCGCCTTTAGCTCCGTATACAGCTGTAAGGCATGCACATTAGCATTGCTCTGGATAGTAGTAATATTGTCACATACTTCTCGATATGTCCGTAGAGATACGAGCGAGTTTGATCTGCATGATAAGCGCTTCAGTTTTCTGTTTTGAGTCTGGGAAACTAGGAAGCCGACAGGTAATATCATCGTCTCTAATATTTTGGGGCAAACCCATTAAAGATGTCATCTGACGATCCAGGATATAAACAGTCCACCAGATTTTGCGACACCGCTGTACCAGTGGTTCGCCTAAATCTGCCATGGGCATATCAGTGTGCATACCCTGTGCTAAAGCTATGCGCATTGCTTGGCCAATCGTTGCATGCGCTGCATTTCGCGAATCTAGAGCCTGTAAGTACAGCGATATGCAACACAGTATCTCAGCTGCCATCACTGGTTCTCGGCACAAGCGATTGGTGTCCGGCAGAAGTTGCAGGGCCTGAACAAAGAAATCAGCTCCTGGTGGCTTCGGAGCGTGATTTTTGTTCTGCACGAATGTTTTGCCGTAGGCAATAATTAGCAAGAAATGGATATACCATAGGCTCTCTCTCCAAGCTCCGCTCTCTGAGTTGGAGTAGAAAGCACGCATGTTGGCTGTGAACTCTTCTTCGTCAAACAGATGGACTAGTTGAGCACAGTGAAACTTGACCGCATTGAAAAGGAAGGCAGCATAGTCGATACTAGGGATGATGGGGCTGCTTGAATCTGGCAAACTTCGGGAACCATCCCACGGAAGGTCATATGCTGACCCGTCAAACGATAGATCAGCACTTGGAAGAGGCGATTTGCGGATGTGCTGATGAACTAAGCTTAAAATCTGACCATGAAACGACCAATTTGACGAAGTTCCAAGATAAACTAGAGAACTTGTTAGGCTCGGCAAATTCAACTTTATTCAACGTCACTTACATGTTCTTCCCGTTGATGATGACATGAACTTTGATGATTCGATCATAGGATTTATAAGTTCGTCATCTCCCTGGTGCTGTCCGCGACCTGGAGAATTTTCTCCTGTCTGGATGGGACTTGATCCATTGGTTAAATGCTGCTCTTCATCTGGCGACACCCTCTGTCTGTGTTCTCCATTTTGAATCTCCCGGTTTTCTTGTATAATCGACTGCGTCTCAGTTGTATTTAAGGCATTCGATAGATTTTGCTCTAGCCTCGCGAGTTTGGCTTGCAGGTCGGAAAGGTAGCTACGTATTTCAGAAGTTGCAACTGAGTACATTCAGCGTAGCACATACCCCTGTGTCACTAGTACCTTGTTATCTCGATCATCAAAAATGCATCCAAGGTTTCGTTTAGTGCAATTTGGACAAGGCTGTTGGCCCGAGCATTTAATCTTTTGCCGTCTACATCGAGAGCATCTTTTGAACGACCCTAAGCTTTAGGCAATGTAGAAGCAATCTACAGAGATAACACGTACGCATTTGTTGATCGCTTGTTGACTCTCCGATGATCATTAGAAGTTGCCATTTGGGCACTCACATACACATGCGTCGAGTCAGAAGGAAAAGATCCCGAGGTCGAGTGAAGGTAAGGCAAAGCAGCGGCTGAATTTACGTTCTTGACAGCATTTTAAAGGTAGGGTGAATTAAAGCATGCTGAACTGGTTGGAAAATCTGTTGACCCAAGTGAGCTTCGGATGTTGTGCACTGAATTTGGGGGTTCGGAACGTGCGGGGGTAACGAGAATGAAGTAAAGCTTGGCGTCCATAAACACTTCAACACAAGTTCCATCAATGATGTCTGGATCTTTTGACATGTGAATATTTCATCTAAGCTATACCCAGTGACGTTTTTTTAATTATAAACCTAAATAGTCAACTTAGTCGCGTAAATGAGCCAATGATCTTCGAGAACACAATTGCGACTATGTGATATTACGTATCTAAGTAGGTATCCGTTGAGTACAGTTATGATAAAGGCGAATTCGAGATCGACACCATTATAGATTGCAAGAATAGGATACATTGACGCATGTTCGCCTTTGAGGAGAAGTGGGGTTGTCGCAGCCGGATGCTGTACCGTAGCGTCTCGCGTACAGCGGACCCCACTCCCGCCTCAGACAGCCCAATTTGCTGTCGTCGTTGCGAGGGCATTGCGTCTTTCTCGCATAATTCATCGCATTTGGGCTCAATATGGCTAGAATTATGAGCATTGTCTTATAGAGTTGAAGGAATAGGTCACTTGCTTCTCGATACCTGGCTCGCTAGTACTGAAAAGGAGGCACGACGGATTGCGATACCGGCTGTGATTGCTGGCACTCTCTTACCCGCTCTACGATTGCATGAGCCACGGTAATCCACGGCTATAGTTTAGTTCTTTGATTCAATGTATTGGTTCGATGTCACTCTCGGATTCATGCCCGTGTCTGCAGATAATCTGCGTCACGAGTCTTTACGAAAGCATACTTGAATGGAACTGCCCTCAGAACTCTACGCTATTGACGTAATTACCACTCCCCTCACATCTAACAATAATGTCAGCTCTCCAAACACTCGCAAAGCTTCCTCGAAGCACGCGACGATGTTTAGCAAATACACAGCGTAGCGCTTTTCAATTACAGATCCGCACTAAAGCGACAGTACCTTTCAGGTTGCCTGATGCACGAAACGAGCCCAATCCTACATACGAGAAAGGCTCACCGGAGCGCGCAGGACTAGAGAAAGCTCTGAAGGATTTAAAGTCACGACTTCCTCTAAAAAGCGAGATTTTTTTCAATGGTGTATCACAACAAGTGTCAAAGTCATGGGACCAACCATTACCAGCAGATCATGCAACTACCTTTACCAACTTCCCACTCATCACTAAAGAGCAGGTCTCCGTAGCTATCAGCTCTGCTTTGAAAGCAAAACGATCATGGGAAAATATGCCATTTGTTGACCGTGCAGCCATTTTCCTCAAGGCTGCAGAACTTGTAGCAGGAAAGTACAGATACGAATTGATAGCAGCGACCATGCTTGGGCAAGGCAAAAACATTTGGCAAGGCGAGGTTGATGCAGCTGCTGAATTGGCAGACTTCTTCCGTCTTAACTGCAACTACGCGGCTGAGATTATGGAGAAACAGCATGACCGTGGGACTAATGGCATGTGGACTCGTCTCGATTACCGCCCAGTAGAAGGCTTTGTATATGCCATCTCACCTTTCAACTTTACTGCCATTGGCGGTAATCTGATATCCGGTCCTGCATTGATGGGCAATGTTGTACTATGGAAACCGTCTCCTTCGAATATCTACGCTAGCACTCTAGTCTACAAGATTCTGCTCGAAGCTGGACTTCCTCCAGATGTTATTCAATTTGTTCCAGGCGACGCTGAGGAAATCAACGAGGTGGTGCTCAACCATCGCGACTTTGCTGGGCTTAACTTCGTTGGCTCCTCGGATGTCTTCCGCTCATTGACAGCTCGCATTGGGCAAGGTATTGGTAACCACACTTATCGGGAGTTTCCTCGACTGGTGGGCGAGACCAGCGGAAAAAACTTCACGCTCATTCATCCAACCGCTGATATCCCATCGGCTGTCAAACACACCATCCGTGGCTCTTTTGAATACCAGGGCCAAAAGTGTTCCGCGACTTCACGCTTATATCTTCCACAGTCTCGTTCTAAGGAATTCATTGATGCCTTCTTAAAGGATGTCGGGGAGATCACCCAAGGAAACCCGCACGAAGATCTTTCTGCATTCATGGGCCCAGTAATAAACCGTCGGGCTTTCGACAAGATTAAGGCCGTAATCGACGAGAGTAACAGCGACCCCTCGGTCAAGCTCCTTGCTGGAGGGAGTTACGACGATTCAAAGGGCTTCTATATAAAGCCCACTGTCTATCAGGCTGACTCCCCTGACCATAAACTTTTTAATTATGAAATTTTTGGCCCTGTGCTCGCTATTCACGTCTATCCTGACGCTGAGTGGCACAGTATATTGGAAAAGGTTGACCAGGCCGGAGGTAACTTCGCCCTAACAGGATCGGTTTTCGCAAACTCGCGTGTAGCGATTCGTGAAGCGGAAGATGCCCTGCGCTACTCTGCGGGTAACTTCTACATCAGTAAGTCACTCGGTGTGTCTTTTGTTGGCTAGTCCTAACCCATGCCTAGACTGCAAAACCACCGCTGCCCTCATCGGACAGCAGAGTTTTGGCGGCAGCCGTGCAAGTGGGACAAATGACAAGGCTGGGTCTTCTAACCCCATGTTCCGCTTCACTAGTCCGCGTCTACTCAAAGAAGAGTTTATTCCAGCGACCGAGTACCTATACCCCAGCAATAGGTAGATTGTCAAGGCCTGCAAAAGGAGGCCAGCATGTTTTATAGTGATTATATGTAATGAGAAGAAGCGATTTAATAGCTATCGTGTTGGCTTTAAAAGGAAAATATGAAGAAGAGACGAAACGAAATCAGGATCCGTGTGGCAGGCTTCTTAAACCCCGACTCAAGATGTTGAGCCATCAGGGCGGCAAAGTAGACATATTCAACAGTTTTACCTCATACTCAAGATCATGCGTCAACACAGACATTCCACCACACGTGATCCATACAGCTAGATGTTCTCTAATTCTACAATCACCTAAACACACCAAAGCAAGAGATGCCACGACCTCAAGCCAACATCACCCCTCAACCCCACTCAAATCCAAATCCCCCAACCATCCACTACCTCCACTACTTCCAGCCCACTCGAAATTCCCTCCTCCATAAGCCGCATCCCCGGACATTCCCTCAGTGGGTATATATCCACCAGTTCCATCTCCATATCCATATTCCCCACTGCCAACACTCTGTTCCTGCGCCATAGCCTCATTGACATACTGCTCCCGTCCATGCTGTGCACCCCATGATTCAGCTTCTTTTCAATCTTCTTCTTAATTTGTTTCTCTACGAACTTTAGCGCGCGTTCGGATTTTGGCTTTTTCAGACGCGACTCTTGTTCCTTGGAGTAAGGGGTGAGAAAGCCACGATTAGATGGGAGTGAGGTTGAGGAGTTGGATTCCGATTGGGAGAAAGTGTGGAGGTTGTTTGGTGATGCGGTTTGGCGGTAAGGTTCGCACGAGTCTTTTTTGCCTTGGTCGGCTTGTGGTAAGTCGGTTTGGGTGGAATTTTGGGGATGCTCAGTGTAGTATTCGTTTGCGGCCATTGTAGGTATGTGATAGATATTGAAATCCAATAATCTTTTTGAGAGAGTCTCTGAAGGGTATTGAAGGAAAGCAAGGAGGAATGTGTGTTGATTTCACCTCTCATTATATCCCTTCCGACCCCTCAGCCCTCTAAATACACTCTTCCCGCTGCATCGCAACATACATCCATCTTGACAACAAGCTCTCAATCCACCTCCGTCACTCTTGAAATAAATTGCCTCACCTGGTAAAGCGCTCAGCTTGGCCTCTCATAATTCCTAATGCGGTATAGCGCTATATGTGACATCACTGTTGATCAGCACCTGTAGTAACGTAGCGTTAAGTAGCGACGAATAATACGTTCAAGGCAATTTTGGTAATGAAAATCTTGAGCTTAGGGGGTAAAAGGTATGGTGGCGATGCGGCGTTCAAGTACAAATGGAAGTGCAAGGGTGTTAGATCCGCCTCTATCAAGCCCACTTTGTCAGATGGTTAACTTGAACCTTGAGGTGGGTTCGATAACAACTTGATATGTATGGATTTAAAGAATAAAAAATTCTTATTTGCATCACATTTACCATTGATTCAATAATTACTCGTATAATATCAGGATTCGTAAAGAACGTCATGATCCACCAAATCTTCCATCTGACCGTGACCTAAATACCAACACCACCACTAAGGCTTACCTCAATGACCCTACCACCTCTCGTCGGAACTCCACCTTCCAGCCCACTGGTACAAACATACAGCACATTCTTCTTTCCCAAAATCGCCACTGTCCCACCGCTCACCGGCTCTCCCTTCGCAATCGTCTCTATGCGTCCGTCCAACCTCACATACTGAAGCGTATCTGCTGACGGAGAAGTAAGATAAACATCTCCATTCGGCACAACAGCGAAGTCATCTGGAAGCATAATACTCCCTCCTGCAGCAAAGACACTAAACGCGCCTACCGCCCTACCATTCATAGAAACCGGAACGCGACCAAGCAAACTCTGCGCCGAATTTGAGTAGTACAAATATCCCTTGTGAACTCGAAGCCCGTTAACACCTAGGGGAAGTATAGGGGCGGAAAAGTTGGAAGCGAGAGATGCATCTTGTAATCCGACCTCGTACTTTTTGGTAAAAAGATCTAGACGAACGATATTCCCAGCGAAAGAATCTGCTAACAGAACAGTACGTGGGTTCAGCGCAACGATGCCGTTGACAAGTTGCATACGCTCCAAACCGGTGATCTTTGTAACTTTGACAGCGGCGTTTGGTCGTGGTCCAGCGCCAAAGTCGAGACTCCAAAGCGAGAAGCTACCAGCGACAGGTGTGTTTTGGGGAGTTGTGCTACCTACTGCTACAGCGAAGGTATTAGGTGCAATTTCCGTGATGCCGAGCACGGCGTTTGCGTTTGGGAATGAAGTTACGAGGGATGCTGTGGCGGGCGAGATGGTTGGATTTACGATATGGACTTCCGGGCGCCCGATTACAGTGACAAGGAGGGAGCCATTGCGCATGACAGCGACGTTTTCAAGCCATGTTGGATTGGGAAATTCGTAGACCGTACGAAGAGTTACAGCTGTTGCTGAAACGAGAAGCGAGGCAAAGAGAAGAAGGAGCTTCATAGTAAGACTGTGGGTAACGTACACAATGATCCAAGCCGACGTGCTGCTAATTGGTAGATAGTGGGCTGTACGCTTTTAATACTTTCGATCAGGGTTGCCAATTAGTAATTAGTAATTCATTTTTCCGCCTTATTTCCTTTATTACTAGAGCTAAAAATTTATTTTTAAAAATCTAATCTTATAGGATTAAACCTTAGTATTAGTAGTATCTAATTTTAAATTTCTAGAATTTTAGCGTCTAAATTAAAGCTATAATTAATTTTTAAAAAAATTACTAATTACTAATTACTAATTGGCAACCTTGCTGTCACGGTAACCACCGTGGTTCCCATTCCACTATGCGCACAGGCTTGGCCCATGCGCAGCTCGCTCCTATATCCCTTCAGCTTGCCTCTACGTAGCTTCTCTCTTTAGCTATCCTCTTGTATTACACCAGAGTATTGTACGTAGCATATCAATCAAGCTTCTGAAGCAAGCTCTGACGTCCCTGCTCGTTGCCTCTCGTGACACTTGCTTTCGATAACACTCAAGGATAACGCTCTACGTGGGGCCATAACGACATGCCATTGGGCATAACGTTACCTTTCGTCCGCTGTAAGGGTACCTATCTTGGTTATGATTGCAAGTAGATTGGCTTTCCAAGCTTATCGGCATTCGTCGTCTATGACGGTCCTACACCTAATAAGAGGGACATGCCCTAGCGTAGCGTCCGTGCATACGATGCGGCGGTTACTGGTTAAGGCCAGGTTCAGTATAGTAAAACCAACCGTGTAAAGTAGCAGGACACGCACGGTTCTCCATGAACAGGTGGGGTACAGTAGTACTCTCTCCTTTAGTGTACCGCTCCATTATCCCAGGAAACAAGGTGGAATGAAGTAAAATCAGATGCAATGTGTAGATAGCGCAAATAAAGTGTAGAATTGCCAAGCATTACCCCAGCGCTGGGCAGACGTGGTAGGTCGCTCTTGATTTGACACTTCTACGGACCTTCCTCACCTTCGAAGCGCGAGTCCGTAGGCTGACTCCCGAGTAATGCATAACGTGCCTCCCCATGTAGGCGCTGACAGTATGGTATGCGCTAAAGACACAAAAATCCGCCAGGACTGACAACTAGAAACCCGCAAGACGCATAAGACCGTAGCCTAAAGTAATAACAACGACGAACGCCATAATGGATGCTGGAATGCCGCGTGTCAGGAAGTGCTTGACTTCGAGGTATCGCTGGCCTGTTCTTTGGTCTTCCATCATGATAGCGGCTGAGGCGCATTAGCTCGAGGTAATCAATCAATTCAAAGGCTTGGCATGACTTACTCATATTAGGGAAGCCACTCGTTGGCAATCCCATCGCTGCACTCGCCATAAGGACCGAACTCATAACCAATAGGTTGGGATGTGGCTCGGGCATTTGCTGGCCAACTTGCTGTACAAGCGGGAGCACAATGAGCGCAGCAACCGTGTGACTGATAAAGGTTGCAACCACTAGGATCAGGCCTGCGAAAATAACCATGACACTGTATAGGCTCATGCCCTCGACGCCACTTGTAATAGACTCGGCGATAGTGTGCAGCAGCCCGGATGAGTTGACAGATTTTCCAAGCGCAAGACCGCCGGCTGCGAGGATGATGATAGTCCAAAGGAAATTGTTGAAATCTTCTTTCGTGAGAATGCCGGTGCCGAAGAAGAGAACAATAGGGATGATGGCTACGACACCCATATCACCAAATACACTCTCAATTTGATGGCTGACACACCATAATATGATAGTCACAATTGTGACAATGCTGATAAAATACTGAACGCCAGTGAACTTATCCTTCAGTGGTCGGATAGGAACGATGGTAGTATTGCGCCCCGGGTTGAAAGTGACGAGAAGAAGGGCCCATATCAGCAGGATTGATATGATACACACGGGAAGCGCGATAAAAAACCAGATACCCCACGATGGCTCTGGGTTCATATGTTGAAGCGCAATGAGATTTTGAGGTGAGGCAATAGGAGATGCGGCGCCACCGATGTTGGAAGATAGAGCAATGCCGAGGAGCAGAGCCTTGGTCATATCCGAATCGCCCGGCAGATTGCGGAGGATAGGCTGTTGTGGTGAGCATTTTACACCTTCGATTTGAACCATGACATACCTGAATGATTGAGAAGCACAATACCGGTGCCGCTACATTGCTGATCCACATACTTGCGAACATGGCGACAAACATGTTGGTGAGAAGAACAGTCCTCGGTTTCGTTCCAGCTTTACTGAGAACAAAAGTAGCCATCATCTTCGCGATATTGTACTTGGAGAGCGCAGCAGCAATCGTGAAGCCACCAAGAAGTAACATAATAACCGGGGTCCACATGGCAGCAAAGACATAACCTGCGGCATGCTTTGAATCCAGTCTTTGATGAGGCTTGTTGTCATCGCGAACCACATCTAGAGTGACAGCTAGAAATGGCACAAGAAGTGAGGTGACAAACAGGGGAATTGCCTGGAATTGTTAGCACCTGAAAATTGCGAGGAGGAGTAAGTATACTTCAGTAGCCCACAGCAGACTGACAAAAACCACCATAGCCAGGCAGTTTTGTTGCTCCGGCTTCTCCATAATAGGCAATATCAGTAGCACAGCAAAAATCGCTATGCAGGCGATGAGCATCCAGAAGGTTTTGCTGATTAGCCATTGTGGGCATCGGTACTTTCCGATAGGCGTCGAAACTTCTTTGAGCTCTGGTTCAATATCGTCTCCTTGTCGTCGAATCTTGCCACCAGTCGTGTCTCGACCTAACAATGTCTGCGTGATACCTATGTTGGCCGCTTGTGCCTTGCGCTCGATCCCTATCATCTCTCGCCAGACAGTATTCCTTTCCCAAACCACATGTTCCCGCAAATGTAGTCTCAATTCTCTTTTCGCTTCGACCACATCCCCCTTGGTACAGAGATGTGCGTATGCGGCCTCAATACGGTCCAGATTTTCGGTCAATGCGTCCATAGTGGTTTGCTGAAATGGATGTGCAGGGTACACATATTTCTTGAGATAAACGCTTTTTAGTTTCCGGTCCAAGATTTTGTCAAACTTCTTTAGCACTTTTTCGAAACCAGTCTTGTTCAGCTGAATAAAGGATCTCAGCTCACATAGCGAAACATAGACGCTAATAGCTCTCTTCTTCAATGATATGCCCTCATCATACAAGGCAGAGAAAGCCATATCGTTATAGTCCTCAAAGGCCGCGCTTGGTCTCCGCCGCGAGGCCGAGTAGTCCGTCGAAGCGGCCATGTCCTCTTGTGTACGCTGTCGCCGCATACGTCCATCTTGACTTTTTCTTCGCAGCCGTGATGTCTCGTTCACATCTTCCTCCGAGTCTTCGTCGTCGTCATCATCATGGGTACCGTCGGCTGTTGACCGCCCGCTTGCTCCGCTCAGGGCCCGTGGTCGATTGAAGCCTATTTGGCGGAATATGCTGCTTTTCCGGAATCTTTGACTGGGTAGCGCATCCGCCTGTTCCTGCTCGAACGCTTCTGTTTCCTCATCGTACGTGTCCTCATCCTCGACCAAGGCTTCCAGTTCGGTAAATATTTCATTTTCCTTGATTTGATAGAAAGATGTGACCTTTTCGAGCTCAGCATCGAGGAGGTTGGTGAATACTTTATCGGGGTCGTCGGCAGCTCCGTTCAGCAGAGGAGAAGATTCAGCATCGGTATGTCCGTGCTTTTGGTTGACCTGGGTCTCGAGGCTATATATCCTGTGTGGTGGTTGTCGTCAGTCGTATGTCTACCATTTTCATGGGTGTTGTTGTCCATTTAGCTTTAGACATACTGTTTCTTGAGGTTGCTGTATGCAATATAGTGGTTGCTCCAGTCTGGCACCGCATTGAACTGCAAGCTGTGGGAGAACTTCATCTCGTCGGCCTCGCGAAGCTGCTCGAGCTTCTCCCGTCGCTTGCGATCCCGTCTGTTGTCCCGTGACCTGTCTTTTGGAGTATGTGTGTGCTTGTCTAGTTGTTGTAGCTCAAAGGCTTCGTCTGTCTCGAACTCAGGATGGTGGTCGCGGTGGTCCAGGGTGGAGGTAGAGATAAAAAAGCCGTGTGAAGGCAGGATCAGTGAACTGCTGCAGCTTAGGTCAGGTGGAAAAGCGGTAACGGCATTGGAAGGCGTCAGGCGAACAATCTAGCGTACGAATTGGTTGTGTCAGGTCGGGTTTCTTTGCAGTGACGAAGCCAAGGAAAGCCACCCACGGGCCGAATTCATTGGCTCTGCGCGAAAAGACCGTCAAGATTGTGCGGCACACCCACCACCCTATTGCCTATGCACATCGCACGCGTCACGGGTGCTATCTACTATAATTTGAATCGCATGGCACACACTTGATATCATCTTGTCCTCCATCATCGCTAAGGTATACCCGTTTGCAGCATGCAAGGACAGCCGCTACTCATGCAACCCCAGCCTTGAAATTCGCCTAACCAACCCTCAACATCGCGGCTAGATGCGCCACTACCGCATCATCCAATCGACAACAAGAACGTGTGAAGACATTTTCATACCCATGTAGCCTTATAGGCAACGGATATACCTAATCATGGCAGCTAGACCTAAAATCACATTATAGAAACTGTAAGAACAATAACCAGTTGTCAAATACAACAATATCAATTGTGTTTTCGCTAGATTTACATGCATGCAGTTAATCTAAATATCGGCTGATGATATTGTCATGTGCACCCATATGCATCGCCCTGAGTTCAAACTGTTCGCTAGTTAGCATAGGTTCCAGCACTGCAACTTGACGATTCACTTACACCTTAGGTCCCAACCGATTTTCGGTCCTAGGTTTGGCAGCTCCTCGGCAACGCTCTGCACGTCCTTGTCACCTCTACCAGAAACACAGATGACGATATCCTGGTCCTTGGTCATGGTTTTCGCCAACTCCAAGGCCCCGTAAATAGCGTGGGCTGTCTCGAGGGCTGGGATAATACCCTCGAGTTGCGATAAAAGACGGAATCCAATGAAGGCTTCAGCATCGTTGCAAGCAATGAACTTGGCACGGTCGTTATCCTTCCAGTTGGAGAGCTCGGGCCCAACACCAGGGTAATCGAGCCCAGCCGAGACAGAGTGCGTATCATTAATCTGACCATGTTTGTTTTGGAGAACATAGGTGCGCACACCGTGAAGAACACCCTTGGAACCAGCGGAAAGCGTGGCACTGTGGCGATCCGTATCGATACCATCACCGCCAGCCTCAACACCCAATAGTTTGACAGATGGATCTTTGGAAAAGGGATAGAACATACCCACAGCGTTGCTCCCACCTCCAACACAGGCCACAACTGCGTCAGGGAGTTTGCCCCGCTTCTCCTGCATCTGTTGCTTCGTCTCATTACCAATGATTGACTGGAAGGTACGGACAATAGTCGGGAAAGGATGAGGCCCAATTGCCGATCCAATAATATAGTGGGTGGTATCGAGGTTGATGACCCAGGCACGAAGAGCTTCGTTGACGGCATCACGCAGAGTCTGGCAGCCGGCCTCAACAGCAACGACTGATGCACCAAGCAGTTTGATACGGAAGACGTTCAATGCTTGACGCCTGACATCTTCGGCACCCATGTAGATGGTGCACTTCATGCCGAACTTGGCGCAGACCGTAGCAGTGGCAACGCCGTGCTGGCCTGCACCAGTCTCAGCAATAATCTCTGTTTTCCCGAGTCTTCGGGCAATCAGAATTTGCCCAAGAGCATTGTTGATCTTGTGGCTACCAGTATGATTCAGATCTTCGCGTTTCAGCCAAATGTTTGCACCTCCAGCATGCTCAGTGAGGCGTTCCGCGAGGTGTAAATGGCCTGGGCGGCCCATGTATTCATAATAAGATCTGTACTCTTCCCAGAATTTCTCATCTTCGATCGCTTGGCTGAAACCCTTCTCAAGTTCGGATAAACAGTCCATGAGGGATTCCGGTACGTATTGGCCTCCAAACTCGCCAAATCGAGGCGGGTGTGTGTGGTGCTCTTCGAAGCCATCTGAGCCCTCTTCAGTGTTCAAAGCTTCAAGCTGATCAGCGAGGCCAGGGCCGTCAGGTGTATCAGCATCCGTCATGACTTTGTCAACGTGAACCCCGGTAGGCTCCTTAGCCCCAGCCAGCGCTTCGACAATACCAACCTCTCGTGTTGTGGAACGGCTGCTCTTTCCGCAAATCATGTCACAATACTCCTCGACAGCCTTTGCGCCCTTCCCCGGCTTAGCAGCAGTGAGCGTATTGATAATCTGGCTACCGATGACTACACCTTCAGCGATCTTACCGACACTAATGAAATGGTCCCTTGTGCTGACACCAAATCCGACCGCGGCTGGAATGTTCCCAGAGTATTTATGCACTCGCTCGAGTAGTTGGGGGAGCGCAGCGTTCATCGTTCCAGAAGCGCCAGTGACGCCCATACGTGAAACAACGTAGATGAATGAGTCAGCGATCTTGCAAAGGACTCGCATGCGATGCTCCGAGGTAGCAGGTGCGATTAAGGGAACATATGAGAGGCTATACAGCACGGTTAGCTTGTGATCCTTACATAGTCTAGATGACCACTAACCCATAATTGCGGCAGAAGTTCCTGAAACGCAGAGCTTCCTCAGGTGGCAGATCGACCAAGATGAAGCCGTTTGCGCCGGCTTCCTTTGCATCCTGCAGCATGCGCTCCTCGCCGTAGCTAAGGAGTGGATTGTAGTAACCCATGAGCAGGACTGGGGCCTTGAGACCACGCTTCCTGGCATCTCGAACCATCTGCAACACATCTCCGGTAGTGATTCCATTTTTCAAGGCTTGCTGTGTGACAATATAATCAGAAATCTCTTTGAGGACTATGGGGCGAATTACTCAACGTACCGTGTTCGCAGTCTGGATGGTAGGGCCGTCGGCAATGGGATCAGTGAAAGGCATTCCAAGCTCAATGAGATCTATGAGAATGATTAGTTATTTTTCTCATACCCTGTGTTCAGTTGCACTTTGTACGTACCAGCGCCACCGGCTTCCATCCCTAGCATGATGTCAGGCGTTTCTTGCGCAGCTGGGTAGCCTGCGGTCACATATGTGATGAGGGCAGACTGCAACTATGATTAGACTTGATATGCGGCCACAAGCATATTCAGACGTACCCTGCCCTCCTTTTTGCATTGTGCGAAGGTCTTCTTAATTGCGTCCATGGTGAAGTTGAGGGAAGGAGTCAGGATAGGAAAAAAAGGTTCAATGGATCAAGAGAAGACAACTGATCGCACTTGTAGTAAATCAGCTAAGGTGAGTCACGTCTGCCGGAAGTACGATTACGGAAGAATTCCCAAAGGGATGAGTCTTGCTATTACAATTTATAGATTGAAGCCGAAGACGGAGAGTCGGCGACGACTTCCCCGCCCTAAGCTACTTAGGGAGAAGTGACATGCACCTAGAGCGCACCGGAATTCCGGAACAAAGCACCCACGGGACCTTACCCAGCAGCCTCTATGTCTTGTTTCCATTGGTCCTTGATCCTATCAATCAACCCAATTTGGCTCAAGACATCTACGGCCGTGCCTGCTAAAGCTTTTCCAACCCTCAAGGCTCTCTCAAATGCCGCCTCAGTTCCTGATGCAACCTCAAAATCAGGACTATGCGGTGGTCCTGACTGTGGTCCCGGAGGAATCGCAAAGCTTGCATTTACGCTCGGCATGGCATAACTAATATTGCCCTGGTCCGTACTCGCCTTGACGAAGGTATACTGTTCACCGGATGGTATTGGAGGATCTGGCACCATGGGCAACATGTTCCAGTACTTTGTGTATGACGCTGCGAGAAGTCGATTCGGGATATGATCAGCATACCCAGGAGTTATCTTGATCTCTGCCCTGGCACCCGTGGCTTCAGCTCCGGCGCGAAAGCAGGCGCTCACTTTCTGTTCGAGCTCTTTGAGTCGTGACACGCTGTTTGCCCGTATCACACAAACACCGGCAGTGTAGGCATGAATTATATTTGGTGCTGCTCCTCCATTGGTGATGCTCATACCAATCACGTCACTGGGCATGGTTTGTTGCCGCAGAACCGACACTGCATTATAGGCAATCACGAGAGCATCAAGGGCATTGATACCAAGCCAAGGGCTGCTTGCCGCATGCGATGCACGCCCAAAGTACTCAACCTCGAGTCGAGCGAAAGCGGTTGTTCGTACGCGAGGACTATTGTTGAAAATGCCTGGGTGGGAGATTAAAGATATATCAACTCCCTTGTAAGCACCCGCTTCAAGAAGCCGAATCTTGCCTCCTCCAATCCCCTCTTCTCCTGGCGTGCCAAAGATGAGTATTTTGCCAGGCAAGTCATGTCGCCTCATCATCTCAGCGGTTGCGAGACCAGCAGCAAGTGAGGCAGTTGCGATCAGATTATGACCGCAAGCATGACCTAGCTTAGGAAGGGCATCTAGTAAGTATCAGAAGATTGCTTTCTTGGTGGAATCCTGCATAATATACAGACTACGTACCCATTTCAGCGTTGAATGACACAACAGGTCCTGATTTACCACTGTCATAGGACGCCACCCACGCCGTCTCCATTCCATACGCAGGCATTGTCACCTGCCAGTGTTTGTGCGACCGCAGGAACGCTGTCAAGACCTCCTGTGCCTTATACTCCTTGAAGGCAAGTTCTGGATTGTCGTGTATGAATTTGTTCAGACGCCACAAATCTACCTGGGCGTCGTCGATGAAACAATCGATTTCTGATAGGTATTGGTGGGAACCATCCTCTGGGCCATCTGTTGAACCATAGTTGTCCTCGGTATGAGGATTAGACCTTGTCCCTCCTTCTCTTCCCTTTTCAGCTTTGATGAGCATTGATGCTCCGTCGAAATCCGCAAATTGATTACCTGTCTGGGCTAAACACTTCAATATCGCATCCGCATCAAATATTCATTCACGGTGTAGTTTCGAGACCTTAAGAAACTGAAAATCCCAGGTCATGATGAAAAACATCGGCTGATGATGCCTGTAACCTAACGTGTCTGTGCACCTCGTGCACGCCGAACACCAAACTCACGATTTTAAAAATGAGGCTGCTGAGCCACACACAATGGTTATTATTATGAGATTTTGTGGTGGAGTAGTAATTGAAGGTCTGCGAGTAATTTTTACTATCTAAATTTTTGTGAGAGGCTGATGTTGCGGCCTGAGCGAGTCGTTCGAGCTGGAGCTAGAGGTACAGCTCTTGGAGGCTCCTCAGCAGCTGCAGCGTCAGCAACTTGGCGGTGACGCTTGTTCTTTAGCGTAGATAAGGTTGAAGCTTTTCTCTTCAGCGTAGCGCGAGCTTGTAGAGTATTTTTGGTGTTGAGAGCTGCTTTGTGGGTGGCGCGCTCAGCAGCCTTTTTAGCTCTCGCAGCCTCTCTCACCATCTTAGCCTCAGCGCGAGCCATACACTACTCCTCTGCAAGTTTCTTCTTATATAGGCGATTAGCCTGCTGAAACTCTCTTATCTTAACCTTCTAAAGCTTCTACTACTCTATCTTACGCTCTCTTACCTTCTCACGATAGCGAGCTTCTCAAATCTTGCGCTGCGACTAGAATATAGCTCCGCTATAATACTCCTAGCGCTGCTAGAGGTCTAGAGGTTTGTACTTCTTCTAATGCCACTTTTTAACGCTGAGAGCTACTTATAGTCTATTATTTTCATGCTTGAGTAGCTCGTTTTCGACTTAGAGTTAGTGGAGCAAAGTAGTAACGTTTAAGCTGTAGGCTAAGTAGTATTAGTTACAGCACGCTAAAATTGACGATCTATCTATCGCTAGCTACTACTAGTGAGGTGTAAGGAGCTCTTATTAGCTAGTGGTTTGGAGAATCTCTTGAGTATACGCTTAGCATTCTTTGGCTAGATGCTAGTAGCTTTAAAGGCTTTAAGTATAGTTAGAGCTTTAAATAAGGTTATCTAAGCTCCCTAGAAGAGTAGGAAGAAGTCGCCTTTAGTAACTGTTGGGGGGGTGAGACAGTGCATGGGGCACGATGTGTGTGGTCATGCATTAGTATATAAGTCTACCAAGTGTAAACTATAGAGGGTCCCTATTATATAGGAGGGAGCTGCGCCAAGCACCGCAGAGCTTAGCGCATAGAACGCCTCTCATACTGAATCCATGTTAGTTCCACCAGGCCCTCCAGATGTGCCTTAACAAGAAACCAATAAAAAGGCAAAGCAAGGAAATAGCAAGATAGTAGAAAACTATAGGCCATCAATTAGTAGAAAACTATAAGCTATCAAAAGCTGTGCGCCATCAAGAAATCCTTTAGCGCACCTCATCAAAGACTCAATCAATCGCATCGTCGAGAAAAAACCCAATCATTGAAAACCCAATCAATCACCTCTTCTATTAGCAATAGCTATTACCCTATCGTCGTCGCTATCGTGATATCCTTTAGCGTTAACGTTCTCATTTCCTCTACTCTAATCTCTTGCTGACTTGCGCTCATTCTTTATACCTCCTTTTAATTTCTTTATTCTTTCTACGCGAAGGTTTGCGTATACCGCGCCACTATTAGTTGCTTTTATAGTCTATATAGTATTTTAGGAGTTCAGTACAGGTACTATCGCTCTAAAGTTACTACCACAGGCGTTCGAGTTATAAGAAAACTAAGACTTACTCTAGGTAGCCCTCTAGAGGCTTATTATTATCTCTATAGCTATCTTTAATTATATTACCTTATAGCACTTTTCTTCCTTTTAATACGTTACGAAGCTAGACTAGGCCTAGGTTTCTAGTCTTTCTATAGCGTAGGTAGCAGCGCTTATCGCGCTAGTATTCGTTTTTGCGGTTATTTAGAGACTATATTACTTCTCTAAGGGTAAATCTAGGGTATCCCTAGTAGCCTACTTTGTCGTTTCTATACTCTATTAACTCTTATTCTATAAAATCTATTAGGTAATCTAGGAAGTCTTTAAACTTAACGTAGGTAGAGGCTTTTAATTATTTTAGGCTAACAGCGTCTCCTTCTATTACGCTATAGTTATAGTTTTCTATATATTTGCGTTTATCTACTAGTAGCGTTCCTAAATCCTCTGCGCTAGGTTTATCTATATTAGGGTTAGGTTTTACGCTAAGTTGGTTAGCGTTAGCGCTAGGTTTATTGTTGGCGTTAGGTTTTACGCTAAGTTCGTTAGCTTTAGCGGTATTTAGGTTCTCTATAATTAGCTCGTTAAGGTTATCTATAATTGGGTTAGACTAGCTAATAATCTCTTTACTATATAGGGTAAATAGGTCGTTGTTATTGTCTAGATTATCTATTCTCTTACTTTAGGTATTATTAATCTAGGTAATTTATATATACGCTTTCCTCTTTTTTAAGAGCTTTTTTAGCGTAGTTTTAGTTGCGCGAAATAGTACTAGTCTAGCGTAAATAACTACTATATTTTTATTAAGCTAAATAAGTAGGTTTACTTAGTAGTCTATATTATTTAATAGTCCTAAAATAGAACTATCCTATAACTATCTTTTTAAGTTAGTTAGTAGTAGCTATAATAACTCTAGGTTAAAAAGGTCCTCTAGGACTTCTAAGTCGTTTATTTATTCTATAATACCTTAGACTTATATATAAATATAAGTATTAGTTACGTTAAACGCGTCCTTAAAACGCTTAACGTAGAAATTAATAAGCTAGTTCTCTTTAGTCTTCTAATTTATTATAGTTATCTACGCTAGTTTAGTTTACTTTAGTAGGTTACCTACGTATTATTATCTTAGTAGTATTAGGTTTATAATAGGCTTACGTCTTATACCTATCTTTAATCCTTCTAGTATTATATAGGCGTCTAGGTTATTAGCGATCTTAGTAATAGTTAGGCCTCCTAGTATTATTACCTAGTCTAGTATAAACTCTATGCGATAGAAAGTTCCCTCTATTATCTATATAGAGGTTTAGCTAAAAAAATCATTTTACTATTTCTTTATTCTAAGTAATAATAGTATTTCTACTTTCTTACTATTCTTATTAATAATAGCGCCCTTAGTATCTATTCCCTTACCTACTTATAGGTAGAGGTATATATCTATCTCTAGTAGGGTAAAATCTATTACTATAAGTATACTTACTAATTTTAAGTATTCTAGATAACTAGAGACTTTAGATCCAATAAGTGCCTATACGCTAGTAGTATATTTTATAGCGTAGAACTATACTTTTATATAGACGTTAGTTAGTATTAGCGCGCGTACTATTGATAGAATAGGGATATTATACTTTATCTATAGCTATTTACTCTAGTAGGTTACTTAAGAGCGTTGTATATCTTCTATAAGTAGGTATAGTATAACTAATATATAGTATCGCTTCTACTACCTAAGTATTTATTCTATATTCTTATCTAAGATAGTATTCTTTAGTCCTCTTACGCTAGTTTTTAGTACCTTCGCGGAGGTTCTAGGTATAGAGTCTATACTAGGAGTAGACCTAGAAATTTACTATAGTAGTATCTTATATATTATTTCTATAATATTCTATAGTTATAGTATAGTATATTAGGTAGGCGCTTATATATATTTACCTAGTTAGTACTATAGCTATTATATTAGTCCCTATAGGTTCCTCTTAACTTCTTCCTTTTAGGCTTTCGTTAGTTTATCCTATACTATACTATAGTCTTTTAGCGTTATATATTTTAGTATAGTACTAAATAGGCTAGTAGGTGCGTTGTATAGAGGGAGAGTCTATCCTAGTACGTTTTCTATTTCTACTCTAACCTCTTATAATACTTTATCTACTATTACCTAGAGTAATTAGTATACTTCTTATAATGTATAAGTATTTAGTAGTTATAGTAAGAATTTCTAGCTACTTTTATTATACTATTCTTCTAGGGTTATAACTTATAAAGCTACGTATTATATAGCCTTAGTTATAAATTCTATAGTCTATATAAGTTTTTACGCTACTTTACTAAGTTATTAGCGTGTTTCCTTATTTTTATAGCTTTTATTAATTCTTCTATATTCTTAGTACTTCCTATTATTTATATTACCTTATCTACTATTATTATATATTACTAGCGTATTTCTATAGTCTACGTTAAATTATCTATCTTAGCTTATTATTAGCGTTTATAGTTTAGCTAATACGCGAGCTTTATACGCTATACGTCCTTAGTCTTTTCTAACTCTATTAATACGTACTATATTAATATATCCTTTATAATAGCTTCCTACTATTCGGTTTAAGCTAAAGAGTCTATTATTTATTACTAGTATATATCTACTATTTCTACTAATCCTCCTCCCTACTAGCGTAAGTCTATATTTATATATTTAATTACTTTCTATAGTAGAAAACTAAAGTCGCGTAGATTTATATTACTTAGGGCTAGCGTTAATTAGTATCCTCTTTTAGTAAATATAGATAGTCTATCTACTAATTTCTCCTAGTATATAGTCTTAGTTCCTAAGCTACGTCTAGCTATTATAGTAGCCTTCCTACCTCTACGAGTTATTCTAGCGTAGGAGGGTTAGTGAAATATAGCTTACTAATTTATACTACCTTAGATTTAGAGTTACGTTTAGTAAAGTCTTAGCTAGTTACTAATATAGCTTACTATTATTTTCTGTAGTAGTTTCTATTATTAGTAGAGGGGTAGTTGCGTTTCCTTCTATATTTATTAATTACGCCTTATTTAGTAGAGTAGGGTTTAAAATAGCGTAGGTATTATATAATTAAAGTGTATAAAGAAATATGTAGTTGAAGAGCTTATATAGGGTTATATAGGATTTTAAATACTTAGTCGCGTTTAAGTAAGAGAGTTTATATTCGTTTAGGTAAGAGAGTATTTACTATCTTATAGTAAGAGAGTAGTAAGAGCGTAAAAACTTTATAGACGTAAAAAATTATAGAGGTAGGTATAGTTATTAATTTTATATAGTTAGGTTGTTAATTGTATTTTTATTAGGTTTTTTACGCTATTGTATATTATTATAGTGTAGGTAAAAGGTATATAAGGTATAAATTATATAAAGGAAAAGATTTTAAGAAAAGAAATAGAGTTTACTTAAATTACTAGGTTATTAGGTATTTATTATATAAACTATATTACTTAATTATATAGAAAAATAGTTATTATAAAGTTATAGATTCTCTATAGGTAGGGCTAGTATACTCTTTTACCCTAGTATCTTAACTTATAGAAGTTTTTATCTTATCCTAGTACTTACGCTATAAGTATTATTATTAGTAGGAGGTACTTAGTTAGGAATAGGCGTAATATTCTTATATATTATTAGGGAGCTATCTAGGTTCTACGCCTTTTTTTATAGTTAGTATAGCTTATTAGTATTATTTCTACTTTTTACGCCTAATATTATCCTTATCTTATTTTTCTTATAAGGTTTTAGGGTAGTTATTATTATACTCTTTTATAAGGTCTTTTATACTAGTAAGGTCTTCTTTAGTACTATTAGTTATAGATTAATCCCTATCCTTTCTATCTAACTAAGTACTATTATTAGCCTATCTTTTTATCTATCTTTCGTCCTAGGAGTTACTTAATTTCGTAGAGTAGAAATTCCTTATCTATAGCGTTAATAGGTTCTTAGTATAACTTAAATATATAGTTAAAAGGATCTATACCCTTAGGTAGTAGTTTAAGTTATAATACTAATACTATAGGGTATATTTTTATATTCTCTAGTAGGTTAAGGTAGTAGGTATTATTACTAATTTTACCTATAACTTTAAGTAGTAATAACTATTAGGTATCGAGTTTTCTATTTAAATATCTATATACCTAATATCTATAATATAGATAGAGTATAACCTAGTTACTAATATTTAGGCGTAGTAGCTTATAGTTTATATCGTATTAGTGTTTTATATTAACTACTATAAAAGCTAAGGCTTCCTTCGCTATATTATAGTATTACTAGTATAGAGCTTAAAAGTCGCGTTTAGGTATATCTATTAGAGCTAGTAGTAGGTCTTATAGGTTAAAACCTATAAGTTACTCTAATAGTAATATACTAGTAGTAGTACTTTTAGTAGTATTAAGCGAAAACTATATATAAGGTAACGCTACCTCCTAGTCTACGTCTGCGTTAGCTATATAGAAATAGTATAACGTAATTTCTATAGTTTAGTTTATTCGTTTAGACTACCTATTAGTTTATAGGTACTACGCTATTAATATAAGGTATTTTATTGTAGTCTTTTTAAATATAGCTTACTAAAGTTCGCTAAGGAAATATTAGTCTTAATCTAATATAACTACTTTTAGTATACCCTACTTATACGCTATTAAGGCTTCTATTAGCGTAGCTCCCTATTCTATAGTAGACTAATTAGTCTTACTAGGGATTAGTAGGATATACTTTATCTACTTATAGGTTACTATTATAAGTACGTCGTTTCTATTTTTACTTACTAGTAGTATAGTAACTAGGTCTATAGTAATAGTATAAAAAGGTGTACCTAGGGATTATATTGGTTCTATTACGCTATATAGTTAATACCTCTCTATATAGTTCTAAAGGTACGCTAGGTAGTAGCGTATATACTTTTTTAAGTATTTTATAAGATAGTATATAAATATTAATAAGTTTATACGTTAATATATCCTATAGAAACCTTAATAGAAATAGTTATTATATACTATTTTAAATACCTCTTTTATTAGCGCTTTTAGTATATATAAGCGTTCTATACTATTAATACTATTAATAAAATAGAGTATATTATTTCTATAGATAAAATTAATACCTCTAAGCTAGTATAGCGTAACGTTAGTATTATTAGCGCTAGCTATAAGCTAGTTAGCGTCTCTATCCTCTAGGTTATCTACAAGTATATCTAATATTCGCTTCTAGTATAGGTCTTCTCTATATACTATTATAAGCTTATCTTTAAAATTATTATTAAGAGTAACTAGTAACGCGTTGAATATATATATTAGTCTACTAACGTGTTTAGAGGACTAGAATATACTATATAGTTCTACTTCTATAGCGAGCTTTTAAGCTAATATTATTATCTCTATTACTTCGCGTAAGCTACTATAGTACTAGTATTCTAGGTTATTAAGTATATTTATTATTAGGTCCTTCTACGCTACTTACCCTTATAGTTAGCTTAGGTAGTCTAGTATAAAGTGTATACGACCTAGTCTATACTTAACTATTAAGTTTAGGAATATCTATAAGTATTAGGCGTATTAGACGAGTCTAATATTTAGCTTATCTAAGGAGCTAGAAGTAAGATACTTCTATTAAGTAATTACTATAACTACGCTATAATCTATGAATATATATATTGTGCGCGATAAAGCTATAGTATAGCGTAGTTTCTTTACTACCTAAACGATAGTAGATATCTTAAGCTCTATAGGGTAGTAGTTTATCTCTACTACTAATAGTCGCTTAGAAAGGAAAAGAATAGGTTAAATTAACCTATCTAGGAAATCTTTAACTTTCTTTAACTAGACTATAGGGCTATTCACTATACCTTTAAAACCTAGTAGAGCTAGTACATTTTCTAGAACTAGGTCTAAATCGCCTTATATATAGTATATAAAAATACTAACTCTCTATTTCTTTAATATATCTATTTCTAGGTATAATAGTTACTTTAGATTAGCGTAGTATAGCTTTATATTGCGTATAAGTACTATCTATATAGCGTGAAAAGCTATAGTTATATCTATATATAGTTTAATATAAATATAATCTCTAAACTCCTTCCTTTAGTACTTACTACCTAGGGCTTTACGTATAAGTTCTATCTTAAGGTCCTATAATAGTACTAATAGCTACGCGAAATATAGGACTTTATTATATAAATAGCTAACTACTCTAATATAGGTTTCTAGCTTAGATGCGTTAGTAGGGAACTGTATTTAATTTATTACTACTATTCTCTTATTAGTAGTTACTATACCTAGCGTATCTACTTTCTATCCTAGGATTATAGTAGATAGGTATCTAATATAGTATTTAGCTAGGTTAAGTAAGAAATAGAGCCTATCTAGTAATTTAAATACTCTATAGAGGTAGTCTTTATACTCTTCTAGGCTTAATGAATAAATAATAAAATTATTAACGTAGACTTATATAAAGTTATAGAACTCGCGTATAATATCTTCTATCTAGTGCTATATATAGAGGGGTGTAAAAAATAAAGAGTAATTTTTTTTTTAACCTTTTTTAAAGTTATATATCTTAACGACTATTATAGCTAGTAAAAAAATAAAATCTTAATTTTATAGAGAAAAAGGTAAATTTTTATTTTCTAATAAAAAATTAGTAATATTATATAATATATATTATTATATTTAGTATTTATAGGCTTCCTCTATAGCGCGAAAGCATGCGGTAAGCTTTATATAATATTGTACGGTATTCGAGTTAATTCTCTTAAGTAAAGGTATAATTTATAGTTAATTCTCTCTATATACGATCGATCTAAGATCTATATAGGGGAACTATATATATAGGCTATAGGCCTATGCATCTAGTTACCCCTTTTCTAGAAGCTCTTACTATACGTGCTCTATAGTACGTAATAGCTAGAGCTACTACGTATAGATACTAGTAACTTTTTCTTTTTATACCTTTATAGCTAGTATCTAATACTTATCTTTTTCCGTACATTCCTATTAATTTATTCTTACCTTCCTTAAATATTTCTCTTTCCTCTTAGTTCCTCCTATCTAATTTATTTCTCCTTTACTTATTAGTATCTTCTACTATATAGCCTATTATTCCTAATACCTATATACTAGGGATTAGTTGTATATAGAATCTAGGGAGAAATAGTAGTCTATCTAGAATTACTTATAGGGTAGGGTATTATTATATTTATTCGTATAGTAGGTCTCTTAGGTTTTTAGGTCTCCTAGTTAGTTCCTTCTATTAGAATATACTATATAATTAGTAGCTTCCTATATCCTAATAGTTCCTTCCTATTTACTACGTATAATGTCGCTATAATATTATCGCGTTATATATAGAAGTTAGGGGTATATATTTAGGTTGCCCCCTCTAGTTTAATACTCTTTTCTTTCCTCCTTTAACTACTACTACTACTGTTTCTATACGTAATTATTACTCCTTCCTTATCTCTTCTTAGTAGGGGAGATACCTTCTTCTTCGTACGGTGCTAACTTATAATAGATAGTACTAGTACTAGTACTAGTACTACTATAACTATAACTATAACTATAACTATAGCTATAGCTATAGCTATAGCTATAGTAGTAATAATACTAATAATAATAATACTACTACTATACTATACGTTGATAATTCCTAGTAACTTTTCTTTTCTAGGTTTATATAGTACTAATAGGTATAGTAGAAGATATCTCTTATCCTATACGCTACTAATATCTCCTCTAGTAGTAGTAGTAATAATACTACTATAGTAGCTAATAAGTCGCTAGGTAATTTAGCCGTACATTAGATAGGTAGGTATATACTAGTAACGCTGCCTACTAGGTAGGTGGCTAATCGCTATCTATTAGTATCTCTATATATTAATA
The DNA here is from genome assembly GCA_021365335.1 of Phaeosphaeriaceae sp. PMI808. NCBI lineage: Eukaryota > Fungi > Ascomycota > Dothideomycetes > Pleosporales > Phaeosphaeriaceae > Phaeosphaeriaceae sp. PMI808. The sequence goes on from JAJTIZ010000007.1 coordinate 578,517, forward strand.
TATATATTTAGATACTATACGTTAGGTTTTCCCTTTATACTAATTAATAGTAGGATAAGGAGAGAACTATAGTAGCTATACTATCCTATAACGTCGTCGTATTACTACTAGCTAATATAAATCTTAACCTTTAGGTCGCTAAACTTATCTAGTATAATAGTTATTTCTACGCGATTCTTATATAGAGCCGCAGTCGTCTTATAGCTCTATACGCCTACTAGTATAGTAGTTCTACTAGGGCTCTACTCTTTCTAGAATATCGCGCGGTTTTAAGTATCTAGAGAGGCGCCTATAGCTCCTATATCTAGTAGAGCTATAGCTTATAGTACTAGTACTATACGTAAGGGTCCCCTAAGGGGGGGGGTAGAGGGAGAGGGATTTTTTTTTCTTTTCCTTTATTTTTCCTTTATTTTTCTTTTCTTTTTCTTTATTTTTCCTTTCTCCTAATATTTTATCTTTATATATTAGTTAGATTTCCTTTATTTTTCCTTTATTTTTCCTTTATTTTCCTTTATTTTTCCTTTATTTTTCCTTTATTTTCCTTTTTTTTCTTCTATAATATCTAATGTACGATTACCCTCTCCCTATTCTATATATTCTATAATTATACATAATATAGAAATAAGTAAAAAAAGAAAGTAAATTTAATAAAGGAGATATAGTTGATATATTATATATAGTACCTTATACTAGTAGAGATTTTTCTTCTATACGTGCGGGTTTAAGTTAGTTAATAAATACCTCTACTTTAATATTAAGTGTATTAGTTGAGATAAGTCTCTTAATTACTAAGTTTAGCGTTTTCTTTATATATATATCGGCTGGGTTATCTTTACTATTAATCTATCTAACTTCTATAATTTCCCTATTCTTATACGATTCCTAAAGAGATATAATATTAATTATTAGTCTCTTCTTATTTATCGTACTAAGTTTTACAAGGTAATTATATAGGGACTTTAAGTCTAAGTATACTACTACTAGAACCTAGGGTAATTAGAGTATTTATATAATCTATTATAGTATTATACTAATAGTAATAGTATTATTAAAGCTATTTACTATTCTATATAGCTTACTTATAAGAATACTCCTTATAACTCTCTTATATTTAATAGAATTCTAGTATATAATATTACTATAGATTTTAAAGTTATGCCTATCCTTTATACGGCGCTCTATTACTAGGATAATAATAAATCTAATCTAGGAGCTAAGGTTCTTATTATTTATAAATAATCTATCTATAAAGATAAATAGTTTTATATAGTCTAGCTATAGTAGAATAAATATTAGGCCTCTTTCTAGGTTATTAATTTACTATTAAAGTTGTATATTAAGGGTATTAATGTCCTCTATAGATAGTACTATTATCTATATAGCTACTAATAGGTTAAATACTACCTCTAGTTAGTATACTAATATAATATATATACTCCTAGCTCTCTATACAATATACTAATAGGTAGTATCTTATACTATTAGGTCTATCGTGCGGAGGTTACTAGTTTATCCTTTCTATATAAGTTTAATCTTATCTTATACTATTATAATTCTTTCTCTATTGAATTCAATAGGTTAGTCTTTAGATAGGATTGTCTTTAGTTTTATATAGAACTTTACTTTATCTAGTTCCTCTTATTCTTTCTATGCGAAGGCTAGGGTAATAATACTAATTATATTATCTATTTATAGACTAGTAATCCTAAATATACTTTATCCCTTATCTATAATTAATAGATATAGGTCGTACAATAAAGTTCTTATTCCTAGTCTATTCTTATAATAGTTATAATAGGTCTTAAATTAATATAGGCCTAATTCTACTATACTATATAGTAGTCGTACGATGCGTAGGATCGTATTTAGTAGGAATAAGTTCTATAGTTCCTTTAGGGGTTTTACGTATAGCGTGCGGAGAAGTTTATCCTTAGATTATATATAGGCTTATATAATATCTCTAAGCTTATAGTATATCCCGTGCGTAGCTATTAGTAATGCACCTATTACTAGTATTAGTCTCTAGCTTATCTACTAGATTATTAGAGATTAAGTAAGGATTTCCTCCTTACTAGTATCTAAGTAGCCTATAAGTACTAGCCTAGATTTCTTATATAGTTATATTATCTTTCCTTTAATTTCTTATATAAGTTAGAGGTTAAAGATCCTACTATAGTACTTATTTTTATTAAGGTAGAGGATTTTAAATATACTATTAGAGATAAGTGCATCTATCTCTATATAATTAGATTCTTTAAAGGGTACTCCTAGTATTATTATTACTCCTTCTTCGCGTAGTTTAACTACTAACTTATAGTTATTCTTCTCCTTCTAGGTAAGGAATAACTATATATATTACTATATATACTTCCTAGGTCTTCCTCTTTTCCTAGGTTATAGTTACTTAGCTTATACGTACGGCGCCTTAGTATTCCTATATAGTCTATTTCCTTACTATATAGCTCCTCTCTCTAGTATATCCTCTTCGTCTAATCTCTCCTCTCTCTTATAAAGGTTGCGCTCTTTTACCCCTATAGGCTATAGTGTGCCTATAGCTACTACTAAGGTTTATTCCTAAGAAGGTTCTTACCCTTCTTATAGGTAGTTTTAGCCTCTTATTATATAGTTCTCGCGGCCTTCTACGCGCGCGTATATAGGGTAGTTTAACTTATAGTAGGAGTAGTTTATCTAGGTTAGCTAGTTCTTCTATATAATATAGCTTTTATAGCTAAGTAGTATAGTAGTATAGTTTAGCTTAAGTATATCTAAATATAACTAGTCTATTATTAAGCTTAACTATTATATTTTTACCTTTAATACCTTTAAGCTTATATAGGCCTATCTATCCACCTTTCTCTCTCTAAACTATAATCTTAGAGTTAAGTAGGAGGTTTAGAATCTTATATAACTTTATACTATTATAGGTATTAATCGCACGGTTAATATTAGCTCTTACCCTCTTATTCCTAAGTATTCTTATAGCCTTATATATAGTATTTACTCTTTATATTATCTTAGGTAATAGGGGTAAGTTAACGTTAATCCTTAGGTAGGTTCTAAAGACTAGTAGCGTTAGTACGAGCCTATTTAGGCTAGCTATATTATTAAGGGCTTTAACTACTATTTATAGGATAGCCTTATTATCTATACTACTATCTAATTCTACTCTTAGGATATTAAATATACGCCTTAGTAGTGCGTGTACGCGTTTAATCTTTCCTACTACCTAGTATACTTCTACTAGTATTTATCTATATTCTATACTAATAATCTTTATATAGGTCCTAAACTCTTCTATAGTAAAGTTAGTTCCTAGGTTATATATAATATAATCTAGGGGTCCTTAGTAGGTATTAATCTAGTACTTATATAGTACCTCCTAGGTATCTCGTATAGATATAGACTTTAAGAATATTACTACTTAGAACGCTGTGTCTACATTAATAATATATAGTATATCCTTATTACTAATTCATGCGATATTAAGGATAATCTTATAGTTAAAGTATAAGTTATCCTTAATTATAAATTTAAACCTTTATAGTAAGGTCTCTTATTATTAATAGAAGTAGTAGAACTTCTAGATTACTTTTAGTATAGAGGCGTCTACTTTATAGCCTACTTCTATAAGTATCTTATAAAGTTATTCTATATATAGGTATTTAAATCTATAATATAGGCGTTATAGTTCTATTTCTATAAAGAAGGAAGTAGTTTCTTCCTTACTAATATTAAAGAATAGGTATTCCTATTTACGTATAATAGGGACCGTTATACTATCCTTGCGTATAATAATATTTAATATATTATTAAAGTACGCGCCTAGGCGATTAGTATCTACTAGGTATAGTAGGAATAGTGTAGGAGTATCTAGTATATAGTATATAACTATTCCTACTAGGTTAGTAATGCGTATAGTTCCTAGTAATCTCTTTAGGTTCTATCCTCTAAAGCTAATATTACTTATTCCTAAGGTCTAGTCTATCTTTATGCGAGGGTTCTTATATATATATACCTCTAGCTATATTTTACTAACTATTAAGACTATTACTATACTAGTATCCTATAGTTCGCCTTAGTACGTCGTACGGTATCTTCTATCTAGTATAAACTAGTCTACTTAATATTATATATCTATACTATATATATCTTTACTAGTTATATAATAAAGATATATAGTAGAAGTTAGGTAGTAGATAGCTTAGTTACTATTATCTTAGTTATAATCTAATTCCTACTTATCCTCCTATATAGTCTTATTATCTACTTTACTATTAGATACTCCTTTAAAGCTTATAATATAAGCTATTATATCTTCTTATAAAGGGGTATTACTATAGAATTCTTCGTACGAGCTAATATATTAGCGTCTAGCTCTTAACCTATCTATGCATAGATAGTTTAATAACTAATATCCCTTCTTATAGTAAATAAAGTAATACTTTAGGGTTTACCTAGAAGGTCTATTATATTATTATTTTCCTCGTGTAGAAGATACTTCTATTCTCTTTATAAAGGAAGAGGGTTTATTCCCTCTACTACTACTACCTAGGTATCCTATGCGTAGTATTAAGGTATACTATTAATCTATATAGTATAATTCCTTTAGCTCTTATAAGTATTAGGTTACCTATCTATCTATTATAATCTAAAGTATAGATTATAGATTACTAAATAGTACTTTATATATTAGCTTAATTGAGAATATAGCTTACTCTAGTTCTAGTTAGCCTTAGTAAGCTTATACTACTATAGTATATAGGGGGACTTCCCCCTAAAAATCCTATCTAAGCGCCCTCTATATAAGGGTTAGCTTATTAATTATAATTTCTAGGACTTTATATAGGTTTAGAGTTAGGTTCTTATATTTATATCATGCGAATAATATTATTATCTAGTTAGTCTAGTACTAGTTATAGTTAATATTAGTATTAAAGTAGTTATCTAGCTTTTTATATAGGTATTTCCAGTTATAGCTAGGGCCTATATTATATATATAATATATATTCGCATAGCCTTCTAGGATGTCTAGAAAGATATTTAGATATTATACTTTATTAATATCTAATCTCTAGTATAGTTCAATAAAGATCCTAGTTTTATCTATAAGGATATCATATAGTTTTCCTATATAGTTATTATCCTTCTTCTATACCTTTTAGAATTAGATAAGTTTCTTAGGTAGTAGCTTATTATTAGCGTAGGCTTAAGTTAGGGGTAATTCGTATAGATTATAGGGTATTATAGTTTACTAGTATACCTTAGTAGGTATATATTAGGTAGGTTACTAATCCTACTAGTAATATAATAGTATATTCACCTCAGTTATATAGGGGATAGGTAAGCGTAGTACTAGCGCTAGTATTAGGGATAGTTATCTTAATAGTACGGGCGCTTATTAGTTTAATTCTACTGGCTCTATACGTACTACCTAAGGTTTCTTACCTTTAATATCTTTATATAGGGTTTCTATCCTTAGAGTTAGGTTTATCTATATAGGAATTAGATTTCCTAATATATACCTCTCCTAGGTTATACTATATAGCTTCTTACTCTAGAGATCCTTAACTTTAAGGGTATAGTTTATCCCTTTACTAGCTAGTACTACTAGTAGTTCTCTACGGAACGCGTAGTTGATTTATTCCTAGTAGTCCTCTATCTATTTATTAAAGTTTTTAATAAATACTTAGAGGAACTCCTTACCTATAAGGTTTATAAGCTATATTTCGTATAGCGTATATCTAGTGTACGAGGCTAGTTACACTAGTATTAGGTTGGATATATTAATTAAGTCTATCTAATACTCTAATTTTACCTCTTTCTAGAGGGTTAGTATTAAGATACTTGTACCTCTTACTATATCTTCCTATTATTCTTTATCTTCTATTATATCTTAGTAGCTCCTATACGAGCTCGTAGGTCTAGACTAGGTGTCTTGTTTAGATAGTATTTAGATAGTTTTACTATCTAGTTTCAATTATATAGTATATTATCGTTTATTTATATAAGTTATATACTATCTCCTATTATTCCGTATAGGGTCTTAGACGACTTGTATACCCTATTATTAGGTGCGTAACTATAAGTGTTTTTAGTCCGTATAGTTTAGTAATTAATCTTCTTATCCCTAGTTATTTCTATTTAGGATACGTACGAAATAGAGACTAACTTCTACTAGAAGGTTCAACTCCGTCTTTACTTAGCTAATTTATAGATAAAGTTAATTACCTACTAATTAGTATTCGTAGGCTTCCTCTATAGCGCGAAAGTATATAGTAAGCTTTATACAATATTATATAGTATTCGAGTTAATTCTCTTAAGTAAAGGTATAATTTATAGTTAATTCTCTCTACGTACGATCGATCTAAGATCTATATAGGGGAACTATACGTATAGGCTATAGGCCTGTGCATCTAGTTACCCCTTTTCTAGAAGCTCTTACTACACGTGCTCTATAGCACGTAATAGCTAGAGCTACTACGTACGGATATTTAGAGTTAAAGTAGAGGTATTTTTTTCCTTAATTTTTAAAGTAGTACAACTATTTAATAAGCGTTTAAAAAAGTCTAATTTTTTTACTAAGCCTAATTTAGTTAGATAAGATTATATAATCAAATTTATAGTATAGATTACTTATATAAGTAATTTTTTAGGAGGAGAGGAAAAAAATAAAAAAAATAGATTAATAGTTAGCTTATATAATTAATTACTAAAATACTAGTCTAGGGCTTATAAATTAATATCTTTTCGAATTTTTACTTTTACTCTTCTAAATCCTTTAAAATAGTACTAAATCTCTTAAAACTCGAATCCAACGTCTAGCTTCTATTAGAAGCTAATACCTCTCCTAATAAGATAGCTACTATCTTAAAAAAAAATATTAAAGTAATATATAATACTATTAATAGAATTAAGAAGAAAAATACTATAAAAGTAGAAGATATAAAAAGAAATAAAGGAAGACCTACTAGGGTTTCTAAAAGAGAAAAAAGAGTTATTATAAGAGATATAATTCGAAGCCCTAAGAAGATAAATAAGAGATTAATACTAGAAAACAATCTTAGTATTAGTATAAGAAAGTTACAATACTTTTTAAAAGAGGAGGGAGTTACTACTAATATAGCTACTAAAAAGCCGATAATTTCAGCTTATTTAGCTAAATTAAGGCTTAAGTACGCTAAAGAGCAATTAAAGTTAGTAGAAAAAAAGGGATTTAATCTAAATAAGATTATATTTTCAGATAAAAGCTCTATACAAAGAGGGCACGGAGCTAGGCAAGAGCACTATAGAAAAATAGGCTCTATTAAGGCCGGACGCCAATTAGTTTCTATAACTAATAAAAGTAAGTTTAAAAAAATTCCTAGTAGGCTATTTTATTCTATTTTTTATACCAATTTTTTCTATTTAATTAGTTTTTTTATAACTATAATACTAACTAAGTTATAGCTAGAGATATAACTATCTCAGTTTAGGGATCTATTTGGATAGGAGGACGATCTTAATTAATCTTTATAAGAGACCCTATAAAGACTTTACCTTTCGATAATAGAAGATATATCCGAGAGGTACTAAATCCGGTAGTTAAAAAGTATATAAAACGCGGTTAGTATTACTATCTCTTTTTACTCCTTTATCTATCTATATATATAACTATATATATATATATATATATATTAGTTATATTTCTAGTTTATATATTAATTATCTGTTTAGGATGGAGATTTCAACAAGATAACCATAAAATCCATAAAACTAACGCCGTTAAGAGTTAGTTTAAAAGAAATAGAGTTAAGCTCTATCCTTACCCTACCTATAGCCCGGATTTAAATCCAATTGAAAATGTATAGAGTCTACTTAAAGATAGGCTAAATAAACGCCCTAGAAAGAGTTTAGGTATAGGGATTAATTTAAAGAGTATAGAAGCTTTTAGGCTTACTATAATAGAAGAGTGGAACGCTATAAGCTAGTAGGCTATAGATAATTGTATACTATCTTTACCTAGAAGGTAGGAGGCCGTTAAAATAGCTAAGGGCTATTAGACTAAGTATTAGTCCTATCTAATATATATTTATTAACTAAACTCTAAAAAAACCGAGTTTCTTTATAAATATTAATATAGTAATACAATATATCTATAAACCTAATATATAATAGGTTCTATATAGATAATTAATATATATAAAATATAGGAAAAAAGATACTTAAAATAAAAAGTTGTAAGCCTTTAAACACGGCTTAAATAGATACCCCTATTTCAGTGAGCTACTATAGCTTAGATACGATTACTAAGCTATATATTTTTATATAACCTAAAAGAGCGAGTTTTTCTCTTTAAAAATATCAACTTTTTATAGCTATAGCTCTTATATTAAGGAAGTTATAATACTTTAAAAAAGGTTAAAAAATGAATTACTCTTTATTTTTTGCACCCCTCTGTATATTATATTAAGTTAACGTATCCTATTACTATAACGTAAAGATACTTCTAACCCTAATAGCTATTAATAGTAAACTTATATCTATCTTCCTTAGTAATAAGCTACTAGTAGAAAAATAATACGCTATTAATAATACTTATATACGTAGAGCCTTAAATATCTTAAATAATATTAGCCTATTTTTATAGTAGATAAGAGTCCTTAAGTACTACTTCGTTTAAAGCGTAGAGATTAATAACTAGCCTTCCTTTCTACGTAATATTACTATCTTTATCTATAACTATTTTCTAGACTATAAAGACTAGGTATCTAAAATAGGTACCTTATATACTCTAGCTTATTTTACTATTAACGTAGAGCTAGTTAAAGAGCTTATCTATAAGCTATTATTCCTCTAGCGTAAGGTTATATAGTTAGATATTAAGTTTAATATTCTCCTAACCTAGGATTAGTAGGATTCTTATATAGTAGTCTTTACTTATATTAATAGTAGATTATTAGTCTAAAAAGAGGGCTAGGAAACTATTATAGAGTAGAGCTAGTTTTACTATATTTACTAAGTATAGTATACTATATAAGTAGATACTACTTAGTAGCTTTATTTTATTTTTAAACCCTACTACGCTAGATATAGCTACTACTAGTACTAGTAACTTATAGACTTGAAAGTAAGCGTTTATATCTACTAGATATATATATCTAAGTAGTGCGGAGTCTTATATAATAACTAGCTTATCTATATTATTATAGTATAGTATTATTTTAGTATTTAAGTCTACGATAGCTAAGTACGCTACTACGTAAAGTATTAGCGTGCGGTATAGGTAGAATTTAAGATCGTACTCTATTAGTAGGGGCTTAGCAGGTTATATTAGGATAAATACTACTAACTAAGGGGTAGTACTATCTATCCTTTTACTAGGATTTTATATATAGGTGCTAGTTGCTTTAGCTTTAGCGTAGCTATAACTAGGATATAGATATTTTAGTAATATAGTAGGATTATGCCTTATTTACTAATATCTATAACTACGTCTTTAGGGCCTAGTATATCTATACCTAGTAGGAGGCCTACTTTAAGGTTTTATATAATTTGTAGTTTAACTTATATAGCCGTAAAAGCTTCTTTACTATTACTAGTTTAACTGCGTAGGTATATAGTACTCTTAGCGTAAGTATCGTATTAATATAGCGCTTCCCTAATACTGCGTAGTATTATTAGTTTCTCTATTACTATTACTTGCGTATTTAGCGCGTATTACTTTAGAAAATCTTAGTTAATAAGTATAACTAATGCGCTAGTATTAGGTATAACTATAATATTAGGGCTATCTATATTAAGTTTAACTACTATCCTTAGATAATACTATCTACGCTATCCTAGCGTGTCTTAATCTTATATAGGGCGTAAAGAGTATATTACTAGTATACGCGTATATACGAATAAGAATAGTTAATCTACTATAGTAGGTTTATACGAGTGAATTATAGGTAATACTAGATTATACTAGGAATATTTTAGTTATAAATCTATAGCTTATATATATTATATATCTATATAGACTAGAACGCTAGGAGGAAATTTAGTTTAAACGTTAAAGACTTAAATTAAAGGTATATTAGCTTTATACTATATATTATCTAGCTTAGCGGCTGCGCTATCTCCTAAGGGAGCTATATAGTCGCTATCGCTAGGGGGCTTACTTATACTTAGTATAAGGCCTAGTAGTTTTTTAGTTAATCTACGGCCTTAGCTACGCTAGTAAAATAGCTAGTATCTCGTAAATAATTATATAACTTATTCTTTAATATAAATAATTCTACGTATATAGAGTACGTCTATAGTATATACTCCTTAGTTATATCTTTATATCCTATAAAAGATAGCTTACCTATTACTATTCTAATAAAGTATACTAGGTTAGTACTATCTATATTATAGTATAGTATGCGTAGTAGCGTTAGCTCTTATACTAGGAGTATATCGCGAGTATCCTTATACTCGTTGTCGTCGTATTCCTTACTATAGTACGCTAGATTAATATCTTATTTATCTCTACTATTATACCCTTCTATTAGTATAGATTACTACTAGTTAATAAAGTAGCTTAGTTTACTATTATTAGTATAGGTGTTAACGTTTTAGAGGTACTCTTTAGAAACGATAAAACTACCTTATAGGCGTTAGCGCTACTATAGCGGTCCTCTACTATATTACTAAGGTATATTTCTATTCTAGTACTATAGGTATTAATTTCACTACTATATATATTATCCCTACTATTATTAGTTATACTATAAAATATACTATCCTTAAGCGTTTTATTACCTAATTCCCCTATCTAGCTATATAGAAATATAGCCCTATAGTAGGATATTTAAGCGTCCTTACTAGTAGTTATTAGGTCTTAGATTTAGGTATAACTAGAAATTTAATATATTATAAGGTTAGTATAGTAGTTAATATATATTAGTTAGTACGCCGCTAGCTTAATAGCTAGTAGGTTACTAACTAGAATATTAACGCTATCCCTATCCTTATCTAGTATAGGGTTAGTACTAACCTTTAGGTACCTACTCCTTTAGTACCTTAGCTTAGGCTTTAAGTAGTTGAATAAACTTATTATATTATATTATAGGGTTATTAGTTAGGTCGGCTATTACGAGCTTAATATTTATATCCAGCTTACTATAGATATAATCTATCTAGAACCTCTCGTTGTAAGCTAGGTTTATATAACCCTATTCTTGTAGATTTCGCGCTACTATTACTATAAATAACGTAATTAACTTACTAGTAACTAAATCCTATATAGTAAACTTTATAGCCGCGAGCTCTTATCCTACTTCTAACTTTAGTCTTATAAACTTATCTATAAGTAGTTTAGTCTAGTTCTCTAGCCCTTTACCTACTATTATAAATTATTTACTACCTTTTAGAAGCTAGTATTAGTACTATACTAATATATTTATCTCTAAGTATTTCTAGAGATATACGCGAATAATATAGTCTAGTAGTATTATAGTCGCGGCTTTTACTACTTCTAAGAAACTATAGATATACTTATATATTATCTTACCTTAATATATATAAACTCTATTATTATTAACTATTCTTAGGTTTAGGTTAAAGAAACTAATATCCTTTATATTGAAATAAAAGTCTCTACCTCCTATTATCTTAGCTCGCTTATATTTAGCCTTAATTTCTATAGTAGTTAGTACTATAGACTTATATCTATCTCTATAGTCTTATAATACTATATTTTTAATAGGTAATTAAGCTAGGAGTAGTTATACTATTATAAAAGGAGTTAGCATAGTATAAGCTAGAGGGATAGTATAGTATTATACTAGAGTAATACTTGGTTATAATTATAGTATTAAGAGTCTACTAAGATACCGTAGTATTTCGATAGAGTAAGGTTAGTTCTTAAGGATAAAGTGAGGTAAGAGGGATTCAGTCTTAACTATATAATATAGCGTAGAAGTAGTAACTTGAATAACTATATTATCTCTATAACTATTTAAGTTGAACATAATAAGCCCTAGAGGTTCATTACCTATAGTTATATATATGGCCTTATCCTATACTATCCTATACAGTCCCATGCTATCTCATATTATCCTAGTCATAATACTCTATAGGACTCTATAGTACATTATAGGACTCACGTGACTTATCCCATATTAGCTTTCCGCTAAGCGCGTAGGATTACGTATGTCTATAGGGTAGCATCATCCATTAGCCTTCCTTTATTAGCCCTTAGGCTAACCCGTCCCTACTATCTTCCTATCATTATCTTCCTATATAATTGTTGTACTCTCTTTCTAGGTTTATAACACTATCCTCCCTCTCCTTTATTTATATCCTCATAAATCTAATCTAATAGTTTCTCGCAGCACCGCCTATTATCACGCTACTAGTGATCGCATAAATCAGACTAGAGTTCTCGCTATAGTATCTTATTAATATTATTCCAAGAAGGGTTTAGAGTATCGAATATCGTTATTAAAGAAAGAGTATAGGAACTATTATCATAATAGTATAAAGACGTGTATCCCAGTAGATATTCCAGTTCTAGATTATTTAAAACTAGATAAGGAAATAGCTCGTCTAGAGCAACAAGAGATTAATGCCGACGTAGTAGAGGCAGCAGCGTTGCAAGCTTTATTAGCGGCGCGTACTAAGAAGGATCATCTCCGTAAATAAAGAAAATTATTAGCTCGTCATAAGCAACAGTAGATAGATAAATCAGGGAAATTTATCGAAGAGCTTAAAGCTTTAGAAGCGGTTAATAGAATCAATCGTGAGGTAACTCTTCTAGAAGACAGCCTAATGCCTAGTACTTCGTCGTTGGATTAGAGTTCCTTTATACCATCCTTACTCGAGGGTAATCCTAGCTTTAACAATTTGCTAGGTTCAGAATTCGATTTTCATAGTACCGTCGCAACAACTAGTAGCAGTTCATAAGGTTCGTTCTTGGTTCCTATATATTTTCTACATCGTCGTATCCTAACTATTTAATTAGGTATTCCCTTTCTCTATTCTAGGTTTAGTATCCTAAGACTTATTCTACTTCAAACTCGTTTTCTTCTTTAGTTTTATAGTAGAAGGTTCGCTGTATTAGCGTTTCTAGGTTAGTAGGTTCGAGTTTACTTATGTAGAACCTAGGGTAGATTTTTATATCTTTCGGAAGTTATAAGGTGTAATTAACTGGTCCGTTTCGTTCCTTGATTAAAAACGGTCCAACCTTAACATTATTAAGTCCTTTACTTAGTCGTTTTATACGTAGATTTTTCGTGTACAAATATACTTTATCCCCCTCTTTTAGCTAAGGTACCGTTTTTCATTTTTTATTGGCGTACTTAATGCTACTTTCTTATACTTTAAGCATCTTATCTTGCATTTCTTCGTATATTTCTTTAAGTTCGTCTACAGTAGCTATTACTACTTATACCTTTAGTCCTAGTAATATTCTTTTAAACAGGTTCGGATATCTTCCATAATTCGCAAAGAACGGTATTCTTCCTATTAATTCTAAGAACTTATTATTATGCGCAAGTTATACTATAGGTAATAGTAATACCCAATTATTTTATCGAGTATTAACGTAAATTCGTAGATACGCTTTCATCGTACGATTCGTTCTTTCCATCTATCCATCTATCTGTGGATAATAAGCTGTTAATAGCTTTCTTTTCGTTCCCATCAATACTAGTAGCGTTGCCTAAAAGTTTAATGTAAAGAGCTTATCTCTATCGCTAATAATTAACTTTAGTATTCCGTAATATCTGATCAGTCAATCTAGGAATATGAATGCTAACTACTATGCAGTATAGTTATTCCTAAATAGTATTATCTCTACATACTTGATAAATCTGTATATAATAACTATTATCGCGTTATACGTAATTCCTGTAGCTAGGTCTTTTAACGGTAGTAGTCCTGTTACAAAGTCCATTAAGATATCTTCCCAAGGAAATTCTAGTAGTTCTATTACTTATATCTCGCTATATAGTGCGTAAGTACTGTATTTGTTTTTCTAATAGTCTATACATTTCCTAATAAAGGTTATTACCTTATCCTTTATATTCTTAAACTTGTATTTCTTCTAATAAGTTCTATAGTTCTCGTAATTCTAGAGTATCTATATACTAGATCGTCGTAGTATTATCTTATAATCACTTCCTATAATTCTTTAGGTACGTTGTTCGTGATTGTCATAAGATTATTGATTTCCTAATTCGTATTAATCTTATTCGCTAGTCCTAGCAATCCATCCTAGTTAAACTTTAGTATCATTCCTTTAATAGTCTCTTTCGTTCCTGCGACATTATATCTTCAGCTAAGGCATCTACTCTGCCGTTGTCTTTTCCTAGTATATATACGATTTAGAATTTATATTATCCTAAGAGTTCTAACTATCTAGTTTGTCGTCGATTCAAGGCTTTCATCATTGTAAATGTAACTAGTTTTTATAATTAGTAAATATCGTAAGTTCCAAGCAACTTTCTGCGTAAATTCTCTAATATTTAAGTATACTTACTATCGCGAGTAATTCTTTATCGTGCATATCGTATCGTTCTTCTAGTCCTAAGAACTTTCTAGAGTAGTAGGCTATTAGGTACCATTTTCCTTCGCATTCTTACAGTACCACTACGCCGTGTACGAGGTCTAATACGTTAGTCTTAAATCTTAGTACTTCTCCTCTATAGAATAGTACTAACATAGGTAGTATTGTATAAACTATCTTAAGTTCGTTGAATACTTCTTAACATTCTTTCGTCTATAACTAAGGTGTATCTTTCCTTATTAGGTTCGTGAGCGTAAGGCTTTTCCCGAAAAGTTCCTTATAAAGTGTCTGTTAAAGTTGATAAATCCCAAAAATGACTATATCTCTTTAACATTCCTTAGTTCTTTCTATGCTTTAACTACTTTAATCTTTTCTTCGCTTATTTTTACTCCTTTAGTACTAATCGTGCATCTGAGAAATTAACTTCTATCTTATACTATTCGCATTTTTCTAGTTTCAGCTTTAGTTATACTAGTCTAAGCTGCTTAATACCGTTTTAATATATTATTATGTTTATTCATGAACTATAAGTAATTAATATATCGTCTAAATAAGCTACGACGTATTCATCTAGGTATTCCTAAGTATATTATTAATTAATACTTAGAATATACTAGTATATTAGTTAGCCTAAATAGCATTACTATATACTTATAATAGCTATAGCGTGTTCTAAACGCTTTTCTATTCTTCACCTTCTTTTATTCTAATAAGGTAGTAACATCCTATAGATCTAGCTTTATAATATCTTTGCGTGTACTAATCTATCTTATAACTCCGTAATTTTAGTAGTAGGTAGTAGTTCTTATCGTAATATCATTAAGCTTCCTAAAGTCAACATATACTTAAGGTAGCCTTATTTCTTTAGTATAAATAATATCAGGTAGCCTACTAGCGATATTAATTCCATATATATCCTCTTACAAGATTCTTCTTAATATAGTCTCTAAGTATTTCTAGCTCTTATTCTAATAGTCTATAGATAGGTCGAAGTTAGTTCCTTCCCTTCCTATAGTATAATTACATAATCCTAGGGTTAATACTTTAGTAGAGAGTTTTCTTCTATCCCTTCTATAAAGAGGTAACTAAATTCCTTATACTATTGTAGGATATTAGGAGTTACGCGTTTCTCTAATACTCTTACTTCGTACCTAATACCGTTAGTATCTATAGAGGTAACTATACTTTTATTATATATTAGTTTCGAAGCGGTTAATTCGTAAATCGTCTTCTTATCTACTATCTTATTCTATTAATGCGTAGGCTTAGATCTATGTGCGTCTTTATAGTCTATCTACGAGAGGTTCTAGTATTTCTAATCAATTCTAGGATTAAACTCTCGTAACTATAGTAGTCCTAATATAATATCTTTACTAGCTAAGGCTAGGATATCTAGGCATACTTCCATAGTTCTTCCTTAGATAGTGAGTATTGTAGTGGTTTCATGTATTACTACTAGTTCTCCTAGCATAGCTTTTCTATTCGCGACACGGACTGGATAGGGGTACTCCTTCTCTATAGGCTCGAGTCCAGCTCGTTGCGCTGCGTCTAGTAACATAAAATTTATAAATAATCCTAAATCCAATAATACCTTCATCCATTATACTCCTACTATAACTAGGAGTTTAATAAGTTTCTCTACGTTAACGGCGTTGCATTCTCATCTACTAAGTGCAGTTCTAAAAAAGACTCATCTTATTTATACTCTCTTCTTATAAATCCGTTCAATATCTTAGCTTCCTTATATCGTTCATACTTATCCTATAGACAGTATTGCTAAATTAGACATATACATCTTCTATTAATCAGTATATTATTCATAGTTTCGTCCGCTATTAATGCGCCAGCGAAATATCCTGCCTATTGTTTATCCTATAGGTATCGTTCACAAGTTACTTTTTCACATTTATTCTAAAACTATTTGCACTTAGATTTTCTTATTAGGAAATATCCTAAGCCTATTTTATCTAAGTAGTGTGTGAGATATTCGTCGTAAAAATACTATATCCATAATAATAGTAGGTAGTTGAGGTTTTTATAATATAACTAATACTATAGGATCCTACTAATCGGTGTATTAGATATATTAAGTAGCTCTCGAGCTTCTAGAGTAAACAAATCTAGTTGCGATCCTTAGTAGAGACTCTAGTCTATCTATTCATCGTCTTACTAATCTTTAATCAAGTAGTAGCTATCTACTAGGTTCTAGATTTTTCCTGTAAATCTATCTTATACCGTCGCGTCTTCGCGTTGTAGTTCTAGGGTTTCCGGTAGAGTATCATATCCTAAGGGCTCTAGCTCAGTATTATCTATATCTTCTTTCTTATCTTCTAGCTCCTTATTATCTTGATTAGAGTCTAGGTAATCCCAAACTATAGGTACTTTTCTTCCTAGGTAAGGGTGCGCGGTAGCGTTGCGGTAATATCCTCCCCTACTATTATGGTGTAATCTTTCTTTTCTTGTAAATTCTAGGAAGTTAATATTCTACTTCCTAGTATTCCTTCTCTTAAGACGATTGCGTTTATATACTTTTTCAACGAGCTTCCTTCTAAGGTCTTCGTTAGCTATCTTAGGATTACTTTATTCCTTTAGAACTTAGTCCGCTTGGTCTTCGAGTTCTTGGCTAAGTAGGTAGATAGCTTTCCCTTTATCTAGTATCTATTATACCTACTCCTATTCTTCCTCAGTATTATCGCCTTACCCTTTAATTATATTAAAAGATTAGTCCGTAACCTAGTATCTTTTACCTATTTGTCTTTTAGCTTTATTCTTTAATCAGTAGTCCTTTAACAGGTGGCCTGGTTTACTATAGTTATAGCAGGTTCTTGTTTCCTTACTATTATCTAGCTTCTTGGGGCGATAATCTAGTATTCGTCCTCCTTAGGTTATATTATCGACATGCATGTTATCGAGACCAAAATGCCTATAATTGCTACTAACCCTAGGTGCCTTTACAACCCTCTAGTATCTATAGTTTAGCTGGTATTTCTTTTTCTCGTTCATGCGGGTTAGTGCAGCATACTTATCTTTCGCTTCTAGGCAAAATTCGTACAAGTAGTTATCAACTCTAATTGATTCTTCAATTAGTTCATCAAGGTTATTAATCGTAGCTCCGCTTCTCATAAGCTCTACCTATACGCCTACTTTCAATCCTTGTCTAAACATCCTCATTAAAGCCTAATCGTTCTACTTAGTCTAGATCGAATAATTCCTAAATTTATTAGCATAGCTAGAAGCTAAATAATTCTGTCGTAAGGCCTAGATAGCTTATTCTATAACAGCTAGTTCGTTAGCGAGTTGGAATACTTATCGTATTTTTTCCTTAAACTCGATCCATTATTCAAACATATCGTCGCAACTATTATTATTATTATCTATAAATTTCTTAAGATATAGTATAACCTATTTCTTAGCTTTTCCTCTCAGGTATGTTACTGCAAGCATCGGTCGATTATCATTAGGTACTTTATCTATTTTAAAGTAGACGTTAACTTAAAGTAGCTATAATTCGAGCTTAGTACAGTCTCCATAATAGAGGTCCAGCTTAGCGACCTTAGAGGTTGCAGCGCGGGTTGGTCCCACCTACTAGTTATTTGAATCCATTAACGCGTCACTCATCGTAGAGGTATTCAAAGTGTTAAGAGTCTACTAAGATACCGTAGTATTTTGATAGAGCAAGGTTAGTTCTTAAGGATAAAGTAAGGTAAGAGGGATTCAGTCTTAACTATACAATATAGCGTAGAAGTAGTAACTTAAATAACTGTATTATCTCTATAACTATTTGAGTTGAACACAATAAGCCCTAGAGGTTCATTGCCTATAGTTATATACATAGCCTTATCCTATACTATCCCATACAGTCCCATACTATCCCATATTATCCTAGTCGTAATACTCTATAGGACTCTATAGTACATCGTGGGACTTACGTAACTTATCCTATATTAGCTTTCCGCCAAGCGCGTGGGATCACGTATATCTACAGGGTAGCGTTATCTATTAGCCTTCCTTTATTAGCCCTTAGGCTGACCTGTCCCTACTATCTTCCTATCATCATCTTCCTACATAATCGTTGTGCTCTCTTTCTAGGTTCGTAATATATAGTTGTTAAAATGCTAGCTACTAGAATACTAGCTACTAAGGTACTAGCTACTAGTATATTAGCTACTAAGGCGCTAGCTACTAAAATATTAGTAGCTACTAAAATATTTACTACTAATATAACTATACTAGTATTTAGTTAGTATATATTATTAGCTACGCTAGTTATAGGTAAGCTAGTAGGTATATTACTAGTTATTAGGATATTTAGTATAGTAGCTTATTTTTATAAGGTACTATTAGCTACGCTAGTAGTTAATATCTTCGCATATTACTACTAGTATACCTTTTATATCTCTACTACTAGCTTATTATAGCGTATATAGGTAGATAATAGCTTTAGTATAGGAAAGTTACTTTCTTAGTTAGAGCTAGAGGAGGGCCTAGCTATACTAGTAGTATCGATAGTTAGGTATAGCGCTACTTATTTTACTACTACTATTACTACTATACTAGTTAAAGGGGTAGCTATAGAGAGAACCTTACGTATATACCTAGTAGAGTAGTCTCTTATAAGGGTACTAGGTAAGTCTACTATAGCTATTAAGATTATAGTACTAACTATTAAAGTTAAGGCTCTAAGTAAGATTATAGAGGTTATTAAGATTATAGAGGTTAGTAAGATTAAGGCTACTCCTATAGGTAATATAAAACTATTTAACTACTATTTTCACTCTATATACTATACCTAGTATATACTAGTAGTATCTATATAAGCTATACTAGTACCTATATTTATAGTAGTAGGAAGGTTACTTATAGGTGCGCTATAGGGGTAGTAACTAGCGCTATAGTAAGTAGTACTACTTATAGTACTAGTTATAGAGTAGTTAGGTCTTATTTTATAGCCTAAAGAACTACAAGTAGAGTTTTATTTATTCTTACTATACTTTCTCTAATATCTCTACTATAGTAGTTTTACGTATCTAGGGTAGCCTATATAATTTTAAACTTTCCTTAAAACTTATCTATTTATAGTCTACTAGTATCTAAGTATATAGTTATTCTTTCTACTATTACTAAGCTTTCTAGTACTATATATATTTATTCTTTAGGGCCTTAGATTAGGCGTTTACCCGCTACTCCTATTAGATATCTTACTATATTAATATTAGCGTTATATTACTACGCTGCGTAGATAGGTAGCTAGCGTTGAATCCTTTATACTAAGCTTAGTCCTCGTCCTCTTAATTTTAAAAACCTTATACTAAGTAATACTAGGTCTAAGGCTATTACTATTACTATATTATCTTTACTTAGGATTAAGAAAACTTTAGGGAGCTTAGTATATCTAAATAATAGTCGTCCTTATAATATATAACCTTATAATATATAACCTTATAATATATAACCTTATAATATCTAACCTTATATTATCTATAGTAGTAATACTAAGGGGAGATAGTAACTATAGAGTACTTCTTCCCCTAATACTTTTATATTACTATATACTATATATAGTGTATTATCTATAGTACTATTGTAAGCTTATCTCTCGTATACTTATTTTAAGTTCTATTATATTAAAAGGTTTTAAGCTTAGTCTAAGGTAGAGGGTAGTAATAAGTCTTTATAATATAGGGCTTTTAAAGGGGCTCTTAGAGGTTACTCCGTCGCTAGGACTAGAGATACTAGGACTAGGGTAGGTTAGCGCCCTAGAACCTTAACTAATAGTACTATATATTCTAGGTTAATATTATTAGTAGCTTATATTAAAGCTACTTTTAGCGCTATCCCTAGTTTACTTAGCACTAGTTTAATTAAGAAACGCTAAAGTAATTCTATAGCGTTCTAAAGGCTTTATTAGTATAACTTACTAATTATTATTAATTCTCTACTATATATCTACCTCTATAGGCTTTATAGGTATATAGTTAGGCCTTATTTTAGTTTAGATATTATAGATAGTACTAGTAAACTTAGGTAGTTTCCTTATAGTAGACTATCTAACTAGTATCTATACAACTAGTATATTATTAATAGTAGTAGGTCTACTTTAAAAGTAGTAACTACTTATTTTACTACTACTTTTACTATTACTTTATCTACTATAAATAACTAGTAGTATAGATAACCTAGTTCTAGTAATACTTCGTCGCTTAGGCGTCTTTTCTATACTAACTCTTCTACTAATAGTAGATTGTAAAGCTTAACTACTACTCTAATAATAGTAGTCGTTTCTAATATTAAGAATTAGTAATACTTAATCTAGTCTCCTAAAAATAATGCAAGCTACTATACTATAACTTAAGTTAGTATAGGGATCTTTAGGAGGTTGTACTAATATCCTAAAAGGGGTATAGACGGCGTCTAATTTATTTATTTCTACGCTAGCTTAGCTACTTATAGTATCTAGGGCCCTATTAGTAGGGTTACTCTTCTCTTTAGTTAGGTATTAGAGTTACGCTAAATATTCCCTAGTTAGCGTAGCTAGTGATGCAACATTAAGTTATAGTACAGTACTATATTTAAAAGAAATAGTCGTTAATTAGTTAGTTAATGCAGCTTACTTATAATGGCGTGATAACGTTTTGTTGTTATAGTTGCCTTAAGTGATAGGGTTGTGGCTGCTGCGCGAGCTGTTGTAGTAGTAGCGCAGCAGTTGGTGATGACGTCTTGTTATTATGGTTGCCTTGTCCGGGCTCCCACGTAAACAAAGTGTCAAGACCTGAAGTAAGTGAAAACTGAAAATGAGCAAACTGTAGTATTTTCAGTCTTGCAGCCCTAAGCTGAAATGTGTTGTTCTGCGCTAAAGGGGTTTCCCTTGGCGGGTGTTGATGTGTGCCCTTGGTGCACTTTGGCTTGTCGCGCTATCTGTGGTGCGCGAGGCCGGGCGGCGGTGGCGTGCCCTTCGGATTTGATGATCC